>OY730178.1:22077413-22718952 GCA_963422495.1 Polyommatus iphigenia | reverse complement strand
AGATTTGTGTTAATAGCCCGAGTGTTCTTAGATAGGTGACATTAAGAAAAAACCAAAATGGCGGATGTTTGACGCTATATCGTGAGGTAAACAAAAATAAAAATTTACCAAGCATATCGAGTGGGGTATCAAAATAAAGAATTTTAAACACTGATTCTAAATATGTATATAACTTGCAGTTTTAATATTAAATCGAACGATAAATCTACACTAATAGTACAAAGAGGAAAGATTTGATTTTTTGTTTGTTGGGCTCGGAAACTACTGGACCGATTTGAAAAATTCTTTTACCATTGGAATTCTACATTATTTTTGATGAACATAGGCTGAATTTTATTTTGGAAAAAATAAGGTTCCGTAAGATATTTGGGTTCTTCGAACGCAAGGTGTAAAAAATCAACCAAAAAAGTTACTTATTTTACGTACGCTGCCTAAACTATAAAAGATAGAACCATAAAATTCTAAGTAATTGTAGAACTTACAAATATCTACAAAAAAGTCCGCGACACACTATACTTGAGGCACAAGGCTTGATTTTTTTTTGGACTACATTTAAACGCGTTTATTTTTTTTCATTCTTTTAATCCTTATCAAAATAAATTATTCCATTACTAAGTACAGTTTATGTAGATAATATTTGGTCTGTGAATGAATAAAATTGGACATTTGGTTTTGAAATTATGGCGAAATAAAAATATTATGATAGTTAAACCCGCACCAAGGCGGGTGCGCGTGCGGGAGGAAGACAATCTGTGCAGGGTGCAGCCTGCGTATAATGACTGCGTCGTCGATGTTACTTTCGGAGTCTGTGAATTGACCTGGGAATCATTTTGCTGACCGAGTCTTTCCTGGGTATGCTTTTTGCAGAGCTCACCGACATCCACGCGGGCGGAGCCGCGGCCGACCGCTAGTAATAAAATAAGAAAAAACCAAAATCCGCCTGCATGGATAAATCGTATATTAATTAAAAATTAACTGACATTACTGAAACAAGATGAAAATTCAATGACAAAGTATTAAAAAAAAACAATGATTTGGTACTTAAAACTAGAAACATACATTGAAACAGTACCAAACCTATGTACCTATTATAACGTAGGTATTGTAGGTACACTTTTCTAAGTGTACCTACGAATTACGATATAATATGGTTATATCAGCACGGTAGTTTTTCAATTTTTTATTAGATTGATTGTCGAAATGGTAAGATGACTACAACTAAAAAGTCGCAAATAAAATAAATTAATTAAAAATCAAAAAACCCGACTGCAAAAAATGTTAACTAAAAAGAACGAAACAAGACCTAATTCTGCCAGAGGCATCGAATCCATGTTTTAATTGATACGACTCTTGCTTACGAGTTTCATGCCAGGATAAATAAAAGGTTACATAGCAAAATGTAGAAGAAGAAAGTGGATAATAAAATGCAGTCGGAGGCATAATATTTTATGATTTATGAATTAATGTTAAACTTGGTGCGACATGCCTCCGACTGCATTTTATTATCCACTTTCTTCTTCTACATTTTGCTATGTAACCTTCTATTTATCCTGGCATGAAACTCGTAAGCAAGAGTCGTATCAATTAAAACATGGATTCGATGCCTCTGGCAGAATTAGGTCTTGTTTCGTTCTTTTTAGTTAACATTTTTTGCAGTCGGGTTTTTTGTGCTACTGATTAAAAATGAATGGATACGTATTTAAGCGTTTCTGGTAATTCTACCTCCAAGGGGGTGAAATTGGGGTAGAAAGTTTCAATGAAAGTCCGTCATTTCTTGAGTTAGAAACATAAAAGTTTATTGACATTTGCTTAAATAGGGTCCCGTTTTAACCTTTGTATAAGGAACCACAAAAAGGGTAAAACTATCGATCTTTGTTATTATACTATGTTAACGCGGACGAAGTCGCGGGCAACAGCTAGTACATAATATTATAACATTGTATTGTCCTAGTGCGAGATATCATCTTTAGGAAGAGGAAACAAGGTGCGAAGAGCGTTGAGGCATGACCAATTCAAATTACATCACTTGTTTAATTAACGTATTTTACGTACCTACAGTACCTATACCTACATATAAGAAGCATGTTTTGATTTCAAATTTCCTAGAGAATCCTCCTTGGTCTGCCGTTGACCGATTTAGCTGGCTTATTCGAAGCCTCTGCTTCGAAGGACCTATTTTAACCAGACTACCAGGCCGACTCAGCCCTCATAAATAAGGAATTGCGATTTACACTTTCCCGCAAAAAATTAATCCTATCCTTTCCTGTTGTCTATAGCTCTATATTATTTGTGTCAAATTACATACAAATAGCTCCAATGGTGTGTGCGACAAACAAACGAACTCATCAGCTTTATAATGTCAGTGTACACGTTTAAGTATACCTAAAGCAAGAACTCACATAGTCAGCATAAGTTTCGTCATGGCTTTTCCTCGGAGCTTGAACGTTGGCGTACACGGCGTCTTCCGCTTTGACCTTGTAATGGTCAGCCGAGCAGGGTGGCTCATGTCGACGATAATGCTCTGACGCGACCGTGTACGGCAGGTCTTTTGGCACCACGTCCTCCCAGTATTGGTCCTTGAGCAATTCCGGATGCTCCTCGTGCATTTCGTCAACTATCATGTACGCTGCCTGAAAAAAATATTGTCATAAGATATTGAACAGATATTGTACTGTAAGGAAGATCTTTCGATTGAGCGAGTCTGTAGGTATACTCGATCAGAAGCCCACTTTTTTCAGATGTTGCATAGTCTTGCTGATCTCAGAAACTTTGATATCGCTAAACGTGATTCAGGATTGTACAGTTTTATACGCTACAATGCGAAATAACGAGCCCAACGGCGAAAAATTCAGGCTCAACTTTGGAAACTCACCGCGCGGTTATTGATCAACGTTGTCCTGCGAATAAGCACTGACCAATAAGCACGCGCTAAGATTCCGAGTCGAACTGAATTAGGCCAAAGTCCAAATACGTGAAAAAGGACTTCCTGATGACTTTCTGACTTCTAGTTCAGGGTTATTACAAGAAGGGTAGGATAGGAAGTAGGGTAATTTATGAGAGTGATCCTATTTGCGCCTAAAACCGATCGATTGTTTCGATCCATCCCAAATGAACGGTCAAACCATTCGTTAAAACCTCGATAAACATAGCGTTACATGTAACATCAAGGTAAGGTAGATAATATGTCATTTATATAAAAAAAAACATGTTTAAAACAGATACTGACTAGTAACTTACCTTAATATGTCTGTCTATAAGCCAATTCAATTCAATGTCATCGTCATCTTCTCCAAATGGGTTTATGAGGACTTCAGCAACTTTCAGCCAGCCGACATAAAAGCAGAACTAAAAAGAAAACAATTTTCCAGTGAGCAAGATTATTAACAGCATCTTACTACCTACTCATTATCTTACTATTTATTGTATTTAACAACAGCAACTATTGTTAAATAGTAAGAAAACTAGTTTCTGAACAATTATATTTAATATAGGTAATATCATAGTTTCTGAATTAGAATTTCAACGGCTGTTTCCATGCCGAGGTGACGCTGCGCATGCGCAAATCTAAAACTGAGAAATCAAATCGCTTGAGACGTTAGATCTGACAGTTTTTAGCGGTTATTTGACACGAGACAGCTGTTATCAAAAATAGACGTAGGGGTGCGCCGTGCGCATTCCGTCTCTTTCTAAATTCCACAAGTTATGACATCTGAGTATACCTGAAGTGCTGTAAACAGGGGGAAGTAGACGTCGGGCTCATATTTGGAGGTGCTGCCTGGAGCTGGCGGAACCAGCTGTCTGCCCATCAGTGCAGCTACAAAGTACGTGTACAGTGCCAGAGTCACCACCTGAAAATACAATTATTCTACTGTAGAACAAAAGCTTTACCATGTACCTCTCTCCTAAGCTCAAAGTCATAGGTTACTCGCTCAATCTGGCATCAGTTTAGTCCATCAATCTGAGATTGACGCCAGATTGATGGCTAAAAAATACATGATAAAAATGATCAGTCCATCAAACCATGGGTTAATCTTCATCAGATTGTTGGATCAGATTGATGAGAAACTAGGTAAACCGTAACCCCCCACAAAGGGTTTTCGTGGTTGGATAGCGCTGTCGATCCAGGCGACACAGGAGTTACAGTGGAGGGAATGTGTGGTGAGCCAACGCCGACATAAGTCGAATAAAATCATACTAATTATTATACATACTCGTATTACTTATGTACGAGGTTTGTTAAGTTCTAGCTGCAACATAAAAATCACGTACAGTTCAGGTTTGTCAGTCACATTTAGTCCATAAAATCGATTTAGATACTGTGAGATTAAACACAAATCAAATGCATGGAAAGTTTGATAAAATGAAGTAGGTACAGACTACATAAGTTATGTGAGTTATTAGTAGCTAGTGGCTACGTATTGAAGTGGCAGAGAGGTCAAGCGGCATACTGCATACCATACATCCATTCAAAAGAGAATGGATGAAATTTTTTGCCGAATTTGGTTTGGAGTATACTGTATAACCCTAGTTTGGACAGAATACAGATTTTGGGGGAGGTTAGCCATGTAGCCAGTACATCTGCGGTTCCTGCGGATGTTAAGAGCCTGCTGCCAGAAATATCAAAGCACGCTAGCCCCGCCTACACACCCCGTTATCCTCCAATCGTGATAGTATAATGATTCCATGAATCGTGCCACCGAGCATTGTACTTTGCGCTGCAGCTAATAGTGAACAATATCGCGTAACAACGGTTCCCGCATTATAGCACGAAAGTAATGGTCGTAAGTTCCAAAAATGTTTTTGATGATGACTTAAAAATTAAATACAATAGGTACTATACTGTACTCGACGAAACATGGCGGTAGCGGCGATTGACATTTATTGACACTTTAGTGTCAGATGTTGTCAATCGCGGCTTTGTATAGAAAATGACAAGTTTTTGACTAGGAGTCAATGACCGCTACCGCAATGTTTCGCCGAGTACAGTATAATATTTCCTTTAGCCATTATTTTATAAAGTGTATGATTGTAGTAGTGCAAGTTATTTAATTATAGTAACTCAATAAGGGTGGGTTGCACCAACTTAATACTTTGACTATAACTGTAACTTTGACTATAACTTTCATCATCATCATTTAGTGCCCTCTTCATAACGAAGTTCGACGGTCAGCTGGTTGAATTTCTTCCGGTCCTGGGCTAATTTCTTTAATAACTATAACTTTAATTATAACTAAAGTGCAAAATGCCAAATCTTTGGTTAAGGACGCCATATATTTTAACCGCTCATACGTCTTATATCGAAATTTTTTCGTGAAAATTTACTAAGTATGTTTCACAGTGTTGATATAACAAATACATATTTATCCTGTTGATTTTTACGGATAATTCACTTTTTTATACTCTCAATCCCATTAATTGTAGCTTTAATAAAAAAATAAACGCAACAGACATCTGTCAAATTTTGTGGTCAAAGTTAAAGTTAAGGTTAAAGTTAAATTAGCCTTAACTACAACCATAACTTTATCCATAACTTCAACTTTAACCACGCCTCTGGTGTGTCACCACCCCAAGTGTAACAGATATTAGTTGAAAAGCCCAGAAAGATTCACAATTTCGAAAAATATAATTATCGAGTCAAAATAAGTGAATCGTTTTTTCCGTTAGGCAAACAGCAGATAAAATATACAATGATTAAATAAATGTCAATTTCATTTAAGTCAATCGTCTTCTGCGATCGTAATACTTATTAGGAAACACAGCAAAATTTGGCAGCCCGCTCTTAAAGATAAAAAAAAAATTAATAATATTCTTAAAAATAAAATATTAAACAGCCCTACAAAATAGTTGTTATCAACAAATTAGTTTTGCTCTTTATTGCGTCATTCATGTGTAATTGCGTTTTGTTGTTGTAAAGCAGTGATTACAGTACGGAAAATACGTTAAATCAAGCTTAATTATGTAAATCTTCACGATTTGCCCATTATGGCAACTGAAGATCAAAACACAGTACCTACCTAGTACATGTCCTATTTATTTTGCATTCAAAACCTAACGTTGGTAAAAGGCATCTACAGAGTGTAACGAACGTTTTAAGTGCGGGCTGTCAAATTTTGCTATGTTTTCTAATAAGTATTACGATCTCGGAAGACGATTGACTTAAATGAAATTGAGATTTATTTAATATTTATCTGATACTAGCCTAACGGAAAACACGATTCACTTATTTCTAATCACTAAAGGAAATATTAGTATTGTATTTAGTTTTTAAGTAATCATCAAAAACTGTTTTGGGACTTACGACCTTTACTTTCGTGCTATAATGCGGGAACCCTTGTTACGCGATATTGTTCACTACTAGCTGCGGTTCAAAGTACAATTCATGCGGGCACGATTCATGGAATCATTATATCACGATTGGAGGATAGCGGGGTATGTAGGCGGGGCTAGCGTGTTTTGATAATTTTGGCAGCCCGGTCTTAAGGGCCTGTTTCAAAACTTCATAAGTGCCGGATAGGCTATATCCACCACTTAACTTGACAGATAGAGTTTGGTGTATCTGTCAAAAAAAGCTGTGGATAGCCTATCCGGCATGCCTTAAATCTTAAGTATAAATAAATTGTGATAATACTTTAGGGTGTGAATGTGAATAGTTTCACGTGAAAGTAGCAGGCTGCTGCACTAACACACTACTGGTACTGGGGGCCCTAAGCGCTCATATTACAGACGAATGGTACGACTAGGGAATGCAATACCGGGATACCGGGATCCCGAAATACCGGGATCCCGCATACATTTTACTACGGGACTAATCCCGGTCGAAAATTTTGCGGGATCCCGCGGGACTGGCGGGATTTCAAAGAAATATGATTCATACGCGTAACTTTGCGCGCGGGAGTTCGTGAACTGGCTACAGGCAGCCCGCTAAACAATTTACCTTCAATTCACTTTAAATGACAATTGAGCCAACCAGCGTGGATGCTGAGCGAGCTTTTCCGGAACCGTTTCGAAATCTTTGGGCACGATTTTTAGTTTTTACCTATACATATTTCGTTTTTTTTTATAAAAGATGAAAATAAATAAGCTAGTTTTTTTTAGTTTTTTTTACTATTATTATTACGAAGCCATTTCCAAAAAGATGATAAGTTTTTCTTTAATTTTTTTAGAAAGCCTGAAGTATGGAGGTGTTAATAAACCCTTGAAAAAAGTGTCCGACAAAGTTTATTTTATTTAAGATTCTAAGAATAAAACGGGCTCTATCAAGTAGTCATTATAACGATTTATTTTAAAAGTTTAAGTCCACCCAGCGGGATCCCGCAAATACCGGGATCCAGCGGGATTGTGATGGTTCATCCCGCAAATACCGGGATTGAAATTCTCTTGCGGGATTGTATTCCCTAGGTACGACCGACGCGACGGCAGTCGACAAGTGCCGTTCGTCTGTAAGAAGCCTAATATGTACGGCACAAAAATTCTGTGCTAGTTAAGGAAAATCTGTTCTATTTCGATGTACCGTAACAATACGAAATTTCCCGCGCAACCTTGACGAAGCATCCGTATGCACCTTTTCGCGGTTCGTGATACCTACTACAATGCAGACGAGTACTTTTCCTTGTACTTGGGTGAATCTACTCAAAATGTTATTTTAGGCCAAAAATTGTGTTTTTTAAAAAACCCTTGAATTTTGCTCTGAAAGTTTCTGGTGTTAAAAGGCACCGAAATAGAATTCCCATTCTGTAAGAGTCACGAAAAAAAATTAAGTAATTTAAGAGATATTTAATATGAAGTAAAAACTGTTGTTCATGACAATGACGAAATTTGTGGAAAATGACGTGTTTACTTAGAATAATGACAATTTGTTCAAAATAATGATTATTTTAAAAATCTTATCCATATTCGTGCTGATTATATTATTATTATAAACGCCTCCGTGGTCCAGTGGTTAAGAGCGTGGCTCTTGACTCAGAGGTCGTGGGTTTGATTCCCGCGTTGGAAACATATTGTTAATTGTTGTTTCCAAGTTTGGTTAGGACATTGCAAGCTGATACCTGATTGTCTGACACTCAGAACAGGAAAATAAAGTCTGACAAGTAAGATGATCCATGCATCGGATCACGGATGGGCATGTAAAAGTCGGTCCTGCGCCTGATCTGTCGCCAGTCGTGTCGGTCGTCCGTCCCACTGGGTTATGAGAGTTAAAAGGAATAGAGAGTGCTCATGTGTACTGCGCACACGCTTGGGCGCTATAAAATTACTCCTGCGTAACTTGCCTGGTTTCAATGAAACCAGCCACCGTCACCGAAACCGGTGTGGGGGTTATTATTATTATTATAAGTAAAAAATAGGATTTTCAATAAAACTTGTAATGTTAGTAAAAGTATTGATTTATTATAAAAATGTATTCCCTAAAATATAGCTAATACCAAAACCTACCTTTAAAAAAATATATTCTACCTTTTCGAGTCACCTGCAATAAAAAATGTACACCTGTTAAATAATAATTCTGATATTTATTATTTCTCAAATAATATTTTATTACCAAACGTTCCGCGCGGCTTCGCTCGCGTAAATTAAATATTTCACAGACAAATTAGTCCACAAAAAATAGCGTATGATCCTTCACATGGTCAATTTCTTAATTCTTATCAGTTATCTGTACCAAATAACAGAAAAATTGCTCCAGTAGCTCGTGAGATAAGCCCTTTCAAATAATTTCCCCCGTTTTTTCCATATTTTCCTCTATTTCTTAGCTCCTATTAGTCTTAGCGTGAAAAATTATAGCCTATAGCCTTCCTCAATAAATGGGCTATCTAACACTGAAAGAATTTTTCAAATCGGACCAGTAGTTCCTGAGATTTGTGTGTTCAAATAAGCCCTCTTTCAAATAATTTCCCCCCGTTTTTTCCACATTTTCCTCTATTTATTGGCTCCTATTATTCTTGGCGTGATAAAATATTCCTTATAGCCTTCCTCGATAAATGGGATATCTAACACTGAAAGAATTTTTTAAATCGGACCAGTAGTTCCTGAGATTAGTGCGTTCAAATAAGCCTTTTCAAATAATTTCCCTCCGTTTTTTCCACATTTTCCTCTATTTCTTCGCTCCTATTATTTTTAGCGTGATAAAATATTGCCTATAGCCTTCCTCGATAAATGGTCTATCTAACACTGAAAGAATTTTTCAAATCGGACCAGTAGTTCCTGAGATTAGCGCGTTCAAACAAACAAACAACCTCTCCTGCTTTATAATATTGAAGTGTAGATAAATTTTTTACTACTTTTCTTACTATTCTACTACTACTATTCGAAAAGGTGTCAAATAATTACCTAATTGTAATATCGACATTGCATCGATTCGATATATTTATCCCTGTTTTCCAGAAATACAGTTACAGATTTGGTCATTATTCTGAATGATCGTCATTATGCTTTTAGGGCTATTCAGGAAAGTGACTTTCAGGAAAATGACGGATTCACTAAATTCTTTTAATAATTAAGTATTGATATAAAGAAAACTAAGAAAATTATTAAGAACTTAGAAATGTTGCAGGCCTTTATAACTTGGCATAAATAAAGTAGTGAAAAACAGACAAATGTTGGCACACATCGAGAAAGGTAAATGACGTCTTATTTGGAAATTTTTGTAGAACAAACAATGCCCAGGACAATGACGCGAATTTTATGAACATTTTAAAAATAGAATTATTAGTTATTTAATGTAAGTTGATGTGTTATTTGTTGGTATCAAATAGTTTATTAGTTCTTTTTCTTCAAATTAACACTCAGTTTTTAATCCTTCCTCTCTCATTTTTTTTATAAATAATAAATTGTAAGCGGCAGTATCGAAACGACACGCAAAAATTTCACAATTTGGTCCTTTTTTTTATAATAACTTTTGAAATATTAACTCTACTTTAAAATAGTTTTAGCAGCATTTTCGTAAGTTAATTAGACATTGAAATGTGTAATGTTACATCAAATTTACGAAGGCGTTTTGGACCCAACTTCAAAGACATGCATTTTGTCTCTCTCAAATATTCGCCCACTTGACCTTATAATAAAACGGCGATAGCATATCCAATCAGGTTTGATTTTTGTCTAGTAAATTTTACGGAAAATAGAAAATCCTAGAGAAAATCAGTGGACCTTATGCACGAATTGAGTCTTACTCTGGTCTTACCCACTTTGGGACATCTAGAATAACTTAAATCTTAAACTATGCTATGTAACCCTGAGGTACGCCGTACGAGCCCGATTTTTTTGTCAGGCGAACTTTTTTGGTCATAGATATTAAGATTTTCTAGTGCACACGTTTGAGACTACGTTTTCACCGGAGCTAAGCTAAGCTGACATCACGCAACGAGGCGATCCTATTACATATAGCTCAGCGCAGTGAAATAGTAGCCTAAAGGCTGGTACAGCGGTAGTCACGCTATGAAACCTAGTGGTCTAGTGGTTAAAACTTAAATCATCCAACGGATGCAAAGGCCAAGTGGTTAAGAGTTTGGATTAGGAGCTGAGGGCATGAAAGCAGGACTGCTTACTCAAAAAAATATAAAACACTCACCTGCGTATAAACTAAAGGCACGCAAACAGTGTCGTATCCTATCAAGGCGCCGAGTCGTCTTCTTATATCTGACAGTTCCACCAGCAGCGTTTGAACGATGTGGTCGCTGGTTATGAGCCCCTCCTTCCTCGCTCGGTTTATGATATTCGTGGCCCACACCAACGGCATCCAGTACTTGGACATTGGACTCTTGCCGTCCATCTTCTCGAACACTTTTCTCTCACTCTCGAGCATCAGGCCTGAAATGAGAACCTTACTTTAAGGCTGCGCTTACGCAGTTGTGTAGTGAGGAATGTGTTGTTGAGAACCAACGGCATCATTTGCCTGAACATGCTAAGCGATTCTATTCATTCTTAAAAATACATTCCTCGCAACGCAGCTGATGGAAATGCAACCTAAAAGGACTTGCCAAAGAGGCAGCGAGCGTCGTTATTTTGCCGGCACAGAAAACGTCTTCATATTAAATTTCATCAAAATAGTTTTAGTGGTTTTAACTTGAAGTTTAAGTATGGATTTGATAAAAGCTTACCCGAGTCTACGACGTGTTGCCACGTGGGGAAACGTCGTTTAACACGCAATGACACGCGCTGTAGTGTGATCACATAGGCGAGTATGGCATACCGGACTATATTCCTTCTCATCAGACGTCCAGTTTCATCCTGGAAAGAAAGAAGCAATATTTGATGCTACAAGACAAGTCTAAACTGACTTTTAACCGACGAAAAGACAGGGTTCTCAAACAACGCATGCAATTTTGTTTGTATGTCATCTCATAACTTATTGGAGACTAATTAGATTTCGATATTTCTTTTTTATTTGCCAGGGTTTACTTCGACAAAGGTCCCATAAAAACCGTTTAAAAAAAATCCAACAAGAATAATGAAATGATATGGGGGCGATTTTTGTCAGACACGCGAGCCAGTCATGTTCGACCTTATATTATACACATATATATTATACACATAACATAATCCAAAAACCACTTTACATGAGAATGTAAAAATTGGCTCACATATTCAGAAAAAAATTCAAAAACAAGTATCATGATATTATATTAGTAAACATGAGCGGAAAATGTTTTTCCTCATACCTAACGTGTTACTTTACTTATATCAATTGTATTTCTATTTTCAATTGCACATTAGTAATGATAATAAAGAAAATTATGCTTATAAATAGACATGATGCTGCATGTATCATTAATAAATTGTCTTTTGAATTATGAGTTCGCACACATTATATACCTAAGTCGCAGGTGCATATCGCATTGCAAATATCGTCGATTCCAGATACTTTAGATACCTATATCAATATATTTTCTAGTTAGCTATTTACCTGTTATACCTTATTACCTTAAATAATTTACTTGTATAAAAAGGAAAATAAATTTTTGTTAGTCCCACTAAAACTCGAAAACGGCTAAGCTGATTTAGTCCTTGGTATAGACTACTATAGACTTTTAAACTTTCAAATAGGCTGCCCCAAACGGCCCAAATAACCTCAGTGTGTGGTGAATGGTGATGAACTGATGACACATTTCTAAAACACACTTCCATGACATGGATCATTTCTGTGATCATAATCTACACAGCCCGAAGGCAAACCAATGCCTCCGGGCTTCGATGTTACAAAGAACTTTAGACTTTAGTAGTAGTAGGTAGGTAGTGAATGTAGTATTTTGAAATACCTTGTGTTATCAAAGTATAGTTGGTAATTTATTGAACACCTGAACATACAACACAGCAAAATAATATGACCCAATCCGACGAATGTTGGTGTAACAAATAACACCATGGATTTCTAAAGCGGGTTCCGCGTTAGTTTGACAGAAAAATTAAACTACACTTAACAATCTACATCGACCAGCCCGATCAAATCATTGACTTCACACTCTGATAAAGAAATAGTACTAGGGTTCCGTTTTTACCCTTTGGGTACGGCACCATAAAAAGTGTCGACGTAAAATTGCAATCAGCGGTGGACATTGGTCCTTAAACTTAACAATATTTATTAATTATTAATATATTTTTTAATTTAAGCTAAATACTTGTTCAAAATTTATTATAATTTATAATATAATATGCAATTTTAATATTATAATCTATGACGATTATTGGTTATTATAGTATTTAATGTGACATTATGTTAAGGTTCTACACATCTCTAACCTTCTGATTAATTACCTTGAAGGTAAAACAACTTCTATCTACACATTTACTAGCTACAAAACAATACTTTTTTAAGTAAGTATTCAACTTTTTCTTAATTTTATAAAAAGTAAAGTGTACCATGTTATAATAATATAATCGGCCAAGTGCGAGTCGGATTCGCGCACTAAGGGTTCCGTACCATTATAGAGCAAAATTAGCCCAAAAATTGTGTTTTTGTATGGGAACCCCTCTTAATTTTTTATTTTATTTTAATATTATTATTAAATATTAAAGTGCACATAAAACTAAGGACCTTGAAAAAAAATTCAAGTACCTACCTGTTGCCATTATAGATATAGAGCCAAAAAGGCCAAAAAAATCACGTTTGTTGTATGGGAGCCCCCCTTAAATATTAATTTTATTTTGTTTTTAGTATTTGTTGTTATAGCGGCAACAAATATACACAATCTGTGAAAATTTCAACTCTCTAGCTATTACCGTTCTGGATTTACAGCCTGGAGACAGACAGACAGACGGACAGATAGACGGACAGACATCGAAGTCTCAGTAATAGGGTCCCGTTTTTACCCTTTGGGTACGGAACCCTAATAAAAAAGTAATATGATAGGTACTTATTATGTTTAAAAAGAGTAACATTATAATATTTAATAATCATTTCAACTAAGTACATAATATTATATTCTTAGAAGTTAGAACATTTAATTTTGAAAATGACGTAAGCATAATGTGTAAATAAGTAAGTGATGATGTACAGTACAGCACTATAATACTAGAGTAGGTATAGCTGTAGAGTATAGATTGACATATTTGTATCACGACTAAGGGCTGGTTTACACGTATTAAGTATCTACTTATCTAAGTAGCTTTAACTAAATTTTAACTTAATTTTAAGTTATTTATTGCATGCAAACACTAAATTTAGTAGCAAGTCGCAAGTTAAAATTTAGTTAAGTACTAAACAAGGAAATTAGAATTTTGACTATTTTCTCATAGGAGTCCGTATACGAAATTTTGCCGATGAATACGAAATTGCAAAGGTTCGCTACAGAAATATTATTAGGTTTTTTCCCCTTATTAGACTTAAAAAAATATATAGGTATTAATTATTAGATTTAAAATATATTTAAGCGCGGAAAGCCGACTCGAGCCTTGCGGCGAGTAATGTAATGTGAGATTTAGGTTGTTTTGAATCGTGTTTTTTGGCACAATTTGTTTTTTTTCTTTTTTCTCGAATTGGATAGAATTTTATCTATAGATTATTTCTGTCGTTTTCTTTTTATGAATTACAGCTCCAAGTTGCCGAAATTGACAGCAATTCTTTGCCCATTTTCTCTAAAATTTTGCCGAGTTATATATTTTTTTACTCAACTATTTCATATTAAAGTGGTAAAAAGTAATTCCAACATTTTATAGACGACTTTCGACTCTTTTTTCTTTTTTTTCATACCGTTAAGACGTCAATACAATCCATAAACAGGTGATATTCTAAACCTTTTACAGCAAAAATCACAAAACTGTCGCGGGTTTGAGTTGGATTAATTAAAAATACTTTTAAAAAATTCTAGCCCCAACATTAGATTATAATTGAGATGATCTTACATGTTGTGCATTAAAACTTATAGAAATACTGTATTTTAACTGTTAAATCGCGTCTGTTAAATCAGCGAAATCGGCAAATTTCGTATACGGACTCTTAAGTTGGCAGGCGGGGCTTGTCACTTGACACATTTCGGGCAGGCACTTCAAATTAAGTTAAAATTAAGTTACTACTTATCTACTTAATACGTGTAAACCAGCCATAAGTTGAATCATTTTGAACTACTGTAATTAAACTGTACCCACCCACCGTGGTCCATCAATACCCATCAATCCCGAAGCGGCACCCGGCTGCTGCATAACAATTGAAAATCTATTGTGTCTGCGATTCCCACGATCAAGGTATTGATTAATAGTTAATACTTTTCAGTTCCATTCGTTTTTAGTGTTCCGTAGTCAAACGGCAAAAAAAGGAACCCTTATAGATTCGTCATATTATCTGTCTGTCCGTCCGTATGTCACAGCCACTTTTCTCCGAAAATATAAGAGCCACCTATACCATTGAAACTTGGTAAGTAGATGTAAACTGTGAACCGCAATAAGATTTTACACACACACAGATACAAAAATGGAAAAATTATTAAAAATTTTAGGAGTCCCTATAAGTACCTAGAACCCAACATCTGTTTAAAAAAAATCTAACCTATACGTGTGGGGTATCTATCGATCATAGGTCTTTAAAAATCATATTGCGGTTTCTAATACCTATCATTTTTTCTAACCTGAATAGTTTGCGAGAGAGACTCTTCCAAAGTGGTAAAATGTGTGCCCACTGCACCCCCCCCTCTAACTTTTAAAGTAGGGGACATGATAAGTCAAAAAAATGTATGATTTAGGTACATAACTATAAAAACTATCAATGAAAATTGATTTGAACGAGATCTAGCAAGTACCTAGTTTTTTTATACGTCATAAATGATAAATCTTAATTCATTAAATCAATTGAAATATAAAAATAAACTAAAACCTTTTCATTTCATAAGAATAAACCTTATTGCTGCTGCGGAACCCTTTATGGGCGAGTCCAACTCGCACTTGGCCGATTTTTTCAAAACAAAATGAATAGCCGCGTACTGACCAAGCGAACCGCCTCGCCCCGGCAGCCTCGCGCGCATTTGCTCGGTCGGTCAGTACGTGTTAAGGTGGGTTTACACCAAAAGAACATAGAGCAAGAACAGCACAAGAACATTCTTTCGTATTCGTTTAGTGTAAACTATAATTCGTTACAACATACTTTAGATCGTTTACACCAATCGGATCAACAAGAACATCAAGAATAAGAATTTTTGCTCTATAGATGAGAATCATATAGCTCCGTTTAGACCAAACGAGCGAATGCTCATTGCTCATTCGTCAACGATAAGTAGTTAATTTATTTTTATAGTCATCAAAGGTTGGATCCCATAAACATCTTTTGTTATGGTATAATTCTATCATTTGTAAACATTTTTCATTACTCCAATCCATATTTACGAAATAACCATTGTTAAACTACCTAAAACCAGCCGCCAAAAAGTAAAAATATCAAGAACACTAGAATGCCTTTGAAGAGACCGCCTCGAAGAGCGAGCACGTCCGAACACGAAAGAACGCTCTAGGCAATTGTTCGAGCGCTCTTGCGTCGTTTACACCAAACGAGCGAGATTCTTAGAGCATTCTACCTATTTACCGCCGAACAGGTGGCGAACACACTAGAACAACGAAAGAATGCTCGTTGTTAGTTTACATCAAAAGAGCTTTACTAGAATGAGCATTCGCTCGTTTGGTCTAAACGGAGCTTTAGTGCGCGGCAAACGTCCGAGGCGCCTTTGAGCATCGACCAAAAACCGACAACTTTTGGCTCGGCCGTGGCACGCTCGGGCGAGGCAGTGAGGAGGCCCGCGGCTCGCTTGGTCAGTACGCGGCTATTGGAACTGATATGATATTAGAGCTTGTCTAACTTAAAATGACGCGCCCCTCCCTCGTATTCACAGTACAAAAATGTTTCATTTATATCAACTTTGAAGTGGTGGGGCGCGTCATTTCAAATTAGACAAGCTCTACATGATACTGATGGTACACAAAAATTTAATAAATGCTCAAAACTATGCTCAATCAAAAATTATCAACAAAGTATGTTTGACATTTTAAAAGAAGTTTTATGCCTGTGGGCCAGTTGTGGGCTGTGTGTGCCTCGATTCGCCGTTGAATAAAAGAAAGAAGAAAATCCAATAAATACTTATAATCAAGGATTTTGTGGAAATTTAAAGTGCAAGTGCAAAAAAGTGAAAATGAAAAAAGGCCAAAAAATCACGTTTGTTGCATGGAAAAATAAATAGCTATTATTTTGTTTTAAGTATTTCTTGTTATACAGGGTGCAATTAAACCTTCCTGCCAAATTTTTTCCAGGGCTTAGGTATCATTAGGAGAGTCCATTTAACCAAAGAAGCTATTTCTCAACATTTTAGTACTGAGTGACTATAAAAGAAAAAATACGTGTATTTTTATTTTTAACAAGGATCAATATATCAAAATTTGGCAGGAAGGTTTAATTGCATCCTGTATAGCGGCAACATAAATACACAATGAGTGCAAAGCTAGTAGTTTCAGAAGTCTCACTAGCACGGTTCTTGAGATACAGCTTGGAGACAGACGGACAGGCGGACATACAACGAAGTCTTTCTTAGTAATAGCAGCCTGTCCCACTCGCGCGAATAGGCATCGAACTGTAAGTACCACCCGCGGGTGGCAAATCAGTAGGGACTCACAAGCGAGCGGTGACGCACGCGCACGAGTTGTTCGTTGCATACCTTACCTGCGTATTGCGTAACTTATTCGATCGTTATCACAGAATTGATATTAATCCCACAATGGACAATAAAAAGAAAAGGGCAAAGAAATATTGCGCAGTGTTTAATTTAATTGTCTTAACACGGATTGTAAACCAAATTTAACTTTCTTTACTATTCGAAACCTCATTTGTTTACAAAAATAACTAAGTTATACAAACACTTTAAGTAGGTAATATAAGACCGGTTTCAATAATTAAGATACGGTACCTATCGAATCTAAGTACGCGTAACTAGTTACACGCGAATTTATGATAATTAAATCTTCATAGTACTAAGACATAATATCTTAGATTATTTCGAGTTAAATAAAATGTAGTTAATTAAATATAAATATTATAATATTATTTTTAAAAAGAGACAACCCTGATTTCTTCAGAAAAGGTACGAGTTATGCGATAGAAAGAGAGCGGAGATGTAGGCAAATATAATTGTAGGCACCTAGCACTGCGCGGTCGGAATTTGAACTTTATAGTATCGTAGCATGAGTCGTTAATTCTTTAAACGGGTTTCGCCAGTGGGAATTCTGTTGGTACAACTAATATATATTGTGGTAATAGGTTCCTGTTTTTACCCTTTGGGCACAGAATACATAGGTATTATTAGCTTTGGGTACGCAACCCTAAAAGGTCCAACGATGACAATATAAGTGTTGAATAGATTTTAAATGCCCATCGTCTAGATTCTAGTTCCTAGCTTATTTACTTTGAGAAACATTACAAAAGTGTAGGTTTAAAAATGTATAATGCAATAATGTCAAGGCAATTGAAACAACACGAAACGTTAGCTACGCTGAATTGTTAATTATTTCTGATTTTAGATTTCTAGAAAAACCTTTGATTTTCATAGCTTACGAATACGTATGCATAATGCATTTGCAGCTCTTTTTCCTTGTTGAGTTTGGAGTGTTTGTAAAACGATTTAAATCTTAAATCATTGTACTTATTTAAATACTTAAGGGACCAAGTTGTATACAATATACATATTATAAAGTTGGTATCATCTATTACTTGATATTTAAATAAAATATGTCTAGCATTTACTTGGTCGCTGCAACTGTAGGTATCAATCATCAATGTAAACAATGAATGTTGGTTACTGGATTGTATTGAAACGTGCTGACATTGGTATCCCGTACCAGTGGCGTAGCTACAAGGGACGAGGCGCCCTAGCCCCTAGGCCTCAACTTCAGGAGGCCTTTCAATCTCTCATTAAAATCTATGACTGGAGATGTTGGGTCCTTGGTTAGCTGGCTACGTCACTGTTTGGTACAGTGGCGTAGCCGTACCAGTGGCGTAGCTACAAGGGACGAGGCGCCCTAGCCCCTAGGCCTCAACTTCAGGAGGCCTTTCAATCTCTCATTAAAATCTATGACTGGAGATGTTGGGTCCTTGGTTAGCTGGCTACGTCACTGTTTGGTACAGTGGTAACTGGTAACTGGTAATTCACCAGGAATCCTGACGCTAGTGCGTTTTACTGTACCTACCAATGAATGTAAGGACCCTGAGCCATGTAAGGCCATGTTCCTTTGAAGGCCAACTATCAAAAAGTCGCAGTTATCGTCATGTAAAGACATTTTCCTTCTACTACACACTTAGATCCATCAAACTTATGGCCACAAACGCGGCGGCGAGTCGATCGCGCCGCTATTGTGGCAGTGAGATCTCACTGTTTGTAGACTTTGGTTGTCGAGGCTACAATTGTAATTTCCGCACCCTGAAAAACTTTAGTTTTTAGTTACATAACCTATCTATCTCAAATTTTACTACAGGGCATTATCGTATAGGGATATATGTATGGTACTAATAAAATAAAATCTACTTATGCCTCGATTTACGTTAAAATATTGGTAATGTTCCTAGGAAGGCCGGTGGTTCCTTATAAGGCCCAACCAAAGATTTGATAGTTGGCCTTGCTAGGGAACATAAACTTTACAAGGAACATCTGAACATCATTAACATATAAACAGTTATTTTTAGTTAAAAATGCGTACCGTAACAATTAAAATTATGTTGTTTTTTAAAACATCTTTACTTATTAGAATTATTGAACTTATACACGCATATTGAACATTTTGGCCTTATAAAAACGGGCCCATAAGAAGGCCATTTTAGATTTAAAAAAAAATTGTTCGTATTATAAAACGCATTGGCAATTAGTTATAAGGTGTCGCTGTGACACTCATTGCTACTATTTTTAAAGAATTTACATTTATATATTCTAAGTTATAAGATGATGTTCAAGCAATGTTCGTTATAGTTTTTTTAGATGATATAAATATATTGAGCATTTAATGTGTTGCTTAATTGAAAGAAATTATAATGTCGTTTTAGTAAAAGCAAATAAATAAATAATTGTGACTCTATTTTCAAGTTAAAAGACTGATGTATAATATTGGCCTTGTTTGGAGCTGTGTTCCTTGCAAGGCCATTTGGAAGAGCCTTAACAAAACTTAAGTTTATTGAATGGCTATTGAAGCTAGGTTAAAAAGAGATTTATAATATGATACCTTATGAAACAGAGCATTACTTGATAATTTGTTTTCTTAATTTATTTAGTTAATAAACGAATAACAAGCATTTTCCCGTTAGATTGGCCTTACATGGCTCAGGGTCCTTAGTAACAGCACGCAAAAGGTAATCCTAACATTACTTTAACAGCAAGTTGGGACAACGAGGGAGTTTAGTCTTACAACTATAAATAATTATTGAACATAATATTACAACACAATAAAGTTACGAACATCTCATAAATCATAATTAATAAAAGAAATTTCGTACTGAATATCTCTATTAGAACCGAAAACCGGGCCTCGGGAGTGAGTATATCTAGATTCTAGACTAACAGAGTCTATTGTATTAGCTAATAGAATTCTAATTTCTTCTTTTCCGAATTCCTGATCAGTCCCAGCCTTATAAACAAATTAATTCGACACGCAAACATATACCCGTCCCTTTCTTTCCCAATCTACGACACAATAGCAAATCACAATACAATACACATAACACAGCTGACAGCACATATAAATAGCACTAAAAAGAACAATAGCACACGTCATAAGGACATCCTTATAGTGAAAATCGCATACATAAATCGCATATTACGAGGCAAATAAATAATTTAGGCAATTATTCATTACCTTTTAGAGATCGGAGCTCCAAAGACGTTGCGATATTGTTAACACCACCTAAAATAATGTATTTTTATATAAAAAAATATAAATAAAATATATTCGCAGTGCTATTTTTTAATATTCGCAATAGCTTTAGTAGAATCAAGGTAGATCAGGCTGTGCTCAGTACTTATATATATTAGTAAACTAGCTGTCCCGGCAAACATTGTTTTGCCATTTAAAGTATTTCTACTTCATCAGGCGGTACAAAATCTTACCCCCTCTTTTGTCCCCTAAGAGGGGTGGGGGGAAAATTTTTATATGAAGAAAGCTTCCATTAAAGAAAAAAGTTTGATACAAAATCTGACCCCCTCTTTGGTCCTCTTAGAGTGGGGGGGAGCGAGAGATATTTATATTTTATACACCAGATGTTGACTTGGAAGAAGACAAATCCCACCAAAAACATACCTGTTAAAATGGGGCCAAGTTCCTATCGGCAAAGTTTTGGTCTAAAAAAGAGTTGAAATCCAATCCAATGCCAAGTTTAGATTCACTTCATCGATCGTTATCATTTTCATCAACATCCTGATCCATAATACTTATAATTTGAACGTGGCAGGTTAATTTAATTATATTATTATCTAATTATACAATTAATCAAGAGTTACGTATAGCACGAAAACCTGCCAAGTTCAAATTTAGAAGTATTATCGATCAGGCTGTTGATGAAAATGATAACGATCGATGAAGTGCATCTAAACTTGGCATTGGATTGGATTTCAACTCTTTTTTAGACCAAAACTTTGCCGATAGGAACTTGGCCCCATTTTAACAGGTATGTTTTTGGTGGGATTTCAATACTTTTTTTCAAGAAATTATGCATAAGTATTTTTTTCTTTTTGTGCCACACCCGACTTAAACAATACCTTCGATATGTCGCAGTCATCTGGTTTAATCTGCGATTCGATCGAATGACTAGCGCATTCATTGAATGACAGCATTCAATTGAATGACTAAAGGACAACTCGTCAAGACGTTGACTGTAACGTTTAACGTCTTGACTAAGAGTCATATAGCGAAGTCGTTAAATGGGATGCTATATTTTTTTTCAAGTAGCCGTTGACGGGGTAGTTATAGGTAAATCCACGCTTTCATATTGTTTAATTAGTTATTACAAATATAAAGCACTTTAATATAAATCGAAAAATATCAAAACAGTGCTATCAGCTGTGCGAGCTGTTTGACACCATATTTGTTTTAGTGACTAGTAGCGCCGCAGTAGGAAGAAAATGAAATACGTTCAATTGCCTGACTGACTTCATGTCCGCTATCTTCAAAACGCTATGCTACAAATCGCTAACTAGTTGAACGTTGAGGGACGATCGTTCAATCGACGTTCGGCCGAGTCATTCAATTGAATGGTGTCATTCAATGAATGCGCTAGTCATTCAATCGAATCGCAGATTGAACCAGATGATTGCGATAGATATATGGCGCTAGTTGTATTTGTTAAACTATCAATAGAAGCGATTTCTTAAATTTCTTAATTTTTTATTAATCTACTTAATTATTATAACATACGACCTAAGTGTCAAATATCATTACGTTAGGAAAATTGGAAGTTATCTAAAGTTCGTAGATGAACCGACTCACGCTTGGCTGATTTCTTAAATTTCTTAATTTTTTGTTAATCTACATATAGCATACGACCTGTGTGCCAAATTTCATAACGCTAGGACAATATTATTGGAAGTGGCCTCGGAAGTTCGTAGACAAACCGACTCACCCTTGACCGATTTCTTGAATTTCTCACTTTTTTGTTAATCTACATAATAATTAACACACGACCTGTGTGTCAAATTTCATAACTCTAGGACAATTGGAAGTTGCCCTTTGAAGTTCGTAGATGAACCGACTCACGCTTGACCGATTTCTTAAATTTCTCAATTTTTGTTAATCTACATATAACAAACGACCTGTGTGCCAAATTTCATAACGCTAGGGCAATTGAAAGTGACCTAGAGGTTTTGATTACCGGTCAGTGAGTGAGTGAGTGAGTCAGTGTCAGTGCCAAAATTTGCTATTTTTACAGGGACATATTTCAGGATCTACCAAAGTTACATCTATGAAATTGGGTATACTGCTTAAGTACTAGTATATAATTACGTAGGTAAAATTTTATCTTTGAACTCGCAATAGGGACTGAGATACAGGGGGGTCAAAAGTGCGTCGAAACGGTTCGTGTAAATAGTGCACGGCATGCGCGCGGCCTGCTGAAACTTGGCCGCGCACTCCGTGCGCATTGATATATCTGCGAAAACCGTATGCAAATCGGATCAGTAGTTTTTGTGTTAAAGAAAAAACATACCTACAGACAGACAAAAAACTAACCACATATTTTCTGGCTTCTATAGCGATGTGATAGCCCCCGCTTATTATTTTTTGAATATATTTAATGTACAGAATTTTCATTTCTACAGTTTTATTATATATGTCGCAGGGAAAAGAGGATATCAGGAATTTCACGATATCCCTAGGGATATCACGAACTCCCAGTAGAAGCCGAATATTCTTGTTTGTTACGTCTTCTTACTAAAAATATCTAGTGATAGGATCATCTAACATCTGAATCTGACAAGTAAGATGTTAGATGATCCATGCGTCGGATGGGCATCTAAAAAGTCGAGTCGAGCCATTTTGCTCATTTCATCATTCATATTTTACTTATTAGAGAACATTCACAGGCAGATAAATTCTGAATTAAATTCTAAATTAGTGGATGATGGCAAGCCTTCCTGTGCACTGTCAAGTGTCAACATTGGTTATGGTAATCTGACCAAATAATGTAAGTCATCTATGTACTTCATCTGCCCCTGTATTTGATGGTATTGTCAACTATGTAGTTCACTGATTCAGCCACGGATTTGTAAATAGGACGTTATAAGCCACGGCCAAGGGACGCCAGCGTCCATAGAGATTAGAGGCCCTACAGATTACGTACATGGGGCGATGGAAATAGTGGCCTCATGGGCGTACCCAAGTAGGGCAGGGGGAGGGGGGGGGGCAGCTTCCCCCCTCCTAGAAGATAAAATAAACGTCAATTTTCCTGGCAAGTCGGAATTAAAAACGTGTTACCTACTGTGCGCAAAATGAAGTGTTGGAAACAAAATATATTTTCAGTCAGATTAATAAGTAAATTTTCATGATTTTTGTTTCAATATACCAGGCCGACCATCTTCTCAAACAAAACATGTATGCTGGCTAGCTAGCTAAAATCCTGGGTACGCCCATGGGATCTACACTCATAAAAATATAAATTCAGCACTGCTCTGATGGGGACATAGACATAACCACGACGGTTCCTCTATGAATCTGATTGACAAGTGCTGTTCAACAATCACAGTCAACTCGATGTTGCTTGCAACAGACATTTTGTAACTTGCTATGAGACGAGGAAGTTAGATATTCTAAATTCTAATACACAACCGCAACATTTCATCTAAGAGTCGACCATAGTTTTCAAACGATATTCTTGGTTTTCAGTTTTGCAAGATCATTTTTAAGAGTCCGTATACGAAATTTGCCGATTTCGCTGATTTTACAGACGTGATTTAACAGTTAAAATACAGTATTTCTATAAGTTTTAATGCACAACATGTAAGATCATTTCAATTATAATCTAATGTTGGAGCTAGATCTTTTTTTAAAGTATTTTTAAATAATCCAACTCAAACCCGCGACAGTTTTGTGATTTTTGGTGTAAAAGGCTTAGAATATCACCTGTTTATGGATTGTATTGACGTCTTAACGGTATGAAAAAAATACAATGTACCTACTGTTGAGAAAGTCGTCTATAAAATGTTGGAATTACTTTTTACCACTTTAATATGAAATAGTTGAGTAAAAAAATATGTAACTCGGCAAAATTTTAGAGAAAATGGGCAAAGAATTGCTGTTAATTTCGGCAACTTGGAGCTGTAATTCATAAAAAGAAAACGACAGAAATAATCTATAGATAAAATTCTATCCAATTCGAGAAAAAAGAAAAAAAAACAAATTGTGTCAAAAAACACGATTCAAAACAACCTAAATCTCACATTATACATATATATTACTCGCCGCAAGGCTCGAGTCGGCTTTCCGCACTTAAATCTAATAATCAATATTTTTTTAAGTCTAACAAGGGGAAAAAACCTAATAATATTTCTGTAGCGAACCTTTGCAATTTCATATTCATCGGCAAAATTTCGTATACGGACTCTTAATGTTAATTTATTTGAGGTTGAAACTGTTAATTTAAAAGAAACCATTAGTCCGATTTAAATCAATAATTCCATACTTCCATATTTAATTTATAAATGTGAAAGTGCGTCTGCCTATCTGTAATATTTTTACCTCTTCACGTTTAAACCACGGAACCGATTTTGATTAAATTTGGTATAGGTAGTAATGGGATTTTTAGTCCCGGAAAAGCATATATTATACATGAGACTTATTATCCCAGAAAAATGTAAAGTTCCCGCGCAATAAACAAACATTGGCGCCACGGACTTGTGGGGCGTCGTCTAGTTTGAAATTATAACTTTATTTTTTTTTTAATTTTAATTATATTTAAATTTTAAGTAAGTACTTATAGGTACTTAAGCAATAAAAAATATAAATAATGCATAATATTATAATTTACAAGCTTTTTTGTCTTGTGTTATAACGTAGCAGATTCTGTAATCTGCTACATTATAGGTACCTAATTCATAACACAACTGGATCTGTATTGCTAAGTACTCACATACGGTTTTGCTCGATAGTTTTACTCCAAATCGAAGGAAATGACATATTTGACAGCGAAGCGAGCCTTCGAGCTGTCAGTTTTGGCGGTCCACACGGTGGCACAGATTACTAAATAGTTACACGGTGGTTATTAAACTATCGAGCAAAACCGTATGTCAGTACTTAGCATATCCAGTTGATGTTACATAGGTTACATAAATACCTAGATTGATTCGCATGCGGGTAAAACTGTCATCGATAACAAAGTTATTTTTATGTAATTATAGGTTTCAGATCAATGTGCTATACCCGTAATTATACTAAGTGATTATAAGCAGTAGCGGCGTTAGGAGGGGGCAACGCTAGGTGACGGCCCAGGGCGCCGGGAAAAAGGGGCTCCGAAGACAAATAAAAAGGGGCGGCGCTTTTTAGCACTACCAGCAGGTCCAGCACCCTGGGCGATGTAGAAATTGGCGCTGGTAGTGCTAAAAGTAGTACTCCGCTTTTATAATTTCGGCTACCATCACAAATCAATAAATTTTACAATGTAGTCCTAATTAATACAAAATCGAAATGTTGCACTCATTGATATCATTAAACTTACACAGTTAAATTAGTTAAAAGCAATATGTAATTATAACTTTATTAGTATGTTCCACCACATATTAATAAATTATTGTGGTAGACATTTCACATACATTTCAAATTTTAATATGAACTTAATTATGGTGTGAGTCCGAATCCAATATCAATTAACGAACAAACGAATTATTTTGTAAATTAGTGTACATTAATTAATATTTATTAGTTACTAGCTGTTGCCTGCGACTTCGTCCGCGTGGACTTCAGCTTATAGCGCGCGGTGTCAACAAAATTGGTGTCAAATTTAAAAGCTTTGAAAACCCTGGTACCCCTTAAATCAAAATACCCAAAAACAGCTGTGCAGTGTGCACATAATATTTAAATTTTTTAATTAAACTTTATTTATAGGCACCAAATTTTAAAGCTTAGGCACTTATTTAGCTACACAACTTTAGCTTTACCCATAAACTATTTATCATTGGTAGGTTTAAGAGCCCGTACTATCTTTTCTACTGATCTCTTCACACTCACGCCCGTCTTTCATATGCCAGGTGAAAAAGGACGATCGCCAAGTTAGCAGGCAGTTATAGGTAGTCTGTTTTTTAAAGGGTTTTTTTATATTAAAGTGGTAAATTTCTCAACAGTACATTGTATTTTTTTCATACCGTTAAGACGTCAATACAATCCATGAAAAGGTGATATTCTAAACCTTTTACAGCTAAAATCACAAAACTGTCGCGGGTTTGGGTTGGATTATTTAAAGATACTTAAAAAAAATAAAAAATCTAGCTGCAACGTTATATTATAATTGAAATGATCTTACATGTTGTGCATTCAAACTTATAGAAATACTGTATTTTAACTGTTAAATCACGTCTGTTAAATGAGCGAAATCGGCAAAATTTCGTATACGGACTCTTAAGGTTACGTCACTGCATAGATAAAGTACTGAGTAGTGAGCTATTTAATGACGTGTGTAACAATCGAAAGAGTCGAAAAACGTAACTAAGCATGGTACCACCTCTTATAGAAAGACGTATGAGCAAGCGATAGCTAGATGTAGACGACTCTTAGCGTCATCTGTTATGAATTTTTGGAACTAACTAAATTTGAACAAATTTACGCATAAACACCCCCTTACAACCCCTTTTTCCACTTAAAAAGTAGCCTATGTCCTTTCTCAGGCTTTAGACTATCTGTGTACAAAAATTCATTACAATCGGTTCAGTCGTTTTGGTGTGAAAGCGAGACAGACAGACAGACAGGCAGACAGAGATACTTTCGCATTTATAATATTAGTATAGATATAGATTAAATTTTTTATTTTTCTTTCTGTTTCATACCATTAACTTATTTTAGTACTACAAATCACAGTTTAGAAGCTACGGTGTGTTAAAAATCTGCGGCCTTGTAACCTAGACATAAGAGGGTAAGGGCACGTATACTGCATACATTATCTGTCAGATAAGTTGTGGATAGCCTATCCGAAACTTATCAGTTATCACTTAGGTATCAGTAAGTGACGTGTGAAGTGAAGTGACAGGCCGTTTGTGACGTAAAATCGCCGACTTCAGCTATTTATGCTGAATCCTAATTTCCCATCTCACCTCACTGTCACTATATGACGTATAGTGTTATTTTATACGGTTTCATTTTCAATTTAATTAATTTAATTTATTACTCAGTAAATCAGAATGCGTAGTAAGGGCGAAGCCACACTGCCTTTATGCGTTACGTTGCGATGCCGCCGATTGGGCGTTTTACAATACGGGTAAATATTATAATTCTAAGTTACACCAAACATTTTTTTGGTCCGACAGACTTCGATGTCTGTCCGTCTGTCTGTCTGTCTCCAGGCTGTAACTCAATAACCGCTATAGCTATACTTCTGAAATTTCCACAGATTGTGTATTTCTGTTGCCGCTATAAATATAAAAACAAAATAAAATTAATAGGGCTTATAAATAAAACAAAATAAAAAGGGGGGCTCCCATACAACAAACGTAATTTTTGAGCTTTTTGGCTCGTAATCAATAATGGCAACAGCTAGGCACTTGAAATTTTCACAATATTGCTAATTTTATCTGTACTCTAATAAATAATAATTAATAATAAAATTAAATAAATATTTAAGGCGAAAACTTAAAACATAATTTTTCGCCTATTGTTCCTCTATAACAGTACGGAACCCTTCGTGCTCGAGTCCGACTCGCACTTGGCTGATTATTATAAAGTCTGTCAATCAACCAGTTTGAGTCTAACTGTTAGACGATAATTCTGCCAACATTCTGAACAAACTGAGCGTGTAGCCCTAATTTAAGGGTATATTGAGATGACAAGCGCATTTACAGGCTACATACATTTGATTCCGGCCGTTTTAGCGAATAATTGTAAACGCGCGTTGAGCGCATATCGTGTGAACATACCCTGATAGTTGTGCGAAATTCCAACAATTCCAAATTCATACGTAACGAACACGCAGTTAACAGAGCATAACCGCATCGTGTTCTTCCGTGACGTAAGTGATAGTGGTACTAGATCAGCTGTTATAAACAAATGAACACCTCGAAACGAGAAGTACAAATTAAGAAATTTAAAAAAGTACGCGAAAGGATGATGCGCAAAAATGTATGGAACCAGGGACCACCCTCCAATAGCAAAATATATTATAAATCATATATTATAAATTATAATATATGTGGTTGGATAGGTCTTTTTAAAAATAATTTTGATCGGCACACCAATTATTATTGTTATGACAGCTTTGTTGTTACAATTGTCCACTTGTAGTTGCGTGTGTACGGTGAATTATACGGCTATTAATGAACCAAAGATTTCCTTTGGTAGGATTGGTCCTTATGGTCCAAGGATGGATTTAAGATGTGGAGCCACCGCGATTTTTGATGTTAGTTTTTTTAATTTTAGCAGCTTCTGCTCTGGAGGAAAATAGAGTCTCAATCTGTATAGAGGCATTAATTATGGTACTATTCCAAGTTCGGTACCATATTCGGATGACTTAAGCATGCTAAATTCATTTTAGGACTCATATTTGCACGATAAAGATGTTAAACAACGTAAAAAGAAGAAGAAGCATTATTTAAACGCGCTAATCTTAGTATGAGTCAGTAATTACTGGTCCGATTTGAAAAATTCTTTCAGTGTTAGATAGCCCATTTATTGAGGAAGGCTATAGGCTAAATTTTATTACGCTAAGACTAATATAAGCAAAGAAATAGAAGAAAATGAGAAAAAACGGAGGAAATTATTTGAAAGGGCTTATTTCACGATTTTTCAGCGATTTTTCTGTTATTTGGCACAGATAAAAAGTAGGAACGTGAAGAATCATAGGCTATTTATTGTGGACTAATTTGTTTGTGAAATATCTAATTTACGCGGGCGAAGCAGCACGGAACGTCTAGTGATATTATAAAGCTGAAGAGTTTGTTTGTTTGAACGCGCTAATCTCATGAGCTACTCATCCGATTTAAAAGAATCTGTCAGTGTTTGATAGCCTATTTATCGAGGAAGGCTAAAGCCTATATTTATCACGCTAAGACCAATAGAAGCAAAGATACAGAGGAATATGTGAAAATAAAGCTGAAGAGTTTGTTTGTTAGTTTGTTTGTTTGAACGCGCTAATCTCAAGAACTACTGGTCCGATTTGAAAAAATCTTTCAGTGTTTGATAGCCTATTTATAGAGGAAGGCTATAAGCTATATTTTATCATGCTAAGACCAATAAGAGCAAAGATACAGAGGAAAATGTAAAAAAAACGGGGAAAATTATTTGAAAGGGCTAATATCTCACAGACTACTGGAGCAATTTTTATGTTATTTGACACGAATATATACGATATGGGTTATTAGTTTGTGAAAAATATACGGTTTCCGTGAAATTTCAGATTTCTGCGGACGAAGCCGCGCGGTACGTCTAGTAATATTAATATGTTTATTGCTCCATTCATCATCATGACTTTGGCATGCAGAATAATGCGGCTATCAGCCTCCTTATATTAATTAAGCCCTGTCAACAGCGTCTTCGTTGGTTGAAAATCATATATTCTAAATTTTTTATTTTATTTTTACTATATTTTATCTAAATATTATTCAAAAACTGGCATTTAAACATTCGATTCAATCGAAAATGATACCAAACTCGCCTATATACCTAAATCCCACGCAGTTATTGACCTCATACCTTGTTAAAGCTAAACCCCCCCCCCCCCCCCCCTCCCCCACCTGCATGAAATATTCAGGTGGCTCCACATCGTAAACCCATCTTAGGGATATAAAGATCAATCCTACCAAAGGAAATCTTTGGTTCAGCAAAAGCCGTATTCCTCGTTTTTTTGTCTTGTACGCACACGACTATTGGAGCTGTAAGACTAGATAAACTAGCTGACCTGGCAAACGTTGTTTTGCCAATAAATTATTTCTGGTATGAGGTATCAATATAAAAAGTAGATAAAAACCTATTCTCGGGCCTAACGAATGTACTATCGAGGAAATTGATTCTTAGGCAGTTGACGGACCTACGTCATTTGGTTGGGTTATGTCAATTCAATACTAGTCGTCATCTGACGGCTAGGTTTGACGTAACCGACCAAATTATGTAGGTCCACCATCTGCCTACGAATCAACTTCTCTGAATATACATACAAAATTTCATTAAAATCGGTTAAGTCGTTTTGGAGGAGTTTGCGCACAAACACTGTGACACGAGAATTTTATATATAAGAAGTACATTTTGGAGGAAACAGAAATAATATAATAACATTATATGAGGGATAAATAGCTACCATGATTGCGAAGTTGTGCTGAACTTTTATTACGTTGGGCTTTGGTGGATAACCATGATTGTGCAGTTGTGAACAATAGCACAACTCACTATGATTGTACAAATGACAAAATATATTTTGAAGGACCTAAACAACATATTTTAAAGATTCAATTCCAAATGGCAGGCATCTGTTGCGGTTGGTTTATCGTACCCGTAACTTTGCTTAAAGTAGAGCACCATGGGGTTTCAGTGGGAAGACCGTACACCTGGGAAGTCCCATATACCCCGGCCGATGTCCTCAATCTGTCTCGCAAGCGTAAAGCATTTCCCCATGTAAAAAAGATGGGTGGCAATTACTGGTAACAACAGTCAAAAGTCTACTCTCGAAGTAAGGGACGGTAGTGGTGATAATGATGATTACACTTCATTCTGCCGCATTCTGACCGTACCTAAGCTATTTCATAACTTGGTTTCATTTGCAGCGCTGATGTAGCAATAATTGTTTAAATTCAATTCGTCACATCGTGAACATTCCCAATTCCAACTAACGAAAGTTATGTTCAAACATATTTTATAATATCACTAACTTCTAACCAGTTATTGAGGTATTGTGTTCATATGTGAATACTAGTTATTGCGAAACTTTTACAAAATAACTTGCCTACATTTAAAAATAGCATAAAACAAAGAAACTATGTAACTAGATAAAAGTAATTATAGTAATAAGTACTAGAAATTATTAACCATTTCTACGATCGCGGGCGCAACATCAAAATTCTCAAATCTCTTAAAGGTGAATTAAATCGTACTTCTCTAACAAATTTTAAAATTTTTGATATGGAATATATAATTATACTAGTAATTTTGTAATAAAACTGCACCAAATTGTAGTTTTTTTTAAATTTTCAGTTGTTTATTGGCCTGACAAATTGAAACGTCTAAATCACTAAAAACGATTGAATAGTGTAATTTATACAAAAGATTTCGACGTATTGCTGTATAACTGTACTACAACTAAACATTAATTTGAAATATATGCTATTTTAATTTAAAAATATGGGAAAAAACATCGCGTCCCTTAGATGATATTGCTTAAAAACGCTCTAAATTATTCGAATTCCATTTTTTACCGATAAAAGTTGTTTTGTTAGTAAGCAGACGTCATATTCTTACGTATATTCCAATTGAAAAATGTAACTAATGCCGCATTTTAAAAATTCTCGCTAAGGGCCGTCTGTAGCGGAATGGCCTTATCTCTTATTAGAACTTTTCATCATTAGATCTCTTATTATTTTTTTTCATTTATCAATCATATTTTTTAAAGTATGTATTATAATTAGTTTAATTAAGTACTCTTTGTTTACTGTGATTACATTTTCCGTAGAACTGAGCACTTTGCCTGATAAATTTTGGCTTGTCATTTTAAATTAGTATTTGTACAGTATACAGATATATTATTTAATATGTATTTTATAATCCATTCAAGCTATAAAGACTAAAGGCTGATATTAATAGACCATTCAACAAATTCAATCAATACGCGCAAACAATTCGCCAGTCACGCACACTAATTATTATTATTTGATTATGTTGTAAATTATATAACTAGCACCATTATTGGGACGTATATTATGCATTGTGCACCCTAGATGAGTATTGAATGGATATTGAATGATATCATCCAACAAAGAGTAATGTTAAAGCCCCCAACCCAATGCAGAAAAATTTGCACTAAAAGAAACATAGGTAACGCCCTGTCCGATTGAAAATTACGAATAGCATTATAATGCTATTGTGATACATTATAATGATATTATAATATCATCCCAATCCCACAAGAGTGAATACCCGACTAATCAAACCATGTTTTTGCAAATTAACGTATTATTTGTAAAAACATGGTGTATTCGAGACGACCTCCGTGGCTCAGTTGGTGGGCTGTTGGTAGCTCAAGCCGGGGGTCGCGGGTTCGAATCCCGCCAATGGAACAAAAAGTTTTCAAAGTTCCTGGGTCATAGATGTGTATTATATAATAAAAATCTTTAATATAATATGTAGGTATAGTATAAAAGTATTAAATATATTTCCGTTGTCTGGTACCCGTAACACAAGTCCTTCAAGTACTTAGCACGGGACCAGACTGACGTGGTTTATTTAAAAAAACAAATGAGATATATTACCGAAAAACAAACAAAAATTAGCCGCTTATAGACATTAGCTGTTAGCCATACGATTGTAAATAGACTATATATTATGTGTGCCAAAGGTATACATGTATTTAGTCATCTTTGTCACTTGTCAGATATAACATACAAATTACAATAATTTAAAAAGTAACTAGAAGTGAGATCCGTGTTTACTCATAGTAGCTCGTAACCCGAACAATGTAGCAGTGAATGAAGATTTACTTGAAAAATTCTACTATCGTTTCAGTATAAAAATAACTTTTATAACAAACCGGTTGCAATGGTCTTTCAAGTTCAAATACGACCAGTCGTTTAGGCTAGGCAGATCTTTTAGAGCGGGTTAAAGAAATAAAATAAAATATGGTTTAGGGTCAGAGAATGGCACATAAGTAAAGATAGTTAAAATAATTTGTGCGTGCGGCGCTGTGTGTCTGATTTGACTTGACGATATTAAATGAAGAAAAAAAATACAAAACAAAATATGATAAGTGTCAGGAATCAGGGACCCGATTCTTCACCCTTAAATTTCGTTTCGATTGCTGGCCGTTACCGTCACGTGTTAGACACTAGACAGCATACCCGCTAATATGCGCGTGCGAGTAGGATAGCATATGATCGAAACGTCAATCGACGCTTGAGAATGCAAAATAAATAATTTATTAATAGCATTCAGCGACCTGATGATGAGAAATCATTGCTAAGAAGTAAGAACACTTGATCAAACAGCTTTCAAACAAAAATGTAAATCGGAATCGGTCCACCCGTTTGGATGCTATGATGCCACCAGATGCAATTTTAAACTTATATTATAATTTAAAACCCCTTTTTCGTCGGAGTTTAAAATGGGTGGCGAGTGGCGACCGGTGAACACAGCGCCGCACGCAAAAAAGACACAAATAACAAACAACACAGAAGTACTCGTATGCCCGCCCCTAGACGAGCAATTTCATTGTTAATATCGTGCGTCAATTTTACTGAACAGCATTATTTGACAATTAGATTGAAGGCGCGCGATGTTCAATATCAACCCTAGACGGTCAATAATAATATTACGCAATACGTGATATAGTTTGTAGACAATTAAATTGTTCGTCTAGGGGCCAGCTAAGCTATTAGACACAAATTCGCTACACGCCCAGTATACTTGTCTTTACTTTACTAACCGCTCCAGGGATGCCGGCTGATATGAAGAGAGCGAGCGTGTCCGGCCACGGCAGCAGTTTGTACTGCTCCCACCATCTCTTCACCACGAGACTGACGTAGAAGCCCAGCACGAACGACATGGGTATCGACTCGCTCTGCGCCCCGAAATACTGTCGAACCTTCTCGAATATCCTGCGAACAAATTGTTGTTTAGATTTAAAAAAGTTTCTTCGTTTATAATATACATGTAAGGGGTAGCATTGCTAGGAATTAAACGTATGGTGACTTGCCAACCTCCTTTAAAGTTCATATTTTATCGCTTTATCGCGAATACGGTATGGTAGCGGGTAGATCCTTATGTGCCACAGATACTAGTTTATAGTCCACTTAGCTAACAAGTATAAATTCGCCCATTGATCTACAGCTCAACTTGTATCCTTATTTCGCATGCAAAAATTCGTGAGCAATGGAAAGGGACGTAAGCTTAATGATAATGAATTATAAAAAAGTATAATGAAATAGTTCGACTGCATAAATTATACTATGGCCTAGCCTTATAAGTCGTTTGTGTGCAATCACAATAATTAACTATTATTAACCTTACGTTTGTTACGTTAATTGTAATTATTCAATAATTACCTAACGAAAATAGGACAATATTATACAGTAGTCAGTACCCACTTAGTTACTTATTAGTTATTACATATTTTATTTTAATGAATTAAAAAATGCGAGAAACAAATACCAAGTTCTATAACATCTTGGACTCCAATAAATTTTTTGGAGGTTTGAACTTTTTCAAAATTGCACCCCTTGCGTGGGTTAAATAGGTCTAAGTTTGCATACCATTAGGCTTAGCATGGTCTCCATAGAAGCGCTTTCTTTCTACAGAAGAATAGACAAAGTGACAGATCTGTCAGTATGTCGATTCTGTCCCGTTTCTAATGTTGTAATTATGTTAAGCCTGCAGGAATACTATTTATTGCAGACGATGTCGCGGGAAAAAGCCAATGTATCTGTCACTTTCATAGAGAAAGAAGATGTAGAGAACAGAAATATCCCAAAACAGCTTACATGAGGTATTTTGCAATAAAACTAATGACCGATACAATATTTTCACTTCGATTTCCTCATTACAAGCATACTCGCAAACCTTGATACCTAAATCACATACTCGTAATATCCATTCAAGAGGTCGGCAACAACTCGATGATATTCAAGGATTTTTATAATTGGTTTATTACGAATTAAAGACGAAAAACAATACAGTTCCTGTATGGCTGTTGCAAAAAATGCTGCTTGATTTAATATATTAGGCGCTTATGTAATATGTATGCGCTAGGTTTCCGAAGACCAAACTTGAAATTTAAATTGGAAACATAGGAACATTATTGAACATAGCATAATGTTATTATGACTGGTGACTGGTGACCTAATTGCCCGTTAAAAAACAAAAATAAGTAGATAAAAATCGATCCACTTGTTTATGGCTCCTCTTCACAATCGGCGATGATCGGGACTCGTTGATCGTCTGTGATCGGCAAGGTAATCGCCACGATCATCGTGCAAGCATCCACACGATCGTCCGCGTTCATTCATTGAGCGGCAAGCCATCAAGATGGACGTGGAGGTGTTTGACTTAGATAGATATTTATTTATCGTTATTATGAAGTTTACAATACAGGGTTACTGGTATTGGTAATAACCTTTTAAGGGTGGTTTTAGCACATCTATACCAACAACTTTTATTCTACGACTTTTGGAAATTCGCGAAAAAAAATCAGCTGTTCCATACAAAAGTATGGAAAATTTTCGAAAAAATGTATGGAACAGCTGATTTTTTTTTCGCGAATTTCCAAAAGTCGTAGAATAAAAGTTGTTGGTATAGATGTACTAAAACCACCTTATTACATACTAACCTAATTTTTATCTTTGTGAAATTTATGTTTGGGATTCCATATTACTGGGTGGTTTTGGTAAAGTTCTATGAACTTAAATGTCTCTTCATTTGACCACCCAGTAGCCATGGTTTAGCACTTGCACTAACTTTTATTTTATAAACAAAAGCCGACGCGACGGACGGTGAATGAATGATCGGCGATCGTGTGGGCACGCGCTGCCGACTACACGCGATTCCCTTTGATGCGTGTCCAAAAAACCGACAAGTCACCGATCGCGGCGATCACGACGGCGACTATGGACGATCATGGCCGACTACAGGCGAGTAGCCCCTCTACACAATCGTGCTCGCGCGTAATCGCCTATGATCGCCGATTGTGAAGAGGCGCCATTAGAGTTTAGTTTTTGCAAGTTGCAACGGACATGCATGCACCTGTGGGTCGTGACTCGTGACTCGTGAGTCGCGACCCCCTGGGGATTAAAAAAAGGCTGAAAACACTACGTTTAACTCAAATAACACCCCTCTTTTTCGTGGGGGGTTGATTTTTAAATAAAATTATTATTTATCGTCCATATGCCAACCCTAACAACACTGAATGACAAAGTATAATATATATATACAATATACAATCCGGTTTCCTGGCATAAACGGTAAACTGAACTACAATGGAAACGTGTTAGTTTACTCAATAATACCCAATTTACAAAACACAGTAAGTATGTTGAATCATACAGTTTCAGTTATCTTTTGAAGAATTGTGCAAATAGTCCTGGGTTTGTCCTTACTTTTCTCGTAAGAAATATATTTGGGGTTCCCCGTACATACACAGAAGTCGGTTACCAATTTTTCGTAGGAGAATACATAGAACGTTACCACGTTTAGAGCAGTGTTCCGCAAATGGTTTGCGGAACACTGGTGTACCGTGGTCAGTAGTTGGTGCAATTCAGGTCACAAGGTACTTTAATTCCTAGTTTATGAGAACCAGATAAAGAATCATCTCAGGAAGATCGACTAAGAGATAGGAACTCAGTGCACTCCTGTACAAACTGATTTATTTGTGGTGTACCATGAACACAAAAAGTTAGCGAAACACGGGTTTAAACTTTGGAATATTACGTTGGAGAATGCTCAGAAATACGAGCAACCTCTAAGTTCCAACTGCGAACGCATGATAAGATTAGCGAGTCAAAGAAATTCGAGAAAATAACAAGCAATTTATAAGACAGAAGTAACTTATTTTATTATTAAGAATGCTTATACTCGATGATATACTTAAAAAAAACGAATATTTGCATTCGAAGAGAATAATGTTTCCAAATTCAGTATACATATTGGGAGATTATTAAGTTTTTACGAATCACGTGCTTGTGATACCACACAATGCCACGTAGGTAATATGCGCCATATCATTTATTTTTATAACCTCCATTGTAAAGTTGACACATGGTTGACACTGAATTTTAGCTTCTCCTCCTTTGTCTTGGTATATATTTTTTTTAAGTTATAATATTATGTTAAAATATGTATTAAGATCTTTTCAAATTATTAGTAGTTACTTAAGGCACGTATGCATGTTGATTAGAATAAGATTTAAAGAAAATGTTTTGAACTAGACAATATTTCCACGCCAATGAGGCAGAAATTTTGATACCTTACATAAAATATATTAAGAACCATTGTTAAACAAATTTCCTGGAAATAAAGACTATTCTATTCTATTCTATTCTATTCTCGTAAGATGAGGGGATTCCCGTCGTCACAGCTGACAGCGCCAATTTTACGTATGAGGAAACTAGAACGTCAGTAGCCTAGCACGGTTGCAGTATAAATTCGGAGGAATAAAAATAGTGACAGAATAGCCAAATAGCCAAATTTCCTACGTCTATCTGTCACTTTGTCTATTTTTCCTAAGAAATAACTATTTCTATAATGGTCATGCTATGCATGCTGGACGCACTGCGCATAATAGTATCATGGTCATTAAACCTCATGCGTATACGCGTGAATATTCAAGCGGCTTCTGGCGCAGGCGACCCATTCTCATGACTCGAGTGTCGCTTTCAAGTTCCAGCGTGGGCTATCTAGGCCTACTACAAAACAACTGTGAGACTCAAACAATCGGATGAGAATGCCGCGTCCTACTCTAACAACGTCATTTCACGTTTGTTAGAGTAGGACCACGGAGCTAACACAAAGCTCCGTGAGTAGGACGCAGAATTCTCGTACGATTGTTTGAGTCTCAAAACGGTTTCGTGGTACGGACTACGGGCAGACTCGTGAAACGTGTGCGCGCAACCTGCTCTCGAATACATTCGAGGCATGATAGGGCTACTAGGGCTCTGAAGGAGGTATGGTCTATAGAATATTGGCGTACCTTTGCTGTTGTTCTGTGAGTGCGAACCGATATAGGAGATTGATAGTGTAGTATAGTGTGAGGTAGGCTAGCAACTCCCGCCAGACTAATTTGTACACGCTGCCTCTCCATCTGAAAACAATCACATTAATATATTATTTTTAACTCATTGACACCATCTTTAATATTATATTTATATGCAATTTATTTGACACAATATGAAATTACAATATTAATGATGCTTTTCAGAAAATTGTGTAAATGAGAAGCTAAACATTTCTTAAAAAAAGTTTAAATTTCGACTGCGATGCATCACTTTAACACAAAGATTAGCTTTAACATAAATTAGTATTAACATTGTATATTGCAAATCCAACTTATAATGCTATTATCTATCTGGTACAAGAGGTACCAGATAGATTTAACGGATAGGTACCCACGCTTAGTCCTGCAGAAGAAAATTCAGTTTTTTTTATAAAAAATACATAATATATATAATACTTATTATGGGGTCTGCCGTCTGCGTGATAAACGAATTCGTACATCGATGTTCCGTTAACTATTACATAACATCTGAATGCTGATAAGTTGGTAACACTGTCATTCTCAAAACGCAGCGCAGCGAAAACTGCATAGCAACAGACCTAAACCACATAAATTATGAAAGTGAGCGTTAAATTTTTAAAGAAAGTGTTTCGTCGTTTCGCACGATCAGTTTTTAACATTCAAACGCTTCCTTACAATGGAAAACATATTAAATAACAATGGTTAAAATTCTGTAGACCTCCTTAAGGGGCTACATTTGTTTTAATTCACAGCGTAAGTCAGGGCCGGACCGTAAAGCTTACGGGGCCCTGGGCTGAAACTATTTAGGGCTACAACATATTTTTAACTGTCAGTTCGTAGTACCAACACCTAAATTGTATAATACACAGATTAAGTTAAACATATTATATGTATAGGTATAATAAACCTTGACTGTAGGAATCTCAGGGATACCAACAAAAAATTAATAAAATTATGAATTCTTTCGCATTATCGTCTATTTTTGACTTGACTTAGCTGGGCGGCGGAGGCCCTTAAACTCATGGGGCCCTGGGCTTAAGCCCAAATAGCCATAGTATGGTAGATCCGGCCCTGACGTAAGTTATTCCTTTATATCCATTGTACTAGTTGCATCGATAACTTTTCCCACCACTCTATGTCACTTTAAAACTGTTGCGGTAGGTTCTATCGTACCGTACCCGCAGCGGGGAGTAGAGCATCATGGGGTCGTGGGTAGACCCTTGGGGGAGTCCGCTGGGGATGTGTAAAGCATTTCCCCATGTAAACAAAAGCTACTACTATAGGGTCCCACTTTAATGTCATAATCACTTGGAATTAAAGGTTATTTTTTGATCTGTGACGACTGTAGGCCTGAGACATAATCTTATCTATAAAAAATAGAATTTAAAAAAAGACCAAATTCTTTTTCACTTTTGCAGGCAAGGGCCCGAGCGTCACGAGTTTCTCCATACAAAAGTGTTTTTTTTTTGTCTTTCAGCGCTGCTACTTTCACAGTGAACGTGTTCCTTGTAGAGATAAGGAACACGCATCTAGCTATTACCGTTCTTGAGTTACAGCCTGGAGACAGACAGACAGACGGACAGACAGGCAGACGGACAGACAGACAGACGGACAGACATCGAAGTCTCAGTAATAGGACCCCTTTTTTACCTTTTGGGTACGGAACCCTAATAAATTAGAATAAGATACTTATACAGGGTGTAACAAAACGAAGACGTGATAATACTTTAGGGTGTGTACGTGTTTCTACAAGGAAGGAACACAATTTTTGACCTAATTTTGCTCCATAATGGTACATAATGTTAAATTTTCTATCTATCAAGCCATCATAATATAGTATTTAGTCCTATGTGATATTAGTTTCTCAATTATAAACTTTCGAAACTATAATTAGTGACTTGTTCAGAAGAAATAAACGAATACTTTATTCTTCATATATTAAGTCATACCTTGACACGTAGGAAATAGAGCACAATTTTGAATAGCCGAAATAATACTAATAGCTCACAGATTGTTTATTTATTTTTCATTCAGAGCGTGGTCAATGTATCAAAGGTCATAACTAACCAAACTTCTTCATACAAAAGTATTCTCTAAGTCATCGAAATACGTAATATAATCGAAACAAAGAGCGCGGCCCAGGTGGGCCTTACGGTTGTTGAGAGACTTGAGAGTGTAAATGGAACGCCTCAGAGCTGTCAGCGAGGTAACGCCGCATGAACTGTCATGTTTTTCGGGCGCGCACCCCATATCGAATTATAAGACGTTATCACGTCAAAAAATTGCATCTTATTTTCACAAATTACACTTAATTTCGAAACTTAACCCTTAATAAAATATCGGGAAATTATTTCCCAATTCCCCCTGAGCCACAAAATATTTTTTATTTTTTTAATGGCAGCACCCAGGAATGTCATTTATGGAGATATAAAATCTTAGAAACATTTTTAATTTGAATAATGGCAACATTTTTTTAATGGCGGCACTATGTCATCAAAAATCAAAGTCAAAGTCAGAGATCACGATTTTTTTGCCAAAAAACCAGTTTTCGTTAGTTTTTTTTAAGTTGAAGTGAAAAAAAATCTGGTAAGTGGATATACTGAATACAATCATAAACCAGACTTATTTTCTGTGTGCTTGGCTTAAAAAGAAGAGCAAAAACATTAAGATTTACTAATTTTTTTTAGGTTTTAGTAAGTGGCTAATTAGTTCCCATTGTTCGTGTTTGTACTTAAAATTTTCTATGTTCCCGTAATAAATATATAATTTCTGACCGTATGTCTGGTACAAATCAATTATTATTATATATAATAAATAACAATCATCTTGTATTTTGGGTTGTATGTTACATACTTTGAGTTACTTATTAAAAAAATATTACTTATTATTATTATTATTACTTCATAAAATTTTGCGAAAATGTAACGCATTTAACGAATACCGGGAAATTATAACCCACCGCAAAACCCCCCTTCCCCACCTCCTATCCAATTTTTAATTATTTTTTTGTAATCTACGGACCCATATTACCTTAAAACCAGTCTTAGATTTCATTTATCTCAAAAAAAGTTTTGCGTTTGATTAAGGGTTAAAGCTTAGTCAATATTTTAATACTTACTAAAATTTCTACCATTATGATTTATTTTAATTACAGCAGATTTTTAAAAGTTTATGTATTATTTTAAGTTGTTGAAGAAAAACTACTTACTACGTAATCCGCATAAAATCCTGTTTAGTGTTCACTGTTCGATGATTTGAATTTTAAAATAAAACTGACAAATTGGTTTGAGTACCTTTGCAAGTAGGGTTGCCATCAGGCGTTTAGACAAAGATAAGTAGTTTTTTTTAACTTAATTTCAATAATCACTAACATTATTAATATTTAAAAACATAAAATCGACTTCAAAATTCACTATCTCAACAAGATACACGCTAAACACTGGCAGTCGGGTAAAAACTACTAAACTGATTTTGATTAAACTTTAAACAAAACAGAATTACTTAAATTGGACCTGTGGTTCCGGAGATATGCGAACACAAACATAAAATATACATTTGAAAATCACATTAATAGGCTACTTGACCTATATTCAATTTCATTGAATAAATGCATACTTCTAGTAGAACTTGGCCTAGGAAACCGTATTTCACCCTTATCATCAAATAAAAGCTTATGATTGATAAATAAAGTCGATTTGAAAATATGATTTTATGAAAATAGGATTTGTACTGACGAAAATGCTTTTGCGGTACTTCCGATTTGGATGTGACGTCATCTTCATAGTAATTTAATATCTTTTAATTATCGCGCTCGTTATATATGTAAGTTTATTTGTACATAAATAAGAAGAATAAGCATAAAAAGATTTGTAAAATATATTTTTTTGAATAATTCACTTAACACATCAGTTTTATATATTATCTCCATTTATTGTAGACGGGAAATGAAATGGCCAAAACTTTTCTCCAAAAGTTTTCAGCATTACAAATGATTTTAATTTCTTATTTAATTCTTTTATAATTTTTGGGCACTTTTAGACTCGTACATTTAGCACATAAAAATGTTCATTAAAGAGAGTTTAAAATACAAAGCGTATGACGTCACACTATGGCGGACAGTGTTTTCGGCGCTGATGAGGCATATTTTTCAATAAACATTTTTATGGGTTTCTACTGTGTAAAATATTAAAATATTAGTTTTTTTTTGTGAAAATGAATGATTAAGAAGCGATTAGCATGAAGAAAAAAAGTAGGTCAAGTAGCCTATTGTTGAGTTCTGGAAATATTACATTAGGTACATACGGGCCGTATGTAATGTAATATTTCCAGAACTCTATACGGGTCGAATTGATAAGGAACCACCTTTTTTAATTCGGTTAAATTAGAAGAAACCACATAAAAGAGCATGTAGTGTCCGGAAAACATAATAATAGGTTATTACTCTAGTGAAGTTCCCTACGAATTATTTAGGCTGTAAAAATCTTTTTAGGTAAAAAATAAAAATTATATCGAGATGCTTTTAAGCTCTTCCTATTTTCTACATCACAAGGCCCACGAGCTGATTATTTGGTCCAGAAGCCGGCAATCCTGATAGCTGATTACGGATTATGAAATTTCCGATAAATTTTTTAAAAATATTTTCCGACACGATAAAAAATCAAATGGCCAAGCCATTTGCTTGGTGTATGTATGCAGTATATTATGTTACAGGTTTATGAATATTTTTGTTAAATTATATTTTTACTTTATAGTTTATTTACTTTTTTTTTTACTTTTACTCCAGATGCTGTTAGTCATGATCTTGGTCTTTGATAGATTCAAAGACCAAGGTCATGACTAACAGCACGAATCGCAGGGTCGAGGTAGATGGGTATGAAATGCAGTATGTCAACGAGTACGTTTATTTAGGCCAAATAACATCTCATCAACAAGGAAGTAGACCAAAGAATTGAGAAGGCATGGAAAAGCTTTTGGTCGATGAAAGAACTTATGAAAGGGGACCTTCCACTCTGTCTAAAACGTAAACTTGTCGACATGTGCAATGTGCATCCTACCCATCCTAACCTACAGTGCTCAGTCTTGGTCTTTGACCGATCTACAAAAGTCCCGGCTCGGAGTTTGCCAAAGAGCTATGGAGCGCAGCTACTATGGCGCAGCATTATAGGTGCCAAAAGGACGGATCGTATCCGAAAAACTACTCTGCGCTCCAAAACAAAGCTAATTGACGTGGGCAGAAAAGCGGCCAGTTTAAAGTGGAGCTGGGCAGGGCACGTCGCTCGCATGCACCCGGACAGATGGGCACGTTTAGTAACGGAGTGGCTACCGAACGGTCGGCGAAACAGGGGCAGACCCAAGAAAAGGTGGCGGTCATATTTTGTCAAATACTTTCCAAAAATTTAAATGCCATACTGGTACAAATCGTTTGGCGAAAAAAAAATTACACCTTTGCAGTGGTATGGCGGCCATTGGGACCTGTCGGAAAAGTATGGCAAGGTGATTTTCGTGAATGGCTACTCTACGATGATTAGCTATGCAAAAATTTGCCTGGTACAAATGGTTCAATTTTTTTATTAAAATTAACGTATTCGCGTCGGTATGGCGGGCTTTAAGCCGCACCCGACAAGTATGGCATTACGCTTTCGCCTACTTATTTTTTTTCGACTATCTGAAAATACAAGCATTTTTGTGGAACAAATCGTTCGACACTCGTTATTTATCCCACACGTTCGATTAACGCCTACGCGTTTGGGCTGCCAGTGCGAGCGCTATGACCATCATTTTCCTTTTTGCCTTTACGTAATTATACCCCTGTAAAACCACCATACTGGTACAAATGACCAAGAATTTTGTGTCAGTATCTCCAGGCCTAACAAGGACGCGACCTATTTTTATTTTACCCATAACATTCTTAATTCTTACTACTACATACTCACTTAATGCTCACAAACCCTTTTTAAGGGGAGGAAAATAGGGGGTTCCTATTTTACCATTTTTTTTTACGTAGAGAAATGCTGTGACGCATTCCGCAGGGGATGGGGACTCCCACTGCGGATATGTGGGGCTCGCCGCGGGCGAAGATGGTGTGTGCCGCGGCCCTACCCACTAAAACTCTACGGTGCTCCTAGCCACCGCTTCCTGACGAAGTCGCGGGAACTGTACGACACCACAACTTCATCAGCGGACGTCTGCTTAGTGGGCTGCAGACTCCTCTCGATGGGAGCGTTTTACTCGCTCCCCAGGCCGAGCAGAGGCCCCACTGGGGGCTTGCTTCTAGGCCGTTCCACTGCGTTTTGTATCGATGCGCAGGAGCACACTGCACATCGCGACCCTCTCGGGGACTCAGTGCAATGGGCGACGGCATCCCCTTACCGCCGCCCTGAGCACCCCGGTTATGGCGGGACGTTGTTGTCGCCATTGTTGGCACGACGTCTTCGCCTTGGCCGTCTTCTGGGGTCGAGCGCCTCCCTTTCTCTTATGCGCTCGGCCTCCTCTTTGGCGGAGATAACTTCTTCGGCGAAGTCTTCCACCGCTTTCCAGTCCGGGTCGCCGCGCAGCAAGGCTCGCACCAATGCTGGCAACGTGATGTCAGGTCCGATTGCGGCCGTCAGGGCCGCGCGTTGTCCAATCCAGGAGGGACAGGCCGTCACGGTGTGATCGGCCGTGTCCCTGTCCGCGTCACAATGGTGACAGCGTGTATTTTCCTCCCTTCCGACGATCTCACACAGATACCGACCGAAGCACCCGTGCCCGGTCAGCACCTGCGTGAGGCGGAACGAGAGTGCTCCTGTCTTCCTGTCGAGCCATTCCTTGAGTACCGGGCGGATCGCCAGCACCAAGTCTACGCTGACTTGCGGGTTCTCTAGCCGCTCTCTCCACATTTCAATAGCCGTCTCTCTAGCGTCATTCCTCCACCGACGTACGACGTCCGGTGGGGGGTTGCTGCCCCCCGCGCGGGCTTCTTCTCAACGCCAGAAAACGTCGGCGAAGGCGCGCGCATCTAAATCCCAAGGGATGGCTCCCGCGAGCAGGCATGCCGCATCTTTAGATATTGTGCGGTAGCCACGGATGGCTCGGGTAGTCATCATCCTTTGTAGCCTGCCCAATGCAAGCCGGTTCTCTTGCTGTAGATGGTATGCCCAGATCGGCGCCCCATACATTACCATGGAGCGCACGACCCCCATATACAATCGCCGGCAGCTAAGGCTCGGGCCCCCGAGGTTCGGGAGCAACGAGGCCAAGGCTCCGGCGGACTTCGCTACCTTAGTCTGGAGCTTCTTGAAGTGCTACTTAAATGTCAATCGGCTATCTATTCCTATTTTACCATGTTTTAACTGAGCTGTGATAGGTATTTCACACGAGTTGCACTTGTCCGATTTTTTCGCTTAATCCCCGCTTGTAGTGCATTCTGCATGTAAAACTAGAAGTTAGAACCCCTTTGTAAAGCCGCGGCATTGTTGACACTGGAAGCAATCAACCGTATTGTCCGACATATTGAACATTCCGGAATACTATCGAAAACGCACACGCGTATCATCTGCAGCTTGATTTTTATTTAACCTTTCCTAGTCTTTTGACTTTCAAGACATCAATCTTTTTTACTCTCAAACTGAACTCATATGTAGCGATTGCAATCTCGTTCTCGCGAGATCTCGTTTTCGCGGGATCTCGGGAACGAGATTGATCTCGGTCTAAAAAAGAGCGAGATCCCCCGAGATTGTACTCGATCATAGAAATATCCTAATTAAGTATACCAATTAGCAGACAATTCTTTGAACATTTGTCGATTTTTGCCGCGAACAAAGGGCTCTCGCAGTGCGATACATTCCATGATTCCACCATCTTCGTGGCCGCGTCCAACCAGAATTTTTGATAACCCTTTATAGTGTCCGACCGAAACTAGTTTTACGACCGAAACCGAAAACGAATTTCGGCAACGGTGTCTATTTCGGCCGAAACCGAAACCGAAACTTCCTTACAACGCTCATATTTTGAGGGAAAAATAAAGAAAACGTTATTTTAATCAGTCAGTCTTTATTGTTTTCTCTTTAAATCACATAGATTTCTCTTTAAATCACATAGTTACTAATATCACAATCACAATAGGTATAAGTAGTTACTTACATAATATTTAAGTAATAAAATAAACAAAAATAAATCACTTTTATCTTTAGAACAATTAAACTTAAACTTCTTTCTTATAAACTCAGTTTGACACTTTTTATGACACTTCAGTCTTCAGTCAAAAAAGTAAAAAAAAACTAACTATTACATAATGCAGTAAAATTGAACTTATAAAGCGCCTTTTTACTCTAAAAGGTATCAAATTATGTATTAAAAAAGAAAAAGAAGGATTTATAGTCTAGATTTCTTTTAATTACTCGCAATCAGCTCGCAATATTCTATATATATATATGTCGCAGTCATCTGGTTTAATCTGCGATTCGATTGAATGACTAGCGCATTCATTGAATGACAGCATTCAATCGAATGACTAAAGGACAGCTCGTCAAGACGTTTAACGTCTTGACTAAAGGTCCTATACCTACCTAGTGAAGTCGTTAAATGGGATGCTATAATTTTTTAAGTAGCCGTTGACAGGGTAGTTATGGGTAAATCCACGCTGTCATAATATTTTATTACAAATAAATCACTTTGAACTTTAAAGTTTAAAAAAACTTAAAAAAAAAATATATATATATATATATATATATATATATATATATATATATATATATATATATATATATATATATATATATATATATATATATACATCTACATAACCCGTCTCATAGTCGGGTCTTTTCTATACTATTAATATTATAAAGCGGAAGAGTTTGTTAGTTTGTTTGTTTGAACGCGCTAATCTCAGGAACTACTGGTCCGATTTGAAAAATTCTTTCAGTGTTAGATAGCCCATTTGTCGAGGAAGGCTATAGGTTATATTTTATCACGCTAAAAGTAATAGGAGCGAAGAAATAGAGGAAAACATGGAAAAAACGGTGAAAATTGTATGAAATGCTTAGTTTGTAATAGTTTGAACGCGCTAATCTCAGGAACTACTGGTTCGATTTGAAAAAATATTTCAGTGTTAGATATCCCATTTATCGAGGAAGGCTATAGGCTATATTTTATCACGCTTAGACTTATAAGAGTGAAGAAATAGAGGAAAATGTGGAAAAAACAGGGGAAATTATGTGAAAGGGCTTATTTGAACGCGCTAATCTCAGGGACTACTGGTCCGATTTGAAAAATTATCTCAATATAAGATAGCCCATTTATCGAGGAAGGCTATAGGCTATATTTTATCACGCTAATATTAATAGGAGCGAAGAAATAGAGAAAAGTGTGGAAAAACGGGGGAAATTATTTGAAAGGGCTTATTTGAACGCGCTAATCTCAGGAACTACTGGTCCAATTTGAAAAATTCTTTCATTGTTAGATAGCCCACTTATCGAAAAAGGCTACAGGCTATATTTTATCGCGCTAAGACTAATAGGAGCGAAGAAATAGAGGAAAATGTGGAAAAAACGGGGCGAAATTATTTGAAAGGGCTTATTCGAACGCACTAATCTCAGGAACTACTGGTCCGATTTGAAAAATACTTTCAGTGTTATATAGCCCATTTATCGAGGAAGGCTATAAGCTATACTTAATACGCTAAGACTAATAGGAGCGAAGAAATAGAGGAAAATGTGGAAAAAACGGGGGAAATTAAATGAAATTGCTTATTATCTTAAGAACTACTGGAGCAATATTTGTGTTATTTGGCAAACATGAAGAATAGACCACGTGAAGGGACATAGGCTATTTTTTGTGGAAAAATGTACGGTTGCGTGAAATTCCTAAATTACGCAGGCGAAGCCGCGCGTAATATCGACATAATATAATAAAATCGTAGGAAGGTCAATTCTGTACATTGAATATTTTTGTACAATAATACTTGGGACGTGATCTACTATGCTAAAGCGGACGAAGTCGCGGGCAAAAGCTAGTACCTTAATAATTTCTCAAAACAAACATGGTAGTACGTAAGTTAGTATCTACTTTACTTGCCACTTGGATACCTTGGTGATAAATACTAAAATGAACTTTGAAACTCTGAATCCATAATATTATTATCGGACACTTTTTTCAAGGGTTTAATTATTAACACCTCCATACTTCAGACTTTATAAAAAAATGAAAGAAAAACTAATAATTTTTTTGGAAATGGCTTCCTAATAATAATAGTTAAAAAAAAACTAAAAAAAATCGCTTATTTTTGTCCATATTTTATCGAATTTTTTTTCGAAATATAGGTAGGTAAAAATTGTGCCCAAAGATTCCGAAACGGTTCCTGATATTCGACACAAGGTAGCTAGCAGCTGGAAATGCTCGCTCAGTTAGTTAGTTCAATTGTCATTTAAAGTGAATTATAGGTGAATTGAAGCTAAATTGCCAGTTCACGCACCCCCGCGCGCAAAGTTACGCATATTATAAATCATATTTCTTTGTAATCCCGCCAGTCCCGCGGGATCCCGCAAAATATTCGACCGGGATTAGTCCCGCATAATGCATGCGGGATCCCGGTATTTCGGGATCCCGGTATCCCGGTATTGCATCCCCTACTCCCCAGTGATTCATACTTTCGCCTCTTGTTGGTCTCGGCTCGTGCGGCCCCGACTTCTTACGTGGGGGCCTCGTGTAGTGGCCGCCACGTGCGACGCCGCCCGCGCCAGCGTGTTCATGCAGGTGACGTCCCAAATCAGAGGCCTCCCGCGACTCCATGGAACGTGCATCATGTACCGTCAGGCCTTTTGCCGTCACGTGCGATACCGTTCGGCTCGAGAGTGGCCGGCACGTTGACGGTGGCATTAGGGCCCTGTCGCCTGCGGATCACGTCGTTCAGGTAAGCAAGGTAGGGCTGGCAGACTTATTATTAATTGTAGACACGTCAATCTATGTTGTTTCTTAATATACTTATAATTGTCTTCCTAATTTATTCAAATATTGGTGTTATTTGAAAAAAATACAAAAATGTTTTAACCTCCTGAGATCTCTAAATTGGGGAGTTTAATTTTTATAAACTCGCGATATCTCGCTTGAGATGTTGCGAATTTCTATAATCCCTACTCACATTATGCTTATTCGTCATTTAAGGGGGCTCCTTATCTCCTATCCAAAAAACACTTTTTTTCGTCTCTTTTTACTCTATAACTGTACGGGCCTTCAGGTACATCTGTGGGCCCTTCATGCTCGAGTCCGACTCGCACTTGGCCGATTTTTATCGTTTGTTCTGTATTCTGAGTTTCTATCAGATTGCAAAATTACAGGTATCAAACGTCAACAACTTTGACATTTTATGGGGAATGACATTTCGTAGTGAAGTGAGCACGGTCCTCGCGTCGTTGCGAGGTGAATCGCTTGCCCGACTTTCAGTTTAGAAGGTGCAAAGGAGAATCTTGTAAAATAACGCACTCGATGTTCAAGATGAATTATTATAATCTCATGACAAAATCTATCAAAAAGTAAACAAGTCAAAATACCATAAACTAAAGAGTACAAAATAATATAAAAAAGGTTTTTATAAAAGAAATTTAGATATGTACACTACATCACCCCCCTCCAGAGACCGTCAAGGGCGATAATAGTCAGTAAACATGACCGAAGGTAGAATCTTTAAGTCTTGTCGCTTAAGTCGCCAGAGTTCCTGTGAGTCGGAACTGTTGCAGTGAGTCCCAGTGAGTCGGAACTGTAAGCTGCTGCACAGGATCCAGTGAGTCGGATAGCTGCCGTGCGGGGCCGATGCTACGTGCTGACCAGGAGAGATGTGCTCTGCTTGCTGACCGGTCGGTGTAGTGAGAAAGCCCGTTGATGCCGATGCGGAGTCGTCCAGGACGCGGTACATTGCGGCTAGTGGACGAGATACCCGATGAGGCGATGCTGGCTGACGCGGTGCGAAGGGGCGGGGAGTGATGGTGATGAAGATGGCGTGTATGGTCACCGATGTCTTGCGCCGTCTCCTTGTTCGCTGGTTACATTCTCCTTCAGATTCTCCATCCTGTGTTCCTTCCGGGGTCACCAATGAAGTGAGCACGGTCCTCGCGTCGTTGCGAGGTGAATCGCTTGCCCGACTTTCAGTTTAGAAGGTGCAAAGGAGAATCTTGTAAAATAACGCACTCGATGTTCAAGATGAATTATTATAATCTCATGACAAAATCTATCAAAAAGTAAACAAGTCAAAATACCATAAACTAAAGAGTACAAAATAATATAAAAAAGGTTTTTATAAAAGAAATTTAGATATGTACACTACAGTAGTTTGGTAGAAAAAAAAAAAAGAAAAATGATGTAGTACTGCAATTTAATTATTCTTTATAAAGCAACATCGTTCTTTTGTTTTAGCAAAAAAGCGCCGAGTTTGGACTTTGAAGTATCGGCGATTTTAATTTCTGACATTAGTAGGTATATTGATATTATACTAACAAAGGCATAAATTACTTGTAATTTCGACAAACAATATTTAATTATAGTAAGTATACAAATGATGATGGCCAAATGAGTATTAATCAAATTACCGAATATTACGCGATTTGACACGCACACTCGCAAAACGAACGTGTTTGAGTTTTTGTTTCATTTTTTACTTTGAAGTTTGAGAATTGTTATGAGCATTGCTGAGTGGCATCAAAAGTTATTCAGTAACTAATAAAAAAATGATTGACTGCATATCGCAGCTATGTAGTTGAATTGTCCAGCCAGCACGACGCACGCCTAGACCGTTCATGAATAATGAGATGTCTGCAACATTCACAAACAAATATATACCTAATACTAGCTGTCCCGGCAAACGTTTCTTTGCCATATTATATAAAGTATATCGCCCGTATTATTTTATTGAATTAGTGACTAAATAAGTATGTCACCATGGCAACATCGCTATCCCGTGACCCGCGTCGCATAAACAATGGTCGCTCTTTATAGACAAATAATTTGCAATAAAATAAAATTGCGACTATAATTAAAGATCTAAGCTATCCTATCTCTGAAGTTGGAAAAAAGCACACATTAAAAAAAAAAACATTAATTAAAATCGGTTAAGTAGCTTAGGAATCCATCGCGGACAAACATCGTGACAGGAGATTTATATATATATATATATATATATATATATATATATATATATATATATATATATATATATATATATATATATATATATATATATATATATATATATATATATATATATATATATATATATATATATATATATATATATGTATATATATAATATATAATATGGAGAAATACTGTTATTGTTGGGGTTTCTAACGTGATGTCGTAAATAATTACATTTTTTTCCGCTTACATTGCAAACGCAGACTGAACCATTTTAGATGAAACATTTTTAAATAGGTACCCCGTAACTATGAAAACATATTTTAATTAATACAAATTTAATTTTAACAAAGGACAAGGAAAAGTTTCGGAGCATGACTGCCAACCTTCAGTGATTGGGAGGCACTGGAAGAAGAAGAAGAATTTTAACAAAAAATAATCGACTTCTTCATGGGACCACCTTTATTACCTTTGAAATGTAGAGGACATTCCAACAAAAAAAAAATAATCTAAATCGGTTCATAAACCACGAAGTTGTTCGCGAACAAACATAAAAAAAAAACTTATAAACGGTTGAATTGACAAAACCTTCTTTTTTGAAGTTGATTAAAAATGTTTTATCGAAAATCTGTAATAGGTATAAAATAAGTTTAATTTTTTATTGCCAGAAAATGATCTTACTTCGTGGTTTGTAGTTTTGTGCTTTGTACTACCACGAGGTTAAATTCGCCAAATCCGACTCGCAGTTAACCGTAAGTATTTAAATGGCGTTGTAAAATGTGCAAGTAAATAAAATGCTCAGATAAAACGTACACAACGTGTGTATTTCGCATGAATCGATAAACTTAATGTCGCATTATATTACAAAGTAAACGTATTGCAATATTGCTTACTACATGTTGCTTGCGACGAATGCAGTGGCCAGTGAGACTAGTAGTTTAGTCAATAAAGTAGTTTTAGAATGCGTGAGTGGGAGTTATAAGCGATTTCTGCAGGAACTTATTCAGGGTGGTTGGGGGAAAATGCAAAATATACTTATATGTCTTGACTCTTGACGTCCAGTAGCCGTAGCACGGCGACCAGCGGAAATGCGAAAGTATGGACAAACCGTGGAGATAAACTTAAGAGGCCGGGTACACTTGGAATTTCTCATACATTCGTAATTCCAAAATCGTTTTACATGTTTGAGTTGTTTTTCAGTTTAAAATAGTAATTACCTAGGTTCCTGCACAAAAATTTACTTCAAAATATTTAAACACAAAAGTTTTTTTTTTGCTTTAAAATTATTTTAGTAAATTTACTACTAAATATTTAAACACTAAAAAATAGAGTAAAACACTAAAAAATATATAAATAAATAGTTAATTTACTACAAAATATTTAAACTCTAAAAAATATTTTTTAGTATTTAAATATTTTGTAGTAAATTTACTATTTATTTATATATTTTTTAGTGTTTTACTCTATTTTTTAGTGTTTAAATATTAAGTACTAAATTTACTAAAAAAAATTAAAAACAATTTTTTTTTATGTTTAAATATTTTGAAGTAAATTTTTGTGCAGGAACCTAGATAATTACTATTTTAAACTGAAAAACAACTCAAACATGTTAAATATTTTCGTATGAGAAAATGATTTTGGAATTACGTATGTATGAGAATTTCGAGGGTACCCGGCCCCTTAAGGCGCTGTTCCGATCTTTTTTCGTTCCAAAAAATTCAATTAAAATGCCACTTTATGACAGACTATAGTCACAAACTGTGGAGATAAACTTAAGGTGCCGTTCCGAACTTTTTTCGTTCCGAAAAACTCAATTAAAATGCCACTTTATGACAGACTATAGTCCTAAAATTCAAATAATATCCTACTTTATGATGTATACTATAGTCTGTCATAAAGTGGCATTTTAATTACATTTTTGTCGGTTGCGATTAGCCACGGTAAAAATCGGAATGGCACCTTAAGTTTATCTCCACGGTTTGTCTATACTTTCGCTTTTCCGCTGGTCGCAGTGCTACGGCTACAGGAGGTGAGCCGGAGGGAGGGGTGGGCGACAAAGGTCTCAATTTTTAACCGACTTAAAAAAAAGGAGGTTATCAATTCGACGCGTAAGTATGTATTATATTTCCAGAACTGCCCAGTTTTTGTATATGTTAATCTATAACAGCTTCTGAATAAATGTTCCAAATTTCAAAAATGTATGTATGTATGTGTATGTATGTATGTATGTAATATTATGTTACATGTATGTTTTTATGTTTGTGCACGCATATTTCCGGAACAACAAGTCCGATTTTAGTGATTCTTTTTTTATTGTACTAGGTAGGTATTGTTCAACTTAGGGAATACTGCAAGTTTCATCAAAATCGGTTCAGTAGTTTTTGAGATAGGTAATTTTAATTCTTAATTACGTAAAAGTACAAAAATTTGAAGTCGGTTTAAATTATCTTTTTAAAATACTATCATTAGTTTTTCGCAAATACTAAAAGTAAAAAAATACTAAAAAACGATGCGCTGTAGGCTGTAGCAAAAATATTACGCACTCTATACACTTCATACTCTTCTTTGAGTTAACCGGACTATAGTGACCTACAGGAATCATAATATTATGTATTCTTTTCAGGATACGGCATATTAGTCCTACTCCTGACCCTAAGTTAGTAAGTACCTTTACATAACAAGACCAGAGCCCCTAGCCAATACATTTTCTTTATCGGTTCTGTATTGGAATCACCGATCAAAATGTATGGAATTTGACATAACATGATTCGAATGTAAACTTCATTTTATCGAATGCTTATATGTCAATTCCATATATTTTTATGAAGAAGCGATATGTACTTCAAAACGTATTTCCTAGGGGCTACAGGGCCTACTTAATCTTTAGTAAGAACCTCTAGTCAGGAAAATGTTTGGCAGTTTTCGCACCCTATTATCTATAGTGACAGTACCTATATTTTGTATTTATAGTGGGAGCGAGCGAAACGATGAAGCAAGAATTAATTTTATTTCATTTTTAACCCTATCTAAAGTTACATTATTAAGATTTTCAAGATACTTTTGTTGGAAATTTTCTCCGCATCTTTCTCATTACATTAAATAACGGAAAATTAAACCTTGCAACCAGTGCAAAGTTAATTTTTCAAGTGCTGCGGCCTGCTGTTTAAGCTAAGATGATGATAGGCTACTTGCAATAAATTAATTTGGGTTTATTTTAATAAAAAGGATAGATGCAATTTGCAAAAGTAAAAATGATTATTTGTATTAAAATATAATATGCCTTAATCTATTTAATATCACATTTCATTTATTATAAACACACTTATTTGAAAAACAAAACAACATATATATAAAAATATACAATCTTGATGTTAGCAGCCATTAGTTTTTAGAACAGAAACGTGTGGAGAAGCAAAACTAGTAACAAACTAGGTTGACTGGTAGTAGAACAAAAAACACACCAGTTGCGAAGGAATTTTTCCTTTAACCGTGACCATGATCCGATCGATCGGCCTTGTAGATGAGCTTATTGGTCACATACCAGAATTAATGACTATAATGACCCCAATTTTGATCGAAAACAATCTTAAAACTTCAATCATAAGTAGGTTATATTTGTTAATGATTGAACAAGGTACGTGCCAAAACTAAAGAGCATATTATTGTGATGATCTTCATTCAAGCTGATCCAATGTTTTTGTACATAATATCTCCTCCTAGGTCTATTGATTTGTACATCCAAGGATTCGAACTCCTATGCGTTTGAATTGATCCATAAATCCAATGGATAAACTTGAAAGGTTATACAAAATGTAACAAGAAATCGCAGAAAAACAACACAATGGAATTTTCAGTCAACGAATGACGCAAAATGTTCACATTGTTTTTGGGGTATCAAATTATATTATATAGAGCAGAGGTAATAATGCTTAGTGCTTCTGTAGACTCTTCGAAAGATGAGAGTTTACAGTGTCAATAACCTGCTATAATAATTTATCTACAAGCAAGGATTCGCTTATCACAGCCAGGCAAAAAATCTGAAAAATATTGCTGATATCATCCTGAGATGGTATCAACAACGTTTTTGATGCACAAAAAATTGATTGTCGGATTGTTTAGAATAATTAAAATGAATTATAATACCCCTCCACAATCAAATGTTAAAAACTAGACAGACGTCAGTCTTGCGACCTCTTCACGTTGGCAAATGTACAAAGGTGCATATTATTCGATTGCCCATGATTGAATAGGAGTGCCCAGGAATAGTTGTCGATAATAACAATCAAGAATTTCATTGCCCATGTAATTTTAGCTTTATTATCGTAGTGACAATTATCATGATTGTCCATCGCCAAAGTTCTGTAAAGTACTACTGCCTGTGTACGTAAAGTACTTTACGTACACAGGCAGTCAGACATCGCTGTACACGTAACAGTTTTGGACCAAACCAAGTTGCACTCGCAGTGGTAAAAATGCACAGGTGGACCTCTCCGATATAACGTAGCGTGTATGGCTATTGGCTTACGTTACATTAGGAATCTTCTTGAATTTATACTCTTAACTGCACGTACATCTTGAAAACAAGTTCGTAAACTAGAAATGCTTCATATTCAATTCATAAGTCTTCACGGTAATCAACACGGTAATATCAATCACCTGTATGAATCTTGTCATCTGATTTCTCTCCGGTACCAAGTGCAAAACAAACCTCGAGACAGTCAAAATTAGTCAATTTACCCTTGATAGGACCTTGTCGATCACGCTCGTAGTCTATTTAAGTAGCTTATTAATAAGTCCAGTGTTGACTACCTTGACGAGTGCATTCAAGAAAATACTTTTTAAACCGTAAAAACGCATCTGGTGACTGGTTGGGCGAATCTTCATGATTGAAGAAAGTGAAACATATTTTTCTACAACTGATGCAGAGACTTTTATGACGTAGTTAGAAGTACGAATTCTTTAAGTACTTGGAAAAAAAGCTATACTAATATTATAAAGCGGAAGAGTTTGTTAGTTTGTTTGTTTGTTTGTTTGAACGCGCTAATCTCAGGAACTACTGGTCCGATTAAGAAAATTCTTTCAGTCTTAGATAGCCTATTTATCGAAAAAGGCTATAGGCTATTATTTTATCACGCTAAGACTAATAGGAGCGAAGAAATAGAGGAAAATGCTGAAAAAACGGGCAAAATTATTTGAAAGGGCTTATTTGAACGCGCTAATCTCAGGAACTACTGGTCGGATTTGAAAAATTATTTCAGTGTTAGAAAGCCCATTTATCGAGAAAGACTATAGGCTATATTTTATCACGCTAAGATTAATAGGAGCGAAGAAATAGAGTAAAATGTGGAAAAAACGGGAGGAAATATATTTGAAAGGGCTTATCTCACGAACTACTGGGGCAATTTTTCTGTTATTTGGCACAGATAAGAAGTAGACCACGTAAAAGATCATAGGCTATTTTTGTGGACTAATTTGTCTGTCAAATATCTTATTTACGCGGGCGAAGCCGCGCGGAACGTCTAGTTATTAATACGAGGGTTGAGTTTAGGCGCGTATTAGTTTGGCTTAAATTATTTTCCGTGAAAAGCGTGATTTTTAAATTTGCTGCATGGATTTACGCGGGCTGCGCGATTTTTCCTTGTCAGTGAAGGAGTCTTCCTCCGAAGGTGCGCTATGCTTTTGGTTGAGATGGTTGAGATTAGAGATCTTTAGTTTCTTCTTTCATATTCGGGTGAGGCCGCCAATTATTTTTGCTGATTGAGTGGAGCACCATTAGTGGGTAGACCCTTGGGCGGCGTAAGCTGGTGATGTGTAAAGCATTTCCCCATGTAAACAAAGGCTACTACTATAGGGTCCCACTTTAATGTCATAATCACTTGGAATTAAGGGTTATTTGATCTGTAACGACTGTAGGCCTGAGGCCCTGAGACATAATCTTATCTATAAAAAAAAAGTTGGTCCTGCGCCTGATCTCTCGCCAGTCGTGTCGGTCGTCCGTCCCACTGGGTTATGAGAGTAAAGGAATAAAGAGTGCTCTTGTATACTGCGCACACACTTGGGCACTATAAAATTACTCCTGCGTAGCTGGGCTGGTTTCAATAAAACCGGCCACCATCACCGAAACCGGTGTGGGAGCTACTATTTATTATTATCTATAAAAAAAGGATCAGGCTGATTAAAGCAGGCTAGCATCGCGAGAAGATATGAATATTGAATGAAACACACATGGTGTATTTAAAACAAAGTGATAGTACTTTGGGAATGTATATGTTCCATATAATCACCAGCCTTTTTTTTAATTCCGCATAATATCTATTGTCGCATAATAAAGAGTCACCTCCTTTCCTCGCGATCCTTCTCCATAATATCTGCGTTACTCTAAAATCTGCCCAGCCGTGCAGGCGTAATGTGACCAAAGCAAATAGGGTTACATTTTTACTAACACAGATAACACAGAGCACAGATGTAACACAATATGACTATCTCCAGGTGACAATTCTTGACTCAGAGCAGATTTCGCAAGATCGTGAATAATGTTTCCTCAATGCACTTTGTCAATTTGACGAAGATTTAACCTACTGAGGTGTTTTACCTACGTTTTACCAAGACTTTCTATTTAAAATAATATATTTTTGAAAAGCTTTAAGCCTAATAAATATTTGTTCTTTAACATTTACATAGCGTTTTCCTAAAATTCTTAAAACTCTTGGGAATAAAAGGTTTTTTTATTCAATTTTGTTGGCTTTGCAATATTATTGTTGATTGTATCTGTCATGTTACATAAGGATGTAATATTATGTAATTATTCTTAGAAATATTTTATAACATTAACAATTATTTCAATATTTCAACAAAAATTGTATTTTAATGATAATTGGTATGTTATAATAAGATATAACAATTGACAATAATTATAACTGTTGCATTCATTTACATAAATTTTATTTAGTGATACATACAATTAATTGTGTACCTATTGTGTTTGGGTTTGTACCAGAAATAAGAAAAAATCCAGTTTTGTTGCTTATTTTGGAATAAGTAACGAGTACGTCACAAACTGGTCCTTTTGTAGGAAAAACAACTTATAAAGTTCACTGTTGAGGCCTTATTTATTACAGATTTAGCCTCCTTCCGTGAATACCGAGTATGCTCTAGCCTCTACTAATCTGCCTGTTATTTCCACCACTTTTTCATTCAAGTCGGAATTGTATTACGGACATCTTTGGGATGGTAAAAATTTCGTGAACCTAAGCTAGACCCCCGCAACAAGAACACTTATAAGTTGCTTCAAGGGACGAATCAGAACTGTAATAATCGCGAAAGTCCTGGGGAAGGCTAATCGATTAAAGTTGCAGTTTATTTGACGACCGAATCGTTGTTATCGTTAATAAAATACTTATTATTATCTAGAACGTCCCTTTGTTTCGTTTGTTACTCTTAATTGGTTACGTATTTTCGATATAGAGTTATCAACCACATATCATAACTTTATGACGACCGTTAAAATTTAACTGGTTAAACTCTGGTTTTGATTGGACATGCTGTGCATAAAGAAGTCGTTCATATTTTATTACAAACAATAATAAAATATGAAGTATGTGCTGCAAACAATAATATATTTTGAAAGTTTTATTTGCTATTGGAAAGGTTCTTTATCATAAGATCCTTCTTAAATGTAAAAATCATATTTTGTTAATTTAATCAAATTTATTATTTCTACCCGTTTACGTTTAGTCTTACTTAACAATCATATTTTCAGAGTTTAATAGTGTATTGTAAGTAATCTCATCTGGAACTGGTTTGTGTAATTATTTTATTACAATTTACAATGCCCTTATTACTGTTGATTGTTGAAGATATTACATGATGCAGGTTATTTATAAATTTACTTGTAAAGTTGTTTATAGTGTCAATCTGAGTATAAGGTAGGTATGGTTTAAAATAAAAAGGTATTTTTTTCTATTTTATGTGTTTTTATTGACTTTCTTGTTTATCATTTTCGCATTGCACGCCACACTGTTCAGTGTTCTTAGTCTTACATTATTTCTTTCATAGGTAATTTAGTCCTGACGCATGTTAGGATCTAAGAGATTTATTCGTTAAATATCTTCAAGACAAAATAAGTGGCACCTATCAAATGACAATGACAAGTAATTTAAAATGGTTAATTAAGTACCTATTGCACGCAAAGAAGGAAATACCTGTTGCGAGCGGTCATTAGATGGCATAGATTTTTTGTTTATAGTTAGTTAAGTTTCGGTTATTGAACAGGTATTAATCGCCGTAATACGTCACAGTTAACTTTCGCCACATTTCGTTGTCAGGGCCAAACGAGCTCGGCATTTATTGAAATCACAATTTACATCGATCACCTCGATGCTCACAAGGCCGACTCATAATCGGAGTCATAATTAAAAGACGACATAAACTGAGCCAACCATGATCAGCGGTAGCCAAACGAGTGTACGTCACAGTGGTATGCGAAGTGTTGGTGTTGAGGCGGTGGTGCGGCGGGGAGCATGCGGGCGTTCGGGTCAGACTGGCGTCGGCCACGGGCGACTGTCACTCGGAACAGCTGTTTGAAGTGTGACAAGACTGGGTCGACCGTGGCGCGGGGTCGCAGCCTGCCTCTGCACCCGACTTCGCCTTGCGACTTACTTGCAAAGGATCCTCCAGAAACAACCGAAACTGCTGCCGTTCGGTACCTCGCCGGCGTACGATATAGTCATGTCGAGTTAACTATAATATTTATACACACACGTTTTGTTGGCGCGAGCTCGAGACACACGCGGAAAATTGAATACGTTTTAGAAAGTGAAAGAGTTCGTCCACTCGGGTTTAACTAGGGAAGGTGAAGAGAAGTTATTGTTGTTGTACACCGTTGTTTAGTTACATTATGATGATGTGTTATGCACTTGCCCTCCCCGTTACACATGGGCGCGCGAGAACTCCACTCGCTGCGCAGTCGCGACTGGTACTGACTATTGAATCATGAATGCGCGCGCGCCTGTTCGTTCGGCTGTGTTTGCTGATGCATGTACTGGGCGCAGGCTCTATACTTCCACGTCACCTCGCTCTCCGCAAGATGGCGTTCGACACAACAACAAACAGTAACTCTACGCCCTTTTCAATGTCCTTTCCAATATTTTCTTTTAAATTTCAGTTATGAGATCAGCTAGACAAAAACTGACAAAATACACAAAAAAGAATAATATGGTTAGATCAAATAAATAGCAACGTTGACGGTAGCACTAAAATGTATTCTGTGACGGTAGAACATCGTATATCAAATAATATGCTATTAAGGAATACGGTAGGCCCGCGTTAATCCGACAAACGTTTAAATGCGTTTTGCACGGCTGTGTCGGATTAGCGGATTTGTCGGATAATATATTATAGTACTTACTCCATACATTTTTACACAATACAAATTTATTACGACCTTAAAATCATAATGTTAAGGTTTAATCTGAACTACTTGAAATAATTATTTTCCTAAAGCTAGGTAGGTACTAGGTACTTATCAGCAAGCTATACCTACCTAACCGCAACTTGTTCCGTTGCATGCATTGTAACAAAGAAATACGGGCTAAGGTTTAGAAACCTACCCCAATTTTTTTGGTGCTCACATGGGTTGAGGAAGGATGTTTTGGGTCAGAAAAACCTCCTCGTGCCACTTCCCCGGAACCCATTTAGGAGAAATTTACATTTGAAATTTTCGTAATCTTGAGATAAGGTCATTTGTTTTCTTGTGTTTAGGTACCTATGTGTTACTTACTAGGGAGTGCCTCCGTACCTACCGAAGCGGGGGCCGGGGGGGTAGTAGCCCCCACGAAAGGGGGGTTCGGGAGGTAGGGGGGCCCCCCGCCAAAAGAAAAACAAATATTCTAGAAACTCCAAAAGTTGATTAGGTTAGGTTAGAACTTAGACCACAACACAGAGGGAGCCAAGCGAGCGCAGCGAGCGTGCTGCACTGCAGCAGCCGGCGACCGTTACCAAATAAAAGGGGGGCTCGGGGGGCGCAGCCCCCCGCCAAAACAAAAACAAACACAATCCAGCAAGTCGAAAAGTAGGTTAGGTTTGAACTGTGACTGTGCTGCGGCAGCAGCCGGCGACCGTCACAAAACACGCCTGAGAATTCCGAAAATTTCAAAGGTGAGTAGCTCCAAAACTGGGGGGTTTCTCAGTGGGGATTTGGTACGGGGGGGGTGTTTACCCCTCCTCCCCACTCCCCCCTCACCCCCGCTCCCCATCAATCTTGGGGTAGGTTTCTAAATCTTTACCAAAATACGTAACTTAATAAAGATTGGGCAAAATAATGTTTATGCACCGTACCTAAATTAACCAGCAATAGGCGTGTCGGATTACAATGGGTGCCGGATTAGACAGGGGCTGGATTAGCGGGGGTCTACTTATTCTGCGCCACATACTGAAAAATATTGGGAACCCCTGAAGCAATATGCTTCAAGCCCCAAGCGGTCGCATGCGACCGTGATAACAATAGAAATCTATTGTGTCCACAGACATAATATTACCTAATGTCTCGTTTTTTCCACGATAGAGGGATTAAAATGGAAATGTTGAGTTCCATAGTAGTTACACAATTGTATAATATATTATAAATTATTATGATCCTTTGGGGTAAGTGAAGTCTCCCTTAATAAAACAGGGACTAATTCCATATCTCTAGTTTTAGTACGGAAATTAATGTATTTTACATTAATTTCCAAATTATAATTATTAATTATTGTAACCTACGAATAATAAAACCAGGAAACGTAACTCCCATACTAATACAGTTTTAAATTTGGTTCCATTCGAACTGTCATGTAACGTCAGCCTTTGTACCGCTCAAGGTCACCTAAATATTGCAAATGTATGAAAAGTGAACCTAAGGTACACTTTTTTGACAAGTATTTTGGAGCATGTTTTTTGACGGAGTTACTCTTCCTTAGTTTTTTATTATTCGTAGATTGTAACGTATAGGCAGATACCTTGGTCCTTGTCAAAGAATCATGTATAGTCGGGCCCGACTCCGGGCAAAGATACTTTTCGCCGCCCTTCATCATAATATCATCATCATATCAGACTATTACCCATTCGTCCACTGCTGGACATAGGCATCTCTGAATGAACGCCAAGATTACCGATCTCCTACTACTCGCCGCCTTTTACATAATATTATAGTATAGAAAACCATAAGTCATGAGCTAGTTTTGGGGAGGTAAGGATAGCTTTCTAAAACTAAAGTTTAGCAAGTTCAACTACCACAAACCGAAAGAACAAAAATATAAAGATACTTAATATTATGAAATTCATTAAAAATAATTATTTACAGAAGTTTGATATGCTTCTGAATATTATAATTTATATCCCCTATAAATACGTTTTTACGAATTCCATCCGATTGAACAAAATTAAGGCCCGCCAGCGAGTGCTAACTAATGGTACAGTCGCTTAGCGGCTGCACCAATAGTCAGCCTCGCATCTTGGCCTCGATGTACTAGTAATTACTTCGTACTTATATACTGCATAAATAAAAAACTTTGATAGCGCGATTTACAATTATTATAAAATATGAGGGTAGTTGCAAAACTAAACTTGACGGCTTTGCACTTTTTTAAGGTATGAATAAATTATATATGACGACCTCTGCAGTGGCTCAGTGGTTGAGAGCTTGGTCAGCGCTCGTGCCGGGGGTCGCGGGTTCAAATCCCACCAACGCACTGGGGCCTTTCGGTCGTTATTTTAGGTTTTTTTGTGTTTTTTAAGATATTTTTAAAAGGTATTTTATTAATGGATTCTTGATATAATAAATATTTATACATTTCTAAATGAAATTTCTAAAAAAAAGTGTAGCACGTTCTCTCTTCCTTTTACTCTTGTTACCACTGCACTGGGTATGGACACGTATGGATGTTTTTCAGAGGAATGACACGATTGGTGAAAGAAAAAGCGTAGGTTGGACATGGTCGCATTTTGCAATTCCTCTAAAATCAATTCAGAAACTGAATCGTCAAAATAGTCAAACTGACGAATGTCAAATTAGTACGAATTACTAGACATGAATAATTGCAAGCAGAGTGACCATTTTGGGATTTTTTTTAAATTAATTATAATATTATGAGTCCTAATAATTTTATGATTCTCCAAAGCAACCATTTTAGCCCCCCCCTGCTCGTTACTACAATCTCATCCGACGCATAATATATTTCTTATGGTCTGCTGTGAATTGTGATCAAACCACAGCAGACCATATTGAAAGCCCCGTAAGGGCTACTGGCGCCTGTGTGCGAAAAAAGGATTTTGGCGCCCCTTTAGGCAATTTTTTTGGGTCCTTGGTTTTGGCGCCCCTAAACATGGCGATTTGGCGCCCCTAGAGGATGGCGCCCGTGTGCATTGCACACATTGCACATATGGTACTTGGTAGCCCTGGATCAAACTACATAGTCCTAACCAAACTTCTGTCAACATTAATTTATCAGTAGTTATCAACATATATTTTAGTGATTTTTTTTGCGTCGAAAGCCAATTTTTAAAGGTGTTAAATATAAAACTCAGAAAGTAGGTCACTAAACAAGTTCTAGGAATGAAAAATTACTAAAAAGTTGTTGGCTTAGAAAGAGAAATCACTATCACCTATTTAATTAAATGTACCAGGAATTACGAGACGACGGATCATCTGATAGATAAATAGCAGAAGGTTGAGGGAATGTTTCCACTGCAAAGCGGAGCGGAGCTTAGCGGTGCCCGAATTGACCAATCGTGCTATTCCAGCGGAATGACAGCGAAGCGGAGCGAAGATTTCGAGCATGGTGATTGGCCAATTCGGTACCGCTAAGCTCCGCTCCGCTTCAGTGGAAACGCAGCCTTACTTCTCTAGTGTTGTTAGCTGTTATGATCCTGGTATACTTAAAACCAACCTAACTTTCTTTTAAAAGAGGTTCCGAGACGATCAAGCAGCTTGACGGCAATCACGTAGCTTTTGCTTGCTTGAAGCATATTGACCGTTCATAATGATTGATTGATGATTAACGTGCTTGCTCGCGCTTGTGATCTTAATATTAATTTCTGCTTTAAATTATATAACTACAAGAGCTGTTGCCCGCGACTTCGCCCGCGTTAACATAGTATAACGAAAATGGATAATTTTAAGGGTTCCGTACCCAAAGGGTAAAAACGGGACCCTATTACTGAGACTTCGATGTCTGTCTGTCTGTCCGTCTGTCTCCAGGCTGTAACTCAAGAACGGAAATAGCTAGAGAGTTGAAATTTTCACAGATTATGTATATCTATTGCCGCTATAACAACAAATAGTAAAAACAAAATAATATTAATATTTAACCCATACAACAAACGTGTTTTTTTTTTTGTCTTTTTTGCTCCATATCAATAATGACAACAGGTAGGCACTTGAAATTTTCACAAAGGCCTCACCTATATGTAAATTTAAATAATGTTTTATTTAAATAAAATAAAAAATCCCCCCCCCCCCCCCCCTAAGCCTGGCTTCCATACAAAAAACACATTTTTTGGCCTATTTTTGCTCGATAACGGTACGGAACCCTTTCTCATGACTCAAAGTATTTTCGAGTACCAAATTTCATCAAAATCGATTGAATAGTTTACCTACGCGCAAATCATAAAAGTTTATTGTGCGGGAACCGTACATTTTTCCGAGACAAAAAGTATCCTATTTCCTTTCTCGGGCCACAAAGTATCTCCATACCAAATTTCAGTAAAATCGGTCCAGCGGTTTGGACGTGAAGAGGTAACAGTCAGACAGACAGACAGACACACTTTCGCATTTATAATATTAGTATGGATTAACCTACCAATATACAAAAATCAGCTGGTTAGGGTTCCGTTTTAGGGTTCTGTAATCAACAAAACTTGGTTGACTACGGTCGGTTCTGTATTCTGTAATCACTAATACTCGTAGTAGTTAGGGATTCGCCGGTTCTGGCTCACTGCCTCAATGTAGGGAAAAATGGGTTTTTCGATGACCATTCGCCAAAAAAAAAAAAGGAAGTTTGGTGTCAAAATAGGGGTTTTCGGCCATCCTCGTTCGATATATGCGATCCGTTTTTACGTATTTGCACTATTTCCAAAGTTAGCTTTTGTGTTTACCCCTCATTATCTACTATCTCCACGTTCCATTGTTCCTTCATAATTATTATAATCGCTACTTATTGCATTGTTATGCTCGCCTCAGTGTCCTATTGTTCGACCTGGCTTATCGCTTACGTCACCTTGCTTTCTTACAAGATTTTAAATATATATGAATGATAATTAACTAACTAATGAATTGTTGCAAATTAAAAGTACTTAATAATTAATTATGTAGGTCATCCAATCATTCGATGGACTTCGTAAACACACGAAGACGCGGTGCGCAAACTGACACGTTTTGCTCGTCAGCGAAATCCAACGAGTCATCGACCACCGCCGCCACGCTCGCCGCCGCCACGCTCGCCGCTGCCACCCGCATTTCGCGACTCGCGTCGAAGCGCAAGTGTAAACACAAAGCTCGCAACACACAAGCGTGCCCTGCGAGTCGCGAGCCGCGCCGCGAGACGGGTCGCAAGCTCAAGTTTACACTCTCGGCTCGTAGCACGTCTCGCAGCTCGGCTCGCGGCTCACGTGCGAATGTAAATCATGTATTACAAGATTTTAAATAAATAAAACTTGATAAATTTTTAATTACATTTCATTAAAACATGTATTGAACATACTGTACAATATTATATCATTACATAAAGTGTTGTTACTAAATAACTTTTGAAACTCTACTAAACTTTCCCCATTGAACTTATAATACAAATACATTAAACTATACTCTCCACAAACTGATGTGAAATCATTTTGTAATCTCCACGTGTTAAAATCCAACCTCCTAAAGTTCCACCCTGCAGCGCGCCTGCAGGAATCAAAGTATTGACAAATGTCATTTTTATTTATGTGCATGGCTATCTAGTGGGGTCCATGTGTAACATATTATCAGGATCCAAGTTGCTAATAAATGTATGTAGGGGTTAGAACATAATTATTATATTATATAGGCAGACGATTTGCAGCATATACAATAATATTATCTTCTAAAGTCTAAACCTTCACAAATTCTTCTCAAATAATTACGGATCTCTATTGTGTTCATACTGTATTATCACAGAACCAAACTGGTATATGAATCTTGTATAATAATAATATGTCACATATATATATATAATGTATGCTTTATGTATTTACTAACTATTACATATGAAATGATGAATGAATAAATAAAATAAACATAACTTAGGTACAATATTTTATTTCATAATATCTACACGCTATTAGGTAAACGCGCACACATACACACGTTACACATTATAACTCAAATATATCATACATGTGACTTTTCTAAGCTTCTATAGTCTACAGTTACATTACGGTTTTTATCTAGTTTTCTATAACATTATCAAACTCTGCAAATACAATACAGTTAATCGTTTGAGAGAAACTAGAATCAATTGATATCACATTTCCTTCATTAAGGAAATGTATACCAGTACCGGAAAATAATGTATGAGAGACTGAAGTGAACATATTAGATACCATTGAAGGATGGTTGTAGAGTTTTTGAAGGCACGTGTTGTCCATCTATGTATAAACAATATGAATTCATACCATAATTTTCAAAATTGAAAGGATTCTTACTAATGATTAAATGCTGCGTTATTTACAAATCCTATGATAAATCTTTTGAGTACTTGCCCCAAGAATATTATCAAGCGTTTTTTTTTTTGTCATCAGTGGAAAGTCGTACCTAATATCATAAACGTTATTCACAATTATTGAGTCATCCTAAACATCCTTTTAATCGTAAAGCATACAATAGATACACTTTCACATCCTTTACTGATTATTCCTGTGTCGTTAAAAGAATAGGATAACGTTAGATAAGACTGTAAAACCTCATATTATCATTTTTAAATAAAAAAATGTATACTCAATAGCTAATATTTATTAAGTTTTCCTTTAACAAAAAAACACATAATAATTCTATAACTTATTATATTCTTAATCGTATAACATATATTATTATGTTCCTTAATTATAGAGTACAATAATATATTTTCTTAATCCTTATAGTTACCTAGATACATATTTTACATTTATCATCTTTGAATTCTATCAACGTTGGCCCTCAACCACATACCGATAGCTACCACCTCAACCCCGCTGCAATGACAACTTCTCTTAGATGTCTTGGAGAAGTTGGTATGACAATGGCAGTTTTACAGTTTTGAATTATTCCAGTCCAACTCTGCCATCACCTTTTCCACTTTGGGGCACCCAAACATTTCAATGTTTATTATGGATTTTCCACACTACTAGGTTGTTTTAACTTTTCAATTAGACTTGGTTCAATTGATAACATTGTTTTTAGCACTTTCCATCTTAAGAAGGTAATTCATCAATCGACTCAAAATAGAAACAAAAATTATGGATAAAAATGCGCCCCCTTTTTGAATTATAATTTTTTTCTTAATTTACTTGTCCCTTTTCGCACTAATTTTCGAAGAATATCTCTATATTTGTTAAAAAAAAAATTCTCCTTTTCTTTGAGTGGTACTTTAAATTGTAGAACGTTATGAATATACTCACAAATGCAATTTATTTCTTCGTCATCTCAAGATTTCAAAAGACCTTTAATATATTTTGGTTTCTACAAATTGATTTTATGTGACTTATAAAGTTTGATATATTTAGAGATTATGATAAACATGTTTAATTTATTTTTTGAGTGAAAATTCTATGTTTGATTGATTTGAATTTCAACATTGAGCATAATTGAATATTTTAATAAAATTAAAAAACACATTTTATAATTTTCTAAAGTTTTTGAAAATAATGAAACAAGCTTTAATAAATTCGAAATATTTTAAATAAAAAAAAAACTTTTTAAAATTGTCTAAAAAGTCTATGAAAATAATGAAACTAGCATTAAAAAATTTGAAATATATTGTATTAAAAAAACACGTTTTATAATTTTCTAAAAGGTTTTTGAAAATAATGAAACAAGCTTTAATAAATTTGAAATATATTTTATGAAAAAAAACACGTTTTGTAAATTTCTTAAAGGTTTTTGAATTAATGAAATAAGCTTTAATAAATTTGAAATATATTTAAAAAAAAATAACACGTTTTGTAATTTCTTAAAGGTTTTTGAAATAATGAAATATGCTTTAATAAATTTGAAATATTATATTAAATTAAAAAAAACGTTTTATAATTTTATAATTTTCTAAAAAGTTTTTAAAAATAATGAAAAAAGCTTTAATAAATTTGAAATTTTTTTTCAAAAACCACGTTTTGTAATTTTCTAAAAGGTTTTTGAAAATAATGAAACAAGCTTTAATAAATTTGAAATAATTTTTTATAAAAAACACGTTTTGTAATTTTCTAAAAGGTTTTTGAAAATAATGAAACAAGCTTTAATAAATTTGAAATATATTGAATTAAAAAAAAAGTTTCATAATTTTCTATAAAGTTTTTGAAAATAATGAAAAAAGCTTTAATAAATTTGAAATATATTATATTCAAATTTTGATTGAAACTCATATGAGTAAAGTAAATTAAAACTTTATGTTTTTAAGAAAATCTTGATTAAATATTATATTTTACAATGTTGTAATAAAATGAAACTTTAAAAATTCAGTACAATTGTCTAACGCTATCCTATTCTTTTAACGACACAGGAATAATCAGTAAAGAATGTGAAAGTGTATCTATTGTATGCTTTACGATTAAAAGGATGTTTAGGATGACTCAATAATTGTGAATAACGTTTATGATATTAGGTACGACTTTCCACTGATGAGAGAAAAAAACGCTTGATAATATTCTTGGGGCAAGTACTCAAAAGATAGATAGATAGGATTTGTAAATAACGCAGCATTTAATCATTAGTAAGAATCCTTTCAATTTTGAAAATTATGGTATGAATTCATATTGCTTATACATAGATGGACAGCACGTGCCTTCAAAAACTCTACAACCATCCTTCAATGGTATCTAATATGTTCACTTCAGTCTCTCATACATTATTTTCCGGTACTGGTATACATTTCCTTAATGAAGGAAATGTGATATCAATTGATTCTAGTCTCTCTCAAACGATTAACTGTATTGTATTTGCAGAGTTTGATAATGTTATAGAAAACTAGATAAAAACCGTAATGTAACTGTAGACTATAGAAGCTTAGAAAAGTCACATGTATGATATATTTGAGTTATAATGTGTAACGTGTGTATGTGTGCGCGTTTACCTAATAGCGTGTAGATATTATGAAATAAAATATTGTACCTAAGTTATGTTTCTTTTATTTATTCATTCATCATTTCATATGTAATAGTTAGTAAATACATAAAGCATACATTATACGGATATGTGACATATTATTATTATACAAGATTCATATACCAGTTTGGTTCTGTGATAATACAGTATGAACACAATAGAGATCCGTAATTATTTGAGAAGAATTTGTGAAGGTTTAGACTTTAGAAGATAATATTATTGTATATGCTGCAAATCGTCTGCCTATATAATATAATAATTATGTTCTAACCCCTACATACATTTATTAGCAACTTGGATCCTGATAATATGTTACACATGGACCCCACTAGATAGCCATGCACATAAATAAAAATGACATTTGTCAATACTTTGATTCCTGCAGGCGCGCTGCAGGGTGGAACTTTAGGAGGTTGGATTTTAACACGTGGAGATTACAAAATGATTTCACATCAGTTTGTGGAGAGTATAGTTTAATGTATTTGTATTATAAGTTCAATGGGGAAAGTTTAGTAGAGTTTCAAAAGTTATTTAGTAACAACACTTTGTGTAATGATATAATATTGTACAGTATGTTCAATACATGTTTTAATGAAATGTAATGAAAAATTTATCAAGTTTTATTTATTTAAAATCTTGTAATACATGATTTACATTCGCACGTGAGCCGCGAGCCGAGCTGCGAGACGTGCTACGAGCCGAGAGTGTAAACTTGAGCTTGCGACCCGTCTCGCGGCGCGGCTCGCGACTCGCAGGGCACGCTTGTGTGTTGCGAGCTTTGTGTTTACACTTGCGCTTCGACGCGAGTCGCGAGATGCGGGTGGCAGCGGCGAGCGTGGCGGCGGCGAGCGTGGCGGCGGTGGTCGGTGACTCGTTGGATTTCGCTGACGAGCAAAACGTGTCAGTTTGCGCACCGCGTCTTCGTGTGTTTACGAAGTCCATCGAATGATTGGATGACCTACATAATTAATTATTAAGTACTTTTAATTTGCAATAATTCATTAGTTAGTTAATTATCATTCATATATATTTAAAATCTTGTAAGAAAGCAAAGTGACGTAAGCGATGAGCCAGGTCGAACAATAGGACACTGAGGCGAGCATAACAATGCAATAAGTAGCGATTATAATAATTATGAAGGAACAATGGAACGTGGAGATAGTAGATAATGAGGGGTAAACACAAAAGCTAACTTTGGAAATAGTGCAAATACGTAAAAACGGATCGCATATATCGAACGAGGATGGCCGAAAACCCCTATTTTGACACCAAACTTCCTTTTTTTTTTAGGCGAATGGTCATCAAAAAACCCATTTTTCCCTACATTGAGGCAGTGAGCCAGAACCGGCGAATCCCTAACTACTACTAATCAACAAAACTTGGTTGACTACCTTTCAAGATTTTTCGCAGATAAAAAGTTGTTTGTCTTATGATCTTATCTAAATGAAGGTACTCACAAAAATTAGCTTGATAGTAATAAAAAAAAAATTCTAAGGCTTCCTGACTAATATGTTTGAAACACTAAAAATCTAGGTAGGTACGTGTTCGCTGCCAAGCTGCTTGTTCGTCGCGGAACCTCTTTGAAACTTCGGTTAAAAGGTGTCTGGTTTGTGAGTTTTTTTGACAAAGGTTTATCTATTAACTATAATAAAAAATCTTACACAATATATTATGTGACTTGGGAACACTGGAAACTTTTTGTTCCTTCGGCGGGTTTAAAGGGGCCTCCTACAAAACACTATACGCGTCAACGCGCTAACCAACTGGGCCTAAAAGCATAAAAGGTCGTAGTCCGTAGATGTTAAACCACGGTCGCATATTTTTTTATGTTTATATTAAAATTAGGGGCAAACGAGCAAATGGGTCACCTGATGGAAAGGAACTACCGTCTCATGGACACATACAACATCTGAAGAGTTGCTGCAATGTGCTTCGCCGGTCTCTGCAGGACTGTGAAGAGGGAATGCTTTCTTCTTGTAGGTTTGCAGGTCGTCGGTCGTAATGGTTCGGAATACTGCGGCGATAGTAATTATAAATTATAATGTCATCCACAAAAAACAAAAAACTTCTTGATTGTAAATATTATCTAAATAAACTCAACTTATGTCAGTCATTCACCAGTGAATAACATAAAGTCAATACTGAAGTCGATCAAAGTGATTCAATTTAGGCACTAGATGATGAAACCTAGGTCATACAGCTGACCTAGATCTAGGGTCAACAGGATATCGTTAGATATTCCATAAAATTGATTACAGTTTCGCTCCAACCTAAACTAGTTTAACACACTATCTATATACATATAATAAAACTGTAGAAATGACGATTCTGTACATTAAATATATTCAAAAAATAATAAGCGGAGGGTGTCACTACATCGCTATACAAGCCAAAAATGTTGTCAGTTTTTTATCTGTCTGTCTGTCTGTCTGTCTGTCTGTCTGTCTGTCTGTCTGTCTGTCTGTCTGTCTGTCTGTCTGTCTGTCTGTCTGTCTGTCTGTCTGTCTGTATGTTTGTTCCACTATCACACGAAAACTACTGATCCGATTTGAATGCGGTTTTCGCAGATATATTTGTCTTTTTCCAACTTAACATCTGGTGTATAAAAAAATTTCCCCTCACCCCTCTAAAGGGACGAAAGGGGGGTCAAATTTTATATAAGACTTTTGCTTTAACACGAAAACTACTGATCCGATTTGCATACGGTTTTCGCAGATATATTTGTCTTCTTCCAACTCAAAATCTGGTGTATAAAAATCATCCCCGCCACCCCTCTAAGGGGAGCAAAGAGGGGGTCAGATTTTGTATGAAACTTTTTTCTTTAATGGACTTACTTCATATTATTAACTGTTTTTTCCAACTTAACATCTGGTTTATAAAATTTTTCCCCCCACCGCTCTTAGGGGACAAAAGAGTGGGTAAGATTTTGTATAAGACTTTTGATTTAACACGAAAACTACTGATCCGATTTGCATACGGTTTTCGCAGATATATTTGTCTTCTTCCAACTCAATATCTGGTGTTTAAAAATCACACCCCCCCCCCCCCCACCCTTGAAGGGGAGCAAAAGAGGGGGTAAGATTTTATATCAACTGATGAAGTAGAAATACTTTAAAATTTAAATGGCAAAACAACGTTTGCCGGGACAGCTAGTTCTATAATAAAGTTTATAAATTATCTAACGGCCGCGCTCAGAGTCTATTTTAATTATAATTAAACTTCAATTTAATGAGGAGTTTGAGAGATAATGTTACATGGGGCTTATGTCAAAATCTTCGTTTAAAATTTTAAATACATATAGTAAAATATTCGCAACATCCCTGTTTTAAATACAGTTAAGTAATAGGTATTAATATTAGCATCTGAGTGCGGCAGTAAGTATTTTAACTATAAATTGACTGTAAAAGTGGTCCCCAACCTTTTTTTCATGCGGGCCACAAACATGTTTTGGTCTTGGATTCGCGGGCCGCAACAAAAATTTTTTAGGGTTAAAAAATAACATTCTTCAAAATTAACGATTTAAAAGTGGAAAAAATTTAACGACTATCACGTAGACTACGTTATTTTGCCGGTGGGCGTGAATTTCAAAATTATTTAACGGGAACAAATAAAATTACCACCAAAAAATGCACTGATACCCTAAACTTGTTTACCAAAAAAAGATACTTAACACCAAAAAAATAAAGTCTAAAATTGCAATGCTACCAGCTATTATATATTATTCATGACAACACTTCAAATTGTAATCGAACACCAAATATAGTAAATGATCACCAAATATAGTAAATGACCACCAAATATAGTAAATGATCACCAAATATATATAGTAAATGATCACCAAATATACTTAAATGATCACCAAATCCTTGTAAGCAAATCAATGCGATTGACAAAAAATGTAAGCATAATATTATTAATAAAATAATTGGCCAAGTGTGAGTCGGACATGGAGGGTTCCGTACCGTTATAGAGCAAAATTAGACGTGAAATTGTGTTTTTGTATGGGAGCCCCCTTTTTTTTTATATTATTATTAATTACTGAAGTAAACATATAATCTTTATACAAGATGTTAGTGTAAACACCGTTGTCCTTGAAACCATCAAATTAGACCGTCAAAATGAACAACTTTTTCTATGAGAACAATGCTGGGAATTAAAAAAAATATGTCTTCATACCCATACAAATTGCCGATCCGGGCATCCGTATGGGTATGAAAACGGATTTTTTTTTTTGAGTTCCCAGCATTGTTCTCATAGAAAAAGTTGTTCATTTTGACGGGCTCATTTGATGGTTTCAAGGATAACGGTGTTTACACAAACACACTGTATAAGTTTTATATAAGCCTTTGCGAAAATATCAACGTGCCTACCGGTTGCCATTATTGATATCGAGCAAAAAAGGCCAAAAAAATCACGTTTGTAGTATGGGAGCCCCCCTTAAATAATAATTTTATTTTGTTTTTAGTACTTGTTGTTATAGCGGCAACAGATATACACAATCTGTGAAATTTTCAGAAGTCTAGCTGGAGTGGTTCTTGAGATACAGCCTAGAGAAAGACAGACGGATGGACAGACGGACATATTATAGAGTCACGTTTTTAGGGTTCCGTACCCAAAGGGTACAAACGGGACTCTTTTACTAAGACTTCGATGTCTGTCTATCCGTCTATCTGTCTTCTTCTCTTTAATAGGATTGCTAAATAAAAATATCTTTGGTTATAATTTGACATTAAAATGCTAACGTATAATGTTGGTGATCATTTACTAATTTTGGTGATCGTTTACTACTTTTGGTTTAACAATGATTTATTTGGAGTCTTTGAATAAATCTTTGGTGATCATTTTACATTAAAATGCTAGTATAATGTTGGTGATCATTTACTAATTTTGGTGATCATTTTACATTAAATTTCTAGTATTATGTTGGTGATCATTTACTAATTTTGGTGATCATTTAATAATTTTGGTGATCATTTACTATTTTTGGTTTTAAGATGTTAAATCTTTGGCTATCATTTTATATTAAAATGGTGGTCTGTATTTTGGTGATCGTTTACTATTTTTGTCTGTGAAATGTTACTATTTCTGGTGATCAGTTAATTATAAGCCTTATTTAACATCACGCGGGCCACAAATAAAGTCCCGGCGGGCCGCATGCGAGTTGGGTTGGGGATAACGGGAGATGTCCGCATTTTCATTCCGCAGAAGACAACATATGTATTTTGCATTTATCGTGACCCAAGATATACCTAAACCAAATTTCATAAAAAACGGTTCACCAGTTTTAGCTGGCACATTTATAAATTAAAAATAATTATTGATTAAATAATCGACTTTATCATAGATTAGCTATGGTCACTGGATCGCGAGTATAATAAATGTCACTTCTAATGTGAATGCATTCTATACGTATGATTAATTGTCTTCTTTCTTCATTGTTGGGGAGGGGAAGAGGGGATTTCGGGATTAGCTCGAGCGTGTCAGATTAAGCTTGTATAGGCTTCCGACATGTGCGGAATTGGATTTCTCACGTGGTGGGTTAAAAAAATATTTTTTTAAATATTGAAATGTCATCGGATCTATCAGATTAAGATAGGGGATGTTTAGTATACCCCAAAGAAGCTTCCATATTAAGCACTGACGATTCAAAGGTTAGGTAAGCCTGTAGGGACATTTTAAAATATAAAAAAATAAAGCTTCATATTTTCCGAACTAAGTTTCGCAGATATTTTATTTTGCACTAAACTAAATGATTTAGTCCTTGTTGTCTTAAATATATTTATAATTTACCTAAATAAGCAATTTTGTTAATAAGTTTAAATAAATTTCTTTTTCAAAACTTGAAAATGGTTGCAGTTTCTGAACCCACTGCTTAAATAAAAAACGCTCTTATTAATTTTTTTATCAGTTTTACCTTATGTAGAAAACCTACTAGGTCTCCATGACGCTCGAGTGACTACAAAATTGCACCCTCCCATCCTCTATTATAAGTGCAAACTGCGAATAGACGTCGTAGACTGTAGAGTCACCTTCGCCAGATTTTTTATGAGTAGATATATGGGCTATGGCACTTTAATTTTGCCGCCCCCATGAATGATATTGCACGCGTTGCGTTTTTCATTTATAGTTAATATCATATTATCTTTCAAACACAAACTAGACAGCCTTTTTCTGTCTCGACGTCTCTCACACAATAAAAATATCTACGGGCTCCATTCGTGTTTGCTCAAGAAAGGCTTTGATGCTTTTTCAAAAAAAGTTTTTAATTAAAGGTTTCATCCTACACACAACTTCTGACTTCATAATGAATCCGTTTTATTTACACTTTGCGGATAGAATTTGATGCTGTAGGTATTTATTTGGTATTTAGCGTAACTTGCTGTGCATGGAAATGGAACTATGGAAGAGTTAAATAGGTGTAACTTATTTAATAATTTATATCTAATTTATTTAAGTATTTACTGTTTAACTGAGTATAAAATATTACTTAATATATTTACGATCCTAAAAAAATATGGTTTCGGTTAAAATTAATATAATATTACATAAGTAGGTACTTACATACTTTCGCCTAGATACAAGATGTTAGTGTAAACACCGTTATTCTTGAAACCATCAAAATATGAGCCTGACAGAAATAGGACGACTTTAGTTCTTGTTTAAAAAATTGTTACCTACTATTATAATCTCAATTCTATATTCTTATTTCATTTTCTAACAAGCCCGTCAAAATGGACAACTTTATCTATGAGAACAATGCTGGGAACTCAAAAAAATCCGTCTTCATACCCATTGCCCATACAAATTGCCGATCCGGCCATCCGTATGTGGGTATGAAAACGGCATTTTTTTTTATGTCCCAGATATTTTGTTCTCATAGAAAAAGTTGTTAATTTTGACGGACTCATTTGATGGTTTCAAGGATAACGGTGTTTACACTAACACACTGTATTAACATAGTTTCAGGATTTACCTAAATAATAAATTAGTATACCTACAATTTCAGAATGCTAACCATGTCTGACGGCAGTATTCAGATACCTAAGTAATTGTTGAATACTTTAAAGATAATTTTGAGCATAGGCCCATTTTTTTACCTCTTCATTAAGTTAAAGTTAAGTTAAAAGAAAGGAAGAGTTTGTTTGTTTGAACGCGCTAATCTCAGGAACTACTGGTCCGATTTGAAAAATTATTTCAGTGTTAGATAGCTTATTTATCGAGAAAGGCATAGGCTATATTTTATCACGCTACGACTAATAGGAGCGAAGAAGCAATTTTTCTGTTATTTGACACAGATGCCACAGAGATCATGTAAAGAATCATAGGCTATTTTTTGTGGACTAATTTGTCTGTCAAATATCTACTTAATATACGCGGGCGAAGCCCTTATGAAGAATAATTAAAGTTAAGTTATAGGGCAGTAATTATATTAATACTCGTATTATGATGAAACAGGTGTGCATTAGTACGCCATATACGGTGCATCAACACGACCTCACTATTGTCTCCGACACGTGAACGAAATCAGTCATTACTTTTCTTTTGGGAGCTTCAATAGGTCAAGGAAGATATCGTTAATTGTAACCTTACAGTGAAAAAGACCTCAGTGGCTTAGTGGTTAGACTTTTTTGAGTTTTTAGAGCGTCGTCAAGCCGAATCGCGGGTTCTATTCCCGCTGAGGGGAGTTAGTTTTTTGTTTGAAGGTTGTACCTAATTAAAATCATTAATATATTTTACACTGTGTTTTATGTTTAATACGTATTATAAGTATTGAAAAAAGATTAAAACTGGTATTTTTGGTGACTGGTAAGCAACTAATATAAGTACAGTACCTATTCTGTTCCGTAAGTTCTTCGAGAACTTACGAGATTGGGTGGCGTGAAGGGTCCAGCTTATTTCTGTAGACCTGAGATATATATTTTTTTTATATTTCACATGCCTCAAAATATTATTTTTAGGTAGTACATAATATATAATTACCTATGTGTGGGCTGTGGCTCATTCTGTCCGGAATCATGTCTAGATCATTGTGCAAAATTATTAAAAAAAAAAACAATTAAACTCCTCGGGTGTCTTCTCACGGCGCGTATTATCGCAAGCCGCGCTGCGCCCGCTCGAGCCACGCCGCACGCGCCGTGTGAAGGGGTGGCTCGGGCTGACTCGAGCAGGCGCGTTTAATATCACGCGCCAGCTCGAGCCACGCGCCCGAAGAAAGTGGTGGCGTGGTTGCGTTCTCACGGCGGTCGGCGCGTATTATCGCAAGCCGCGCTGCGCCCGCTCGAGCCACGCCGCACGCGCCGTGTGAAGGGGTGGCTCGGGCTGACTCGAGCAGGCGCGTTTAATATCACGCGCCAGCTCGAGCCACGCGCCCGAAGAAAGTGGTGGCGTGGTTGCGTTCTCACGGCGGTCGGCGCGTATTATCGCAAGCCGCGCTGCGCCCGCTCGAGCCACGCCGCACGCGCCGTGTGAAGGGGTGGCTCGGGCTGACTCGAGCAGGCGCGTTTAATATCACGCGCCAGCTCGAGCCACGCGCCCGAAGAAAGTGGTGGCGTGGTTGCGTTCTCACGGCGGTCGGCGCGTATTATCGCAAGCCGCGCTGCGCCCGCTCGAGCCACGCCGCACGCGCCGTGTGAAGGGGTGGCTCGGGCTGACTCGAGCAGGCGCGTTTAATATCACGCGCCAGCTCGAGCCACGCGCCCGAAGAAAGTGGTGGCGTGGTTGCGTTCTCACGGCGGTCGGCGCGTATTATCGCAAGCCGCGCTGCGCCCGCTCGAGCCACGCCGCACGCGCCGTGTGAAGGGGTGGCTCGGGCTGACTCGAGCAGGCGCGTTTAATATCACGCGCCAGCTCGAGCCACGCGCCCGAAGAAAGTGGTGGCGTGGTTGCGTTCTCACGGCGGTCGGCGCGTATTATCGCAAGCCGCGCTGCGCCCGCTCGAGCCACGCCGCACGCGCCGTGTGAAGGGGTGGCTCGGGCTGACTCGAGCAGGCGCGTTTAATATCACGCGCCAGCTCGAGCCACGCGCCCGAAGAAAGTGGTGGCGTGGTTGCGTTCTCACGGCGGTCGGCGCGTATTATCGCAAGCCGCGCTGCGCCCGCTCGAGCCACGCCGCACGCGCCGTGTGAAGGGGTGGCTCGGGCTGACTCGAGCAGGCGCGTTTAATATCACGCGCCAGCTCGAGCCACGCGCCCGAAGAAAGTGGTGGCGTGGTTGCGTTCTCACGGCGGTCGGCGCGTATTATCGCAAGCCGCGCTGCGCCCGCTCGAGCCACGCCGCACGCGCCGTGTGAAGGGGTGGCTCGGGCTGACTCGAGCAGGCGCGTTTAATATCACGCGCCAGCTCGAGCCACGCGCCCGAAGAAAGTGGTGGCGTGGTTGCGTTCTCACGGCGGTCGGCGCGTATTATCGCAAGCCGCGCTGCGCCCGCTCGAGCCACGCCGCACGCGCCGTGTGAAGGGGTGGCTCGGGCTGACTCGAGCAGGCGCGTTTAATATCACGCGCCAGCTCGAGCCACGCGCCCGAAGAAAGTGGTGGCGTGGTTGCGTTCTCACGGCGGTCGGCGCGTATTATCGCAAGCCGCGCTGCGCCCGCTCGAGCCACGCCGCACGCGCCGTGTGAAGGGGTGGCTCGGGCTGACTCGAGCAGGCGCGTTTAATATCACGCGCCAGCTCGAGCCACGCGCCCGAAGAAAGTGGTGGCGTGGTTGCGTTCTCACGGCGGTCGGCGCGTATTATCGCAAGCCGCGCTGCGCCCGCTCGAGCCACGCCGCACGCGCCGTGTGAAGGGGTGGCTCGGGCTGACTCGAGCAGGCGCGTTTAATATCACGCGCCAGCTCGAGCCACGCGCCCGAAGAAAGTGGTGGCGTGGTTGCGTTCTCACGGCGGTCGGCGCGTATTATCGCAAGCCGCGCTGCGCCCGCTCGAGCCACGCCGCACGCGCCGTGTGAAGGGGTGGCTCGGGCTGACTCGAGCAGGCGCGTTTAATATCACGCGCCAGCTCGAGCCACGCGCCCGAAGAAAGTGGTGGCGTGGTTGCGTTCTCACGGCGGTCGGCGCGTATTATCGCAAGCCGCGCTGCGCCCGCTCGAGCCACGCCGCACGCGCCGTGTGAAGGGGTGGCTCGGGCTGACTCGAGCAGGCGCGTTTAATATCACGCGCCAGCTCGAGCCACGCGCCCGAAGAAAGTGGTGGCGTGGTTGCGTTCTCACGGCGGTCGGCGCGTATTATCGCAAGCCGCGCTGCGCCCGCTCGAGCCACGCCGCACGCGCCGTGTGAAGGGGTGGCTCGGGCTGACTCGAGCAGGCGCGTTTAATATCACGCGCCAGCTCGAGCCACGCGCCCGAAGAAAGTGGTGGCGTGGTTGCGTTCTCACGGCGGTCGGCGCGTATTATCGCAAGCCGCGCTGCGCCCGCTCGAGCCACGCCGCACGCGCCGTGTGAAGGGGTGGCTAGGGCTGACTCGAGCAGGCGCGTTTAATATCACGCGCCAGCTCGAGCCACGCGCCCGAAGAAAGTGGTGGCGTGGTTGCGTTCTCACGGCGGTCGGCGCGTATTATCGCAAGCCGCGCTGCGCCCGCTCGAGCCACGCCGCACGCGCCGTGTGAAGGGGTGGCTCGGGCTTACTCGAGCAGGCGCGTTTAATATCACGCGCCAGCTCGAGCCACGCGCCCGAAGAAAGTGGTGGCGTGGTTGCGTTCTCACGGCGGTCGGCGCGTATTATCGCAAGCCGCGCTGCGCCCGCTCGAGCCACGCCGCACGCGCCGTGTGAAGGGGTGGCTCGGGCTGACTCGAGCAGGCGCGTTTAATATCACGCGCCAGCTCGAGCCACGCGCCCGAAGAAAGTGGTGGCGTGGTTGCGTTCTCACGGCGGTCGGCGCGTATTATCGCAAGCCGCGCTGCGCCCGCTCGAGCCACGCCGCACGCGCCGTGTGAAGGGGTGGCTCGGGCTGACTCGAGCAGGCGCGTTTAATATCACGCGCCAGCTCGAGCCACGCGCCCGAAGAAAGTGGTGGCGTGGTTGCGTTCTCACGGCGGTCGGCGCGTATTATCGCAAGCCGCGCTGCGCCCGCTCGAGCCACGCCGCACGCGCCGTGTGAAGGGGTGGCTCGGGCTGACTCGAGCAGGCGCGTTTAATATCACGCGCCAGCTCGAGCCACGCGCCCGAAGAAAGTGGTGGCGTGGTTGCGTTCTCACGGCGGTCGGCGCGTATTATCGCAAGCCGCGCTGCGCCCGCTCGAGCCACGCCGCACGCGCCGTGTGAAGGGGTGGCTCGGGCTGACTCGAGCAGGCGCGTTTAATATCACGCGCCAGCTCGAGCCACGCGCCCGAAGAAAGTGGTGGCGTGGTTGCGTTCTCACGGCGGTCGGCGCGTATTATCGCAAGCCGCGCTGCGCCCGCTCGAGCCACGCCGCACGCGCCGTGTGAAGGGGTGGCTCGGGCTGACTCGAGCAGGCGCGTTTGAAGCTCCGTTTAGACCAAACGAGCGAATGCTCATTCTAGTAAAGCTCTTTTGATGTAAACTAACAACGAGCATTCTTTCGTTGTTCTAGTGTGTTCGCCACGTGTTCGGCGGTAAATAGGTAGAATGCTCTAATACTCTGGTTAACAAGTGCCATTTTCGTCAAAACCTGATCTCATGCACCTAAAATTATGATTTTGGTCTCATTCGATTCGGAATACCATCTAGAACATTCTATCAAAATTCCAAGACGGGCTGAAAAAAACTGCAAAAGTTATAAGCAATTAAGTAAACATAAAAAGAAGGGTTTGTTTTTTTTTAATATTTCGAAAACTATTTGAGATAATCAAAATTTGAAAATGGATCATTAAAGAGCAGGAAATTTCCTAAAAAAATCCTATATCCTGGAACCTTACCAATAATCCTTATAGCTGTAATTGAGCGGCGAAAGTAGCGATAAAACCGCGTGGTTCGGGTTTCGCGTGATTTGCCGCAATCTGCTACGTGAACTAAAAAAATATTTTAAGTGATTAAATAATAATATTAAGGAATAAAAAAAAATGGGTACTAAGTAGACATATCAATAAACAATAATCCGTTAACAAAAGTCAATTATCACAATTCGTTTAATTAATATGCTTTTCTTAATTTGTTAATAGTCACCATTTTAATTTTAACATAAAACGCTGATTATTTCAAAACAAGAAATCCAGATTTTTTTATTATTCTTTTGAGCTAATCTTAAAAGGCCTTATAAGAGATCCCCGTTGAAAAAATTCAAAATTTTTCATTTTTCACTTTTTTATTAACATTCAAAGTCATTCCAAAATTATTCATGTAAATAAAGCAATTACGGTACTTTTATATCCAATATTGTTACTATTTTGTTTTGTTATTGTTAGAAGCCAAAGAACAATGTATATTTTTTTATTTATAACTAATAAAATTTAAATATTCATTTTTATTGATGAAAAAACCCTAATTGCTATATTTACATAAAAATTTCATGAATGCCTTTGATTGTTCATAAAAAATTGAAAAATCAAAATTAGTGAATTTTTCCAAAGGATATCTTTTCTAAGCCCTTTTAAGATTAGCTCAAAAAAATAATAAAAAATTCTAGATTTCTTGTTTTGAAATAATCAGCGTTTTTATGTTAACATTAAAATGGTGACTATTAACAAATTAACAAAAGCATAACAATCAAACAAATTGTGATAATTTATTTTTGTTGACGGATTATTGTTGATTGATATGTCTACTTAGTACCCATTTTTTTTATTTATTTATATTAATATTTAACCAGTAAAATATATTTTTTAGTTCACGTGGCAGATTGCGGCAATTCACGCGAAACCCGAACTACGCGTTTTTACCGTTACTTTCGTCGCTCAATTAAAGTTATAAGGATTGTTGATAAGGTTCCAGGATCTAAGATTTTTTTTAGGAAATTTCCTGCTCTTTAATGATCCATTTTCAAATTTTGATTATCTCAAATAGTTTTCGAAATATTAAAAAAAACCAAACCCTTCTTTTTATGTTTACTTGTTTATAACTTATGCATTTTTTTTCAGCCCCTCTTGGAATTTTGATAGAATGTTCTAGATGCTATTCCGAATCGAATGAGACCCAAATCATAATTTTCGGTGCGTTAGATCAGGTTTTGAGGAAAATGGCACTTGCTACTCAGACTATAATAATCTCGCTCGTTTGGTATAAACGACGCAAGAGCGCTCGAGCAATTGCCTAGAGCGTTCTTTCGTGTTCGGACGTGCTCGCTCTTCGAGGCGGTCTCTTCAAAGGGATTCTAGTGTTCTTGATATTTTTACTTTTTGGCGGCTGGTTTTAGGTAGTTTATCAAAGGTTATTTCGTAAATATGGATTGGAGTAATGAAAAATGTTTACAAATGATAGAATTATACCATAACAAAAGATGTTTATGGGATCCAACCTTTGATGACTATAAAAATAAATTAACTAAGTACTTATCGTTGACGAATGAGCATTCGCTCGTTTGGGGGCGTCCACAAATTACGTGAGGTGTTTTTTTGAATTTTTTGACCCCCCCTCCCCCTCTGGTGAGATTTCGTGAGATTTTCGTGGCTCGAGCTGGCGCGTGATATTAAACGCGCCTGCTCGAGCCAGCCCGAGCCACCCCTTCACACGGCGCGTGCGGCGTGGCTCGAGCGGGCGCAGCGCGGCTTGCGATAATACGCGCCGACCGCCGTGAGAACGCAACCACGCCACCACTTTCTTCGGGCGCGTGGCTCGAGCTGGCGCGTGATATTAAACGCGCCTGCTCGAGTCAGCCCGAGCCACCCCTTCACACGGCGCGTGCGGCGTGGCTCGAGCGGGCGCAGCGCGGCTTGCGATAATACGCGCCGACCGCCGTGAGAACGCAACCACGCCACCACTTTCTTCGGGCGCGTGGCTCGAGCTGGCGCGTGATATTAAACGCGCCTGCTCGAGTCAGCCCGAGCCACCCCTTCACACGGCGCGTGCGGCGTGGCTCGAGCGGGCGCAGCGCGGCTTGCGATAATACGCGCCGACCGCCGTGAGAACGCAACCACGCCACCACTTTCTTCGGGCGCGTGGCTCGAGCTGGCGCGTGATATTAAACGCGCCTGCTCGAGTCAGCCCGAGCCACCCCTTCACACGGCGCGTGCGGCGTGGCTCGAGCGGGCGCAGCGCGGCTTGCGATAATACGCGCCGACCGCCGTGAGAACGCAACCACGCCACCACTTTCTTCGGGCGCGTGGCTCGAGCTGGCGCGTGATATTAAACGCGCCTGCTCGAGTCAGCCCGAGCCACCCCTTCACACGGCGCGTGCGGCGTGGCTCGAGCGGGCGCAGCGCGGCTTGCGATAATACGCGCCGACCGCCGTGAGAACGCAACCACGCCACCACTTTCTTCGGGCGCGTGGCTCGAGCTGGCGCGTGATATTAAACGCGCCTGCTCGAGTCAGCCCGAGCCACCCCTTCACACGGCGCGTGCGGCGTGGCTCGAGCGGGCGCAGCGCGGCTTGCGATAATACGCGCCGACCGCCGTGAGAACGCAACCACGCCACCACTTTCTTCGGGCGCGTGGCTCGAGCTGGCGCGTGATATTAAACGCGCCTGCTCGAGTCAGCCCGAGCCACCCCTTCACACGGCGCGTGCGGCGTGGCTCGAGCGGGCGCAGCGCGGCTTGCGATAATACGCGCCGACCGCCGTGAGAACGCAACCACGCCACCACTTTCTTCGGGCGCGTGGCTCGAGCTGGCGCGTGATATTAAACGCGCCTGCTCGAGTCAGCCCGAGCCACCCCTTCACACGGCGCGTGCGGCGTGGCTCGAGCGGGCGCAGCGCGGCTTGCGATAATACGCGCCGTGAGATGACACCCTTAGGCCGTGTTCAGACCAAACTGACTATACGGCGTATACGCCGCTGAATGTGAGCCAGGCTCACTGTTAGCCCCAGTGTGAACGTGAAAAACATACTTACAAAATATACGGTATCGAATACGCGTCTACGCCTAGCGTAATGGCGTATTGTCCGTTAAGTGTGAACGAAAAAGTAAATATGTATGGAAATTGGAAATACAATAAACTGCGTAACGCTCGCTCACATTCAGCGGCGTAGGTATAGTCAGTTTGGAGTGAACACGGCCTTATAGTTAAAGTTACAGTTATAGTTAAAGTAAGTTGGTGCAACCCACCCTTAGTGTTAGGTTTATGGCTTCTTGGCTTTCAAAAATTAAAAATCAGCAAATTCAACTTCTAGACCTGGGGCCAGTGACAGATTTTCATGACCAAGTCCCTCCCAACCGAAACTTCGTAAAATGATTATGGGACTTACTTATACTATGAATACTGGCGACCGTCAGCTGCGACTCCGTGGGTGGGGTGGGCAGCTGTGGCAGCCTCCCAAAGATGAAGAAAAAAAACTTTTTTCAGTCATTTCCTCTTATTTGAAGATTTATCAGAGTATTTTTAAAATACTCTAGTAAACAATTTAAAAAATCAGCTAGCTGTAACCCAGCAAGCACACAACTTGTATATTAACCAAAACAGATACAGAATTACGAGTATGTCTTGAAGTCATATTAATTCTTTTAATCGTCATTATCCAAATATGAATACTCTATAAAGGCATTTATTTCATCAAATTATGCTTACTGCTATTAGTCCTATATTAACATTGACTTTACAACAAATAATGCCTTTGCTCCGTTTTCTTTCTGATCTATATTCATCTCTACAGTATATAGCTATATTTTGATCAAAATAAAAGTATTGTTAGAACTATGAGTTATAATAACATCGTAATTTGAATTTACAAAATGGTTATTCATAACATTTTGGCGAATATATTACACTGGCTAATTTAATATATAATATAAATTAGCCAGTGTAATATATAATAAAAAAAAAAAAACAGGCGGATTCAAAAGAAAACTTAAAAAGGATTTAAATAAGTACTGATTTTATTAATAATTGGAGTAAACAAAAAAATATCTCCATCATCAGTGTCTTCTTCTTCGAGCCATCTCAAAATTCTCTCTTCTGCACTCCTTATAGCCATTATTCTAGAAAAGATCATCACTCTAGTTAGTACTAACTACTAACCTTCTTATAAATTGTACATACCAAAAAAACATAAATTATATAACCCATCAGTCGTGGCAAAACGAGACACAATAGCTTTTTCATTGTTATCGCGGCCGGATGTGGCCGCTTGGGGCTTCATGAATTAAAGGCTTTACCAAATGATTACGGTACCCTGCTAAACTCGATAACGACCAGTCACTAAACGTATAATGAGTTTAAACATTATAACATATTTCTGAAGTGCTATGCTTTCTTATATGGCTGAAGAAAATAAGTAAGTGTCTTGTATAGTGCGATACGAGCTCTAATTTTTGTAACGGGCCATATTAAAATTAACAGCACTATTATGCTATCGTCAAATGCCTAAAGCTTTAATTTTATTTGTCGCCGTTAGCTTTCCTTTTCCTATCTTACAAAAAGAATACACGTCACTATAAGATCGACTAAAAAGGGAATGAAATCATTTGAATTTTGTACGGATACCTTTATAAGCTACTTTATTTGTTATACCTATTGCTAAAGGCTAGTTTTTATATTTGTTAAAACTATAGGTTATGTTTTCAAAAAAAATTATACTATATCTTGCGGCCCGGTACGTGCTTCGCTACGTATAAAGTGAAATAATACAAAAATCAGTTAGAACATCGAATCTTTTCTTAAAAAAATATATTATGTACTTAATTGCTAGCTATTTAAAAACTTAATCCAAAACATTTGGATAAACAATATTTTTTGTTTTTCCATTTTGAGTGCGAATTACTTTCCACTTCCACTTACGTTCCAGAGTGGGTACCCCCAAACGGCTGGGGGTACCCACTCTGGAACAGGCAACATAAAGTTGGCCATATGAAAAACATGATTCTTCCAAATTCACACCACAAACATTAATTGTTATTATCAGATGGCATACGCTCGAGAGCAATTTAAAACAATTGAACTAATGCGTGACAGCCATGCCACACGACGCGATGCGGCGCCGCACCGGAGGCCATCTCGCCGGACTACCGGCCACACGGTGAGTGCGATGCCACGTTTTGCAGTACTGTAGCAGCGAAGGACTCGAGCTCCACCAATACATACACCTCTCCCCGCCTCGTCTCGATTGCAATTTTGTATGCAATGCAACATGTATGCAATTTTTGGTTGTTGGATAAGAATTTTTAAAACTATCGAATAGTTTATGACTATGATTGTTATTTAAACATGGGACAATCCAGTTGAAAAAATAATAATTTCACTCTTTTAGGATACATAGTTATATAAGGCTTTCTGTTAAGACTTATGTGATCTGCCTTCATAATACGAAAACTCATAATCAGCTGACTTCACTACCACCACTTAGTAACCGCAACGCTAAGGGTCAATATAAACTACTCGTAAGTCGAAGCGCATCGAAGCGACTCACTAATATTGAACATAACAAATTCAACCTTAACTCTAGAACGTAACGCACACAGTCACGTGACATTGGTGACCCTGATGTGGTAGTGATGATGATGGTGATGATGATGATGAATGTAATTTGCATAGTAGCATATGCTTTCAGTTCTTATAGCAGCACCCCAACCCCCAAACTTGTATCTATAAGGGGTTCGGAGTTCTTTTCAGTACCTTCGTATATCATAGTGCGAAATCTTACTTTTGGTAACATATGCCTGGAATACTTCATACAAAAGCAAAATCGGCATATGTTTCCATTTAAATTTTGAGGAGTTCCCTCGATTACTCCTGGATCCCATCATGAGATCACCACTTTTATGAACATGGTACCAATCCACGATCATACCCTATACAACAAAACAAAAAATATTTCCCCGTCTAAAAAATCTAACCATTTATAGTTGCGTGTGTACGGTGAATTATACGGCTAATAATGAACCAAAGATTTCCTTTGGTAGGATTGGTCCTAATGGTCCAAGGATGGACTTAAGATGTGGAGCCACCGCGATTTTTGATGTTAGTTTTTTTTAATTTTAGCAGCTTCTGCTCTGGAGGAAAATAGAGTCTCAATCTGTATAGAGGCATTAATTATGGTACTATTCCAAGTTCGGTACCATATTCGGATGACTTAAGAATGCTATATTCATTTTAGGACTCATATTTGCACGATAAAGATGTTAAACAACGTAAAAAGAAGAAGAAGAAGAAGCATTATTTAAACGCGCTAATCTTAGTAAGGATCAGTAATTACTGGTCCGATTTGAAAAATTCTTTCAGTGTTAGATAGCCCATTTATTGAGGAAGGCTATAGGCTATTATTACGCTAAGACTAATATAAGCGAAGAAATAGAGGAAAATGTGAAAAAACGGAGGAAATTATTTGAAAGGGCTTATTTCACGATTTTTTCAGCAATTTTTCTGTTATTTGGCACAGATAAAAAGTAGGAACGTGAAGAATCATAGACTATTTATTGTGGACTAATTTGTCTGTGAAATATCTAATTTACGCGGGCGAAGCAGCACGGAACGTCTAGTAATATTATAAAGTTGAAGAGTTTGTTTTTTTGAACGCGCTAATCTCAGGAGCTACTCATCCGATTTAAAAGAATCTTTCAGTGTTTGATAGCCTATTTATCAAGGAAGGCTATAGCCTATATTTATCACGCTAAGACCAATAAGAGCAAAGATACAGAGGAATATGTGAAAATAAAGCTGAAGAGTTTGTTTGTTTGTTTGAACGCGCTAATCTCAAGAACTACTAGTCCGATTTGAAAAAATCTTTCAGTGTTTGATAGCCTAGTTATCGAGGAAGGCTATAAGCTATATTTTATCACGTTAAGAACAATAAGAGCAAAGATACAGAGGAAAATGTAAAAAAACGGGGAAAATTATTTGAAAGAGCTAATATCTCACAGACTATTGGAGCAATTTTTATGTTATTTGACACGAATATATAGTAGTAGACTACAGGCCCACGTCGAAAATGGATGGGTCAAATGAACCACCTGGGGACGTATATAGGACGATATTAGAGCATAAAATAATAAGATTTAGCATTATGCCGTCACTTGTAAGCTGTCCAACTGAGTGCTGGTGAGAATTCAAAAGTGCATGTAGGGTGAGTACATTTTGGTCAATGATCCTGTACGGCATTTCTACCATCGATAGACACATGAAAAATAATAAGAAAGCCCGCAGTGCCGTACAAAAATAATGCGCCAACAAGTCGGTATTTTTATTTTATTTTCAGCCAATTTCCATGGTAAATTTGGTCATTTGATTCAACACGGCATACGTTTCATACTGTTCGGATACAGCTTGGAATCAATTATTCCGCAACGCCGTACAAAAATAATGCGACAATAGAAAAAAATCGAGGGTTACAAACCCCCGTTTTTCAGGGGTCCGGGGGGTCATTTGAACCAACATAAAATTAATTCATTTTGAAAGTATGCTATGCATGGATCATATTTTTTTATACGCCGTACATTTTTGTTGGTCCAAAGGTTTGTAGGAGAAAAAAAAACTCAAGCAAATATCCATAGAACGAAATGTAAGAAAAGTCCATATAACGAAATATTTTTTTGTAAAAAATTGTTGTTTTATTAGGGTTCCGTACCCAAAGGGTGTAAACGGATACCTTTACCTAAGACTTCGATGTATGTCTGTCTTCAGGCTGTAACTTAAGAACGGTTATAGCTAGAGATTTGAAATTTTCAGAGATTATGTATTTCTGTTGCCGCTATAACAACAAATACTAAAAACAAAATAAAATAATTATTTAAGGGGGCTCCCATACAACAAACGTGATTTTTTTTCAATTTTTTGCTCGATATCAATAATGGCAACAGGTAGATACCTGAAATGTTCACAAAATACTCAATTTTATTTTTTATTTAAAAATCAATAGTAACATTTTTAAAAAAGAAATAATTAAGGGGGGCTCCCATACAAAAAAAACACAATTTTGTTCTATGATGGTACGGAACTTTACTTGCTCTGCATTAAAATATACGGCATAATTTTTTCCTAATTTATTTATCTTAATACTATTTAAGACGAAGGAAAAATGTAGAAAATTGCTTTATTTTATTAATCTATGAATATTTAAAATTTCGGATTTTGTATTTCTGTTTATTTTTTTTAGAACAGTTTCTTTTGAACAGCAATACTCTATATCAATTGTATTTTACAATATCATATTAAAAATAAAGTTGCCGTACAGAATCAAATAATTTTACAGCTTAAAAAATCAAGTATACCATGTAATTAAGATTATTATTAAAATGGACAAAAATTTTTTGACGGCATTATTTTTAATAGTACTTTTGAGTGCTGAAATATTGTTTGGAACCGAAGCCGTACTGTTTCAGATGACCCCCCGGACCCCTGAAAAACAGGGGTTTGTAACCCTCGATTTTTTTCTATTGTCGCATTATTTTTGTACGGCGTTGCGGAATAATTGATTCCAAGCTGTATCCAAACAGTATGAAACGTATGCCGTATTGAATCAAATGACCAAATTTACCATGGAAATTGGCTGAAAATAAAATAAAAATACCGACTTGTTGGCGCATTATTTTTGTACGGCACTGCGGGCTTTAAAAATGGCGGTAAAAATGCCGTACAGGATCATATGACCAAAATGTACTCACCCTGCATGCACTTTTGAATTCTCACCAGCACTCAGTTGGACAGCTTACAAGTGACGGCATAGTGCTAAATCTTATTATTTTATGCTCTAATATCGTCCTATATACGTCCCCAGGTGGTTCATTTGACCCATCCATTTTCGACGTGGGCCTGTAGTCTATAGACTACGTGAGATATGGGTTATTAATTTGTGAAAAATATACGGTTTCCATGAAATTTCAGATTTACGCGGACGAAGCCGCACGGTACGTCTAGTAATATTAATATGTTTATTGCTCCATTCATCACCATGTCTTTGGCATGCAGAATAATGCGGCTATCAGCCTCCTTATATTAATTAAGCCCTGTCAACAGCGTTTTCGTTGGTTGAAAATCATATATTCTAAATTTTTTATTTTATTTTTACTATATTTTATCTAAATATTATTCAAAAACTGGCATTTAAACATTCGATTCAATCGAAAATGATACCAAACTCGCCTATATACCTAAATCCCACGCAGTTATTGACCTCATACCTTGTTAAAGCTAACCCCCCCCCCCCCCCTCCCCCACCTGCATGAAATATTCAGGTGGCTCCACATCGTAAACCCATCTTAGGGATATAAAGATCAATCCTACCAAAGGAAATCTTTGGTTCAGCAAAAGCCGTATTCCTCGTTTTTTTGTCTTGTACCGCACACGACTATTATTGAATTCATTTGTCACAAAAAATGTGATAAATGAAGAACCACTCGACCGATTTTGTGCAAACTTCACATAAACCATCTACTAAATACTCCGAATAAACCCTGAAAATTTGGTTTGGATAGGTGAGCCCGTTCTTGAGTTATAAAGTGACAACGAAAAATGCCACTTATTTTTATATATTAATTAAGATAAGTATTTTAGCGAGGGTGCGTGTATTCTTTACTAATAACATTTATATTTCACCCGACAAAATGATGTGCGCAGCTAATTTCACTCAAAACAATCAGAAATAAAGGCATTACTTACCCATTCAATATTAGTTGTCACATAATATAACACTGCATTTAATTAATTCAGGTCAACACAATACTTTGCACGACCAACAGCAGTCAGCAGAATAAATATATTTTTAAAATCATTATGATTTTCTTTTTTACAGAGGACGTAAAACAGTAAGCAGTAAGTTGTTATGAAATTTTAATAACAGATTGTAATTTTAAAAGCTATATATTAACTGTATTAAAGTCGCAAAAAATGTCATTTGTTTATTCCTATGCTCATAAGTCATAACTAACTTTACCCATCAGTCGTGGCAAAACGAGACACAATAGCTTTTTCATTGTTATCGCGGCCGGATGTGGCCGCTTGGGGCTTCATGAATTAATGAAGTAATATGATAATTATAATGCTATTAAATAGCCTTCATACAACTCAACGCTGTCTAAAGGGGGCCCAAATTTTACTTAAAAGAGTCGTATAATTTATATACAGCCGATATACGATTTGGTTATAATGCTATGTACATTAACTCGTGCTATAATAAGTTTGTTATAATGGTGTTGTGCGGCTTGCTGGCAAGTCAGTGGAAAAGTCGTCAGCTGATAAGTTTTTGTAGGTATAGGTGCTGTTGCGTTACACCTTTCAAGGTACCAGCTGACAAACTTTCTACTGAGATACAGCAAGCTCATTCACAGTAGCATATAAACGATCACCAAGTAAATTTTTAGCCGAGAGGAAATCATTGAAAACATATTATTTTTTTCATGTTCAAGGAGCCAGCTGACGCATAATCCACCGTGTTATGGCCAGCTGACTATGTTTTTCTTTCAAAATACTACATAAACTATACTCTGATAAATTTTGAAATGAGAGGAAATGACTGAAATTTTTTTTTCTTCATGGGTGGGAGGCTGCCACTGCCCAGTGCCGACCCCACCCACGGAGTCGCAGCTGACGGTCGCTAGTATTCATAGTATAAGTCTCATATGCATTGTACATAATCTGTGCTTTGTACAAAGTTTCGCCCGGGAAGAAATCATTGACCAAAAATTTACCTGGCTCCCGGGCCATTCTATCTCTATTATATTATTTATATAACTATATCTATTATGTAAATTATTAAAAATAATTATTTACAGAAGTTTGATATGCTTCTAAATTAAATATCCCTTATAGTCTATCTATAGACTACTTATTCTACGAATTCCAGCCGATTGAACAAAATTGAGACCCGCCAGCGAGTGCTAACTAATGGTAGAGTCGTTTAACGGCTGTACCAATAGTCAGCCTCGCATCTTGGCCTCTATGCAGTAATAATTACTTCGTACTTATATACTGCAAAAACAAAAAACTTTGATAGCGCGATTTACAATTATTATAAAACATGAGGGTACTTGCAAAACTAAACTTGACAGCTAGGTATGCATTTTTATATGGAGGATAAATTATTATGACTATGTGGCTCAGAGGTTGAGCGCGTGGTCAACGCTCAAGCCGGGGGTCGCGGGTTCGAATCCCGGAGACGGAACAAAAAGTTTTCAATGTTTCTGGGTCATGAATGTGTATCATAATTCATAGTATAATAAAACTCTTAAACATAATAATGTATTGTATTAAAGTATTAAATATATTTCCGTTGTCTGGTACCTGCACAAGTCCCTCAGTTACTTAGCATGGGGCCAGACTGACGTGGTGTGAAGCGTCCATAGATATTAATATTGTCACATAAAATAGTTCATACCAGAGAAAATCATATTATTATAGCCAAGGGCAGCCAGACAACTTCAGAAAAACTATCAGGTTTTATAAAATTACGTATCATTTTATAAAAGCTGAAAGGTCTTAAAATCAGATGGTTATGCCAATTCAAATAATTCGTGGTCTGACAAAACGCGACCAAATTACGTAGGTCATCTATCTGCCTTTAACTTCCTTGATAGACTACATATTATTATTGAGGTAAGAAAGACCAGCTAATATGGAGATCGGGTTACAGTTACTTCAGGGTTTATCAAGTGGTGGAGGTGTAACTTTCGTTAAAGTTAAAAGCTTTTTTGATAATATTTTTTCAGGCGAACTCAAGTATTAGGACTTTAAGGCCCGTATTTTTGGTCAGTACTCAAGATGCATCTCGGTCTCAAGATACGGTTCAGGCTCTGTGATTGGTTGGCTGTCAAAATTTGGACCAATCACGGAGCTGAACCGCGTCTTGAGACCGGGTCGCATCTTAAGTACTGACCAAAAATACGGGCCTGGGAGTGGGAACTAGGAAGCAGCTGTCAAAACTCAAAAGTATCCGGTAATTTTATTACGAGAAAGCCCACCGTGCTAATAAATACATATACTGTCGTAGCGTAACTATTCGAGGGCCGCCAATATTTTTATTATGTTTAAGAGACAAGTAAAACTAAAAAATATTTTTTTGTATTTAAATATTTTGTAGTAAATTTACTATTTATTTATATATTTTTTAGTGTTTTACTCTATTTTTTAGTGTTTAAATATTAAGTACTAAATTTCCTAAAAAAAAATTAAAAAAAAAAAAAAATGTTTAAATATTTTGAAGTAAATTTTTGTGCAGGAACCTAGATAATTACTATTTTAAACTGAAAAACAACTCAGACATGTTAAATATTTTCGTATGAGAAAATTATTTTGGAATTACGTATGTATGAGAATTTCAAGTGTACCCGGCCCCTTAAGTAGATAGTAGGAATACACATAGTGACTTAGAACATTTTATTACAGTTTTAGCTATTCACAACAATAGTTTAGGAAAGACATTGAATGGTTCATTACTAAAATAGCATTCTAATAAAATAGCATAATTTTATTACCTGAATAAAATCTCGGTGAACATGGCTTTGAAATTAAACTTAAGTCTAATTAGCAAGTTCAACTCCTACAAAACAGAACAATTAAAAAAATAAAACAAATTACAATTTAGGACTTTATAAACTATTATCAACTTTATTGCTTGATTTGCCCTGTTGCTAGGGCTTAAGACACCTTGTATTACCAACAATCAAATATTTCTCAGTAGACTAGTTAACAAGTTCAAAATATTATGTTTATTCTTCTCAGAAGTATTACCCTAACATAGTGTTGCCAACCTCAAATGAAAAACAGGTTTGAAGTTTTAAAAACTAGGACAAATTCGTCCAGAAATATATTATAAAATAGTATCATAATTCAAAACCCTCCTTTTGCTTTGACGTAGTCGGGTAAAAATTAGTACAAATCGAAAATTTTAATACAATTTAAATAAAATAATACCTTTAAAACTACACTGATATCTTATTAAAAAACTTTTTGTAACAATTTTTTCTGCCAAGGTATATTTTTTACTAATTATTTATGTAACAGGACGCTGCTCGAAAATTATTCAGGATGTCCCAAGACGCTACAAAAACTAAGACATGTCCTGGGAAAACAGGATGGTTAGCAACCTTTCGTAAAAACGGTATTTGAATCCCTCAAGTAAGGCAACATAACGATGCTAATGGCCCTAAACCGAGTTTTTAATACTAGAACATCCCACATTTTTAACTTGCCAACTATAACTAGCTATTATCTTATAATCAAACCAACAGGTCACCCAACTTTTAAAATTTGATACCTAACTAAACAATTGTTCCGTGGCTCTCTCGAGCTCCCAGTCGTAGCTGGATAGTGCGACTCGTGCTCTGTTTTCATCGATGCCCATGTCCACGAGGAGCTGCACTTTGTGATTGCACTCCGTCATGACGGTCGGGGCTCCAGCGTACACGTTGGCCCAATGCCTCGCTGTCATGGTGAATAGATGTGGACTGTTACGGTATTGCTTCGCTACCACGGCATCCTGGGGGTCCTCGGGCTCGGCTGCAGCGAGCAGAGCTTGTATAGACAGGAGGACTGTGCGCAAGGTGAGAGCTGCCGCCCACTGATCTTTCAGGATGTCTAAGCAAATTGCCCCCGTGACCGATGACACATTTGGATGCCAAATCTTTGTCATGAAGCGGATCTAAAAAAAAAAACGTGATTAATGAAATATTACATACACTTTTAAAAAGTTTGAGGCTATTCAAAATTTCATTTCTTTGATGTTAAATATTATTAAGTCTTGTGAGCATATGAGAAAAATCCAGACTCCCATACGAAGTTCACTGAGTCATCTTGTACACAATATTTGCTATTAGATCCTATACATTTGCCATTTAATAAAAAAAATCTTTTTAACGGCTCCTAAGCGAGGAATTAAAAGACAGAGTTGCTTTCTAGTTTACAATAATCTATACTTATAAAATTACATGTCCTGACTGACTGACTGACTGATTCACTGATTCATCATCGCTGAGCAAAAACTGTTAAAGTTACAGCCACGAAATTTGGTGAGTAGGGTTGTTTTATTAAGTAGACACCCACTAAGGAAGGAATTCAGAAAATTTTACCCCGAAGGGGGTGAAATAGGGGTTGAAAGTTTGAATGAAAGTCCGTCATTTCTTGAGTTAGAAACATGAAACTTTATTTTTGGGTTACTGATAAAAACTGAATGGATACGTATTTAAGCGTTTTTGGAAATTCTTCCCCCAAGGGGGTGAAATTGGGGTTGAAAGTTTGAATGAAAGTCCGTTATTTCTTAAGTTAGAAACTTGAAATTTTATGTTTGGGCTACTAATTAAAAATGATTGGATACGTGTTTAAGCGTTTTTGGAAATTCTGCCCTCAAGGGGGTGAAATAGGGATTGAAAGTTTAAATGAAAGTCCGTCATTTCTTAAGTTAGAAACATGAAAGTTTATTTTTGGACTCCTGATTAAAAATGAATGAATAGGTATTTAAGCGTTTTTAGAAATTCTACCCCCAAGGGGCTGAAATTGGGGTTGAAAGTTTGAATGAAAGTCCATAATTTCTTGAGTTGGAAACATGAAACTTTATTTTTGTGCTACTGATTAAAAATGAATGGATACGTATTTAAACGTTTCTGGTAATTCTACCCCAAAGGGGGTGAAATTGGTGTAGAAAGTTTCAATGAAAGTCCGTCATTTCTTGAGTTAGAAACATGAAAATTTATTGACGTTTGCGTTTGACGTTTGCTTAAATAGGGTCCCGTTTTTACCCTTTGTATAAGGAGCCACAAAAAGGGGAAAATTATCCATCTTTGTTATTATACTATGTTAACGCGGACGAAGTCGCGGGCAACAGCTAGTATAAATATATTTACCTTGGGTGGATTGAACGGGTATGTATCTGGGATTTTAATTTCAAGTAAGAATGTGCCACCCTCGTACGGTGTCTCTGGTGGACCTGCTATCTCGCCCTGCAGCTCTGTCCAGCTTTCGTTTAGTAATTCTAATTTTATTGAACCATCCACAACCTGTAAATAAGGGAAAATAAAATTACTTTTTATTGTTCAATGGATTAAAATATGGTAGTGCATAGTGCATACATGACATATTATAATAATATGTAGGAGATTAAGTGTTATCAAATTCAAAGAAATATAAAACATAACTCAAAAATGCCTAGTTTCGGAGCATTAAACCTAGATAAACCTAAGGACCCCCAAATACTAACTTTCATTGATGTGAAACCAAATATAATAAAAGCTGGGCTCATTGAAAGTACAACATAAAATCTACTAATAAAGCAAAAATTATAAGTGAGGAATAAAATGTTTATCATATTATATGAAACAATGAAAGTTTGAAAAGGACAAAGTGCTATTTTAATATACAATATTATTGCATGACTGTTGGCCATTAAGCTAACAAGGGGTATTTGAGGTAGGAGGGGACATCTAATATATCAAACATAATATAGTAGGGTGCATGGCAACTGTAGCTTAAATATTGATTGTGTTCATACTTGATGACCCAGACAATGGGCATTGTTCAAAAAAATCACATGTACTTTTTATTTTTTTTTTCGTTAAAATAGGGTATTTTAAGAATATAAATTAAATAATTTTGAATTTCATTGGCTAGTTTTTTCTCAATCAATTTTTAAAGTTTCGCTCTGACGTCATCATCGGCGGCCAATTGACCTCTGCAGTATGTTTTTTTCCTTTCAATCTTATTTATAATGGCTGGTTCGTCAAATGCAAGTTCTCATTATGTGAAAGCTGATACGAGAAGCTTACCAAAAGTTCGAAACGTAATGTTGGTTAAACATATTTGTTCAAAAATATAAGTAACTAATGGGTATTTTTTTCGTTTATATATAGAAAAACGATCACTGACCTTATTCCTCGAAATGTTTTTGTAATGAGCAAAATTAAAAAAAAATGGACAATCCCCATTATATTTTTTAACATAGTTTTTAACCCATCAATCCCCAAGTGGCAGCCGCCGCATAACAATTGAAAATCTATTGTGTCTGTGATACCCACAAGCTATTTTTTATGACCCATTTTTTAAATATGTTAAAAAGGGCACACTTAATATGTATTACAATTTTTATCAAAATCATTCAAGCTTTTTGTCAGAAGTTCGATAGTCTCAAGATTATAATAATATAACAAATACATAGGCATAACATGGTTTGTTAAGCTAAAACAAGATTCGCTCTCGCTTCACTCGGGGCAATTTTAAGAAATGAAATGACCTTCACAGTCCACACATTTTATAAATAGGTATTTATCTACTTAACAATTAGAAAAGTGTAAATTTTTGTAGCTAAAAATTAATTATCTCTGAGATGTTTGGAGTGAAATTGGTGCAAGCTATTGATATTAAATCCTGGAGATGTTAATCAGTAAGTCGAGACCGAAATTTATTTTTAGCAAAGTTCATCTTCGAAAATACTTGGCCTGCACACAACGGGTCCGCAGTCCGGATGCGGACCACGGTCCGCTATTTGGTGACCCCTGAGCTAAAATAATGTTTAAATATGTAAGTAACTAAAATGTTCAAATTACACTTTGTTTTTTTTTTATGAAATAAGGGGGCAAACAAGCAAACGGGTCACCTGATGGAAAGCAACTACCGTTGCCCATGGACACCCGCAGCATCAGAAGAGGCGCAGGTGCGTTACCAGCCTTTTAAGAGGGAATAGGGTAATAGGGGAGGGTAGGGACGGGAAGAGGGAATAGGGCAATAGGGGAGGGTTGGGATGGGAAGGAAAGGAAATAGGGGAGGGTATGGAAGGGAATAGGGTAGGGGATTGGGCCTCCAGTAAACTCACTCACTCAGCGAAACACAGCGCAAGCGCTGTTTCATGCCGGTTTTTTGTGAGAACGTGGTATTTCTCCGGTCGAGCCGGCCCATTCGTGCCGAAGCATGGCTCTCCCACGTATTTGATACAAGGAGCCATTGCAAGAACATTATAAATTGATTGAACTCTGACAAGCATCTATTACTATAATAGCAGAAAAACATGTTTCAGAGTGACAAACAACATTAATTCTTACACTGTTTACAATATGAAACAAATTTCTTTAGCCATTCCCTATTTGCATACCATAATACACAACCATGGACACAAATGATCAAGAAACAATTATATTCGCCAGCTATAAAATGCATGACATAAGAGGCCAGGAATCATGTTCTTTCCCATGATCTACTTCACATCTGCACCAAGTTTAATCAAAATCAGATGATTATGTTTGAGCTAAATTGTTACGAGTAACTCATAATTAGGTCATAGTGAGTAGTAGTTGAGACATAGTGGACAGTTAATTACATTAATTTCTAGATATTTTTTTAAATCGCATATTTCACATGATGTTTTCCAATATAGCATGTTCACATTAAGTAACAATTTCCTAATAAGTAAATTGTAGTTTTCACACAAAAATTTTATTGCTCAATTACAATTTGACACTGTGATTAAGATAATAAATTCAACAGCTTAGCTTGCTTATCATGAAGGAGGCTCAAACAGCTTCACAAATGTGTACAACCAAAGTATAAATAATGTCAAGGTGAGATTTCGCCAAGCAGCCGTAACAAAAACTTGTCATTTAGAATTGCATTGAACATTTAGATTATTATATTTATAAAAAATATTAAACAGTCAAACTAAAACTCGAGAATGGTTGGATGACACAAATTTGGTTTTAAAATAAAATATCATATTCATTCAAGGAAGGTAATGGTAAGAAATTTTGAACTAATAATGTTAACAATGACAGCAACAAAAAAGCAACAAGAGGTTAATTTTTGTTCATTAGTTTTAACACAAATGTGACGGATTAACCCTTAATCAAATTAAGCAATTGCCAAGGGCATCACGTCTGAGGGGGCACCAGAAGAGTAAAGGTTCAAAGAACGATTCTAGTTGGCATACAGGGCCACAGGCATAGATTGCTTAGGGTATCAAGTAGTCCTAATCCGTCACTACACAAAGAATAAAAAGTTGCAGATTGCTTAAGCACATTGTTTCGTCAGTTCAGATAAATCTTCGCTAGTTAGTAGTTTAGTTGCAGAGGTACCTATATGAATATAACATAATCACAAGATAGGAATAAAATTGAATGTAGGTACATTCAATTTTATTACTTAATTTATACCTACCTTGGAACATTTTAATCAGTTGAGACAATGATATAGAGTTGAGATATGAAATGAGAATTATTGTATGCATAAAAAAAGTAAACAAAACTTGCTGAATCATGCGTCAGTCGCAAAATAAAGAATTACATTTTACGTTTTTTGTTGCCAAGATATTAGACATACGCATTGATTTAATCTAATATTACGTTCAATAAACTCTGGGAGTTTGTAAATGTGCTTATAATAGATAAAGTAAAACGTATTTTACATCTATTAAAATAGAAAACTTTGTTTTTACTTACCTCCTCACTTTTCATTACTTCTTTAATTTCTCTTTTTATGCGTTTTGCTGCTATATTTGCCATTTTGATACAGTAATTAAAATTTTTTAGTGTTTAAAAAAAGTTGGTAGGTATGTAAAATCACTTGCTAAAATGTCCAAAGCAAAACTCGGAAGTTGTTTTTTTCATCCGCACTCCGCAGTCGGAACTCCGTGCCAATCTATAGACAAGGAGAATAGACAATTTAAACACCTTTTATTTGACAGATTGGCGCAGATTACACGCATCAATATTAACATGATTCGAGTATCACGCGAATCCACGCGAACACAGAAATAAGATCTAGATAGAAGCGCTATGTCGCTCCATTTATATAAACACGAGCGTGTCACTTTTTTCATACCTACTGTGACGTCACAAGAGCGCTTTAGTGATGGGAATACCCGTACGCGCGGAATCGATTCAAAGGAATCGCCGCGCCCCGCCTCTTTTGCTATTTTAATAGGTATATCGATTTTTTAATCGATAATTATTCGAGTTCATAGACAGATGAATGATAAATCTTAGGATACGAGCTTGCCAGGACAGCTAGTAATATATTATATTATTCTAAATTAAATCACTAAACAGGAACATAAATACATATTACATAACTAGCTGTCCCGGCAAACGTTGTTTTGCCATTTAAAGTATTTGTACTTCATCAGTTGATACAAAATCTTACCCCTCTTTTGTCCCCTAAGAGGGGTGGGGGAAAAATTTTAACCAGATGTTAAGTTGGAAAAAACAGTTAATAATATGAGGTACGTCCATTAAAGAAAAAAGTTTGATACAAAATCTGAACCCCTCTTTGGTCCCCTTAGAGGGGTGGGGGGAAATTTTTTTATACACCAGATGTTAAGTTGGAAGAAGACAAATATATCTGCGAAAACCGCATTCAAATCGGATCAGTAGTTTTCGTGTGATAGTGGAACAAACATACAGACAGACAGACAGACAGTAGACAAAAAACTAACTACAGTTTTGGCTTCTATAGCGATGTAGTGACACCCCCCGCTCATTATTTTTTTAATACCTTTAATGTACAGAATTTTTATTTCTGCAGTTTTATTATATGTATAGAAAATGTATAGAAATATAATTACCGAGTCACAAAATATCCCAAAGCAAACATTATCATTCCTCTGTTTTATGTCTGTTTCGAAAATCGATTAATTAGAATCGAGAATATGTACAACACTATTTGCTTCATTTGACAGAAAAATGAGAATATTGACTGTACCTCGAAACTAAGCGAAAGACCCAAAGTGAAAAAAAGTGGGAAAATGCCTTGTGAATAAAGAATTTCAAAGAAAGAATATGGCACGCTTATGTTTACTTCATTTCACAGAAGATAATTATTTTGAAAGATGTAAATACACAGGTAAGTCGTGAAATTATGCTGTCTAGCCTAAGCCAAACTTATTATTTCCTAGACATGCCTCTTAAAAACAAACCAATTACAATATCTAACATATATTTTCAGATGCTGAGCTATAAGAAACATTTTGAAGAAATACATACAGAGCTTTTGTTGTCTTACTGTTTATTAGCATAATAATTATGCAAGATCTATAAGTGATTGTCAAACAATGGGAATAGGCTATCGAGTATGACCAAGTGTCAAAGCAAATTCAAGACATGTTTGCTAATAGAAAAGTTACTGTAAGGATTCCGCAGCTTGTTGCACAGTTGCAGCAAGTACTAAAATGTGTTCATACTGAGAGGATTATAGGATTAACCAATAGCAAGTAAAATATTTTTTATGTTTCATGTGTTGTAACTTTAGAGAATGTATTATGAAAAATAAATAAAAGCTGATATCAATGATTGTTTGGTTTTATTACATTTCAATAATTTTTATACAATTATTTATCAAAAATTGCTGGTTCAAGATGGTGGATATAAACCATGAATGACCATGACACAGACATGTTTGCACTTAGCAGATGCACCGTTTCCTCCAGCGCATTCACAATAGCATTCCTCTACACGTCTATACCTCCTTGAGAGACTTTAATGTCTACTAAATACATCACTTTTGCAAGTTTTGCACATTCCTCTTAAGAATGTATAGCGTCCCTTGAGTAAGGGGCGGTGAGAAGATGATTTGTATAAAAGTTGGCCTTTGGTTCCGTGTTCAATCTGTAATAAGATGGAATAATATCTAAATATTTCACGTTTATCTGTGATAGTAAATAAATGTTATTAATGTATATACACATACCTTTACAGATCTATTATTTCCTGCTTGCAGATGCTTAGAACAGGTTAATCGGCGTTCATGCCTCTGAATGTATTAGGGTGTGGATAGATAAGAGAATTGTCCTTTTGATCACCCAAATCACCGTCAAAGTTTTGGTTCCGATCATACGCCTCCAATCTTGAAACAAAAACTCCTTATGAGAACAACATATTTAAACAAATTGTGAAATAAGAAAATATATAATCTAAAAATATTACTATTTATGTTCACCTTTCGCTCAGATCGGCTTTTTGCTCACCACTGACGCATTTCTCTTACGAAGCTCACTTTTCAGCTCACTCACAGTAAACAAAGAATACATTTTAAGATCTTTAACACAAAGAAAACATAGAAAATCGCAACAACTCATTTGGCACTTGTAGTAAACAAAGGACGGTCGCTGGTGGCGCCATCTGCTTCGAGCTTTTAGTTTGGCTCCTCATTGTGATTCGCGTGCACAGATCTCTATCTAGTTAGATAGGCCATGTGTATGTACTTCGCGTGCCATCGCGTTCCCAAACGATGACAAACTTCAATCTTTTGAAAGTCTGTTCTTTAGTCTGCGCTCCACCGTTATCGGAATCGGACGTCCATCGGAATTCTAAAAATGCCTCATTGTGCCGTATTGAGCTGTGGAAATTCGCATAGAAACGTTGCTATAAATAGTGGACACATTTCTCATCATCGGTAAGTAATTTTGTTATTAAATAATGTGTCCTTTATTTTAAAATCAATTATTTAATGTTAGTCGTGGATGGCTGTGGTTTTTACCATGAAATCTACGTAACTGCGTGTGTACCGCATGATTCATAATACATTGCCGCTTTAGTTAGAAAATTATAGAGCCCGTTCTGTTTGGCCGCTATTGAGCGCGCAATGGAAATAAAACAATCGATACTTTCACTCATCGCTTAGTTTCGAGGTACAGTCAATATTCTCATTTTTCTGTCAAATGAAGCAAATAGTGTTGTACATATTCTCGATTCTAATTAATCGATTTTCGAAACAGACATGAAACAGAGGAATGATAATGTTCGCTTTGGGATATTTTGTGACTCGGTAATTATATTTCTATACATTTATACAAACACTCCGGTTTTTAAAACTCAAAGCACAACATTGAGGCATTTTTACGAAAATTGATCATTATTACTCTTGTTTACAAAAAATGTATGGGATTTGACAGCTCTAATGTCAAATTACGGTCAGTCGACGATGCGACGCCTATCGGGATAAAAAGTCAGTTTTGCTACTCATTCACAAGTACTGAAGCGTCCTATTATACGGTCAATATTATCACCGTCAGTACAAATATATACTAGTAATCTGTGGTCAGTACACAGTTGAAATCGCTAGAGGAAGGTCGTCTCGTACAAGTTTTTTTTTTATAAGAGAAAAGCAGCAAAAGCTATAATACTCACATGCGCGTTAAAAACTAAACGCATATTGAAACGGATGCAAAACAAGTTGGATTATTGTTTATTATTATTATCTATCTTATATTATATTTAAACATCTTTAGGATTCCAAAATGGGCATGTTTCTTACAAAAGAATAAACTCCTTGAGGTCTAATAATTATTGTTATATGAATTCCTTATCTCATTATTAAGTATGTTTATTGTTTATTATCAAAATTATATTACATTTAGGAATTCCGTATATTATATAAAAGCTAAAAAACATATTCTGCTATATTTGGAAGTGAATACTGAGCACAGATTAAAAACGAAATCGCAATCTGTGGAAGCCACGCCCACCCGTATCGCGTGGATTTCAAGAATTTTTAAAATCTCTGTGATATTATCACGATTCTGCGATTCGGCTGCTTACACCATCAATATTATCACGGAATCATGATAATATTGATACGTGTAGTCTGCGCCAATAGATATTTATTCTAAAGTCGCAAACACATTGTCGATGCCGGCCGAATGTATTCGGACGCGTCCCATAAATCTCTACTGCAACTAAAATTTCACAAAACAAGACTTAAAAGTAAAAAACAACTTTGTATGTAGATTGTATGAAATAAAGCTGAAATTAAAATCTAAACCATTGCATCGAATGCACAATTTTTAATTTTTTATCCGATATTAATAAAGCTTCGGCCAAGCCTGCGCGTTAGTAACGCAGGACGCGATGCGGGAGCGTTTGCAATTATTCTGCATAGTGAAACTGGCGTGCACACCTGCGCGACTACGGAGTACGGTGCCAACCGTACATTCATTCCCGCTCTGCCGATGCCGACGCGAACGTCCCGCATTGCGGTCGCGCAGGTGCACACATCGCCATAAGATTACATGGGTAGCGTGCGCCGCGCGGTAGAAGCTCCCGCTTCGCAGTCGCTTTGGTCGCGTAGGTTATGCTACGTACTTCCTTGACATTAATTGTTATGCAAACGCAATATGTTGGTATTATAGTTAATCGAGAATAAGAAATATTAAGCTTATATTATGGTATCCGAACTTATAGTAGAAAATTTTTAATGAAAAAAATGAGAACTTTATTAATTTGAGATAAAAATGTGCAAGGTGACAATATTTAAAATATAATATTTAATAAGCGTTCTCTGTGAAAATACAAAGAAAAAATACACCTTATAAGCGTGATTACGTTTAGAAAATTTTCCCGCCTCACGCCTGGCGTTTGCATAACAAACGTCAAGGAAGTACCTATAACCTGCTATAAGTTAAAACGTTACATACTCAATATATATTTAATTTAATTTATTGTTCTCCCATGCAAAGATTTTGTTTCTAGGAAAAAATTGTATCGGGGAGCTTGGTCCACATTTTTGTTATACTTATTTTGATGTATCATACCTCCGTTTCATAGCCTCGGTGACCGGTGTGTATCATAATAGCTAGTTTGGACTTTGGAGATATGCACAATCAATGAAAAATAACCAAAATATGCGCTATCGCCTAAAAAGTCCGAATCTAAAAATTTAATACCGAATACCGTCGACCGACGCAATTTTGGATAAATCATAAAAATAAACAATATTGGAAAATATATCGTCAGTCTAAAAACTTAGGCTATGTTCCGAAATGTACTGCGACCACTGCAGAGTGTGACGTCATTTTAGTATACTGCGAAGTCGTTCCTTTATAGTTAGTATACTGTTGGTATACTGGTTACTATTTAAAACGGAACGCAATCCAGTATACTATCAGCCGCATTTTTGACAGCTCGTATTGAAAATTTTCAACACAGTCTAATAAGGTTAATTTTTGCAATTCTTCCAGTGTTTTATTATTATTAATCCAAATTAATTACAGAAATTTATAACTTTGGGTTTAAACTGTGGGTATTGTTTTAAAACGTTAGACACTCGAGTGGTTTTGACAATTGACAGTTGACTTTTGACAGTTGACTGATCACGTGATCAAAGTACTGCGAGTGCATGGCGAGTGCCTTACCTCGAAAACGCCAGTACAATATGGCGACGATTGATGACGTCATATATTTCACTAGGGTACTGCAGCAGTGTACTGCAACTCCATTACGGAACGATTTTTTCTACAGTGATAGCACTGTGCAGTGGTCGCAGTACATTTCGGAACATAGCCTTATATTAATAAATCATTACAAATTTATTATTTCACCTTCAAAACTTTTCGTTTTGAAGTACGTCTATAGTCGTGTTCGTTTGGTTTTTCAACTGCGCATGCGCGGCTTTTTTGTGTGTCACTTGTCAGTGGGAATGTCATATTCTAAAATACCGATCAATTTCTGTCAGATTTTAGAAAATCTGACAGGTATTTTAGAACATGACACTCACACTGACATGCGCAAAGTTATAAATTGATGTCAGTGTGAGTGTCATGTTCTAAAATACCTGTCAGATTTTCTAAAATCTGACAGATATTGATCGGTATTTTAAAATATGACATTCCCACTGACAAGTGACACACAAAAAAGCCGCGCATGCGCAGTTGAAAAACCAAACGAACACGACTATGGGCTGGCTTACATGTATTAAGTAGATAAGTAGTTAACTAAATTTTAACTTAATTTTAAGTTACCTATTGCATGTAAACACAAAATTTAGTAGTAAGTTTAGGTCTACCAGAATCTGATGGCAATTTTTGACAGCAAATTTTCAAAAAATATCCTAAATCATTGGATAAATTTTTATATTTGCATGTTTAATATACAGATTAGGTGCTAAAAGAAAAGGATCAAAATGTTTTATTTCAATTACCCCGGTATTATTGGAGACTAGAGTCAATTTATTTTCTCACTTTTTGCCATCAGATTCTGGTACACCTATAGCAAGTTAAAATTTAGTTAAGTACTAAACAAGGAAATTTGAATTTTGACTATTTTCTGTTAAGTTGGCAGGCGGGGCTTGTGACTTGACACATTTCGGGCAGGCACTTCAAATCAAGTTAAAATTTAGTTACTACATAACTACTTAATAAGTTAATACGTGTAAACCAGCCATATGTGAGGAATATAAACCATAGACAATGTTGACAGGCTGCATAATATTTCATCCAATCGTGTGCACAGTGTACACTGCTTTGTTCAATGGAATAGGTACTTGGCAAACTTCACACCGAACTGCACCGAACAGCGAACTTTACTATGTGCGGGCCGTGCGGGCTGAGGGGTCAGGGGTGAGAACTGAAAGCTTTGTGCTTTAGTAATCGTACAAAATATGGACTTGAAGCTGGTGTTATATTGTAATGACCGCCTCAGTACGAAGTAAATTACTAATTTATAACATAACATGGACTTAAAATAATAAAATCAGTGTGTTATTATGTGACACGGGAACTAATAAGTTGAATTTATTAAATTATGACCAGTGGTATAAGAAGTGCGAGGACAAAGTTATGGTAATTCTTTCCCATGTTACCGGGTTTCACCTATGTACCTGGCGTTAGAAGGTGCGTTGACTAATTATTTATTACATGATCGTTATATTTATAAGATGATGCTATTGCGAAAGTAGTATTAAACCTTTAAATGATGCGCTTTGTGTAAGAGTAGCAGCGGCGCTAACATAAATAAATTAAAATGAGGGCCTATCAATGGCCCTACTGTTTCCTTTCTACATTAGCCGCTGACAGAACCGCTAGCGTTATTTACCATTTTATGCATTAGCTGCAATCGCTTAAATAATTATTGTGTTGTGTTTAAATTATTATACTTTGTTATTTTATTTTACAATCGTTAAGTATATGCAAAGCTGTAGGTATCTAATGTGTAGAAACCAACAAAATATGTTATTATAATGTAAACATACAACTAATAATAAATTTAACCGTAGGACCAAATGATCAACAATGTAAAATTAAACAAACAACCTGGCTCAACACATGCTCACAGTTCAAATCTTTCAACAGGGCACATTTGGCCATTGGTTTATATTTTATCCCATTTATAATTTAATGTAAACAATCTTCATTCCCTCAAAAAGTATAAAACAATATTTAAAATGTTTAACTACATACTGTTATTTAAGGAATAAAGGACTAAAAAACCATGTCAGTGGCTGGCAAAGTGCTAAAAAGTTTGATGCCAAGTTTAAAATAATTAATTTTTCATTAGTTGATCTGCTAGCTTCTATGCTACCTATTCCATAGTGCCCAATTAGAATTATTATAAATTGCATTTTTTTAAATTATTTGTTGTTGCATTGCTGATGCGATAGTATGACATATTTTTGCATGTGATCATTAATTGTTTATTAATGCTTCGATCGGAGTTTCCAAGAATTGCTATTGTATTCTATTGTTGTCGCGATCACCGGTGCTCGCGCGGGACTTGATGGGTTAAACCTATATTAAGTCTTTAAGCCTAATCCTTATTTTTGTTACTTATTGTTGGTTGATTTTGCATTTTTTTACAATAGTACAGTTACTTTCATTCTCAGAAATCAATAAGTCTTCAATATATTGTATGCATTTTCAGAAATATTTTGCCAAAACTCAGGGATTCGTTTATTATCAATTGAAAGTCTTATTATATTTATATTATAAATTGTGAGGAAAGTTTGTCTTTTGACTGGAATTGAAACAGTTCTGAGTTTATGTTGTAAAATTTCCTAACAAAGGAACTCCTTTATTACCATCATTTAATAATGCCACTTAAAATTTTCCCTTTGAGTTAGAAGTAGCTTTAGTGTAACATAAAGTAATAGTAAAATAAGCTTAGCTGGGACTAAACAAGCATGTCTCCTCTTCAAGATGTGCATTCTGTTACTGACAGCAGACTTAAAACTGTCTTACCTAGATCTACATATACATATGTACCTATTTACATAAGTATGTAATGCCCATTATTGAAAGTATAATTTGCAAACCGTTATTAGTGTACAGCGACCACCACAAAATAAATTAATTAGCTGTTCTCCTGCAGCTAGATTGCACAGTTGTTTAATCATCATCTTATCCCTACTGTTCTTTGCAGTGTCTAAATTTCTAAAAGATGTATAATAATATTAAATCCATGGTAAACTCTAATCCAGACCTGCGCAAGTGAGCTTACGTAACCCATCAATCCCCAAGCAGCAACCAGCTGTCGGTTGCCACTTGGGGATTGATTTGATAACAATTAAAAATCTATGGTGTCTGCAGTTCCCAAGATTAAGGGTTAACTATGATTTTCACTAGCTTTCTGGCCTTAATGTTATAAAATTTGTGTAAAATATTACGGAAGTCATTATCGAAAGCATTGTAAATTGTAATTTTAACTTTTAAGAGGATATGCTAACCCTGTTTTGCCATACAAACATATTCTCCAATTTACTCCCAGGACAATGCATCTAGACAAATTATTTTTTTATTGCTGTATTGGGATCTGTTGAAACTATGCCTCTACAATCGATTTTTTCTAAATTCTAAATATATAAAAAATATGACCCGTCAAAAATCGCAAAAAATGAATTCCCCGTACCCCGCCAATCCACCGACCATAAAATAATTTTGTAAGATCTTTAAGATAAAATAAAAACGTAGAGGCATAAAGTATGGACTCACTCTTCCTGAAGATATTTTTAAAAAATTTAGATAGGCTGTATTTTGAAGAAGAAATCAGAGGAATACGTAACGTCGATTTAATGTATCTATCACAGGGGTTTCCAAACTTATTTTGTCTACTGCCTACTTTGAGAAAATATTATGTTTTAGCGTCCCCCTTGTTTCAAATAAAAATGCATCCAGATGAAATAAATCACCGTCCAAGCCTCTACACAAAGCCCCCATTTCTGAGTCCCATACCGCCCCCTGTAGACCTTCAGCGTCCACAGGGGGGTGTTATCGCCCACTTTGGGAAAGTCTGGTCTATCATAATATACGTGCCGGTGCAGGGTGAAGCGTGATGGCAATAGTTGATTCGTTTTTAATTTTACTGTACCCGCGTTCCCTCTTAAGTGTGTTACAAGTTTTTTATGTAATACATTTATTTTATTTTTATTTTATTTATTTTATTAATTTTTGGAAAACTTACAGCTAACATACACAATATAATCTAAATATACAGTACAAGAAGGCCAATTAAAAGTTTCCACAGATAGAAAATGCTAATAAAAACAAGGCAGCGATAGACAATGGTCATAATTTAGAATTTTGGAAATAATTTTTACACAATTTAGAATTTTGAAATTTTTGAAAAAAAAACATTACATTACATTGCACAAAAGAAATGGTTTCCATGCTCTAGAATCTAGAATCTAGATATTTCCTGATGGGACGAGTGCAAGTAATACTACCAGCACAGCCTCCATAGAAAAGGTTTCTTTCTATAGTAAAATATAGAGATGCAGAATGAAGAATCAGTCAGAATTCCTATACCCTTTCAAAGAAGTTATTTAAAGACAGACTAACAAACAAGGTACGTGCATATTTCGACGGGGCGAATCGCGTTTGCCATACATTTGCGTATAACGTTTGCGTATTTGCGTAAAAGACCGGCAAAGCACCTGCAGCATCTTCTGATGTTGCGAGTGTCCATGGGTGACGGTAGTTGCTTTCCATCAGGTGACTCGTTTGCTCGTTTGCCCCCTTATTTTATAAAAAACGTAAATGCATGGTAGTTATATGGAAAATGCGGCCCGCTGCGCCCCGTCATGTGCGCGTAGTTCATCGCCAGTTTATTCTTTACTCGTGGAATATCTGTCCCACTTCAGTCAACTCAAGACCTTGACATAAGGCTAGACTAAAGACAGCATTGTTTACACTCAGACAATTATTCTTTGTTGTTTGAAGTAGGCATACACGGATACAAGGAATATTTTTTCTAGCACCTTTTGTTTAGTTATTCCGTGGATTAAATCTAGCTAGGATAACGCCTTTTGCACCTGTCTGGGTTAAAGTTTATCCTGGGTTGAGTGTTTGTATTTATGTAAGAAAAATCATTATATTTTAGAGACTGACTTGACTGTTATAACAAGTGTCTGCCCGATATAGATAATGCTGGTGGCAACGTCAATAAACAAATCAAATACTTAATTAAAAACTTGTTGCTTTATTCTCTAGCGGCGAGTCTTAGGTTTATATTTACTTGAAAGTGTCGTTGAGCACTTCTGACTGCTCGTGAAGAACCGTTGAGGGCCCCTGTCTAGTTTTGTAGTAGAAAAAATTGGCCAAGTGCGAGTCGGACTCGCGTACGATGGGTTCCGTACCATTTAAAAGTAAAAATAGGTAAAAAATTTATATTTGTGTGGCTTCCATACAAAAATGCATTTTTTTACCTATTTTTGCCCCTTAAATATTTATTTTGTGATATTTTTATTACCAATTATTAAAGTACTACTATTAAGTATTTTGTGAATATTAAAAAGTGCTTACGTGTAGCCATTATAAATATACTTAGAGCAAAAACTGACAAAAAATCAAGTTTGTTGTATTCCCATACAAATTATTTTATTTATTTTGTTTTTATTAGTATTTGTTGTTATAACGGCAATTACAGCAATACATTATCTGTGAAAATTTCAACTCTCTAGCTATCACCGTTCTTGAGATACAGCCTGGAGACAGACAGACGGACAGACACACATCGAAGTCTTAGTAATAGGGTCCCGTCCCGAAAGTGTGTCTGCTTGTCTGCTACCTCTTCACACCCAAACCACTGAACCGATATTTCTGTTTGTTATGGAGATACTTTGAGACCCGGGAAAGGATACTTTTGTCCCAATAAATTATAGTTTACGTAAGTTGTTGTTGTATTAGCCGGCCATTTAGTCAAAACCGTCAATGTTCTGCGCGGTCTATGGCGGTTACACCTGTTTATTTTCCAATATAAATAAACCCCACGTTACATAAAGATCCCTAAAAACACAGGTCACATTTAACTGGATATATAGCTCCTATAGTTTGGATAAATACGTTGAGCAATTAAAATTTCACCATATGGAAACTTTTGAAATCATCACCATAATGTTCTTTTAATAAGGCCTATAATTCGGTACCGGTATAATTTGGAAGCATTTAAAAGCTATTTGTGTAATGATGATTTTATTATTATCGATTAATGCTGTAACAAGTTTTCGGCTTAAAAGGTCACAACACACATATCAACTCGGAAACTATCGTAATCGTAACAGTATCGCTTGCTACTAGTACTACTAACTTAGGAATCGTAACGTAATCGCCTCGTCCCGAAATTCATGTCTGATGTAAAGTGAAACAGAAATTTATGTCCGTAATAAACATTAAATACTTACTATCCTACTTAAATTTACGGCATTCGAAGTATACCTGTACCATGTCATGTTATTTCCAAGTTTGGTTAGGACAATGCAGGCTGATCACCTGATTATCTGACAAACTGTAAGATGATCCATGCGTCGGATAGGCATGTATTGTAAAAACTAAAAAGTCAGTCCTGGCTGCGCCTGATCTGTCGCCAGTCGTGTCGGTCTTCCGTCTCATGGACTGGGTTCTGAGAGTAAAGGAATAGAAAGTACTCTTGTGTACTGCGCACACACTTGGGCACTATAAAATTACTCCCGCGAAATCGGCCTGGTTTCAATGAAACCGGCCACCGTCACTGAAATCGGTGTGGGAGTTATATAATAATATACCTGTACCAAATTTTATTAAAATCAGTTAGTGGTTAAAGCGTGAATGTGACACACAGTCGTAATACCTATCGATAATGCATATTATCATTAAAAACATCATTTCTCAAAAGAGCTAAATTGTTATATTTTTGAGTGGGATACTCAGTAAAACTAGAAAACAGAAGTGGTTAATAACGGGATGAATGTGAGTGCTAAAAACTGAAAAAAGGCAAAAGCGAGACTGTTCTTATGGTAAAAACCGCATCTTAATGCACGGCTGAGGAAACTTAGCCTTCGGAACCCTTCGCTTTGATGAAGCGTTATATTGAAAAGAGCACTAGGAAACCTTTTCATGCTTCAAGAATTTTTAGAAAAGTGCAAAATGACGTGTATGAATTGAAATGTGTTTTATAATTTTTAAACATTTTTTTTAAGTCTATGTTGATATCTAAATATTATGCTCAGGTACAAGTGTAGTAGGAAAATTATTATTATTGACTTACGTTAAATAGTTGACTAGCTATTTGACCGAGCTTCGCTCGGTATTCGATGAAACACGAATAAAATGACATTTTCTAAAAATGATTCCTAGCTAGATCGATTTATCGCTCCCGAAACCCCCTATATAATATATTAAATTACATGAAAATCGTTGGAGCAGATTCCGAGATTCCAATAATATATTATATTATATACAAGAATTGCTCGTTTATGGCGCATTTTCACTGGTCGATAGGGCCCGCATGCGGGGTGTGGGAGATTTCTGAAACGCATGCCTCGACCAATCAAAATGCGCCATTAGTTGTCATAGACTCCCCGTATGCTGTATACCGCACGAGTTAACTACTAATGAAAATGCGCCCTAATTAAAGATATAAGATATCTGCCCTAAACCAATGGTACCAAATTTAAAAAAATCAACTTTTGTTGGCCCAGAACGGTATACGTACCTACGATGAGTGGGTATTTAATTACTTGTTATGATGTCAGCAAGTAACTTCGATACGCTAAAGCCCTAACTTCAGCTTGGGATATGATGCATAATCGAAATCGATCATGGGCATTCATGGGCAAGCAGTAAGCACAGACGAGTATTATGCTCCGTTCGTAATCGCTTGTATTTCTCCATCATGGACCAACGTAGAGGGACAGAAACGTATCCAAATTCCGAAATCCGAATAAGGTCTTCATCCATAAAGCTTCGCTCACATTATGTAAGGGCGCAGCGGGATGGGCCGCATTTTTAACACGCTTTTATTAGCTAGCCTGGGCTGTATGATTTATGAATGTAACGAAATCTTTGAGCATGATTTTTACCTATCTCCAGTAGTCTAATTAATTCGAAATTTTGCATAATATGTATTAAAAGCTAATGAAAATGCAATAATTTGTTAAAATTTTTGAAAAAAAAATAAAATTATATTAACAAGCGTGTTTTTTTTAACTGTTTATATTAAGTTTTATGACCCATCGCACACATGACAGTTGACACACATAAAACTAATATGAAAATGCAACCCGTACTGATGCGCCTCGAATAAATACGATTAATTTGTCCAATTGATTGGATCCAATGACGTAACGATGAAAAATGCATATTTAAATACTGTATTTGCAGCGATATTAATCTCTGCTTTGCGATATCGTAAATGCAATTATAACAGGCGTCCATTTTGGCGCGGGCGCCATTTTGGTGCGGTCGCCATTTTGTGTGGATGTCATTTCACGTGCATATTAGCTAACTAGCGACCCGCCCCGGCGTCGCACGGGTATAAAATATATAGCCACTGAAAAAATGATTAAAATCGATAGCCTATGATCCTTCACGTGGTCTACTTCTTATCTGTGCCAAATAACATAAAAATTGCTCCAGTAATTCGCGAGATAAGCCCTTTCAAATAATTTCCCGTTTTTTCCACATTCTCCTATTAGTCTTAGCGTGATAAAATATAGCCTATAGCCTTCCTCAATAAATGGAATATCTAACACTGAAGAAATTTTTCAAATCGGACCAGTAGTTCCTGAGATTAGCGCGGTCAAGTTAGCCCTTTCAAATATTTTTTCCCGTTTTTTCCACATTTTCCTCCATTTCTTCGCTCCTATTAGTCTTAGCGTGATAAAATATAGCCTACAGCCTTCCTCGATAAATGTGCTATCTAACACTGAAAGAATCATCAAAATCCGTTGCGTAGTTTTAAAGATTTAAGGGAACAAAGGGACATGAGGGAAAAAAAGCGACTTTGTTTTATAATAAGTATAGATATATACTTTTTCTCAGCACCGCGCGATGATCGATGAAAATTGAAAACTAATTTGATTGTATCAATTAGAATTGCTAATCTGTTTGGCGTTTGGCGCGTCAATGTAGCTTATTATATTATTTATTATTATACTCGCAACTCGCAAGTCGCAGCTTAGCGATGTAATACAACGATTAAGTGCTATCGGCAGCCTTGGTACCAGTCAGTCCATCAACCACAGCTAAATGATAGATTTCTTTGTCTGTTCTAACCTCTATCCTAGAAATCGAGTCGGTCCGTACTTAATTACTCCCATACTTAATTATAAATGCGAAAGTGAGCCCAAACTGCTGACCCGATTTTGCTGAAGTTTGGTATGGAGTTTTCATCCCGGAAAAATTTACGGTTCTCGCGCGATAAACGAATTTTGGCGCAATGGAGTTGCGGCCGTCATCTAGTTTACGATAAAGAAAGTGTTGTATGGAAAATGCGCCCCGTCATAATGTGCCTTAAGGCTCGTCGCATACACAAGTTTTCCGTATTCGATTTCCTAATGTGTCATTTCGATTTGGAATTTCGTGAGAATAGCGCGCAAACGTTTGTTTTTCACGCGCAGGCTTGCACTCGAAACGTACGTGTGGAATTAGTTTCCGAAAAAAGCGCACGTGTGCGTCAGTTTAATGTATTTTCTACTGTAGCTCTACCATGAGTTTAAAGCTATAATAGTATTTATCGATACTCGATACCGACTACGTTAATTTTTAGTATGGCGATTTTAGTTGTAAGTAACCGCTAGAGTCGCTCTAAAATTTGCCATACTAGAAATTTACGTAGTCGGTATCGAGTATCGATAAAAACTATAGCTTTAAACTCATGATAGAGCTACTGATTCATATTCGGATGTCCGAATACGGAAAATGAATTCGGAAATACGGAAAACATGTGTATGCGGCCAGCCTAAGCATGAATCATAACATAAGTCATAACACAATATAATCAAGCAATCGTAAGTCGTAACTAAAAACGGTTACCATAAATGGTTACTAGAGTTAGGTCACGACCTCTCATCACTCCTCAAATGTACCCTATTCATGAGGAGTGCAATTAAATATGTATTTACAACCAGTTCTGTGGTACTAAATCTTAGGTTACTCACCCATGGATTGGTACTCGGTATTCGTGTAGCATAAATATTATACAGTAGTGTCTACTGTATAATATTTAACAGTATACCTCTTTCTAAAAACGGTCTACCGAGTAGAACGTCGTCGTCTTCAGAAAAACCAAATCGAGCGCATCAGAAGACGTGATTTGAGAACTTTAGAAATCAGAACAATGCATCTGTGATGCATGAATTTGATTACAATACGTTGAGTTACGCTACTGTTGTTTATATTGTGGCACTAATCCTCCATATTTTGTCATCATCACAGTTAATATCCACGAAGTGTTTCAATACTGGGTCTTCATTCGCTGCCCTTGGCTCTTTCCTACATGTGCACGCGGCGGCTTTTAGTTTAAATACTTCTAAAATAGGTAGTGTTCCTAAGAAAATGGTCTAGGAAACAAGGTGTCTTTCTTAATGGTAAGCCATTGCTGCCATCGATACTGACTGTAGGTCATTTAAACATAATTTGAGATTTACTTGTGAGTTGTGATGATTGTAACTTTCATTACACTTGTTACTTCTGTGCTGTTGCCCTAAGTTATAGCGTTGCTAGTCCTTTTCTGTCAGAAAGTATAATTTCCGATTTCTACCATTTTTGCAATTTGCTGTCGTCAAAATATTATATCAATTATTATTATAATAATCAACAACGATGTTGAATAGATTAACTCCTCTCAAACCTCAAAAACTGGACGTGAATGATATACTTAATGTGAAATAAATCGAGTTACGCATTACATACCAAATTTCATCAAAATCGATTGAATAGTTTACGCGCAAATCATAAAAATATATTGTGCGGTAAACGTACATTTTTCCGGGACAAAATGTATCCTATTGTTCATTTCCGAGACTCAAAGTATCTTGCTAGAGTCTGTAGAGTGTAGGCCTACTACGAAACCGTTTTGAGACTCAAAAAATCGGATGATAATGCCGCGTCCTGCTCTAACCACGTAATTTTTCGTTTGTTAGAGTAGGACGCGGCATTCTCGTACGATTGTTTGAGTCTCAAAACGGTTTCGTGGTACGGCCCCTAGACCGACTGATATTATGTAATTTTTATAACTCGCTCCTCTGTCATGGTTGGATTTTAACCATTATCAAATTAACCGAACCTAATTTTACACTTTCGCATCGCACTTAAAACAACTTAAAGTGTATAAAATCGTGAATGTAGATTACAGAACTGACTGCTTTGATATTTAAATCAGGGTAAGTTTGTGAGGTGAGTTAATGTTCCTTGTTCCTTGTGAACTTCATTTATTAGTCGAATCTGTGAACCGATTGCGTCTTTGGTTTGGTTTTGTAGGAGAAATATAAAGGCCGTCAAAGTTGAAATAGCACGCTGAAGATATTTACTTATTGAGGCTACCTTAATACACACACTGGCAAAATTAGCGGAACATAGGTAAAAAGGGCCACAACTTGAATTCAAGTGGGTCGGGCTGTGTGAAATCCTTTTTTATAGTTTCTAAGCTCATTTAAGAAATAAAATATTGAACAAAACTGGCAAGTTGACAGATTTTTATTGCAATAATTATGCCCTACTAAGTGTTTTTCGATGATTGACGTTGTAAGTGTTTCTGATAAGAATGGCGTTTTTAGCGGGGTGCAAGGTATGCCAGCTCATTTGATTGTTTGGTTTTTGAAAGAACACATTGCTTAGATACAAAATTAGTGATTTTCCAGCATCTACGACAGCTAGAGCTGTAACCACGATAGAGAAAGGTCACACCTACCGTTCGGTCAGTCAGGCCTTAGGTGTGTCGGCTTTTGTGGTCCATCGCAACTTTCAACGCTACAGAGAGATTGGATCTTACGTTCAGAGACGAGAACAAGGCAGATATCGGGTGGCAATGGTTCAGGATGACCGTTTTGTAAGGGTACAAGCCTTAAGAAATCGACCTCAAACTGCTTTTCAGAGACGAAACCTGTTGGAACAGGTCCGAGATGTACGTGTAAGTGATTGTACAGTAAGAAGAAGACTCAAAAAAGTTAAATTAAACTCAAAAGTACCAGCAAGGGCACCAAAACTTGAGACAGGACACCAAAGAGCCAGGCTAAAATTTGCGCGTGAACATCACATCAAAATTTGACAAGTGAGTGAAATCGTGTGCTGTACAGTGATGGGAGCAAATTCTGTGTAAATTTTGTTGATAGGCGATAAAGAATGTGGGTAAATCGTAAGGAACGCTTTAGGCCATCAAACTTAACAGAAACAGTGGCCTATCATGCAGGCTTCGTAATAGTTTGGGGTGGCATATGATTTGGAGCCCGCACAGAGTTGATGATTGTTAATGATGGTAATTTGACAGTACAGGGCTATAGCACAGACATCCTGGAACTGCATGTTGTGCCTTTTACACAGTTTTAGGCAGTAACCTCAATTTTATGCGCGTCCATAGAGTAAAAAAATCGGGCATTATTACCTAAATGATGCTGGAGTAGCCCAAGTGGAGAGGCCAGAACGGTCTACGGATGTGGATCCGATTGAAGACGTGTGGCACATCAATGGGTGAACGGTACGAGTTAAAACTCCAGCTCCAAAATGTGTTCAGGAGCTCGAGTTGGCGCTACTGGAGGAGTAGAAGAATATCCCACAGGAAATGATTGACAATCAAAATGCAAGCATGGAATGGCGTATCCAGACTCTCTTGAGATCCATAGAAGGCATCACACGCTTTTAACATGGCGTTTCTTCAGTAAAAATGAAGAATTTAACTTAAAAACTTACTACTGAAATTGCAAAGATTTTTCTTAATTTTTTATATTTTACACGTTTTTATGCCCTAAATTTATATAAGTTTTATTTTTAATCATCAATTATTAAATTAATAAATAAATATATAAAAAACAGCGAACAATTTTCAAAAAAAAATCAAATTTTGTTATGTTCCTCTAATTTTGCCGGTGTGTTTATATTAATCCAACATTTGTTAAATATAAATTTTTTACGAAATTTTACCCAGTATAATTATATGTATACTGGGTAAAATTTCGCACTGGCCAGTGCTAGTGCTGACAACATTATGCATAATATTATATCGTCGTTGAAGTACCAATACCTCATAACTGTAGGTGCTTATTTTACAGAAGCAAGAAAAAAACGAATAATTTTTAGGTTTTACAGAATTTATCTTTTCTAATCAAAGACTTCTATTAACCCATCAGTCGTGGCAAAACGAGACACAATAGCTTTTTCATTGTTATCGCGGCCGGATGTAGCCGCTTGGGGCTTCATGAATTAAATAGAAGTCTTTGTTTCTAATGCCTTTGCTCTAGACTTGGACGAGGCACTGTGCACTGTCGTGAGTCGTGACTATTGACATTTTTATTATTTAAATGTTTTAAAAGAGTCAAAAGAATCCTAATTAAATAAAAAATGTATAATAATTATCCTGAATTTAGATCACAAGGGGATATCGAGGTTAACCAACTGCTTTTTTTCACCAGATTGGTGTCGGAGATGGTGAAGTGAGGGCGAAATGGTGCCGTGTGTGGTAGCTGTGCTGTTGCTTGCCCGGGCCCTGCACGCGCTTGACATATGTAAGTACATTCCTGTGGCCGGTGAAACCAGGGGCCGTACAACGAAACCGTTTTGAGACTCGAACGAATTGAAATGCCGTGTCCTAACTCCTACTCTAACAAACGTGAAATGACGTTGTTAGAGCGAGACGCGGCATTCTCGTTCGATTGTTTGAGTCTCAAAACGGTTTCGTAGTAGGCCTCCTGGGGTCGTACAACGAAACCGTTTTGAGACTCGAACGAATCGGAATGCCGCGTCCTACTCTAACAAACGTGAAATGACGTTGTTCGATCGTTTGAGTTTAAAAACGGTTTCGTTATAGGCCCCCTGACGCAAGTGTTAATAGTGCCTAAGAGCAGATGATACACAGGAATATAACTCTATTTCTTTATCACCAACTCTGGTTATGAGCCGTACAAGATAGGCGCAGAGACTTTGGACTTGCCCATAAAATTACATGGGATATGCCGACCATGCTTCTTGTCAGACAATCACGCGAGCCAGCATTGTTCTAATCTAAAACAAATTTTGGTGACGACGCCAAATCACCAAGCCAAGTTACGATAAAGAAAAGGCGGTCATGTACTAAAGTGTGTCTCTATTTTTTTCAGAAGGAATCCTTATTCCGTTTTTTTTTTTTATTACCACAAAATAGGATATTATCGACAAACTATATTTCTATGAATTTCTATGCCACGTCTTAATTTACGTTACAATATAAACCCTAACGAAATTGCGTTGGGTCGTTTGCAAATTTTGATTCGCTTTGGCATCAATGCATAATGTTATGAAGCTAGATTGGAGCCTTTACTTCGGCGTAGTTGGCTGCACGGTACGGGCTCTTACAATATTACAACCTGGCTTGCCTAGGTGCCGTACGTCATTTGAAATTAGGGCTGCCAACTTCGGTTTTATGCAAAGTGCAAATTGTGTTAAATAGTTTTTTCCTCTGTGTGATCTATTATGATTTAGCAACCAGAAGACAGAGAGAGGTTTTACGACAAGAAAGTTATTACCAGATATAGATGGAAATATACATATGTCAGAACTTGTTCAAGTGCTTTCATCATTTTGCGGACAATTTATTTCTACATATTTAGATATAAAAGGCAAAGCAAAAATTGTTTCGCTCGAAAGCTGAAATTTCGCACACAATGTATCCGTTAAGAAAGGATATTTCATAATTCTACCTATAGGTTTTACGAAGGCTTATATTATGGCAGGAACACTTATACGGGTGAAGCCACGGGAATAAACTAGCAGTAGCAAAACGATTTCGAGGCAGCCCTATGAAGGCATTGCTGTGATCTTGCAAACTATGCCTGAAGAGCTTTTGTTTGTAGCATTAGGGCTTTCCTAAGTAATGCAGCCGTCCTGATTGTCTAAGTTTTCATGATAACTCGAGGAAAAAGGCAGTTCAAAATTACAGGGTTCCTTTATAGGAGTGATCCTTATGTCGTCTGAATAAGGTCCCGCAGAAGGCAAAATAAGTCTGAACGAACTGCAGTGGGGTATAAAATAAAAAGATCCCTTATCGTGTCTCGCGCAAATATCCGTCTTTAGGGTTTCGTAAAAATTGAATTATTGAGACTTCGCTGTTTGTCAACAGACTGTTTCTAAAGAACGGGGATAGACTGTTGAAATTTCCACAAAAATGATTTGTTATTTTTAAAGAGATGCTCGTATACAAAAAACGATTTTGCCGCTTTTAGTCCAATTTAAAAAACCGGCTAGCTGTTAGACAGTTCAAATAGTGCAATATTGTTCCGTCAATGTAATGAACCCTTCGAGCGCGGGTCCGACTCGCACTTGTCTGGTTTTTTACTGTCGGGTTTTTATGTTATTTGAGTTTGCCGTTCGTGATATGCGTTTATAATTCACAACATGGAATTTGCTCATTTGTGACGTTATCTGGGAAAAGGGACCTTGTTGACGGTTCTAGTTTCCGAGATAATCGCTTTTAAAGTAAAGTGTCGAAAAAAATCATTTTTTCTATTTTTGCTTCATATTAATAAACAGACTCTAAAATTTGATATGACAAAGACACAGGTTTTAAAAACGATTTTTTATAGGTTAAAATATATCTTAAAGTTTAGTAAAAAAGGGACCTTATTGTCGGTGCTGCAGTCGAGAGTCGATTGCGGCTTTCTGTCGGCACGGTATGTACTGTTATACTACTAGTAATTTGCACCAAGCTGAAAATCGGTAATATTGATTAGAATATCTGGGGGCACGGTAGTGCCCCCGCCAAGTAGAGCGCGAAGCAAACACTGGCGTACCATCATTTACAGGAACCATTTCGCCGCATTTAAGGCCCCTATTTGAGAACCTCTAGAGGTCATTAAGTTCCGAAGTTAAGCTAAAGCAAAGTTTCTCATTTATGACACTCACTCACTCACTCAAGATCATCAAAATAGAATTAGTACTTCCCATAAACTCAGAGAGCTGAAATTTGGCACAGAAGGGTTTAATGGCCACATAAAGGGAAAACTATAAAAATTGGCCAAGTGCGAATCGGACTCGAAATAAGGTTTTTTGAGGGCTCCCATACACCCTCCTTAAATTTTAATTTCAACTTAATTTAACAATTAACGTAAATAAATACGTAATTGAGTATTTTGTGAAAATTTCAAGTGCCTACCTGTTGCCATTATCGATATCGAGCAAAAAAGGCCAAAAAATTAGGTTTTTTGTATGGGAGCCCTTTAAATATTTATTTTATTTTATTTTTACTATTTTTGTTGTTATAGCGGCAACAAAAATACACAACCTGTGAAAATTTCAGAAGTCTAGCTATAGCGGTTCTTGAGATCCAGCCTGGAGACAGATAGACAGACGGAGAGACAGTTTTTACCCTTTGGGTACGCAACCGTAAAAACTAGTATAATCAAACATCTGGAGTACCTGGTGACCCTGATTAGAAAACACAAGAGCCCAAACAAACTATTAGAGATCGACATGCTATCTTTACAAAAAAAAATTCAACTTGGTGGGCCGCTTCATTTGATGTAAAAAATCAAAGGTCTGAAGTATCTGATGAAGAACCCTCAGCTGGTCTCAGCTGTTTTAGAGATATGGTGATGCCCCCTCAGATCTGCAATAGTTGCATATCGTACGTTGCTGAACATACTCGTAAGACGAAATGCATGTGTACACGTGTGATAATAATAATAATGATAATAATTCCCACGCCGGTTTCGGTGACGATGGCCGGTTTCATTGACACCAGGCCAGTTACGCAGGAGTAATTTTATAGTGCCCAAGTGTGTGCGCAGTACACAAGAGCAATTTCTATCCCTATTCCCTTTACTCGCATAACCCAGTGGGATGAAAGACCGACACAACTGGCGAGAGATTTTCTAAAAAAAGAAGTAGTGACCGACCGAACTTTCGGTTTCGGTTTCGGTTTCGGCCAGTTTCGGCCAAAAAATCTAGTTTTGGCCTTAGTTTCGGTTTCGGCCAAAATATGGCCGAAACTTTCGGCCCCGCCGAAACTCATGCGTCGTTGGGTAAACTTCGCAGTTAACTCGTGCTTGCTTGTCAGCGAGGCCCCGGCTCAGTTCGCCACCATCTACTTAATCGTGTTTTGAGATTATATTATTGTGTTCCAGATTAGTCCCAAATCAAAAATTAGCACTTCGTTTTATTTTCATTAAAATGTCTAAACTTATTTTTATCGAAATTATATTATTGAATTTTATTTCTACGACAAACGCAGGCTTATTTAATATGCTATTGGCAAATTACGTGCTATTTTAACAATGATTCCCAAACAAACGATTTAGCTATGATAAATTGATTATATTGTGTGTGAACTTTATGTATTTACTTAAGAATTTTTTTTGACTCTTTGTTGATTTCACGATTAAAGGATATAAACTTGCGTGCAAAAAAATCGACCTACCTCTCTCCCTATGATTCAAACGGCAATAACTCAAAAAATATAACTAGTATTAAACAGATATTGGTATCGTTTTAAAGGTAGTACAATAAGGATTTAAATAATGCTATAGTTATTGCAACTGTAAGTTGTTTACTGATTCTACAGCCTTAAAACAAAAACCGGTCAGTTTGGCATAACATTTCAATAGGCGATTAATGACATCTTTCTTGTAAAAAACACTAAAAAATTGATTTCAATAGCTCGTGGTGCCACCCATTACCCTAATTGAGGTGTCCATCCGGTTTTTCATTGACCTTGTCAAAGTTATGATGAATTCCTGAGCGCTACCATGCCGATCTTCTTGTACAGCCACCCAGAGGTCCTGAAGGGTATCTGCGGCAAGAGTCCTGGCCCTGACCCTCCTTTGAGTTCACCCCATGGCTGCTCTATAGGATTAGGGTTAGGGCTCCTTGCTGGCCAGTCCAAAACCGAAATTTCGACGTCGGAGAGATATTGACGAACTAGCGCAGCAACGTGCGGTCGAGCATTGTTCTGCATCAATATGAAACCTTCACCAAAAAAACCAGCGTATGGCATCGCATGTTGTCACAGCACGCCCTGAATGTAGCGATGGGCACTCAAAGTGCCAAGGTGCGGCCCGGTTACGACCTCAAGATTGGTTTTTGTATCAAAAGAGATATCGCCTTATACAGTCCCCGAACTCCAGTCCAAATGGAACCATTTCGTCAATGCACGCCTGCGAAAATCATTCTCCTTGTCACGGTATCCTTTTCTGCGACCATCGTTACCATAAAGACTGATTTAGCATTCATCAGAAAAGAGCACGACCCCCCATTGCTCCAATGAAAAATCAACATGAGAACGTGCGAAACTAAGCTGCGCTTGACGGTGTGCTGGGGCTAATTTTGGACCGTTAGCGAGGTTTTGTGAAGTCAAACAGCTGCCTGCAAGTCTTCGTCGTACAGTCTACTCAATTACTGTAACTCATAGGACTTCTCTTGGTCGTCGTTGCACCTGAACTGCAATGAGATGTCAATTCCGCAAGGACGTCGACATCTTAAAACGGTCATCACGTTCAAATTTAGCCCATTGTCTTCCTGAACATGGTCGCATGGTAAAGTTTAGATTCTCTAGAAAATTTTGGTATACTCTTGTAACCGAAGTTCGACTTAAATTAAGAGTTCTAGCCACAACTCGTTGGCTAAATTCAGCTCTTAGCAAAGCCCCTACTTGAGAGGTTTTATTCGGAGTAATATCCATTTTGCCATAAAAATATTACGTTCTAAATCAAGTTCAATGAGCAATAAATTAATAAAAATCAAGACAAAACAGAAACAATAAAATTTGACCGATATTTCCCACGAAACGAAACCGTTCAATTAACGATTAAAAAACTGAGTGATGGGGGTGTTTAGTGATTTGTCTTGTTTGTAGTCAAGCATGTTGGTTTTAGAAAATGTAGAGCATACGTACACATTCCCTGTCATATTTACTCACATTATTAATAAAAAGAAATAATTTATAACTATTATTTTTTAAGATAATATAGCGACTTGAAGAGAAATGCGCGGGGTGGGCCGATTTTTTTGCACGCAAGTGTATTAGGATATTATATCTTGCGAGATTTATCTAGTAAATCATCTCGCCTCACTCCCTTTTACCACGCGTTTTATTTAAATATTTAAAATTAACTAATAAATATCTGTGGATACGTAATCCCTTAGACCGTCGCGCCTACCCTGCTAGAATCTTATTTAGCCCACTTCCCCGTAAGCTTCACTCTTGCGGCCCTCAGTATATTTTTCAGGTTTAGTGGCAAAACGCCTTCTGGAGGAAAAAAATGTGACGTCAACTGCAAGTTTGCTTAGTCATTTCGTTTTGAACTTCGACCACGGTGGCGTCTATGTTTCCCATAAAAATAATATACGTGTGTTTTCAGTAGTACGTCTTTAATGTCTAAGGGAGGATTTCACCAATCACACAACTTCGTTTTATAAAACTTAGTTCTCACTAAACGCGTTCCTACGGGGATGTAAATCTCGTTTTGTTTCGAATGGATTTTATAATCTGCTCTTAATCACGATTAATAAAACTAAGTTTATGTGACGTCACGCGATGATTTTACATTGTTTTATCATTTTGGAGTCTAGTTACGTTATTTAATCAACAAAAAATAAGAAACGATACATAAACTACCCAAATGCATCATTTTTTCGTCTATGATTTTCGATTCGCCATGACACTACACTGACAGGACTTTAACGGCTTTTATGAAGTTTAACCGTACAACATTGGACGTTTTGAAGATAAAACTCGGATTTGCTGTGAACGAGTTTAGTTTATGCTGGTGAAATGCAATTGAGTGTTATAAACGTGTTTATACGTTTAGAACCGGTTTAGTATGCGCTAAGCGCGTTCAATATCTTTGGTGAAATCGTACCTGCTTGGAATCGTATAAAAAAACGGAACACAATAAGTTTCTAGGGAACATATTCGAATCTAAGATTAATAATATTTATTTTAAGAAATGTCGCAAAAAGTAAAAAATTCAATGTGGTACTTTTTCCATAGTTTAAAAAGTTGTAATTTTAGTTAAAATATCAAAAACTTTTAGTAAATTATCGTAATTTTGACTGTTTAACCAAGTTTCGGTTTCGGTTTCGGCCGAAACTGTGAGTAAGGCCGAAAGTTCGGTTTCGGTTTCGGCTGAAAAATCAGTTTCGGTCGGACACTAAAAAGAAGTGAAATCCCACAAAAAACATTCTGTAAAAAAACTAGCCAATCTCGAATCTCGATGGAGCTGCTTGTTTATCTCTAATAAGGGTTCCTTGTTGACTACGGAACCCTAAAAAGTAATGTAGACAAAGTCGTACCAAGTCTAAGGTTCCTTTATTTTTATAAAGAAATCTCAGAAACATAGTCAAATCATTAATTAAATAATAAAAAATATATAATTAAATAAATATTTAAATAAAATAAAAATAAAAAATAATGTTACAACTTCGAAATTAATAGTACTATTTTTGTATCTTCTTTTAACTTTATTACTAAAAATGTAACGATCGACATTAAGGTCCCTTTTAATACTTATGAATACTTCTATGGTAACTAAGAGAAATTACATGTTTTTGGTACACGTCTTGTTACTAAAAGATAATAAAAGTTATTTAAAAAATAAGAACTTCAATGTTAATAAAAATGTATATTTATTTTTATGTGATATCACTAAACTTTTAATCACCGACAATAAGGTCCCTTTTGAAAAGTGTTAAGTGTTTGTTCCAGCGTTTTAATAAAATTTACCTCGAATTTTAAGTCAGAAAAAAGTTACTTTTTAAATAGAAGTTTATATATTTGATCTCATTTGACTATGTTTAAGTGTAGTAAATATATATTTTTGTTGATTTTGACTGATTAATAAGATTAGTAGAAGCACAATGTTTATTTGTTCAAAAAATTTTTTAATACAATAAACAATGTTGTTTAATATCGAAGACGTCTCTGTTTATTTTTATTATTCTCTTATAAAATCCAATAGAAAACATACTATAAATGAAATATTTAGTAAAAACCATCTTAGGCATTTTCATTACATTATGCACTTTGGCGGGGTAAACAACAGGAATAGAGTTATAAAATTATATAATTGAAGTTAAATTCTAAAAGACCATATAACGTACTTCTCAAAAAACATGATATCTATGTAACTTCCTACAATAACATACTTTTTTTGGGTGTCGAAGTTTGAATGCGATTTTCTCAATATCACCTTTCACGACTTTCGAGTTTAAACATTTTTTTAAAAAATATTTTCCAGACCTACACGCATGTTATTTACATGGTTCGATAGCCTATTAAATGTAGATTATGGGGATACTAATAACTCAATACCGAAAATAAGGTCCCTTCACGCTGATAACGTCACATTTATCTCCCGTGTTATGAAGTAAAACTTTAAAAAAATTGGCATATAAGTTGTTTATTTACTTTTCAATACTATAATATGTAAATTCTATGAACCTTTTTAAATAAGTTACTTTCTTTTTTCTGTTTATAAAATTTAGTCTTTTTTAACATCGTGAAAAATTTGTACGTAGGCAAAATACAAACGTATTTTGGGGACAAATATACTACCCCCAAAAAGCCCCAAAGCACGAGCCGAAAATCAAAAGCCATTCGTTGGGCTAAAAGTGCATTCAAAGCATAACATTTAACAAGCTATATTAAATACATGAAGTTTGGATCTGGCAAAATACAGTATAAAATACGGTACAGTAACTCAGCCCCTTGAAAGAAAATTTGCCCAACAAAGGTGTAAGTTTAATGTGATACTCCATTGTTAATTTATGCAGGTCTAACTTGACCACCTTATTTCTTAATATTTTGATCAATTGCGGATGTCGGAAAGCGGTCTACATATTGTCAGGATTAAGATGATTAAAAAAAACTATAAATGGGATAGTTTTTACAGAATGCCTATTTAAGAATTGCTTGAAATATTATGTTAAATTAGGTAATTTTTTAGAAGCTACCGTAGTTCGTAGCCCAACGTAAAAAGTCTTTAAAATTATTGTACAATGTACGATTCATTCGATCTCGCCGTTTTGGACTTGTTGCTGTCTAACAACAACGTGCGCGTGAACCCGTTTCGGGTCTGTTATGAGAATATATTCATTACTCAGATGAAAAGTGCTTACCGCGGAAATTGATAACGCGCGTTTAAAGACACGCGTTAGCATGAGTACGCTTTGAACAAAATGTGTGTACTTAGTTGTAACTTGTAAACGCGCGTTGAGCGCTTGTCATCTGAAAACACCTTACGTTGGTCTACTGCGACTATTATTTATACTGGGGTTGTAATATTCGGGTAGCTCATGACTTTTAGCCATTGGTCAACTTCTGGTTCGCAATCAAAACTTTGTGTCTCAAAGCAACACGGAAGGGTTTCAATTCTAAGGGCTTAATTAGTCTTACCCTTACAGCGTTCATATTCGTACTTATATAGCCTTATAACTGAGTCAATCTCGTATATTTATACATATTCCGTTTTATACAACGTTTGCTATTTCCATGAAAGTATGTGGAGGGTGGGAAAAGATCGATCTAGCGTTAATCTTATTTTTCTGATATCCCTTTGATTTTTAAATATTATATTAATTAAACCTTACTTCCATACCGATATTATAAATGCGAAAGTGTGTCTGTCTGTCTGTTAGCTCTTCACGTTCAAACCGCTGAACCGATTTTGTTGAAATTTGGCATGGAGATACTTTGAGTCCCGGGAAAGGACATAGGATACATTTTATCCCGGGAAAAAGTACGGTTCCCGCGCGATAAACGAATTTTAGCGCAAAGGAGTTGCGGGCGTCATCTAGTTCAGTGTTTCTCAACCTTTTTTCGCCACGGACCCCTTGGAAATCAGGCACAGTTTTCACGGACCCCCATAATAAAATAAACAGCTAAAAATTCGGATTATGTATGGGTCAGAGATGACACCGCGGACGCCCATACATATACTCGCAGACCCCCAGGGGTCCGCGGACCACAGGTTGGGAAACACTGATCTAGTTGAATATATTTTTTGGGCATTTACTTTATATGAATGATTAAAATATTACATTAAGATTTAGCGGAAGTTGCTCAAAATAGGAACTCAATAATATAATCTAACAGGAAGACAGTTTTGTAACAATTATTATCTTGTTGATGTATGTTGCTCTGAAGGACAATTCGCGATGATACCCTTTGGGTACGGAGCCCTACAAGATTTTGATAACTGGCCCAGTTGGGGTAGGTTTTATCGTACCCGCAACTGGGCCTGAAGCGGGGAGTGGAGCACCATGGGGTCTTAGTGGGTAAACCCTACGGTGGATACTGGAGTCCCAGGATGTTCCCAACCCGCCGGGATGCGCAAAGCATTTCCTAATTTAAAAAAACAAGATGCTCATAATAGGCTTCATTCAAGTCCCTATTCTTAATGTAAATAGTCCAGCTCTCGCTTGATTTGTTAAAAAAGGAGGTCACTTGATTTTATCATTCCTTACAACCAGTATTTTCCATTGAACCAAGCAAAAAAGGCTCCGTTCCAATTTTCGCGAATATTAAACTTTACATAATGTCTTACAAAAGATTAGTCCATAACCTTCATTAGATTTTTAATAAGCCTTTCTCATCCTTTTTTAAATTACATTTTAAACAAAGAAGATATTTAATTTGAGCTTTGCTAGGAGTTTTGGTAGTAATTATCTTAAAATGTGGGATTTCGTTCGTCTGATTGTCTATCACACTCGTCTGATCACAGATTTACCAATAGTGTCTCGTTTACGCTTTCGCACCCGCCAAAGAGTAGGACCTGAACCTTCTCATGTATTTTTTTCTTCTTGGAGTCTATCTACCTTGCTTAACTTAACTATCTTGGAGTTGTGCGTGGCCTATATCCTTATATTATAAAAAAATGATCTTCCCTTTTTTCTGTTTGTTGCCTCTACGTATAATTAAACTGCTAAACCGATTTTGACAAAATTTGGTAGTTGGTACAGAGATAAAGTATCTCTATACCAAGTTTCGTCAAAAGTAGTAGAGTCCCGAGACAGGACATGGCATAGTTTTATACAAGTCTTGGGATTTTAGACTAGATGTTGCCCAAGTTGGGCAACATCTAGTCTAAAATTTACTGTTAAATGGCTCCTGCCAAGTTCACACAAGCTACAGCATTACATCGCATAATAATAATATGTAAACTGGTATCAGTGTCATGTAAACTGCTGCTATGCAGCTGGATTCAGAGAATTTACAGTTTTTTATCAGAATATCTTTTAAATATAATATCTACGTCATACGCTAAGCGAGATTTTGGCACAGATTTTAACGAATAGGATATATTACTGCAATTTGTTCACGCTAGTGGCAGCCTCAGCACAGACAGTTAACAAAAAGTTTTGTTCGACGTATAACAACGTTTCTGCCAATATTCTGATATGACGTGTGCAGCATGCCGGATTTCGGTCGGATTATTTACTGATTGTGCTAGTAGCGCGCTCCGCTCCGACCTTTGCATAATAATCTCTATAATGCGTACATAATATTATCACTTTGTCAGAGAGGCCTTATAGCTGCAGCTCTTCTGATGTTGCGAGTGTCCATGGGCGACGGTAGTTGCTTTCCATCAGGTGGACCGTTTGCTCGTTTATTTCATAAAAAAAAAACTAATTAATATTCTGCGCAAGTTAATCCTTCGATCGCGGATTCTTGGAAATCTATTGTTATTCTATTGTTGTCGCGATCACCGGTGTTCTTATGGGGCTTGAAGGATTCTTTTTTAGGGTTCCGTACCCAAAGGGTAAAAACGGGACCCTATTACTGAGACTTCGATGTCTGTCCGTCTGTCTGCCCGTCTGTCTGTCTCCAGGCTGTAACTCAATAAACGCTATAGCTAGACTTCTGAAATTTTCACATATTATGTATTTCTGTTGCCGCTATAACAACAAATACTAAAAACAAAATAAAATTAACATTTAAAGGGGGCTCCCATACAACAAACGTAATTTTTTGACCTTTTTGGCTCATAATTAACAATGGCAACAGCTAGGCACTTGAATTTTTCACAATATCCTTAATTTTATGTGTAGTCTAATAATCTATACAATATACATATTATAAAACAAAGTCGTTTTTTTTTTCCCTCATGTCCCTTTGTTTCCTTTAATCTTTAAAACTACGCAACGGATTTTGATAATTCTTTCAGTGTTAGATAGCCCATTTATCGAGGAAGGCTATAAGCTATATTTTATCACGCTAAGACTAATAGGAGCGAAGAAATAGAGGAAAATGTGGAAAAAACGGGGAAAATTATTTGAAAGGGCTAACTTGAACGTGCTAATCTCAGGAACTACTGGTCCGATTTGAAAAATTCTTTCAGTGTTAGACAGCCCATTTATTGAGGAAGGCTATAGGCTATATTTTATCACGTGCTAAGACTAATAGGAGAATGTGGAAAAAACGGGGGAAATTATTTGAAAGGGCTATCTCGCGAACTACTGGAGCAATTTTTATGTTATTTGGCACAGATAAGAAGTAGACCGCGTGAAGGATCATAGGCTATCGATTTTAATCATTTTTTCAGTGGCTATATATATTTTATACCCGTGCGACGCCGGGACGGGTCGCTAGTTAATAATAAAATTAAAATAAAATAAATATTTTAGGGGGGCTTCCATACAAAAACACAATTTTTTGCCTATTTTTTCTCTACAACCGTACGGAACCCTTCGTGCGCGAGTCCGACTCGCACTTGGCCGATTATTTAATTCCTAGCGGATCTCTACTTAGTCAAAATGATGACACTACCCATAGGATTTCAAAGGAATTAATTAAATTTCCCTAAAACTCAAATACTTGAATTTAATTCCTCAGTTTTGTCATGGTATCTTAACAAAACTAATTAAAGTGTCATAATATTGCGTCTTATATATTTATCTGCTTCATGTGAATTATGTTATATTTCATAGATATTACACTCTTATGTTCTATGTTACATTAACATAATAGTTTTGTGTGAAAATATTATTTTTATGTCAGTTAAATCCAAGATAGAAATGCAATTGTTGGGTCGGGTTTTAAGTTGTGTTAATAATGCATACTGCCTACATATTGTATAATGTATAGTGAGAAAAAATTGCTACCCAAACTACTGAAGCTAATTTTGCATAATGTTTATTTCATTAATATGTACTAACACCACCAATTAAAAGTGTGTATTTTTGTAGATTTTTCGGTAAAAAAGTTCAAAGTTCATTCTTTCACGTAATAAAGTCTACTTTCCTACAAACTTATTTGTTTCCCTGTGCAAGTTTCGTCGAAAAGTATACTTTATTGTGCGTGCACTAATGTCTAATGATGCAGACAAACAGCGACATGTCTGTCGACCGTGCCCGCGGGTGCTTGATGATTTTGCCGACTCTACAATTTACGCGTGGAAAACTTACGATACACATTTGTAGAGCTTGTCTGACTTGAAATGACGCGCCCCTCCCTCGTATTCTCAGTACAAAATTGTGTCATTTGTATCAACAGTGAAGTGGTGGGGCGCGTCATTTCAAATAAGACAAGCTCTATATCACTAAGTACTGTCCGTTTACGTTTATTTTACCTCTGTCATGACTTTTATGCTGATACCATATGTGTCATTTTGTATAAATAAAACTAAAGGTGACTTTCCGATATATTTGGCGCAAGCGACCGCGACCGACAAAAATTCCAATAAAATACCACTTCATGACGTAGGGCCTACGAATAATAAAAACTATAGGGCCTACATCGGCGACCCGTGCCGCCGGCGCTAAGTAGTGGCGTAGAGCAAAATAAAACCCTATAGCCTATGTCACACAGTGGCATTTTATTTGAATTTTTGTCGGTCGCACCGCCTGCCGCGTTGATCGGAACGCTACCTTAAGGGACTGTAGAGAGGTCTTATATACTAGGTTGGCGTTCTACTTTTCGCCTCATTAACCACCTTCTTTCGGATTTATCGTGTTTAGTACGTCATCAAAATGTTGTTCCCGTAATGATGTTGCAGTTTGATATCGATTTTGCCCACTTTGGGGTAAATTGTGTACGGCGAGAAGTGCTTACAAAACGTTCGGTTAAAGGAACCCGCTACTTCGTTTACCGTGAACCGTACATTTTCAAAGATTATAACTATTTGAAGAAGTAGGTAGAGACTCAGAGTGACTCCATAACCAAGGTCTATAACTTTCATGAAAATCGGTTCAGCGTCACTCAAACTGGCCCTCCTAGTATGTCAGCTTCTTTACGAAGTGCGACTTCGCTAGCGATATTTTGCGAAGGTTTTATGTGAGACCACTGTAACCTGCCGTCCCTCAAATCTATGGCCAAAACACGTACAAGCTTTTTCATATTTTGTAATATTATGTACATTGTATAATAACTATAGTATCATGATTCCTAATGTTGGTTTGATTTTAGCCCTTTTCGACTTTATTACTATAGCAATAGGGTTCAAACGTGGAACAAGAACGAGCGGATCCGGTAGTGCACGACTCTCAGTACACCGTAGAATGCCAATAAAGGCACTAGTCACTACCAGATTGCCTGTGTACCTATAGAGGAAATTGTTTATTTATAGCCATATCCTATCTTATATACTACTATAAAAGATATTAAATGTTATATATTGGAACACAGTTATCATACCAACGAGTTGTACGGTTACTGTGGGTAAAATAGGTAAAGAAACAGATAATCCAATAGAGCTGCTTTCAGAAGACACATTTTAAAGTAGATAAGACATGGACAGTGCGAGTGTAGATTTTTTCGTAGTAGAGTTTTTTTTCGCAATTTATTAATATGGATAGATAGGGCTGTAATATTAATATGGATTAATATAAGTATGGTGAAATTAAAAATGTAATTATTGCTTGTGTAGAAATATCCGGCTGGAAGGACCACGACTTATGGTCACATTAAGTCATGTCTACATTTGCCTTTTAGCAGTTGACCGTACAGTAGTTTATTACAGAGAATATCACACAGACAGTAAAGGTACAATTCCGTGCATCGCGATCGATCGCGGTCGCGCACGACCTACGACTGTCGTCGGCCGCTCGCGACCATAGTCAGCGTATGAAAATGTATGGCACCGCTTCCGAGGCCCGCGACTGATACGCGCGACCTACGACTGTCGCAAGCCGCGCGCGACCGTGCCATATAACTTTGACACGGTCGCGCGGGGCCTGCGACAGACGCGCGCGACCGAAGACAGTCGTAGGCCCCGCGCGACCGTGTCAAAGTTATATGGCACGATCGCGCGCGGCTTACGACAGTCGTAGGCCGCGCGCGTCAGTCGCGGGCCTCGGAAGCGGCGCCATACATTTTCATACGCTGACTATGGTCGTGCGCGACCGCGATCGATCGCGATGCACGGAATTGTACCTTAAACAAAAAGTTATGTTCGATCTTTGACAACGCTTCTGTCAATTTACATATATTGATATGACGTGTCGGATTTACTGTATCTCTGCTCCGACCTTTTCGTAATATTCGCTATTATTATTAAGGGCCAACCCACACGTACCACAACCACACGACATCGCAACGACAAAATGTCGTCGAGCAGTGGTTACGTGTGAATGGTGTCGCTGCAGCTTTTTGTAGTTGCGTTGTGGTACCGACTAAACGCCGACGTGGTTGCGATGTGGTTGCGATGTGGTTGCGATGTGGTTGCGATGTAGTCGGCCGTGGTTGCGTCTGACAAGTTATCTGACAAGTGGTCGACAACGACTGCAAAATATGGTACGTGTGAATGGTCCAGTTCATTAGCAATACGAAATATACGCCTGACCACGTTGTGTGGTTGTGGTGTGGTTGCGGTTGTCGTGTGGTTGTGGTACGTGTGGGTTGGCCCTAATTGTTCCACATCCTTTGGTACCATCGCACATTATCCGATTATTTTCGAACGGCCTATGCAACCCTAATGGTCCATTAGCTTTGTCCACACTGTGCCTTTTTCTGTTCGTCAAGGGCATGCGTTATAGCGCAGTCAACAGCGAACGTGAGGCATGCCCACGACGCATGCCTTCTGACCGTATCCAAAACTTCAAAAATGACAATGTTGGCGTTGCGTTCGTTGACGCATTCAATTATTGAATGCGCCAAAATGAAAGTTGAACGAAAGAAGATGACGAAAATTGAAGACGAAAGCGCCTAGTGTGGACATGGACATAGCTATTCAGACTGACTAAACCCACAAACAGAACTCTATCGGGCCACAACGACAGTGCTCTACATAATAAGACGGCTAGTAATCTAAAGGCCCGTCAAATTTTACGAGATGTCATATTAGTGAGGTATATTTATCAACGTGGGAGCGAGGCAGTAAAGTATTTATGACATAATGATATTGAATTTAAGGAACCGAGTCGATGTCATAATATTATGCAGGCCGTGAGTTTACTATAGTCCATAACTCTAGTAAGGGCGTACGCCCTTACCAATAAAAAAACTTGAGAGGTGTCAAAGGACACACGAATGGAACGGAGTTATTTCTTATGTTAAAAAAATCTGTACATAATACATATACTTACTCAAAAAAATTATTTAAAAAACGCCATGTATTGACGCCCAGGAATACTAACAACGCGTCGCTGTTTATTCTCAGAAAACGCCATCTAGTTGACGCACAGGAATACTATCAACGCGCAACGCTCTCTGCCCTTTACATGCAGGTACTAATAAAAAAGTGTCGTTGCAATTTTTTCGGCATAGCCCCCTTTCGCAACGCGCGAAAAGGAACTCCGTTCCAATACTTGTGGTACACTGGGGGACCGCGGTAAAGCTATTGCATAGCATTTTTTATTAACTTATGCAATAGGCATGATGACTATTTTTTTTCTTATTGGTAATTGAAAGACCCTTAAAAAATAGAAACATCGCTGAAAGAATGACTCTGATAGCTTAAAAATTCACCAAGATATGACAATTCAAACATCTCATAAAATAGACCTGCCCGAAACGCTCCATACAAAGTGCTACGAAAGAATGACGTCAATCTTTCGTAGTTTGTACGCATCGGGAGAGAACTTTGTTCGGTAGGTATATTAAATATTGCGTTTATGAAAGTGGTATCATAACAAAAGTTGCTTTTAATTGCATAAGTTATCGAATGGTAATCAAATATTAAGAAATTTAATTGAAAAAAAATCGACCGACCGACCTTCTGATGTTGCAAGTGTCCATGGGCGACGGTAGTTGCTTTCCATCAGGTGACCCGTTTGCTCTCTTATTTCATAAAAAAAGAATAAAAGTATCCGCTGTCCATTTACGAGTACTGGAAGATTTATAAATTTAAAAAATATCATATGTCCATTCCCATTACTCAAAGTGTCTCCATACCTCTGAAGGCAAAATCGGATGAGAGATTGGGCGGGAAAAGGTAACAGACAGACTGACACACTTTCGTATTTATAATATTAGTAGGGATTAGTTTGGTAACTAATTTTGCTCACTAGATAACTTTGTATCGTTGTCTGGTGTGAAACGCTAGAGGTTCGAATTTAGTCAAAAGTCATACGCTAAGTTTAGACACAACTACGAGTATGTACTGTGTACTCAGACTGGAATGCTTTGAAGTACACCAACTACCTATATCTATGTAATCTTAAACTATTTATCACGGAGGCCCCTTTAATATTGTACCTTCCATGCTATGTACCTTGGGAACGCTGCTTTGATGTTATTAATGTTATTTTAATATTTTTTAAGCAAATCTTACATCTAGGTTACTTTTTGATGATGCGATGTGAGGGGGTGCAAAATTCGGGATTCCCCCGTTTGCTTTATATATATGTACTAGCTGTCCCGGCAAACGTTGCTTTGCCATAATATTTAAAAGTATTTCGCCCATATTATTCTATTGAAGTGACTAAATAAGTATGTCGCCATGGCAACGTCGATCGCTATCACGTCGCACAAACTTAATGGTCGCCGCCAGTCTCAGCTTGTAATAATTTACTATTATTTATTCAACAAATGCACTTATCAATATATAAAGTACCCAGTAGCCGATTCTCAGACCTACTGAATATGCATATAAAATTTGGTAAAAATCAGTAAAGCCGTTTCGAAGGAGTTCGTGGACTAACATTGTGACACGAGAATTTTATATATAAGATGTTTATGAATATGTATATCCTTTTGTCAAAATTCTCCTACTTAATATCTCAATATTTTTATGTTTATCGTTTTTTTTTCTCTGATGAAATAGTTCTTTCGGACTCTAGCTCTGGCAACCCCCCTACGAAAGCTTCGCGACCGCCCAGGGTGTCGCGACCCTTGAAAAACACTGGTGTAACTGTAGCCGATTAATATTAAGTACTAATTAATCATTGCTTCTAAAAAAATATCGTCAAGGATTTCGATTTACTTGAAATGAGACAAATAACATTGAGATAGAATGTCGAGATCTTTGTCTAGTCTGTAATAAAGTCTATCTTTTTATTAGTCCTTACCACAGATTTCTATCTAATTAGATCCCGCATGTGTATGTACTTCGCGTGCCATCGCGTTCCCAAAAGAGTATAAACTATATTCTTTCGAAAGTCTGTTCTTTAGTCTGCGCTCCACCGTTATCGGAATCGGACGTCAATCGGAATTCTAAAAAATGCCTAATTGTGCCGTATTGGGCTGTGGAAATTCGAATAGAAACGTTGGTATAAATAGTGGACACGTTTCTTATCATCGGTAAGTAATTTTATTATTTAATCATGTGTCCCTTATTTTAAAATCAATTATTTAATGTAAATCGTGTGTGGCTGTAGTTTTTGCCATGAAATCTACGTAACTGCGTGTGTACCGCATGATTCATAATACATTGCCGCTTTAGTTAGAAAATTATAGAGCCCGTTCTGTTTGTCCGCTATTGAGCGCGCAATGGAAATAAAACAATCGATACTTTCACTCATCGCTTAATTTCGAGGTACAGTCAATATTCTCATTTTTCTGTCAAATGAAGCAAATAGTGTTGTACATATTCTCGATTTTCGAAACAGACATGAAACAGAGGAATGATAATGTTCGCTTTGGGATATTTTGTGACTGGGTAATTATATTTCTATACATTTTCTATACATATAATAAAACTGTAGAAATAAAAATTCTGTACATTAAAGGTATTAAAAAAATAATAAGCCGGGGGTGTCACTACATCGCTATAGAAGCCAAAACTGTAGTTAGTTTTTTGTTTACTGTCTGTCTGTCTGTCCGTCTGTATGTTTGTTCCACTATCACATGAAAACTACTGATCCGATTTGAATGCGGTTTTCGCAGATATATTTGTCTTCTTCCAACTTAACATCTGGTGTATAAAAAAATTCCCCCCACCCCACTAAGGGGACCAAAGAGGGGGTAAGATTTTGTATCAACTGATGAAGTACAAATACTTTAAATGACAAAACAACGTTTGCCGGGACAGCTAGTTATGTAATATGTATTTATGTTCCTGTTTAGTGATTTAATTTAGAATAATATACATAATATATTACTAGCTGTCCTGGCAAGCACGTATCTTAAGATTTATCATTCCTCTGTCTATGAACTTGAATAATAATCGATTAAAAAATCGATATACCTATTAAAATGGCAAAAGAGTTGGGGCGCGGCGATTCCTTTGAATCGATTCCGCGCGTACGGGTATTCCCATCACTAAAGCGCTCTTGTGACGTCACAGTAGGTATGAAAAAAGTGACACGCTCGTGTTCATACAAATGGAGCGACATAGCGCTTCTATCTAGATCTTATTTCTGTGGTCCTTACTATTATAATAAGTATTTTACGGCTGCACTCAAAGACTTTTAATGATTAGGTACGTTATATTAACGATTTAGACATAAGAAAATGTATATTTTCTGTTCATAAAAAAATAAAGTAATCATATAACTTCTCTGAGTGCGGCGGTAAGAGGCACAGATTACAGAACTTAAAATATGTACTATTATTAAAGCCGCCTTTCGAAATTTTCCATCGCAACGTGATTTACATCAAGTGGGCGTAAAAATGTTCCTCTTGGAAAAATTTCTAACAGCTATTTAAGGTATTTTCGCAATAATTCAGAATCTGTCGCAATAATGAAGCCCTACAAAGTTTCGACCTTTATAACTTCCTAAATTGCAAAACAAAGTGTGAATACTTATTAAATTTATAATTCTCCCTGTGAATGTATGCGCATACTATGCCGAGCCGCAGCGTGTCGGGGCGGAGCTTGGAAATCCGCTGAAATTGCTTAGATACAATTTGTATGAATTATCACACGCAGTGCCGCACCGCACCCCGCAACGGCTCGCGGATTGCGAGGCGGATTTGCGTCCGTGTGATGCAGGCTGCAGCCCGCCACTTCCCGCTGCGTCCCGTCAAATGTGTGCTTAGCAAACACATTGGCTACACTTTCAAAATCCACTTACAATAAGTATTATTGTTAACTATAGTTAAAATCAGTTAATACACTGCGCTCCACCCAGACCCGCTGCGGCCGCCTCCGTCACCAAGCTGGATACGCATTACGCATTTTGCGATAGCCTGCGCTCCGCTCCGACACGATGCAGCTCGACATAGTGTGGGCGTACCTTTACTTGACGGCGCGTCCCGAGCGGGGAGATTTCTAATTAAATATTAAGGCCGTCCCGCACACGTATGTGTTGTAAGAGCTTGTCAAACCCCAATCAATACCGTTTGTTTGAACACCAAGTGGGATTAGTGCGGTAATAGAGTCTGACCGTGGTCTTGGGCGGTTAGATTGTTTTTTTTTTTTAATTAGAGAGCAAACGGATCGAAAGCAACTACCATCGCTCATGGACACTCGCAACATCAGAAGAGTTGCAGGTGCATGCCGGCCTTTTAAGCGAGAATACGCTCTTTTCTTGAGGATTTGCTAGTTGTATTGGTCCAGAAATACTGCTGGCTGATTTTAATGAAATCTCAAAGTATCTACTAGCCTCCATGTATCTAGGATATTCTATGAACAGATTTTGCTAGTTTTCATGCTTATACTCTTGGCTGATTTTAATAAAATCCATGTCGAGACGTGCCTACAGTAGACCACGACAACTTATTAGACTACTCTTTATCGTATGTTTATGGTGCCTTTAGTATTTACTTGTGGCACGATAATATCATGTAGTCAAACTAAAACTGTCTCAAAGCTATTTAATAACTGATGAAAATCTGTGAATGAGAATTTTTAACAACAATCTGGAAGGATATTTTTTCCTGGCTGTAATTCCCCGTGGATGAAGCAGGATACAGAGTTTTTCAACGGATAAAGGATAATTAATAAGAATCATGTCGATATCCAGGCTGTTGAGTTTTATTTTATTTTGGATAATGGAAATAACGTGTTCGTTACCTAGGATTTAAATGTTATTTTTCAACTTGTTACGTTTTTGTGTCTTCGTGGTTTTGTGCTCTTGAATCTTAGGAAGTTTTTTTATTATTATTTACTGGAGAAAAAATGCTAATTATTATAAAGTATATCTATAAACCCAGAGACAATAATAATTATTGAACTTAAACATGCTTATCCCATCTAACCTAATGGTTAACATTTGTCAGATATATAATCCAGCAAAAATGTAATGCAGCATGTAAGTATTTAGGGTCAAAATTGGTTTATCGCGCGGGAACGGTACACTTTTTTTTGGGATAAATTTTATCCTGTGTCTATAACCGGGACTCAAAGTATCTCCATACCAAATTTCAGAAAAATCAGTTCAGCAGTTTGGTCGTGAAAAGGTAACAAACAAACGGACTTTTTCATTTATAATATTAGCAGGATAATAATCGTTGTTTTAGGGTTTACAAGGCCGGCGAGCCGCAGTAGGTGAGGTAGCGCCACAGACATAGATCAAGATAGATACCGCATGTCGTTCCATTTGTATGAAAACGAGCGTGTCACTTTTTTCCTACCACTGTGACGTACCGATGATAAGAAATGTGTCCATTATCTAGGCTAACGTTTCTATTTGAATTTCTACAGCTCAATACCTTTAGGCATTTAAGCTTTTTTAAAATTACGATTGACGTCCGATTCCGATAGCAGACTAAAGAACAGAGTTTCGAAAGACGAGCATTGCTCGTCGTTTGGGAACGTGATATGGCACGCGAAGTACATTCACGTGCGGTATCTATCTCGATCTATGTCTGTGGGTAGCGCTTTATACAGGTTTTCGCTCGATTTGCATTGAAAGTGCTCCAGAGTCAACAACCTGCGCTTTCGTTTGTTCTCTTATCCTAAGCACACAATTTGAAATCATATTTAAACACTGATATTTATTCTAAGACCGCGTGTGGAATTAGCGGCTAGCATGGTTCTGACCAAATAGAATTCTCCGAAGTGCGAACTTCTAACTGAGGCCGATCTAGCTACGCCTCGCCGGGTAATTTCAGGTTTATACTGAAACTGCGCTCTATTGTACTAATGAAACTACGCCCTTTGTAAAGCGATTTGACGTGCTTGTTTGTGGTGTGTGTGTGTGTACTTTTATGTATGTAGTGCGTAGCAAACATTGTAATTTGTAAGTAAGCTTCACTCTTTTGACAAAGTCAGGACTTGGTTTGAGCCTAGCATTTAATCTCTACTACAAGTCCTTACGGTACAAACTCAGTATCTTCTTTAGTTTATATTAAGTTGTTATCATTTCCTTAAGAGGACGTAGGAAGCAAAGATAACGATTTTATAAGTCATTAGCTTACTTGATAATAATAATAATAATATCTATGGACGCTTCACACCACGTCAGTCTGGCCCCGTGTTAAGTACCTGAAGGACTTGTGTACGGGTACCAGACAACGGAAATATACGCAACGCAGATATCATCTCCGAGTGACACATCATACCTTTCCCACCCAGGGTATTTTCTCGAGCACTCCTTTCTACCCAAAGCTGGAGTGTGTGTGTACATCAGAGATGATATCAGCTCTCGCCGCCTCAGCAATCTTGAGGTCATGGACCTGTCCACCTTATGGCTCCGCATAGATTGCGACGACCACCCTCGCGTCTATGCGTGCCTATATAGTTCCCATAGTGGTGACCCCGAGACGGACCGACTCTTGGAGCACCTGCAACACCTGTTAAGACAGCGTGCTGTTAAATACCGTCGTGTGTGGCACTACAAGTCAGCGGACTGGGATGGGATGCGGTCGTTTTTTGCATCCTATCCTTGGGGACACGTAGTGCCAACTGGCGGCAGATTTCGTCCCTGGTTTGGTTCATCCCCCAAAAAAGCTTCTCGCCGGAAGCAGGAGGCTTACCAATCCTGGGCCAACGCAGTGTCTGCTCGAAATTTAAATACCAGCACGTATAAAAAGGAGTACAACCTTGCCTCTAGGTCCCTCAAGAAAGAGATTACTCGGGCAAAGCAACAGCACGTCAATAGAATTGGCAAGAGACTTGAGCGCCTCCCCTCGGGAACCCGTGCATTCTGGTCTCTGGCCAAAGCTATTGAAGGAAATTTCTGCAAGCCAACCCTACCATCCCTACACGTAGGAAATGGATCGTTGGCCCAGGACGCAAAAGGCAAAGCCGATCTTCTGGGCAAGCTCTTTGCGTCAAACTCGACCCTGGATGACGGGGGGCAGAAACCGCCGACCATACCGCGATGCACGAGCATCATGTCGGATATTCGGTTTCATCGGCGTTCTGTGCGAAAAGCCCTCCGTTCCCTTGATATCCAAAAGTCGAGTGGGCCTGACGGAATCCCGCCTATTGTGTTGAAAAAGTGTGCTCCAGAGTTGGCTCCGGTCTTGACGGTTCTTTTTCGGCTCTCCTATTCCACTGGCATCGTCCCGGCTTCCTGGAAGACAGCCTTGGTGCACCCGATCCCCAAAAAAGGTGATCGCTCAAATCCTTCCAACTACAGACCAATCGCTATAACCTCTCTCTTCTCGAAGATAATGGAATCCATTATCAATAGCCAGCTTCTTCGATACTTGGACGGCCAGGGATTACTTAGCGACAAACAATACGGGTTCCGTAAGGGTCGCTCGGCTGGTGATCTCTTGGCGTACCTGACTCATCGTTAGGCTCAGGCAATTGAGTCGAAGGGCCTCTCCCTTTTTTGGCTGTTAGTTTGGACATTGCGAAGGCCTTTGATCGGGTTTGGCATAAAGCGCTGCTATCAAAGCTTCCATCATACGGGCTGCCCGAGAAATTATGTAAGTGGGTCACTAGTTTCTTAGCAGACAGAAGCATTAAGGTCGTAATTGACGGCGAATGCTCGGAAACTCAGTCTGTTGATGCTGGTGTCCCTCAGGGCTGTGTGCTATCGCCTACTCTATTCATACTGCATATCAATGACATGTTACAGACCAACGGCATTCATTGCTATGCGGATGATAGTACAGATGATGCTGTATATACCGGCTCCCCCAATATTTCTCGGCAAAATGTCACTGAGAGTCGAAACGAACTTGTGTCTAAGGTGGAGAATTCATTGGAGAAGGTCTCTGAATGGGGTAGACGTAATTTGGTCCAATTCAACCCCGCCAAGACATAAGTCTGCGCGTTCGCCACTAAAAAGTCACCAATGGTCGTATATCCTCGTTTCAAGGGCACATCTTTAACCATCTCCCCTAGCATTGAAATACTTGGCGTCAACATATCGAGCGAAGTCCAGTTCCGATATCATCTAGAGGGTAAGGCCAAATTAGCCTCGAAGAAGCTTGGTGTTCTTAACAGAGCGAGACAGTACTTCAGTCCGGACCAACGCCTACAACTCTACAAGGCGCAAGTTCGGCCTCATATGGAATATTGTTCTCATCTCTGGGCAGGGGCGCCTAAATACCAACTGCTCCCTCTGGATCGTATCCAACGAAGGGCCGCTCGAATTGTTGACTGCCATAGTGTTTCAAACAGCTTGGACCCCTTGGGATTACGCCGAGATGTGGCTTCACTCTGCATCCTCTATCGGTTGTATCACGGGGAGTGCTCTGAGGAATTGTTCGGAATCATACCACCTGCAACTTTTCGCCATCGTCCCACGCGAAAAACATACCATCCTCATCACCTTGATGAGTGGCAGTCTTCCACAGTGCGTTTTTCACGTAACTTTCTGCCGCGCACTGTAAAACTCTGAAACGAACTGTCACCAGCAGTATTTCCGGACCTTTACGACCTGCAAACCTTCAAGAAAAGAGCGTATTCCCTCTTAAAAGGCCTGCAGCTCTTCTGATGTTGCGAGTGTCCACGGGCGACGGTAGTTGCTTACCATCAGGTGACCCGTTTGCTCGTTTGCCCCCTTATCTAATACTATATATATATATATATATATATATATATATATATATATATATATATATATATATATATATATATATATATATATATATATATATATATATATATATATATATATATATATATTTATACTATACATGTATTTAAGATTTTTATAATTATGATACACATATTCAATACACACCCATGACCCAGGAACTTTGAAAACTTTTTGTTCAAATGAGCTACGAGTTGTTTCATTGACGATGTTTTTAGGGTTCCGTACCCAAAGGGTAAAAATAGGACCCTATTCATGAGACTTCGATGTCTGTCTGTCCGTCTTTCTGTCCGTCTGTACTATGTCCGTCTGTCTGTCTCCAGGCTGTATCTCAAGAACCGCTATAGCTAGAGTGCTGAAATTTTCACAGGTTGTGTATTTCCGGTGCCGCTATAACAACAAATATTAAAATTAAAATAAAATTAATATTCAATGGGGGCTCCCACACAACAAACGTGATTTTTTTGCCTTTTTTGCATCAATAATGGCAACAGCTAAACGCTTTAAATTGTCACAAAATCCTTAACTATATTTGTTTTTTCATTATTAATAATAAAATTTAAATAAAATGAATATTTAAGGGGGCTCCCATACAAAAAAACACAATTTTTGCATACTTTCTGATCTCTCTCTGTAACGGTACGGAACCCTTCGTGAGCCTTTTTGGCCTTTGGACTTGGCCGATTTTATTTTTGCTATGCGCCCCCTTAAGTCATCTCGAGTCCTATAATATGACCACATTGAGTGACAAGTCAGCGAGGCAGTGTTTCCAGCCAATTTGATTGGTCACTGTCTCGCCGGTCGCCACTTTACTCAGTAGGTGTAACAAGGCCCTGAGGGCTTGTTCAAATACTAACAGACTTTCGTTGTTATAATTTTAAGCGCGGCGACCGAATCAAGAAATTCCGTAACGAAAAAACCTAACACCGCCCGACCGGCACAGCGCTGCGGCATGGCCAGACTTCGGCATGGTGTTTGTGTGCGTGCTACTAGACGTATGCGAATTATAATTGCATAAGTTGATAAAAATGCTATGCAATAGCTTTACCGCGGCAGTCTAGGAGTGCCACACTTATTTTATGAGTCACGAGTCCAAATGGAGTAACAAATCGTTGCACTAAATAGTATTCAAAAACCTAGCTCAGTTTTAGGTCACTCCCCGTTAGAATATTGGATGTTGACCTCCTAGTATTTTTTTGTTGTATTTTGCAGAGCCGTCAGCTTCCTACTTGACAATAACTAATTACCTACCCTGGACGGCTGAACCTTCTAGCTGGTAAAATCACTTAATTTGCTTTAAAAATATCTACCATTTTTCTAGAAAAACTGAATGGTAACCCACTAGCTCTACCTAGCCCTACCTCTAGCTGTACTGTACCTGATAGAAAATAGCTTTAAAACACTACCAGTTAGTACCTACAATATATTTTAAGGTGATTCAAAATATGAAATTTAGTCGTATGCGCTTATTTGAAGTTCATAATTATCATATTTTTAACATAAAAATGACATTATAAATAATCATCATGTAAATTTAATATTTTTCATGTAAATTAAAATACGATACATAATTAAAACGAAATAAAGTATAATTTACTGCATGGAGTTCATGTTACGTATGAAATTGGAACTTTGCAAATAAAATGTATAATGTATTAGCGCAACCGTTGTGCCGAACCTTTCATTAATAAGGGCAGAGCAAACCAAACGCCTTATTGTAATAAATAATAAGGGTATAAAACGTTATTTTGCTACCTTTGCGGTTTGTCCACAATATACACATCCTACAGTATTAATATCATTTTGGTTTACACTTTACACCCTTTATAGTTTATAACTTTATACAATATAATACTACCTAAATACAGGGTGCAACAAAACTAAGTGATAATACTTTAGGGTGTGTATGAATCCCCACTCCCCCGTATAGAGTTCACTGTGATAGTAGCAACTAGCAGCGCTGAAAGATTTACTTTTGTATGGGAAAATTCATGACGCCCGGGAGTTTGCCCATACAAATCACCAATAAAATCTACTCTTTCAGCTCTGCTTCTTTCACAGTGAACTCTATAAGGGACACATGCTAACCTTAAAGTATTATCACTATGTTTTGTTACAACTTACACCCTGTATATTCCTATAATATGAATACTAGCTGTTCCGGCAAATGTTGTTTTGCCATATATAAATGGCGCTGTATGTGAAAAATGATTTTCCTTGTTTTCCTGCATTTCTCTTGAAGTTTTTTCTGATATTTTTTTCCTATAAACCTCACGGAGCCTGAGACCTTAATTTTTATATATTAGATATAGGAACGTGCTGGAACAATAGGTACTTACCAAGTAATCATGACAAGTAATTAATAATATAAAATGTATTACAAAGTTTTGTATTTATAACGCCAGTATTTTCGTCATATTAAGAAAAATGTCATGTCAGAGTCATGTCCTTTATGACCAACCTTGGGACCTGGTACTTAGTGACTATTATGTGAGAAATAACCCCCTGAATTTCTGACTACGACAGTATTTAAGAGACTTTACACTTTACAGATAGGACACTTTCGTCGTGACTTTTCTATGGTCAATCGGCCTAACCTAGACCCTAATTCATAGGATTCGGAAACTTCATCGCGCAATATCGAGCAATAGGCGGGTCCACATCAAGCGAGCCGCCTCGGGCGAGGCATGCTCGCCGAGGGTAAGGCGGATGGGCGTACACAGCGAGGTTGCCTCGCTCGAACAGCCCGAGCCATTGCTCAGTTTAGAACACTGCACACGATGGCACCGAACGTACGCACAGCCGTGGCAGCTTATGCTTTTATTTTGCTATGTAACACAACTATCAAAAATAGGAGAATCTCATCTGTATGATCCTAACAAAGTCTCCATTTTTTAATCCCTAACAGGAATATTCTTTTTGCGGCTAATTTTTCTCCAAGAATCTTCCCACAACTCCCTGTTAGTGTAATTGGGATCCCTGGCATCCCAAAGCCGTACATTTGCGGCGTATAAACTTATTAATTGTCGACACTGATAGTTCATTTTTGACCGCGGCACAAACCAAAACATGTGACGTCCACACTGCGCGAGGCAAACGACCGAGGCACCTTTGAGCATTTCAAAAAACCGACACCGCTCGGCTCGCCCGAGCGTGAGCATGCGCCCGCCTCGGGCGAGCAACGTCCACACCAAGCGAGCGGTACGGCGCATGCCGCGCGAGGCGGGCCGCGCCCGAGGCGGCTCGCTTGGTGTGGACCCGCCTAATTGACCAATGGTGATTGGTCGCACGTAAACTTTCCGAATACGAGTCAAACGGAAATCGTGATTATTTGCACACTACAATATCGCCTATAGTTATCTCTAAAGGACATATTCTGCCGCGAATTATGACTTTATTTAGAAATTATCTTAAACTCGTTTATAATCGAAACGCTACCCGCCGTTCGCTCGGGCCAGTAATCTCAAACTATCACACTATCTTAACCTAACTAACTCCTATTCACACGAAACATAGGATATCGGATCTTATCCGTTAATTGGCTGCCCAGACATCTAGCTCTAGACATTAGACTAGGCATATGACTCACTGAACGAGATTAGGCTCAATCAAGATTAACTTTTGTGGTGTCAATTATTGCTTACGCTTGGTTTTTGAGGTTATAGTCACTGGGAGTTTATATTTTCAACATTATTGTTGAGTGGTTAATGTTCTAGCGTTAGCCTATCTTTAGTCTTTAGTCTTTACACAGTACACTTGTAAAAATCTTGTGTTCGTGGTTTAGTGATTTAACTCCTCGTAAGCGAATAAACCGATTGGCGATTACTACAAATTTTTTTCGTGTGTCTTGGTTCGAGATTGGTTCAGATTTACAATACGATTAATAAAAATATTTTTACTCTTTTCAAATAATAATAATTGTATGATCCAGATTGTAACAAACAAAAAAGCTTAAGACGTACAGGATAACTTTACTGTCGATCCACTAGTAATACAGAGATAGCAACCGGGCAATAGTGTTTTATATTGATAAAGCCTAAAACTCAAACAATTGATTCCGGATTTAAAAAAATAATATCTATTACGAAAAAACTCATTTAGCGCCGATTCCGCATCGTTCTTATTCACTTGGCATATAAACGACGGGCGTAAGAGTGAAGAGACAAGGACGATGTTTTATTTTTTGAATTATTCGCCCCCTTAATAACGGGACATATGCACTAGCTCAAAAGGCACAAAACGAATGTGGTGACTGTCCATGACAGAGGATTCCCTAAAAGTAATTTAGTGTTCGGTAAATAAAACCGCTGATATCACATAGGGACTATCCATAAAGTGCGTCACACGAATTTCATGATTTTAGAACCCCCCCCTTGTCATTGCCACAGGTGGTCACATTTGTAACCCTAGTGTGACGTCACAAATTTCTAATTTTTCACATCATAAAATTAAAACCACCTCAATATTTCCAGCTTTGCGAATCGCCATTCAATTTATTTAATTTAAATTGTGATGTCACAAAACTTAGGACTCCTGACCCCTTCCCCACTACTTGTACCATGATTGATGTCACACTTTGTCGACCGCCTTATCTACGAGTGACATACTTCATGGATGACCCCATATTGCAAAGCAATATTGCATCTCTGTGTCACTGAAAATCCGCGCTTTTCGGCCTTTCATGTGGCAAAAATTCGTTTCGACTTTTGGCACTCGTATGAATGAGATTTCGAATTTTCGAATATTACATCCACTAATTATGCCGTTGTGGGTGGATTGAAACCTTTATGTTGAATGCTAATGAGGTCTCAGATGAGGTTCCCGAGGTATTTCTTTCAGATTTGAGGTTCGTTTGATGCTAGGTGGACAGAGTGTCATAGAAATGTTCCCCTTGACCCGGAAAAGAGTATAAAACTAGTCGAAACGACGACACGAGGCGCAAAATTTCATACAAGCTTACATCCATACTTATAATAATTTATAAATCCGAAAGTGTGTCTGTCTGTTGCCTCTTCACGCCTAAACCGCTGAACCGATTTTGCTGGGCATGGAGATACTTTTAGTCCCGACAAAGGGCGTAGGATACTTTTATCCCGTTCCCGCGCGATTAACGAATATTGACGCAATGGAGTTGCGGGCGTCATCTAGTTTTTATATAAAGTTTGGAAATGTTTGTATAATTATTATTATTTTGTTTGGAAATTGACACGCTTTACAGAATGAACCATGCTTGATGGATTTAAGCTTGAGAGAAGTCGTTAGATTAATAATATAATTGTTTGTAATGGGTATACCAAAATGCAGTTAGTTTTTCTAGTTCCACCCCCCCCCTTCCTCCAAGAAATGACCGGTGCCAAAGCTCTCCGCATATTAATCAAACGACACACGAAATCTGTATAGATAAGATAGATAAAAGCTCATAGCAAGGCAAGGAGTGAAGATAGGTACAAAGTGTAAACGACAAATTTGTAGGAAATTTTATGAGCTTTCATTATGTGCAGGATATTTTTGACTCTACAACGGTGCGTTGCGTTGCGTGCGTTGTAGAGAAAAAAATTCCTGCACATAATGAAGCTCCTATAGCGATATGAGCAAAAAACTAAAAATATTGAAACTTGAGCCCCTCACCCCACCCTGGGTGATATCGTTATAATTTATAGCCTATGTGTTGACCCGACCTCTAAGTAATATTCGTGCAAAATTTGAAGTAAATCCATTCAGTACTTTCTGAGTTTATCCCGGACATACATATAGACAAACAGACAAAAATTCTAAAAACTATATTTTTGGCTTCCATATCGATTGTAGATCACGTCCCAAGTATTATTTTTCAAAAATATTCAATCTACAGAATTGGCTTTCCTACGATTTTATTATACAGGTAAGATTTAAAGTTTTCTTTGTAACTATAAAACATAACATGACGTGCTTGTAAGGTGAATTATTTATATTTACAACAATGAAAGGACACTGAATACTTGAGAGTTATGTGGGGTCAACTGAGGTATTACTCCTTTGAGCCGGGAACGTCACGGAAAAAGGTATCCTTGGGAATTCCTGACCTCATTAATTCTGATAACAAAATATCTACTAACATTATAATTCCTAATTAAATCTCTTGTTGTTTTATTCTCAGCTCTATTGTAGAGCTATAATAAGGTTGCTATGAAGTGCAGAAAACTTATTTATAATGCTATGTACTTTTTTCATATAACGATTGCGATTTTCGTGTAACTTTCTTCCACACACAGTAAAAAGAATGTAGACTTTTTATTGTAAATTTTAGCATATTTTAGCCTTTGAACGCAAGTCGCAACGCTACATTTGAAATATTTCTGAAACGGGACCGATTCAGTAACAGATTCTGAATCGTTCCAATTCCCAACAATAATCGATTGTGACCCAGCTATAACTCATAAAACAACCAGAACGCATAAATCAACGATGAATTTATTTAAGTGATTGACTCTCGATTCATTGAGCCATTGTAAGTCACCGTTTCTCAATACTGGCCTGGAATTGATATCCAATTGAAATAATATTAACTCTTTATCATTGATTGAATCTAGCGGTGACGAGTGTTGCTACTGCCTAGCTTAAATCTCTATTCAAGACAAGGACCAACCATTGCATTGTTCACATAGAAAAAGGGTCAAATTCCCTAATTAGACCCATTTTTCTACTTCTGCCTTTTTCTAATAGCCCACCGCCACGATAGGCACAAGAAAAATACATGCTTCGGATGACCACGTAAAAAGTTGGTCCTACGCCTGTTTTTTCGCCGGTTGTGTCGGTCATATATATGACAGTGTACGGATTAGACGAAAAATCGGAAATTTTCTATTTTCTTCAATTTTGAATAGGCATTAGTAAAATGAATGCGAGAGTAGAACACCCGCGTGTCAATTCACAATAGTTTTGATGCTACGAGCTACCAAAATTTAGCGTTTTTTTGCGGCCCGGAAGGGAAAAATCCACATTTTTCCAAAACTTTTACATAATAAATAAAATTTTGTATTCCACCTGAAAGCCTATTAAATGAGGTATATTTCAAGCTTTTTTCCTGATCCGCTGTGTCGATATTTTACCTACAATAAAATAATTTTCATTTTTAGGTTTTTATTTTTTTTATCCAAAACCAAACAAAACGCGCAATCGAAAATATCGACAAATTAAAGGTATACAAGCATTCTATGCACACAAAAAAAATCACCCGTGAGATCCGTTTACTAGCAGTTCTAAATTAAGCTATTCAATTTACAAACTTAATTGTCAACAGGGTTATCAGACGACGCAACGCTGTATTATTTGTAGTCTTTTCGTTTTCGCGTGACCATCAGTTACCTTGATTTTTTTAAATAAATACTAGAAATAATATTAATTGTTTGAAGTATTACGAACTGACATCCGATTTTTTTACCTTCTAAAAAAAGAGGAGGTTATATATTTTTTCTAATACTTTTTTTATAATTTTAAATTATACTCATTAAAAGCGTATATAACTTTCATGCTATAAATGTTAATGTATTATGTAACTATTTCTATTGCATTATTGACAGCCATCCATTGAAAGACAGTAGTGGCAGCCCTAGCGTAGGATTTCACGAATAGTAAACGGATCTGACGAGTGATATTTTTTGTGTGTATGTAATGCTTGTATACCTTTAATTTGTTGATATTTTCGATTGCGCGTTTTGTTTGGTTTTGGATTAAAAAAATAAAAACCTAAAAATGAAAATTATTTTATTGTAGGTAAAATATCGACACAGCGGATCAGGAAAAAAGCTTGAAATATACCTTATTTAATAGGCTTTCAGGTGGAATACAAAATTTTATTTATTATCTAAAAGTTTTGGAGAAATATGGATTTTTCGCTTCCGGGCCGCAAAAAATCGCTAAACTTTGGTAGCTCGTAGCATCAAAACTATTGTGAATTGACACGCGGGTGTTCTACTCTCGCATTCATTTTACTAATGCCTATTCAAAATTGAAGAAAATAGAAAATTTCCGATTTTTCGTCTCCTCCTAAAGTAAAGGAAGAGTTTTGCGCACATGTGATTATAAACTTACTCTTTGTTCCGTCGGTTAGCGCTTGTTTTTAACCGAACCTAGGGCGTAGGGGATCCCTAGACCTAAAATTAAATAACTTCATTAAAATAGAATACTTTTCAAACTATGATATACCCGAGCGATGGGCACACGCCTTTTTTCATAAATGTATAATTACATACATTAATGGCATATGGGGTAGGTACAGGGTACGTACATTTCATAAAGTCCATTAGTAATAATGGCCAGTGTACACTTGTGTATTTTGAACCCTATGTCCACTGCGATACGGCGGATATATAGCACGGGAGCTGGGCACAATCGCGTCCTTTTGAACCCTCGTGCTATTGTAATAAAGTCGAACAGGTGGACAGCGAAAGCATTTATCTTGTTAATCGGTATTGAGTTAACAGAGAATATCATAGAGTAGCTGTCGTTACTCGAGCCGTGAAAAACTGATGCCGATATTTTTAATTAATGACTTCCATATTGAGAAGGAAAAATTGCGCTCTTCATTTTATCGACCCTATATAGCTGTATTGGACGCTCACAACTTTAAGATCGAAGAAACTGGACAGGCAGTCTGCAGACTTAGCATGGCCACCATAGATAGGTTCATTATTACGGTAAAGAAGACACAGTGCCATCACTGTGTCTTCTTTACCTTTACTTTTTCTTGTGAGCAAACTGACAGATTTCCTTTGTTAATCCATATTAACAAAGGAAATCTGTCAGTTTGTCCGCAAAAACTGTCAGCGTTTCTATTCTTTAATATCTCTACGGTGGCCATGGTAAGCCTGCTGATATACGTGTCACAAACTACTAATAACGACACGTCAAATTTGCTCTACCAAATACTACCAATAGCGTGTCCACTGACTCCCGACCTCCCCTCGCCCGCTTACTCCTCGCCCCACCTAAGAGACCTTTAACACTGCGTATTCTCCTTCGAATTTTGCCTAGCGATCTTATAATAATTATTGTGCGCGGCCTATATTTCTTTACCATTTTGACAGTCTATGTATATTATCACTATATTGTAAGTAGGTACATATTCACTTGTAAGTTGTGCATAACATCATATCGTTACTTAACCCCATTTCTATTGGTAAATCAAATCACATTGTTAGTTGTAACTTGTAAGTTGTATATAATATTGTTACGTTTAAACCCTATTCAATTGGTAAATCACTCGTAAGTTGTACATAACTTTATATTGTTATATTAACCCCTATAATTCTATTGGTAACTTTGAACAGAAAGCCTTCAAGGAACCACGTTCTGTTGTCATTTCCATGTTACGCAAACAGCAGACTGTATTGATTGCAGACGACCATTTTCCAAGAAAGTTATTTATCACAGAAATTAATTAGACAAAATTGTATCCACCATTAATTAAAGTTGTATCGAGCTTTTCCACTCAACTGCGACGGACAGTCCTTTGATAACTTTATTGGTTGGATGCAATAGAATTTTAACTCCTAACTGTAAATAAATATTATCGACGGTCCAATAAATACTGTGGAGAACCTCTTTAGGTTCGTTTAGACTTGAAAGTGAATTATTACTCGTATCGTACAGTTTGTGTATTCCTTACTTGCCATTGTGGCAATCATGCTTCTCCCTCATGGGGTCAACGTGAGGACTGGAACATTTAAAGTCGTCCGTCGGCTTTGTCGGCTACCACAAGTCCTATTTGTATTAAAATACCGTTCCGATCAACGCGGCAAGCGACCGCGACCAACAAAAGTTCAAATAAAATTCCACTTTTTTTTTTGAACTTCATTTTCTACCAGCATTGGTATAGCGACCCATGCCGCCGCGTCGCTGCTTTGTAGTAGCGTAGAGCAAAATAAAACTTATAGCCTACGACCTACGTCATAAAGTAGCATTTTATTTCGCGGTCGCGGGGGCTTACGGCAAAGATCGGAAAGGCCAGCTTTATATTAATGGCCTGGCAATTTGTATAAGGATGATTTTACACAACACTCGGTCCCTAAAGTGAAATTACCTTTAACTACTAGGTATAAATTCCTCTGGTGTAAAGGATAGCGGTATAACTCAAAAGCCCCGGACCCGATTCGTCCCGGTCCGCTGGTGCCTGGAATTCCAACAATTTGACAATTTGTTCACTCCCACACTAAACAAATATTATACGAAAAATTCCCCAAACATAAATTTCACATTTTGAGCATATCATACCCAATAACGCATAAAATAATTACGAAACATTATAAATATTTATACCGTTAAAGTACAGGTGTTTTTGAAATTTTATTGTAGTATGGAAATTTTAATAGCCTTGCGCGACACCTTTTTCTATTGACATGACATAAAATTAGTTTTATATTTAGGGCAAGGGCGATTTTAATTACATAAACTTCTTAGATCGCCGTTGACAGAGAATCGGAAAACCCCTATATTTCCTATTCTTAATTTATTTACATTTATTAAGTTGGCAAGAGATAATTTTTTAGAAAGAAACATTGACACGTAAACCCAGTAAAATATAATTTGTACCACAACCTCCGATGATATTTAAACTTATTCAAAGGTGATTTTTATCGCAATTCAAATTAGAACGTTTTCAGGAGGAGATTGCGAGGTGACGATAAATAGAATCTGATAAAAATGTCACCTCAATATTCTAAATTATTTCAAAACACCTGCCGAGAACTGAATATTTTATGTCGATATTTTTTCATATTTTGTTGTATAAATATCAAATTGTTACCATCGAAAAAATTCTTTCATAAACAGATGGCAGCGTAATTTGATCGCGTTATGTAAAACCCAGCCGACAGATGAAGACTAACATTGACATAATCCGACCAAATGACGTAGGTCCTTCAATTGCCTAAGGGGCGTCCACAAATTACGTGAGATGTTTTTTTGAATTTTTTGACCCCCCCTCCCCCTCTGGTGAGATTTCGTGAGATTTTATTCAACCCTCCCTCCCCCTCCCAAATCTCACGTGAGATTTTTCAAAATGTGGGTTTCTTACATAAATGTTTGGTTTGACAGTCAGTAGATTTTCTTTCGAACGAATTTGGAATGATCTTAATCGTATAACGATTACGCTTACGATTAAATGCTAAGCATACTCGTACGTACAATCTGCATGAAATGGACCAAAATACTAAATAGTACCCATTATTTTATTGAGAAAAAAATTACGTGAGATTTGCCGAGACCCCGCCTCTCCCCAACGTGAGATTAGGTGAGATTTGACTCGACCCCCCCCCCCCCCCCCTAAACACCTCACGTAATTTGTGGACTATGAATCAACTTCTTTGAGAATGTACCTAACATTCTTGTCGCCTGGGACCTCACAAGAAGAAGTTACTTGTTAAATCTCAAATGACTTGCTAGGCCTATTATGCTATATATCTTTTTGTAAATATTTATATGCAAACCACCCAATCGTTGGCAGTCATCCTATTATTGACACCTCAGATTTGTATTTGAAAACATTAGGAATGCCAATAGTCGGATAGCCGTTGTATGAAATGCTAAAGTGCTAAAATTGTACTTTTCCGGGTTTCTCGACAAACTTAAGGTCCTCTAAGACAAAACTGCTTTGGACATCGTGGTTTCGTACAAAATTGTCAACGCGGGTGCCCCTGACAGAGTAATTTCGTCCGGAACCACGCAGACGTAATTTCGTGCCTTGTGCTAAAACACAAACACAATTTTAGATAACAAAGACGGCACTGGAATGCTAGCAAAACAGGATCGCAGAGATGTTGGAAAAATAAGTTAAAAAGTACAAAAAAGCGTAGTGAATAACACAGAGGATCTGACGTTACTTTGAACTCGACAAGGAAATAGTTAGCGGCAGTGAATACCTTGAAAAAACTTTGTGCAATAATGAGTTATACAGCGGAGCTGTGGTTAACTTCGGTTATTTACATGACATAATATTTCGCTTTGTGCGGGTTTGTGCAGAACTTTTCCCACCATTTAGTTAGAGATACTTGTTTTCTTTTATTTTGATGTGATTTTGCAGTACGAAACGTAACTTTGTGAATTACGACTGATTTATGTTTGTAGACAGACGGTCAATTTGAGCCATTTTATATCGTTTGTATTTACATAAAATCAATGACATATAATAAGTTAATATCCATAAAAAATGTCCCATAACCTCCAACTTTTTTTCGAAGTTAAAAAGCAATAACAAAACATTACGCAAATAAAAAACCCCAATCATCTAGCGCAGTCGGTAGGAATGTTTGCAGATTCCTCAATATGGTATATGTAATAACTACCCCCGGTTGCATTAGGGTTAGGGTGGATGTCACCGCGCTTGTAACCCTTAATTACGAGATAAGATTATATGACTTACCCCAGTAAAATTATAGGGGTTAACAAACGTCATGGAGACTTGCTGTTTGAAATGTACGTATTGGTTTAACTGTGACCGCGGTTTACGAGTTTAAATGTTTAACTTTAATATTAACGTGGAAGCCACATGTCTATACAATGTTTACAAAATATTTTTTGTGAGCACTTCTCGCAGCTAATGTTAGTAAAAATGTAAAAAAGATATACGCTTGGTTGCTGAGGTCCTGACTAGAGTTTATCTATTCAGCAGCATCAGCAGCAGCAGCAGCAACAGATTGGTTAATGTTAGGAAGCCAATCAAAAGCGCTAGGGAGAAGATAAACTTCGATTAGAATACCTCAGTATATAAGGCCAGAAATAGGCGCGTCAGTCGGGGCTAGATATTCCGTTCACATTTTTTAACTAGCCTATACTGTCCTGCTACCACTGCTAAGCAAAGGCCTCCCCAAAAAATTCCACCAGCCTGGCTGGTATCCCTCCAGCTCCTGGCTATCTTTTCTAGGGCGAGCATGGCGTCTTTAATCATAAGTTACCCACTCAGTACTCGATTTTAGTTCACGTTAATACTAACGTGCATACACAGCAGCGGTTCTCGATTTTTTTTGGTGGTGAAACCTTTTTGAATTGTCTCCATGCTGATGTTTTATGAAATTTTTAAAAACAATTTATGTAGAGCCCCAAGTCTCAACAAGGCCTTCTCGGAGTCCTAGGGCTCTGCGGAGCACACTTCGAAAGTGGCTCGTATTACAGAAATCCTCACCTCACAGCGCTTTATATTCGCACTAGTGTTTTGATATACGTATTGATTCTGTTCACGTACGGCGGCCGGCGGCACAATAGGGAGTAGCGTCATGGAGGATGGTTTTAAAGAATTAAGCGGAAACCGCCTGCGCCCGCGCATCTTGAGCGCTGTTCCGACTGAACAAGCGGACCGATAATTGCAACTAGATGTTGCCCGCAACTCGGTTGCGTTGAAATTTGTTTTTGGCGCGGGAACTGTAATCTAGCCGTGGTAAGTGCGCTTACAGACGAACGGCACGTGTCGGCGACACGCGTCGGCGGCAGTCGACGGCAGACGACGGCACGTGTCGGCAGCAGTCGACGGCAGTCGTCGGCACGTGTCGGCGGCAGTCGGCGGCAGTTGACGGCAGTCGTCGACAGTTTATAACGCTTGCAGTTGTGACGTAACGCGTAAAGGTAAGCGTTCACAGGTCCATATAGTACGCAACGGACGTTTCGCATCAGACGGATATTTTTCTTACAGTACGTCTCACTGTATCGGCAGCGTACGGATTACCGACTAGCTAGTATGTTTAATGCTTATCTTCAAATTAGTCCAAACAAAGTTCCTAAGTCAAAATTTCTGCTTTCGACTTTTCCATCCATACCCCCCTTTTGAGCATTTATTTACTAGGCTAAACAGTAATCCGTACACTGCCGATTCAGCGGACGTACTGTGAAAAAAATATCCGTTTGATGCGAGATATCCGTTGCGTACGAAACCGACCTGTGGACGCTTACCTTGCGGGGTACTGGTACGTCACAACTGGGAGCCTTCTACCACCTCTACTAACCGACATCGTTTGATAGATAAGAATTTATTACTTTAACGTCAAGCTAGCGATCTTAAAAAAAGTTGATATTTCACAGCGGATTAACATTGTTTTGCTGTTTTTTAGTAAAATTAAATTTAAAAAGTAAGTACGGTAATGTTGTTGTAATCTTATAACAAAGTGTTCTGGAAACATGATCGTAATAGGAAAGGTCGTGGTAGGCCCCCTGCAAGCGTCATAAACTGCCGTCGGCTGCCGTCGACTGCCGCCGACACGTGCCGCCGACTGCCGTCGACTGCCGCCGACACGTGCCGCCGACACGTGCCGGTCGTCTGTAAGAAGCCTAAAAACTATCCTATGTCTTTTCCCGTCTCTCAAAGTATCCCTTACCTCCTTACCAATCCTACTTATCAATTAACACTCGCATTTGACGAGAGTCTAGTTGCATTCGATATGAAATTATGTACAAAATTAACACTCGCATTTGACGACAGTCTAGTTGCATTCGATATGAAATTATGTACAAAATGTTTGTGATTTTGCCTAACGCATTGAAAGAGCTATGATACAATAATAATATTAGTGTTGCGCTTTAAAAACATCCGTACATAATTATGTATCGATGATTTCCCTCTATTCTTATAGTCTGTGGAGGTACGGTAAAAGGAATTTAAATAAAGAATGGCAGATAAAAATTAATAACATGTTTACAAATAGAGGGTAGAGCGGGGTTTCAGTGCTTACCTTTAGCATCTAATTACATTTTCCTGTATTGTAGGAATCAAAAGATACAGCACATAGAGGGGAAATAAGTGTGTAAATATGAACAGAATCAAGAGATTTACACACGATTCCCTCACAAACACACGGCTTCTGTGATTCATTTCTTTTATAAATTAGCGCTGCTGTAAATCTCTGGCAAATTTAAAAACTGGAATTTAGTAGTAAAATGCTGGAACCGTGGAAGTTTCATAGCTTTTTTTATTAGTGCACTTAGCACTTAATCTTATTGATTTGCAAATAGCTTAAGCGTCTTACGCGATTTTCATTTTATCTGATATTTTTTTATAAAATATGTTATTTTAGAGCTTTAAATTTGTCAACTAATATTATTATTTATTAGGATGATAATATAGTATCTTCGACATTATTGTAGTTTGACATTATTTTAGATTGATTTTGAGGATAAACTATGGTCTATGCCTATACATATTATAATATGTTACATTAACTCTATGGGTAAGTTCCGAAATTAATCCAGTATACTGGCCAGTGCTCATGACGTCTAGGATCGACGCCATACTCTTGAATGTCTTGATTCATTCCGAAATATACGTCAGTGTAGTGACGTAGACTTTGTTGGAATGTCATTACTCATTAGTCATTATAATATGTCATACTTGTCCAATGTCCAACTAGTCGCACACCAGTATAATGTGGCTTTGTACACAATTTTATGACGTCTCGAGCACTGGCCAGTATACTGGGTTTTATTTCGGAACCTAGGCCAGATTTTTAAGTTATGCACAAAGGTAGTTAATGTAATATGTTTTGTTTCGCCCGTATTTGCGTCTGTGGTAAAAGTGCAATGCCCAAAGCGTTGTGCAAACTTTGCAGTAAATACGTGTGTTTTATTCGACAAAGGTTTTTACATGCGGGTAAAGTAAGGATAAAATATTAAAATATATTAAACTAGATGACGCCCGCAGCTCATCAAAATTCGTTTATGGTGCGGGTACCGTACATTTTTCCTTCCCTATGTCCTTTCCCCGGACTCTAACGGTCTTACTATAAAAAATTTAAACACCTGTTGAAAAGTTGATTAGAGAAAAATTCAGTACTTACAAAATGGTCTCAAAACAACTGTTCAATAGGTGTTTAATATTTTGTAGTAAGACCTATCGAATTTTGGTGGAAAGGAGTTGTAGGCGTCATCCATGGGCGTAGCCAGGATTCTACATAGGGGGGGGCATAGGTCTTTGGTGGGGGGGGGGGGGGGGGGGTTTACCAGAACGTAACCCCCCCCCCCCCGCGAGTTCGCACGTATGCGCCCGGCGCGCGCGCGCCTTTTAAAATTCTCAGATGTAATGTGTGCGTTAACGCTTTGGAGTTAAGGTTGGATTTGCTATGTTCGGTTTTGATACTTCGTTTCGATGCGCTTCGACTGCGCTAATATAAATTGACCCTTAGCGACCGATCGCTCTTGTAACCCCCTGCCCGTACCTCGCTACGCCCATGGCTCATCTAGTCTATACATTTGCCTACTATAGTTGAGGGTACATATCAATATACAATTCGTTCATGTAAAATCATGGCCTGGAGGGGAAACCGCCATTTTCACATCAAAAAGCTATTACGGTTACTCGCAAGTGTCATGCAAGCCTTATTCAGTTGAATTTCAGTGTTGCATACGTGTTTATAATTTGCCATGTCGCGTTTCTGTTGGATTTTTTTTAGAATTAAAAATTGGTAAAAGCCCTGTACTAATAGGTTACATCAAGTACTCATAAAATCTAAGCTACAAATTTGTAAAAAAAAAATTAGCGTCATGTATTTTATAATGATTTCTTCTATACTTTAAGGCCGTCCCCCGAGCAAACGAACTTGGCCATACATTTGCCGCGTTGCCGAGATCGCACCAAAACCCTATTTTTTTTACTTAACTTAGTTCAAAATTGTCCTAAAAAAATTTTAAACGGGGAATATTATGTAGTTTATGATATTGTCGATCTATTGGCGTGTGTTTCAAATAAAAGTAATTTGTAAATCCTAATTTCCGGTTTAAAATCCGGTTTGTAATTTGCTGAATGTATGCTTGAATTTAAATAAATTGGTTTTACTTTGGAAGCTGATATCATGAGTATAATAAACAAAAATAGAAAATTTAAAACGGGAAAAGGAATGTTGATATATTGAAGATTATTGCTGTATTTTTATTATAACTTTGTAGCTTTCAAATTATGAGTTTATAAGGCTTGAAATACGGTAAATTACGGTATCTCCGTAAGGAACGCCCTTAAGTTACTTGTAAAATACTAGATGACGCCCGCAACTCCGTTGCGCCAAAATTCGTTTATCGCGCAGGAACCATACATTTTCCGGGATAAAAAGTATCCCATGTCCTATCTGACTCAATGTATCCCCATACCAAATTACAGCAAAATCGGTTTATCCGTTTGGGCGTGAAAAGGAAACAGACAGACAGACACACTTATGCATTTATAATATTAGTATGGATTTCGTACCCCTGCAGCCCTGTCCAGTCAAAAACTGATTAAATGTAACTGGACCTTTAGTCAAGTTGCATTTTATTTTGATAATTTCGACAGTGAAGGTTCGAGGTAGCTGTCGAAAATGTATTTGACATAATATCTCATAACTCATAAGTCATAAATAACGCAGTCATCTCTTCAAATCCCATTAAGTATCTCTTACTTCGCTGTCAAAACTATCGGATGCTACTTATTTAAATACCCAGGTTTTATTATTCGTAGCCAGAGCCCCTAGCCAAAATTTAAAGAATTGACATAACATGAGTCGAATGTCGACTTTATTTTCATACATTTTGTTCGGCGATTCTATTAAGAAACGATAAAGAAAACGTCTTAGCTAAAGGACCTGATCTGCCTACGGTAAATATTTGCTTATACAGGCCCTTACAGCCCATTAATAAGCTAACAACAGCCCTTAAGATATTTTGAGTCCTCGATTCCTCAATGCTCATTTAAAATGAGATATAATTAAGTGGGTGATTGATTGCCTCCCACGGCCACGGTCCCACCTGTGCCTCCAACGTGAAGCTGATATCAGACAATTCACTCTAGAGAATCGTTCTTTCGGGGAAATGCTTAATTTTTTAATATATTTAATTGTGTTTTTTGTGGTCGGTTTTGAGTTAAAAAAGAGATATATTGCACAATATCAGATGTCTGCCAAAAATTCTATAAGGAAATTTCTGATAGGCAGCAGATATTGTGAATATCTGCTGTCAAATGCCTGTTTCATAACTGTCACAAAATACGTAATCATCAAAGGATATGGATCGGCCTCCCCGTTTCGGTTTGTACTTTGTATCAAGCGACTGAGCTACTGTACTGTACAGGTTTTATCAAGCGACTGAGCTACTGTACTGTACAGGATGTTACTAAACATAGTGATAATACTTTAGGGTGCGTATGTGTTCCTAATATTGAGCTTACTGTGAAAGTAGCAGCGCTGAACTTACTTTTTTAACTTTTATATGGGCAAATTCATGATGCTGGGGCGTCCTTTCCCGGGATTCAAAGTATCCCCGTTTAGCAAAATCCGTTCAGCGGTTTGGGCGTGACGAGATAACAGACAGACGGACAGATACACTTTCGCATATACTAATAGTAGGGATGACAATATATTTGTCCATCAATACACGCGTTACACATTTTACTCGGCACATCGTTATTCCTGTGATCGGCGTGTCTACATTTTCTTAAAGTAAACTGAAAATATGCTCCTAATTGAGCCTGGAATGTGTACCCTGATTCTACTCGTCTTTAATAAATAATTCTTTTTTTTTATATAAGAAGGCAGGTCGCTATAGCCCTGACGTTACTGCGACCCATGAGGATCTATTGTGACTAAATAAATAATTCTACGTCTTTAATGTAGCTTCGTTGCTTCCTCGACCTAGTCTCGTAACCAAATAATGAGGCATATTTCATAGAAATTTTCATATTTTATATGAAGTTTCGTGCATCGATTCGCCATTTCAACTTTCGTTATGTTCTTCGGTTTGCAGTCATTAAAATATTTTGTAGTTTAAGAGAGACAGATGGTATAAGGAACTAAGCAGCACTTCCTTACCCGATTTTATTTTGTTGCTAAATAAATTCGGGTAAGGAATTGGTTAAAAGTAGACTTTGTATCATAATGACTTACTTATACATAGTTAAAAGAGACACAAAATTTTACAAATGACATTTTATAAAAAGCTATATTTTTATTCTATTTTATCTTTCTTTATAAAAATTACATATCGGTCCCGTTAGTTAAACAATATAATTATAATACATACGAGTAGTACATACTTATTAATTATTATATATAAACAAAACCAAAGTAAGTGATTATGTGGCAACTCACGGACATGAACGGTTATTGTTTTGCAGCGCCGGACGAGGGATTTGCAAATAATAATGAATAAACTATTAAATAATAAATAGCTTTGTGCTTCGCCGTTTGGACTTTACATTGTAGAGCTTGTCCAATTTGAAATGACGCGCCCCACCACTTCAAAGTTGATATAAATGAAACATTTTTGTACTGTGAATACGAGGGAGAGGCGCGTCATTTCAAGTTAGACAAGCTCTACAATCTATCCATGTGATCTAACACAGCATTGAAAATACGCGACGATGATGATGAATGTCACTGAAAATTCACCTGGATCGTATTTCTTGCGGGCATAAATTTTTATTTGCAAGCGTACCTGCGGAACGGTGGCGTATAAATCTTGCAACTGTCCATTTTAACCAACACACGGAATAAAACAACCCGTTGACATATCCTGTTAATGGCATTGAGTTTAAATTGAAAACAATAAATGGTATAAAATATAGTGCTTGAAAGTATGTTTAATCTATATATATAAAACTCAATGGTGACTGACTGACATGGTGATCTATCAACGCACAGCCCAAACCACTGGACGGATCGGGCTGAAATTTTACATGCAGGTAGATGTTATGACGTAGGCATCCGCTAAGAAAGATTTTGATTAATTCTACCTCCAAGGGGTTAAAATAGGGGATCAAAGTTTGTATAATATTATAATAATTCTTAACGCGAGCGAAGCCGCGGGCTAAAGCTCGTTATTTCATATATTTAAAATGAGACGATCTTGTCTGCTGTATTCGGTAAGGTGTAATTTTGACCATTTCAAACTCAAATGTCAAAATGGCTATGGGTTCGTTCCGAATTCCACCAGGCTAAGCATGGTTTAGTAGAAATACAAAAGAATAGAAGTAGTGACTTTAGGGATGGAATGACAGATTCTTTAGTGCCTCAGTCACTTTGTCTATTCAATTTCTCTACCATTTCTGCCAAGAACGAAACTCTTGTACAACTACCTTTATAATGTCACTTTGGAAACGCAAAGCCAGTGCATAAACCTCAATAAACACACCCTTCGTATAATTACGATGAAAAAACTTTCTTGCTCATACTTCGTGCGGCCCAGTCACATTTCTGTTGCTTTGTTAGTACGTCTGGCATCGATTTCGATGGAAAAAGTATAAAAGTTGCGGCCGTTAAAATGTGTGCTCGATCGAAATCGCCCGAAGCGTGATTTACAACGGCAATCCATCACAACGTGGTACTTGTGCTAGTACTTTGTGCGTGACTTTGCAACGTATGTTTCAATTCTTATGTAGCTATACTACGACTATCGGAAAACTATTAATGACTAATCTATACTTTCAAACTAATGTTATAAATGTCTGTGTCTGTATGTTACCTCTTCACTTAATTGAGGGATAGTTATTTAAGGAAATTACCCTCAATAGGCTAGGATGCTCTGAGTTCTGACATACCGCAAACAGAATCACTACTCTCTATTCATCATACACTTACACAATGTAATAAATAATATTGCAATTATAAAGGTCAGGTCTCGGTGGAAGTAACTCACCTCATCACTAACTTACACGCACTGTAGCTGGTTTCGGTGGCTCTGGTAATGGTCTTGTAATGCAATTATGTTTATTTTGTATCATATAATAGCATCACCTACTTTAAAAAATATATTGTCTGTTTACTTACAAATACATTATTGGTTTTGTTAAAAAGACTTAGAACCTGTAACTTTATGTTAGTTATAAGAAATATGTCATTAGCTGGTTAAAATTAACTGTATGTGGGTGCTTTCACAAAAATAGGGCAACTTTTGAAGGTATTTTGTCTTCATCATTTTTAATTTGTTATTAAATTCCCTGTTAGTGTACATGATAGGTGATCAATTAATTGTGTCTTATCTAAAAGGGCCAGTCACTTTATGCATTATTTTAGGAAATTTTTAGAGTTTTGCTGACTTACGTATCTAGGGACTGACAACTTTAAAGCCTTCATGCGCGAGTCTGACTCGCACTTAGCCGATTTTATATTATTTTAGGACTACTTGGTCGAAACTTCTTATATGATATATAAAGAGTGGAACTGTATCACCAAAGTATATATTTTTCAACATTTGGGCCAGACCAAAGCTGTTTATTTGACTGCTCTTGATGAGTTTCAGCTTTTGATATAATATTTTCAATAATTGTTTTTCTTAAGTCTATTATATTTTTTCAGTTGAGAAGGCTTAAACAAAATATGTATTTCGTTATAGTACTGATGTTTTCATACTAAACGTCAGTCCGAGCGCCTTTAGAAGCTAGGGCCTGATGGTCTAGGAACTGATATTTTGGAATAAAATTGAACTTAAAATTCTGTTGCAAATAACATTATAAAGTCTAATATGATATTGCGAACAATGCCGACGTATTACTGATAAATATTGATTAATTCATAAGAATTTAATAATATTAAACAACAAAATTACTTATCTAGGGATTGAACAAGTGACTGGAATTACCACGTGGTGGCCCACAAACTTTCATTTTTGCACTGATTTATAAAATGACCGCCGCAGAGCGAGTGTTTTAAGAGAATAACTTCATGTAATACTCTGAAATTCCCCAACAATATTCAACGCACATTCTGATGATGTCGCGAAATTTTAAAATTCGTAAGTGGCTAGGGCCTGGCGAAAAAAGTTGACTTCACCAAACTCATTCGAGAAAAAATAATTATTGTTTATTTTAACTACAAAATACTCACATAATTAGCTGCGACTACTTAAACATTTTAAAAAATATTAATAAAAATAAGTATAAACATAGTACTTTTTTAAATATGGATTCCTAAACACAAAATTTCGGAGAACGGACACACCCACACACATTTGGGACATATAAAACAGATTTTAAATATATAATATAATGTTAATTTTAACATAATTTGGGGGATAAATTAAACACATTGTAAGCTATCATTTAGCAATTGTGGCAGTAAATAATTAGTATTGATTTTAACTGAAATGTGCTGCGGAAACGAAGTTTTTGTGAAACCACCCATGTATCTATGTGCATGATGGAAGAGACTGCTCTCCACGACACAGGGAATCCAAGTGTGGGGAGCAGTGTTTTGTTTAAGATAACGTGTAAAAATTATATTTGAGGGAAAAAAAGATTTGTTTATTTATTTGTTTATATATACGATGTTTATACATACGACGACCTCTGTGGTTCAGTTGGTGGGCTGTTGGTAGCTCAAGCCCGGGGTTGCGGGTTCGAATCCCGCCGACGGAACAAAAAGTTTTCAAAGTTCCTGGGATTATGGATGTGTATTATATATGTGTATCATTTAATAAAAATCTTAAATATATAATGTATAAAAGTATTAAATATATTTCCGTCGTCTGGTACCCGTAACACAAGTCCTTCAGGTACTTACCACAGGGCCAGACTGACGTGGTGTGAAGCGTCCATAGATGATATCTATATGTTACGCTCAAAGACCGAAAACGCTCAGTGAGCGAAAAAATGGCTCACAACGCGTTGTGGTAATAGTGAAACGGCCACGACGCGAATTGGCCCTAGTGAAAACGGCCACGACGCGTTCTAGTAATCACAGAAATACCACAAAGCGAAATTCGTGTCGTGGCTGACGTGCTATTCGACCGCAACGCGTTGTGGTAATCGAGTAAAGCCATGACGCGTTCTGAGCATTTAAAAACAGCTACGACGCGAATTTCGCGTCGTGGCCGTTTCACTATGACCACGACGCGTTGTGAGCCATTTTTTCGCTCACTGAGCGTTTTTGGTCTTTGAGCGTAACATATACATATTATAAAACAAAGTCGCTTTTTTCCCTCATGTCCCTTTGTTCCCTTTAATCTTTAAAACTACGCAACGGATTTTGATGATTCTTTCAGTGTTAGATAGCCCATTTATCGAGGAAGGCTATAGGCTATATTTTATCACGCTAAGACTAATAGGAGCGAAGAAATAGAGAAAAATGTGGAAAAACGGGGAAAATTATTTGAAAGGGCTTATCTCGCGAACTACTGCAGCAATTTTTATGTTATTTGGCACCTGAGATCAGAAGTAGATCACGTAAAGGATCATTGGTTATCGATTTTAATCATTTTTTCAGTGGCTATATATTTTATACCCGTGCGACGCCGGGGCGGGTCGCTAGTTATTATTATAAACATAACTATATAAGTACGGCCTTTAAAGGACATGACGAAGGATGGTTTTAATCCCGAAAAAATGTAGAGTTCCCGCTCGTTAAAGTTCGATGCAATGAAGTTGCGTACAACATCTAGTAATACTTATTATAAGTATAAACTAGAACTTAATATTTTTTATAAATTGTATTGTACCTCTTTTTTGACGCTGATGGATTTAATCGAATCGATTTCGATTTTCGATGGACTCTTATCCATCAAAATCGATTCTTCGAATAGTAAGATAGGGTCTGGACCCTATCTTACTATCTTACTATTCGATTCCCCTGGGGGAAATAGGTTAGTTTATATCCCGAAAAAATGTCATACAGGTGTATTATAGGAAAATCGGATCAGATATTATTCATCTGACATTATTTTCCTATTTTAGTATGTGTAAACTATGTTTAAATGTTAAGTCTTGGTTATTCGTTTTATTTTATTTCATTTCTTAACTTCTGTCCATAATAGTCTTATATCATTCCCTCATATCATTCTTTAGGCTGTCATAAATATAAAAGTATCACATTGTCCTCGTAGTAAATAATAAATATTATGTAAAATAGTTCTCCCTAGACACTTACAAAACAAAGCATGATGTGACTTTCACAAACACTTATTCTCAATGGGATATCAATATTAATATATATACAGAATTTCCACGTGCGGGATGTTTGTTCCCTAGGGCCCAGTCCAGGTGAGAGGGTCTACAATTGACACCGGGGTAGGGCCCGGGTTCCTTCAAGCCCTACCCGTTTCGATTCAGTTTCAACCGAATGTAAAACAAATTAAACCTCTTTATTGCGCGGGTATTGGGCAATACTTAATTTGATAGAATTTTTATTATAATAACAGTATTTTTAAAACTGTGAATTTTTCCTCAATAAAGGGGATAGGTCCTACCTGTTCAAATCTATATTTGCAAATTTAATTATAATGGGTCCAGCCGCGAATCGCGACCACGGGAAATATAGATTCATTACATATGCATTTTAATAAAAAAGTATTATACCCTATTGCTTGATGCAAATAAAGCAAATTGAAACCGCAGGCTTATTAAATTCCCATCTATCCAGGGTCCTATTCTCGGGATTCGAATGTCGCGCACATCTAATTTTTGTATTACCTACCTACTACTACTACTATTCTAAGGAAATAAACGATCTCTCTACGTAATATTATAATGTTTTAAGCGCGGGTATGACATCCTACGGTCGAAGCTACTTGAGGCATGAGAAAAGGGCTCAAAAGGCCCAATTTTGGTACTCTTCATTCATCGCTGGCATCATTGTTTGGCATGTATCGCATATTACCAGTGAAACAGCCTGCGATCGAGGCACGAGAATAGGACCCAAGGGCGATTGTCCACGTTTATCGAACGGTTCTGAAAGTTATTACGACCACACCGCGGGCACCGTTAGCGTAATAGATACTGTCGCCATAAACATTATCAATATACCGTATCGGTGACACATCCTTACATATTTACATATAGGATATATGTATACTCGTATGAATAATAAATACTAAAGAGTACTGAGTCAAAAATGGTTTAACTAAATACGGCTAGCGGTAGGCTGTTACTTATTTTATTAGTTATTACATAAGCAGTGCCGGTTTTAGGACTACCGGCGCCCTAGGTGAGAATTCTTCAGCTTCCAGGGTGCTGATAGTGCTGAAAAAAATTGCGCCTCTTTTGTTTGCCTTCAGCGCCCTTTTTTAGGGCGATCGCCCAGCGTCGCCCTCCTAACGCTGCTACTGTACATAAGGCTAGGTTTAGTTGGTCTAGTTGTTTAGCTTGGCATGCTTGGAGATTGTGTCTTGAGGGTGCGATGGAAAAAATATTTCCGAGTTTTGTTATTGCGAATCACTCATGATGGTCTGTCAAGAAAGATGATTGTAAAATTCTTCAGATGAGCATGTAAAGATGTTTTCCAGATCTCTCGCCGGAAGTGATGGTAGCATTGTTTTATGTTTAGTATATTACTTGAAAAAAAAACGTAAGATTATTCATTTATCAAGTCATCTTTAGCTTGTGTTTATGAACGTATACTAACTTAAAATTTTCAAAGTACTTAACACAATAATATGTAATTCACCCAGCCCAATGTAAAAACTCCACACGCATAATTGCTTTTGGAAAACGCTGAAAGGTAAAACCGACGTTATTTCGCCATGCACTTACATCGGCTTTATCTCATTGAGATGCCCACCGATCCCCCCATCGGATCGGAATAAAATTTTATGCGACCACCCTCGCGTCACATCGAGCCGAATGCAAAAAGAATATTTAATACGCACTCATAAACGGAAATATCGGTAGCCGTAATACATACAAAGAAACTCCCGATGCAAGTTATTAAACGTATTGTTTGATGCCCGAGTGTGCGTGGAATTGAAAAAGTCATGAGTTAAAAGACCGACTAGGTAAAAAGGCTTTTGTTATTATTGAATATTATGTCACTCGCGGCATCATCGCTAAACTTTTGATTCCTTATTTCATATTTGTTAAAATCGATTAGTTTTGCTGCTACGACATTATAGACTGTCAAAATCATTAACTCCTGGCTTCGCCGTAGTCGGGGAAAATACGTAGACGTAACTATGTGTATAGTCGAGTAAAAGTGTACCATGATTTTAAAGTCACCTTTGTGAAACAAACCCCAAGGATTTTATTATTATACGATTGTAATATGTTGACTAATTTAATACTCTATCTATATTACTTTATATTTCCACATACTTTATAATATGGACACGAGATTTTACAAAATAAACTCAATTTGCTTAATAAAATTACGTCACGTGAGGACAGAGTTGTACGTGAAATGCATTTTATGTGTTTGTTTTTTAATTCTGAAGATTGAAGGATTAAAATGAATGTAACGGGGTGGAAAATAGCTACAAAGTTAATTAAATTGAAGTTCTCACGTAGGTTACTTCATACTTGTAAGGTATACGTGTATTTTGTATCTAGTGTACAGTTTCTGCTAAATAATCTTACAAAGTTTGAACACGGTTTCTGATATACGTTCTGAATTTCAAAATAGAACAAAATCGTTGGTGATTTAGAGAAAATACGAAGACAATGCGTTGATAATAACTAAATATAAGTAATGAGAGTTAAGACGCTTCAGTAACAGTCTACAGTCTACAAAGCTCTACGTAGATCAAAATTAACGCTAGCTTCATAGTTAGTATGTAGATTTTGTTTATGCTAATGCCGTCCTGTCTGGTAAATCAATTAGTTCTTCCCTTTACCTGTTGGCACTTGGCCTGTCTATTGCGGTGTTTAAAATTATCTTGCAAAATTTTGCAGTTGAGTCAGGCAGGAAAAGCTCTGGTTGGTTGTGTTTTACAGAAACCCTCCGTTGTTTACCCCCACTTCGGAACCAGTCCATTCCCATGGGGTTTTCCAATTGTCCTGTGGCACACGTAGATGCAATTTTTGACCGCATAAAAAGGAATGGGCGCAGTAAAATTAATCTACCACAGCGAGCACTATCGAGTAATATTCCCAACTCTTTCGAACTTTTATTCCGACGCTCCTTTGTGCTGAGTAAAAACGGATCAAAAAACGTATTTCTCATTGTTAAATTTACGGATACAGTTCGTACAGTCGACAAAGACGTTGATATTCCTTTGTGCGTTTTGTAGGTCACTGTACATGCTGTGCTTAAGCGATCGCGACGAATATCGAAGACATATTTACAGCTGACTGAAGTTTCGTTTAAAAGGCCACGTCTGATTATTTCATTGGCATTCTGTAGTGCGAATGCGACCTCAACACGGTGACCAGTGCAAGCGATTAGTGTCATTGACAGTCTGCTCTGCTAAGTTTGTAAGAGTACCTAATGAGTAATGCGGCATCTACACGCTTAGCCTACACCGTTACCAGAGCGAGCAAGGGATTACGAATAAGTGGAGGGGCACATTCGTCTCGGATTGCCCATGATCTACGTTTGCACATGGCGGCGCTTCGCAATGGCTTTGATATCATGGTGGCAATTGTAGTGATCTACAACAAGCATAGAGAGGTGCCTTGAAGAAGCCATGTCATATGTCCAATTTTTAATCATCATTTATCTGCGCATACTAGTAAAATTTGAATAGAATGTTATCGTAAGGAGTCGAGTAATGGTCGTAAAATGGCGCAGTAATGGTCCACTGATGACGAAGACCATTAAACCGATATCGATAAAACATTGCCATAATGTAAACAGAAGCATGATGTAGGCCAAGTTACTATGGTCTATATAACGTTACAAACATTCATGTTAGATAGCGAAATGTGCATGTTTAATAACAAATTAGAATTAGGTACCTAACAAAGTTAATTTTGTTTGAACTTGCTAAAATAAACCCTTGTAGTATCAGACTCTACAGATAAAAAAAATGTCTTGTCCTAATATAATGCATCGGAAAAGACGTAAAGTACCCCGCAAACGATCAAATTTGTTTGACAAACATGTTTGATGTAATTTACGTTTTCATCAAACAGCAGCGCAGACGATCAAATGTGCATCAAACAAGTTTGTCAAACAATTAGCTAGAATCGGTTTGAGATTATGAGATCTTGTTTGACAAATACAGCGAAACACGTTCAAACACGTTTGTCAAACGCTACGCAAATCCAAATTTTCTTCAAACACGTCAAACACGTAGTTTGTTTGACAAACAAAGCTGTACACTATCAAACTGTTTGACAAACACGTAAAATTTGACAAACAATTTGATCGTTTGCGGGGTATAGACAAAAACAAAGCATTGTAAAGCCTTGTAACATTGTGTAAATTTTCGTACTAAAATACGTAATTATAAAACTACAAATACAAATAACAGCCAACGTAACATGCATGTCTTTATTGTGGTATTTACAAAAATTGCTCGTTTAAACTTTTAAAGTAATACGTTGAACTTTCCAGAACTGTGTCATTTTAATGCTGGCATGCTGAAATGAAAATTTTATACCCGTGGAGAAATTTCTAGTATTTTATGCATTAGATCGATGCAACAGACAATCATATACAATTATTGCTACTTTCGTAATTATTAGTGTAAAGGGTGTTATTAGTTGGTGGGTTAAATTAAAGCGATCACGGTTAAACTGTGGTTTAACGGTTGCTTGATGAATTTAGGTTAGTTAATGAATTTCGTGAACCTGATCCAAGAGAAAAGTATCTCCAAAACTGATGAACTGATTTTAATATTTGCTGGAAACACGTATACGCTTCTCAAAATCGCGTGGTTTGCTTTATTGTTTTTTTACTAGATGACGCCCATAACTGCGTTGCGCCAAATTTCGTTTATCACCCGGGAACCGTAAATTTTTCCGGGAAAAAATAAGTATCTTTAGATGACTCAAAGTATATCCATAACCAACAAAATCGGTTCAGCGGTTTGGGCGTGAAGAGGTAACAGACAGATAGATATGTAGATACACTTTCGCGTATTTTATAATACTAGAGATCGCCCAATGGTCGATCTACTACTATCTATCTTCATTCGCATTTACTGATTGTATTTTATGTTCATAAGGTACATTATATTTCATATATTATTTGTCCTTATGTTTATGTACATAATTTAACTATGGGTGAATGTAATGCCGTTAAAGTCGTGGTAACGCGTAACGGTTGAAGCTGAAAATTTATATGAATAACAAAATAACGATCCGCCATCGTACAGTACAAAGTAATTAAAATAATAGTCGCCTGTGCGACATCACGCGAGCCGCTCGGTAAAAAACTGACGTACTACACGGCTGGTTTTCGAATAGAGAAAGAGAAAAACAGAACGAAAGAGAGAAAAATGGGTATAAATATCTAATTACTAGATGACGCCCGCAACTCCGTTGCGCCAAAATTAGTTTATCGCGCGGGAACCGTACATTTTTTCGGGATAAAAATTATCCTATGTCCTTTCCCGGGACTCAAAGTATCTTTATGCCAAATTTCAACAAAACCGGTTCAGCGGTTTGAGCGTGAAGAGGTAACAGACAGACAGACAGACGGACAGACAGACAGACAGACAGGCACACTTTCGCATTTATAATATTGGTATGGATTTTTATCTACACAGTCTTATAGACTATAGCATAGAGAGGGCGAAGGCAGTTGTGCCATATACGGGGGGCTGGAGACTTTTACGACCTTGGAATTTACAACATATTGCATGGATTTCCTTTCGTATCGATAGTCATTTTGGTGTCCAAAACTTGGAGAACCTTAGGAAAGAGCAACGACGCAAATAAAAGACAGATTACAATATTCTGTAACTGGTGGGGGGTTTTGCTCTGATATTATGTGAAATCTGCACAAGGTTTTACTTTAGTAGGCTTTAGTATATATGTAAAATTGCTATCTATAGTATATTGCTATCTATATGAGTTAGAATATAGAATAGAAAATTTTTCCAAGCTTCATTTCTAACCATAAGACATGTTATTTTATGGCTATAAGTTCTCGAGTAAGTAAGGCTCACCATACCATTAGCTTACCCAAATATAGTCAATAAGGTTTAAGCCGGAGACAAGCACAGCTCACGAAGAATATCGCCTTTGTGAATGAGTAGCGACCAGTCGCCTCGGCGCTGTTTATTATTCATCAGACGACTATATGTCACGCAAGCAATAGGCACGCACTGCTTCTCAAACTTTCCCCTTATAGTCTCATCGCATTTTCGTGTAACTGTTGCTACTTAGGGGTTGGCCCGTAACCACCTGCTACCTACGATTATGCAATTTTATTATAACGTTAATATAGCTTTAATTGGGTCCGGTAAAACAGCAAAATGATGTTTTCAGAAACTAAATCCAATTTCCACCAATAGGTTACAGATAGTTTTTTTACATTTAATGTCTAATAAACGCGATCTGATTGGTCGAAATTCCAAAAATCGTTCGGCATTTGTCGATTCGAGAGTGTTACATATTTTGGCATTTCATACTATATTGGACTGGTGTTATATCAGGCTTAATATAGCAGTCCTAATCAAATGAAATTTATTTATTATAATCATATTTTCATGTTGAATTAAACTAGCAGAATCCCAGAAATCGGAGTAGGTATACCATATTCATAAGACAGGTACAAAGTTGTGCGTCTGCGTGAAATACATTCGCGCGCCGCATCATTTATTCCCGTTTATTAAACAAAACTGGCTTTATGACGTACCCGATTTGTTCTCAAGCGCTCAACAAGAGGCGAAAACAAGACACGCAACGGGCAAATAATATTTGCATTTGACCTAAAAGCGTGTGTCTTTTGTACTCGCAATTGCGTTTAAAAACTTTCACGTACTACAACAAAAGGGAAGCTTTAGAAATTAACAAAATATTCATGGTGTTGAGTTATACAATTAATGATTAGGCATTCCGTCAGTTCGTTTATCGCAAAGTACATTTTTCCGAGATAAAAAATGTCCTGTCTTTTCCCAGGATTCCTATCTCCATAGCTAAATCGAAATCGGTTCTACGTTTTAAGCGTGAAGAGGTAAAACTGCATTCATTATTTTAACATGAGCAGTAATGATAAAATGTAGAGTTTTGATGATGTGAAATTGTGGAATTAAATCAAAGAAACCTAACATATAATATTTAAAACAACCCACGGTCTTTGCAAAACACAATGCGTTTAAAATTGTACATGGACAAAAGTCCCCATAAGGTTACACGCTTGATCCTTGTTAACTTTTTTATTGAGCTGTTCAAATGATCCCCTCGGTTATGCAAAAAACATCAAACAACCGCCGACCGGGCTGCGATTTGATCCGTGCATGCGCCAGGTATCCAGCTTAATTATTATGTGGATGGGTGGCGAGTTTTAATTATTTACCCGTCTGAAGCATACACCACATACTATCGAGAACGATTTTATTTGACTAGGGAGTCTTTTGCGTTATCCGCTGATATGTCGGTTACATATACAGGAAAATCTATGTGTGATTTGTCCATGCAAAAAGAGAATAAATGAATGTTTAGAGTGGCATGGCTAGCAGTGGCCAGTTCTGCGAAAAAATATCCACAATCTAACATACAATAGCCTACTTTTGAAGTCGGTAAAAGGGATTGCTAAGTAACACAACGGACCCACTGCTTTATTCCTCTCTAATTCATTCTGTACTCTCTAGGTCCAAAGAGAAAATACCAAAGTGTTACAAGTATTTTACCGCAATGCATTTAGCTCTCTAGCCTCTTGAAGCGAGGCCACACTACTGTGTTGCGGTGCGTAGCAACGTAGCGTCGACGCTACGATGTTTTACATTCATTATAATTGCTATGGTTGCATCGAACGCGATGTGTTGTAGAAATGATGAAATAGTCGGTCGAATAAAAGAACAATTCTAGTTCAAGATAATTAGCTGAAAATTAATTTTCTTGAACTATTCACCGACTGCGACAGAGCGCATTGCTATCTTGTGAAAGCAAAGCAACATCCGAAAATTGAACAATCTGCTATCTATCAGAAACTTTCGATATGTGCATTACTGTTACAACTTGTTTGACGACCTCTGTGGCTCAGTGGGTAGAGTGTGTGGCAACTCAAGCCGGGGGTCGCGGGTTCGAATCCCGCCGACGGAACAAAAAAGTTTTTCAATGTTCCTGGGTCATGGATGTGTATTAAATATGTGTATGATATAATAAAAATCTTAAATATGTGTATAGTATAAAAGTATTAAATATATTTCCGTTGTTTGGTACCCGTAACACAAGTCCTTCAGGTACTTAGCACGGGGCCAGATTAACGTGGTGTGAAGCGTCCATAGATATTATATTATTATTATTATTAACTTACACTGAACTGAAATCTCTTACGGATTGATCGCAGGTCCATCTGACCGGACACGTTTTGTGCATTTCTGTGAACACGAGTCCGGTTAGGTCGGCCTGCGACCGAAAAGATCGGAATATTACCTTAAACCGCTGCTCTATCATCATCTTGTAGTTGTTAGCGCAGCGCAGCACGTACATGACACATATTCCGAAAAACGTGATACTCATCATCTTGTATTGTCTATCGCGCTTCGCTGCAGCGTTTTTCCGTCCCGCAATCCGTCAACGCAATAAAGCGACGTGGCTTCGCTCCTACCTGGAAGTGTCATCGGCATACAATTTGCAAGTTTATCAGTGGACATCGGAATGAGCCGCCTATTGTTTCGTGATTTCCATCCTCGTGCGTACCGCATAGAACGTTTACATAATATCGCTTGAATCATATCTATGTCACTTCGGACCCATATCAAAGCGCACGGAGTGCGCGGCCAAGTTCCAGCAGGCCGCGCGCATGCCGTGCACTATTTACACGAACCGTTTCGACGCACTTTTGACCCCCCTGTATCTCAGTGCCTATTACGAGTGCAAAGATAAAATTATACCTACGTAATTATGTACTAGTACTTAAGCAGTATACCAAATTTCATAGATATAGCTTCGGTAGATCCTGAAATATCTCCCTGTGAAAATAGCTTATTTTGGCACTGACTCACTCACTCACTGACCGGTAATCAAAACCTCTAGGCCACTTCCAATTGTCCTAGCGTTATGAAATCAGGCACACAGGTCATGTGTTATAAGTAGATTAACAAAAAATTGAGAAATTTAAGAAATCGGTCAAGCGTGAGTCGGTTCACCTACAAACCTAAGAGGCCACTTCCGATTGTCCTAGCGTTATGAAATTTGGCACGCGGGTCGTGTGTTATAAGTAGATTAAAAAAATTTGAGAAATTTGAGAAATCGGTCAAGCGTGAGTCGGTTCATCTACGAACTTTATATTTTCCTAACGCAATGAAATTTGACACTCAGGTCGTGTGTTATAATATCATGTAGATTAATAAAAAAATTAAGAAGAAATCGGTCAAGCGTGAGTCGGCTCCTCTACGAACTATAGGTAAAAATTCGTATACGCCAGTGATACAATGAGAATACGATGAGGAGGGTGGGAGGATGGGGGAGGGGGAAGGATTGGTTTAAAATATTGTCATATGTATAATGCATAGGTATAGGTATAGCTTATTAATCCTTCGATCACGGATTCTTGGAAATCTATCGTTTACGCAGTCGAATTCGACCGCTTGGGAGTTGATAATTGATATAGGTTAAATACATACTGTTTACTTGAAAATTTCGCTTCTATTGATAGTTCAACAATTACAACTAGCGCTATATATCGAAGGTATTGTTTAAGTCGGGTGTCGTACAAAAAGAAAAAAATAGGTATAATTTCTTGAAAAAAAAGTATTGAAATCCCACCAAAAACATACCTGTTAAAATGGGACCAAGTTCCAATCGGCAAATTTTTGGTCTAAAAAAAGAGTTGAAATCCAATCCAATGCCAAGTTTAGATGCACTTCATCGATCGTTATCATTTTTTTCAACAGCCTGAGGCTAAGGTTTAGAAGCCTACGTTTATTTTATGGTGGTGACATGGGTTAAGGAGGGTTTTTTGGATGAGAAAAACTCCTACTTACCACTTCCACCGCCAGGACACCCCCCCCCCCCAAATCCCCCAAATTTGCATTTGAAATTTTCGTAATCTTGAGATGAGGTTATCTGTTTTCTGGTGTTTACGAAGTGTTTTCAAGGCATCCCAAGGCTGTGATGAGTGGGGGACGATTATTTTATCATTCCAAAACTATATCATTCGAGGTTTCTTGATAAAAATTAAGAAAAACTATCAAAATTCACTACTGTATAGTAACTGTATGGGGTTGGGCTTTGGCTAATAAATATATGGCTTCTTCTTTTTTTTTATTTGCCTGGGATTTGGCACATGACCTTTTTAGTTTTTAATAAGTAATAATTCATGATAGAAATATAATTTATGATAGAAATATAATTAATATTATTAATTATTTTAAATGACACTAATATAAATATTTTAAACAGCAAATATTTGTATGATAAAATGATTTTGTATAGTCTGTCAAGAAAGTGAAAACAGGCGGGAAAATTTTCTATTTCATTTAAAAATTTTTGCGCGCGTCTTTTTTTTTGACAGACTTTCATTATTTCGTTAATACCCAAGTAGCAACCAAGCGTAATGAACACCTAAAAAGCAGCCAATATAGCACTTATCGCTGTTTTAGAACTGTATAAGAGCGTTGAAGAGATATTGTAGTGTAATAATGTCGGTTTAGGAGTAACTATTCAGCTCTAGCTGTATTAAGTCTATATTAAGAAGTCAAAGTACGCTTAAAGTTCTAAATCAGTGTATCGAAACTGTCAAGTACAGCTTTAAGTTTCCTGTAACGCTTTGATCCGAATTTTAGTATTAAAGCTGTACAATAGCTGTATTATGCATACTGTCACTTACTTAATACAGCTTAGAGCTGTATTATCGTGGTCCTCAAATCTTATTTCTGTATTATGGAGTAGCCAAACTCTCTTCTACAACTTCTTTTTATGGTGTAATTGTACACCCTTTTACAGACTAAAGCTGTATAATTTATCTCTTTGAGAGTTATAAACAGAAATAATAGTAAATTTATTCCTTTTTTATCCATTACCTACATAGTACAGCTATTAACGCTATAAGACCATTAAAATAGAATTAAGGCTGCTTAGCAAATTGTCGCCATTTTATCAATTACAAATCGAAGATTACAGATTGAGTACATAAAAATTAGACTAATGTTATTATATTTATCAATATTTTTAGTTTGTCCAACAACCTTCTATGCACCAACGAGGCTCTACGTCCATTAATTCAAACTTTTTTATTTCTAACCTATAAAAACCATATTTAGTAACCTTATTCGATATCTCTTCCTTGATTATTTTGCTGGCGCGTTTATTTTTTGTCACAAAACATATATATAACCACAATAAATTTATTTTTGCACGATAATGCCAGTGCATTATCGTCGTATCGGAGATTCGATAGGGGCAGGATACAGTTATCCTGCCCCTATCGAATCTCCTTAAACACAGCGTTTATAATATTATGTTACTTTAATCAACAGTTATTATAAACGCCATCATTAAAATATATCTTCTGTTTCGTTTTAATTCTTTTGTTACCCTGTTCAACAGACTTTTTACAGCGTAAAGCTGAACAAGTGAGTTACAATGGAATAATTGGAGTGTATTGGTTTCTTCGTACACCATAGTACAGCCGCAAAACAGCTATTATACAGCCTATTTATGCTTATACAGCTACTGTACAGCCAATATAACGCAAAACGCTGTATAATTTGTGCCCATTTCAGGGGTATAAGGGCTGTATAAGCGCTTGTACAGCCTTTATGCAGCCTGGAAATACAGCAATAAGAGTATAAACGACCTTTAATACAGCTGTTATACAGCTTGTGATGCTGCTTGGGTATCGTTTGTCAAATGACAGAAAAATGATCAAAAACATCAGTCTTACTTAACTACTTAGCCACGGATACCGAAGCGGGGGGGACGGGGGGGCGGAGCCCCCCCAAAGAGGGGGCTCGGGGGGCGCAGCCCCCCGCCAAATCAAAAACAAACACAATCCAGAAAGTCCAAAAGTAGGTTAGGTTGGAACTTAGACCACAACACCCAGAATAGTGCGCGGGGCTCCGTCAACTGATAATTGAAGCTAGTTGTGCCATATTGAGGGTCATTGGTCTCTAGGTATGATTGAGGATGGATCTGAAGATCTGAGGTTGAACCCCTAGAGTGCAATTCCTAAGCCGAAGGCTTAATTGTCATAAAAAAAACAAAACGTCAAAGTAGTGCCATAATAAAAAAAGAAGACGAAGAAGACAGTAGTACGTAGTGAATTTTGTTAATAATTTATAATTTTTATCAAAAAACCTTGATTCACATTGTAAAACAAAATTGAAATTTTAGTTCTCCACTCACAACAGCCTAGCGAGAGGTATCTCTCCGAAGAAACACTCCGTAAATTGCCGAGAATAGAATAAGTCGTAACCTCACAATTCCGAATTTCAAAGATGAGTAGCTCCAAAACTGGGGGACTCCTTGTTGTGGTGTTGGTACAGGGGGGTAATTTACCCCCCCCCCCCCCCCCCCCCCGCCGTTCCCCCAATTTTAACGTAGGTTTCAAAACACCTACCCAGCCTGATCCTATAATACTTCTAAATTTGAACTTGGCAGGTTTTCGTGCTATACGTAACTCTTGATTAATTGTATAAGTAGATAATAATATAATTAAATTAACCTGCCACGTTCAAGTTAGAAGTATTATGGATCAGGCTGTTGATGAAAATGATAACGATCGATGAAGTGCATCTAAACTTGGCATTGGATTGGATTTCAACTCTTTTTTTAGACCAAAAATTTGCCGATTGGAACTTGGCCCCATTTTAACAGGGATGTTTTTGGTGGGATATTAATGTACACTGAATATTTATTATGAGAGTTATTGTCACTTGATTATATCTGCAGGCTGCAAGTTTATGTGTTATAAATATAATTGATAATCAATTAGTGTCCAGCTATCTCATATCCGTAGGAATAATAATTTACAGTGTCTGTCTGTTACCTCTTCAAGCTTTTGCCTAGCGGTTTTTTTGTGGGTAGGGAGATGTTTTGAGACCTTGTAACTTTTCAGTTTCCACTTGAAAAATACATTAAAATCCATAAGCTTAAATTATAAATGTAATAAACATAATTATAAATGTAAATTAAAATGGAGACCATACGAACCATAAGTATATGGATAAAATGCAATGCAGGCTAAGTTATGGATGATATTATGAAAACTCTACTGAAACGCTTTACAAACACGAAATACGTCGGTATTGTAGTGTCTGTATATCGATCCACTAATTCACAAAAAAGGAATTGCAGCCGGAGTCATTAATTATTGGAATTATAAAAGGGACATGTAGAATTATCAGGAGCGTAAAAAACACGCGATGTGTAATTTGTGGTGTGTCCTTTACACTGCTGGTGTTTGCTGAGCGACGGACTTAGTAATTGATATGAGTTGTGATATGTAACTGTAAATTGTGACTTGTTTGTAAAGAAACGTGGTAACTATTTAATTTTCGTGGTATTCGATGAAATAACTGTTCCCCTGTCTTGTTATTTAACTCCAAGTTAAAGTAGAGCTACTAGCTTCGTTCCTTGGTTCGTTACAGTCCGTATCCTATAATATATATTAAAAAGAAAATAGTATTTTCAGAAAATGTATATAGTGGAGTTCCCAGAACGTAAAAATCGTGCAAACCTCCGATTTTTGCAATAGTGGATGAAAATTGAAAAGAAAAAAAGGAATGTGTAGCTGATAACATAAATAATAAAGTTTACCTATTGAAAAGTTGTGCTTTTGATTTTTAAATTATTCTCTTCCACTTCAAGTAAACTCATAAACTGTAAAATTTTGAAGAAAATTTGCATATTTCTTTCTTTTAAATATACAGCAAAATAATAAAATATATAATTATTTTTTTGATTTGTATCACTGATTATATTCCAAAGAAAGAAAATAATTTGAAAAAATATATAATTTATATTTCAAATTAATATTTTTGTATGTAGATGAGCATACCTCCAAATGTGCTTGTTATTTGCCTCGCCAGGTAAATGGCACTCCAATTTTTCTTTGGTTTTAAATAGGAAGTTAAAAATTATTTTTTAGGCTTAACAAAGCCTTCTATTTCTTAATGTGTATAACTTTTTAGCTCTTACTTTATTAAATTTTCTGAAAATGTAGCACAAACTTTTCACGGATATTTCGAAGAAAATCTGTATTTTATTTCTTTTGGTTTGGTTTTTACAGGATAAAATTTATTTTTTGTTTATTTTTTTTCATTAATTATATTTGCTAAAACATACTTAAAGGAAAAAAATACAAATTAGGCTAAGAACTGATATTTTTTGCATTCAGGTAAGCATTTTCCAAACATAGGTCGCAGCATGCGTCTTTAGTATGTACGTGAGATTTGTAGCACCCAATTTTTTTTCTGGCTTTAAGTAGGAAGCTTAAATATATTTCAAAGACTAGAAAAAGTCTTTAATTTTTCGATGCATTTAATGTTTTAGCTCTCACTTAAATAAATTCTCAACAAATATAGAAAAATATTTTCGGTCTATTTTACACATTTTTGGAGATATTTAAACGTTTTTAAGTACTTAAAAGTTATAATTTCTTTAAAAATTAAATACGCACAACAAGTAAGTTTAACACACTTTTCGTTACAACCCTTAAATCTACCCAAACCCTTTTATCTTGGTTACGACGAGCGTTAATCTCTAAAAACTTTGCAAAAACCTTATGGTTGTATTTAGCTTAGCAAAGCAAACTTTATTTTTTAAAAATGGTGTATTTGGTTAATTTTCAACGTAAGCAATCGGTTAAGAGTCATTAAATAACAGGAACAAGAAAAAAAAAAATTCGGGACCGGTTTTATATGGTGAAATATTAATTTTTAATTAAGTAACTAATAAATTAAAAGCACAAAAAAATTTTTGGTAAACTTTGCAAGTTATAGTGTAAAAAAGAAAATGACACCTCAAAAACAAAAATCCATTCACTATTACAATTTTTGGAGGTTAAAACCTCTGGCGACTGCAGTAATAACGATTAACGACGAACGTGTTCTAATCTGTCAAATCTACAAAGAACAGTGGTTTGGATAGCATACTGCTTCTTTATATTGATAAAGAAATGAAGTTTATTTTTCTTTAATGCAGTTGCATTAAAAGGTAATTTAACATCTCTGTAGCGGCTGTTTTCGAGGTATACTTACTTCAGATTTTGCTACCTATACAATGTTATAAGCAAACCAGTTAATAGCCTAAATAAAGTAGATTATAGTTTACAATATCTATTTTTACAAAGGTAAATTATGTAAGCCGGCAGCAGCATACTTAATTTGCAATATAAAGAAAATACTTTAAGGCCTTGTTTCACCACTTCCTGATAAGGTGCCGGATAGGCTTATTTGACAGATTCTCCATACTCTATCTGTCAAGTTAAGTGGTGGATAGCCTTATCAGGAAGTGGTGAAACAGGCCCTTAGTGCCGTTTTTCGGTAAGGCTTGATTTTGCCGACGGTACGATTGTTTATTCAAGACCGGCGAGGGTTGCTACAGGTTACCTGACGTACGCAATCAATGCGTTAATGCTCGCAGGCACTGCAATACACAATAATATACAGTCGTCGACAGACTAAGCCTTTTAGCCAACACGTTTCCTTTATCGCTTCTTCATATAATCGCCGATCAAAATGTATGGAATTGACATCACATAAGTCAAATGTCTACGTCATATTATCGAAAGCTAATGTCAATTCCATACATTTTGATCTGTGATCCTTAATAAAGGAACGCAAAAGAAAACGTCTTGGCTCAAGGATCATTTCTGCAATTTTAATTCAATATTAATGCAGCTTCGTTTACTGGTCGATTCAGATAATTTCCTGTCGAATGTTAAACGCCAAATAATTGACTTTTGGAGTTTTAGAAAAGAGAACGTAGTTACTACTATTGAAATATAAAGCTTTAGAAGTGTAGAGGTTTTGGTGGCTAGTGGCTACACTTTTAAATTGTAAACTCAACCTATCTGTAGTATTTTTAACAGATTTCCAAAAATGTATTATAATTTTCACATCTGTCAATAAGTACATCACAATTCACAGCCTGTTACGGTTACAGTCGAAAAAAGATAAGTTTGAAATAATTAGAGCCTTAAATTACATAATAAAAGATATCTAAAATAAAACAGTATCAAAACCTGATACTTTGCCATAAAACTTTTATTTAAATACACCTGGTTTCCATTTCCACGCCACGTGTGCTTACAGAGGATTCTGAGTTATTTTACATCCAAAATAGGCCTTATGTCAGCGACATAAGGAGGTGAAACATCTCTAAAACTATACAGAATGTATCCTTTAAAAAATGCTAACATTCCCCTACAGAATACGGTTCAAGGAGTAGGAGCTTCAGTTGGCAACAAAGCCAATATGTTTCACTTGATCCAGGTCTATAAAATGGCGGAATGTATTTCTAGAATATTGAAATATAAAATGGACGGCTGCGGGGCAAACCAAAACGTATTGGTAAACGCGAAACGGTTGGGACGAAAACGGTTTTCAAATTGAAATACAGTTGCTAGTTGCAGAAAGTTATTAAAATTCAATTAAAATAAATTCAGGCCTTAGTAGTTACTACGCTCTTTGTCTCAATTATTTTACTATTTCAGTTTTCCATCGAACTGCAAAAAACATAACATCATGTTAAATATTATAATTTTGTAGTTTTTCTACAGGAAACGGATTTTGAACACAGATCGAAGCACCATAATTGTTGTATCTAGCACGTCAAATGTTATCTACAATGCTTTCGCAATTCCAATAAATAAAAGGGATGTCCATAAATTACGTGAGACGTTGAGAATATTTTGACCCCTTCCTTATTGGCCTGGTGATAGCGTAAGATTCGCCCGGAATGGTTGAACCCTCCTAGAATATTACATATTATTTTTACTATTAATTATTATATAAGTGACTTAATAATTATATTATTGGCTTGTTAGTGTAATTTTGAAAACCTTTAAGTATAACAAAATTTACATACGATGAAACTAATTGGGAAGTATTAGTTTTATTGTGTGTGAATAATAACTAACGTGATATTTACTAAAAACTCTTCCCCAAAGGCTATTTGGTGAGATCAAACTAAAAACAATCCCCCCCCCCTCAACTAACGTAACATACGGACGCCCCCTAAAGCTAAAATCCATAGCTGCTTCGATTTAAAAATGTGTGCGTTACAGTATTGAGTAGATCGCTTCCTGCTCATGAGTTGTGTATGTGTTTTGATTGTTAAGAGAACAAAAATAGATATTCCGTTCATACATATTCACTCAATGTATTCCCTACGGTTGATTCATGCGAATATTTTAAAGTACGCCGGATGATTTCTTGCTATTATTTTCAATTTAAGGTCTCATCACACGTCCGAGAATGGAGATCGATTTTAAGATGGTAATAAGTGAGTGTTGGAACGTCCTGCAGCTTTAAATTGATGATTTAACCCTTTATTACAGGCACCGTTTCAGGTTTGTTTTGTATGACCCCCTGAAAGGGCTTTCTACGGAAGAACAGACAAAGTGATAGACTATGGAGATCTGTCATAGGGTTGCCAACATTTCTCCGGCGAAATATAGTATTTTTCAAAATAAATTATAAAAAATATAGTACACTTCTAAAAAATATAGTATTTTATGGAAAAATTAAAAAATGTTCAATGAAATACTTAAGTAATAAGTACTTACTTATTATTTATTTTTATAAAAAACTATTTTTTTGCATTTCTTTCATTTTTTAACAATGTTTTGTCTAAAATATATATATTTTTTATTAATGAGATATTATAGGTCTACCAGAGTCTGATGGTAAAAAGTGATGAGAAAATAAATTGACTAGCAATGCCAGGGTAATTGGAATAAACATTTTGATCCTTTTTTCCTTATAGCGGTTGATTCTGTGTGTGAAACATGCAAATATATATAAATGTATCCAATGATCAAAGATATTTTTTGAAAATCTGCTGTCATTTGCCATCAGATTCTGGTAGACCTATACTTCTGTTTTTCTCTTCCCGCCATTTCAAATTCAAAACCAAAAATACCCTTTCCGTGAATGCCGAAGTGGCGGGAATAGAGAGCAGGAATGAGATAATTTTAGTGTTAAAAATATAGTATTTTTACGTACTATATAATAGTTCAACAGTATATAGTACGCAGGCTCGAAATATAGTATAATACTATATATTATAGTACGGTTGGCAACCCTAATCTGTCATTTTATTTCTAAAGTTCCGTATATATCAAGTAATCAATTTTCTTTCCCATTTCTACTACGCTATTCTAAGCCTGTCTGCCCCTTTGTAAAAAGTTTAAATTTTGTCCTGATAACGTAAACTAAAAAGTTGGCAACTCCATTGCGCTAAAATTCGTTTATTGTTCGGGAACCGTACATTTTTTCGGGATAAAAAGTATCCTTTGTCCTTTCCCGGGACTCAAAGTATCTCCATGCCAAATTTTAGCAAAATCGGTTCAGTGCTTTGGACTTGAAGAGGTAACAGACAGACACACCTTCGCATTTATAATATCAGTATGGATATAGATACAATGTTGGTTAAACAGAGACGGTAAAGGTCGGTGCATGCTTGTACGTAATATGTTGAAAGCTCCAATGATGTATGAAGTTGTGCTAGATCAGTTAACGCGAATATTTAAATCGTGACCTCCTTTTCATATTAAGTGGGGTTATGGTGTGGTCGAGTGGTGAGTGTACTCGCTCGAAAACAATTTAAACCCGCATCAGAATTGACCGAGCAATGAATGAAATTAAATCTGAGATCACGTTTTCCGTTTAAGGGTCACTGAATAACGGCCACCACAAAACTGGCGAGGTTTTGTGGTTGTGGCCGGTGGCCAGCCAGCCATGTAAAGTATTTCCTATATAGTTTTCATAAATGGACTCGTAAGCGCGTGGCGTTATAGCTGTCAGCGCGCCGTATGCAGCAACCTTAGCTGATGGCCGAGGGACAGTCGATTATACATATTAGGGAACATACCCATACTACGTGACCCATTTAGGGGGGGGGGGGGGGTCTTCAAAATACTACGCTCGGTCACAAGAGGGGGGGAGGGGGTCTATAGTTTTGTCACGTAGTCAATTTCGCTGAAAGAAACGTCATACGAATTTTTTTTCTCGCCATTTAATACTTGACACTGGCATTTATTATGGTTATTTTATATTTATATACAACAGCCATTAAAAAAACAGGCACTGTTGTCACTTGTCAGGCATTTTGAAGTTTGGTGTAGCTGTCAAGCTTGGTGATCATTTACTACGTATTTTGGTGTTCGATTACAATTTAAACTACAGTCGTGAATAAATTAGCTAGTATGTACCATCGAGGAAATTGATTCCTAGGTAGTTGACAGACCAACGCCATGTAGTCGGATCATGTTAATTCAATGTTAATTGTGATCTGTCGGTTGGGTTTAACTTAAAACCAATAGCTTTAAACGCGACCAAATTACTAAGGTCCGCCATCCGCCTAGAAATTAATTGTAATTTAAGACTATTATTATAGGGATGATGACAAGGTCAAAGATTACCGAATTTTGTTAATAAAATAAAGAAATCACGGTAAAAAATAAGTGTTACTAAAATTTCAGCTCGATAACATTTGTATTTTTTTTTGTTATGCGCCTTCAAAGTTGGATAATGAAGTCGATTTTTTTTTCAATTAAATTTCTTAATATTTGTATACCATTCGATAACTTATGCAATTAAAAGTAACTTTTGGTATGAAACCACTTTCATAAACACAATATTTAATATACCTATCGAACAAAGTTCTCTCCCGATCCGTACAAACTACGAAAGAGTGACGTCAGTCTTTTGTAGCACTTTGTATGGAGCGTTTCGGGCAGGTCTATTTTATTAGATGTTTGAATTGTTCATATCTTGGTGCTTTTTAAGCTATCAGAGTCATTCTTTCAGCGATGTTTCTATTTTTAAGGGTCTTTCAATTACCAGTAAGAAAAAAAATTTGTCATCAAGCCTATTATAATTTATATATGAATAATAAACACAAATTTAAGTGATAATACTTTAGGGTGTGTATGTGTTCCTTTCATAGAGTTCACTGTGAAAGTAGCAGCGCTGAAAGACCATTTTTTTTTCACTTTTGTATGGAGAAACTCGTTACACTGGGGGGCGCTTGCCCATACAAGTGAAAAAAAATTTGCCCATTCAGCGCTGCTACTTTCACAATAAACTCACTATAAGGAACACGTACACATCCTAAAGTATTATCACTTAGTTTTTTTACACCTTGTATAGTATATGTATATCTTAAATATTGGTGTCAAGTATTTCTTTTTGGCAAACTATTGAGTATCAAAGTATTTTTGGTGATCGTTATTTTTATTCCCATATTTAATTAAGTAGTAATAATTATTATAAACATGCAAAGAGTCTTTTTAACCGACTTCAAAAAAAGGAGGTTATCTATTCGACGCGTATGGTATGTAATATTCCCAGAACTGCCCAGTTTTCGTATATGTTAGTCTATCATCAGTCAGGCATCTGAGCAAATGTGCCAAATTTCAAAAGTGTATGCAATTTGCGGTTGGATTACAGTTGAAATGCGGTCCGTCTGTATAGACCCTAATGTGTGCGTTAACGCTTTGGGTCTATACAGACGAACTGCAATCCAACCGCAAATTGCAGTTCAAGTGGAGTTTGAATGCAGTTGACACGACTGCAATAGAACTGCAAACCATTATCAACTGCATTCAAACTGCACTTGAACTGCAATTTGCGGTTGGATTGCAGTTGAAATGCGGTCTGTCTGTAGGTTGGATTTGCTATGTTCGGTTTTGATAATTCCGTCGCGTATAGTGTGTTGCTATACAAAACATTACCGTCGAATCGCTGCCGAACTTTACGCTCGACTCGGCTCGACGGAAATTCGGCTCGCGACGGAATTTCGGCATAGTGTGTCGTCCATCGCGTTCCTTCCGTATTTTGTATGCATTTAAAACGCGGCGTAAACGCGGCGGAATTTACGCTGGCGTAATTCAGCCTAGTATGTTTAGACACTATGTATGTATGTTTTTATGTTTGTGTTCGCATTTCTCTGGAACTACAAGTCCGATTTAAGTTATTCTTTTTTTGTGTGTTCTTGTTTTGTACTAGGTATTGTTTAACTTAGGGAATAGTGCAGTTTCATCAAAATCGGTGCAGTAGTTTTTGAGATACGGAATTTTAATTCTCAATTACGTACAATTTTGAAGTCGGTTTTATTTTTTTATTAAAATAACTATTATGTAATAAATAACTTAATGTACACAAATATGAGTCAAATTATTTTCATTTGCTATCTACTCTTTCTACTTACAAAATGATTAAAAAAAATTCTTGTCAATACCACGTGAACAATTGAAGGGGGGGGGATGTCTTGGCATATACTACGCGTGGTCACCAAGGGGAGGGAGGGGGTCAAAATATCTTAAAAAGTAGGTCACGTAGTATGGGTACGCTCCCTTATACCTGTCCAATATAAGGAGGGTTTACTAAAGCCGCACAATTTTGGCCGCACGGCGCAAGTCGACCGTCTAAATGGCAAAAATTGCCATCTTTTTTTGCAATTTAGACGAGCGATTTTCGCTGTGAGGACATTATAAGTTGTGCGACTTTAGTCACCCGTGTAAACCCTCCTTTAGCCCATGATGACATGAAGGCTTCGTAATCATGGTGGCAATCACGATCATACAAGCAGAATTGTCTTAAACTGGCTCATACCTTCCATTTTCAATTGAATGCAACCACTATCACCAGCCAGATAGCCAGACTCCACCGAAAGAGCAAGAAGGACGACATAATATTATTAGAAAATCTGAAATACTTTTTCGAAAACGTTGCTAGCTCCTATACTAAATTTCCAGACTTAAAAAGTATGCATCATTTCGCAAAGAAGTTTGCAGCTTGAAATGACACGTTTCAATTTGGAATTGGCATACTTCAAGCTCTTTTCACGCCGCGCCGCCGCCAAAGTTGTAAATTGACGAAGTGTTGCTGTCGCCGACATAAGGCTTGTTTCTACTGAGAGCTTCGAACTTAAAGCTTGAAAATCTAGTATGATTATAATTGTCAATTGAATAATTTAGGTTTCTAAGGTTTTTGACAGAAGTTTATCTTTCCAGCAGCGTCTATTTGATAGTTGTTTTGATGAATCGAAATCATATCGATCAAATAAATTGATGAGAATTGGTCTATCTTTATATATAAAACTTAATGGTGACTGACTGACATGGTGATCTATCAACGCACTGCCTAAACCACTGGACGGATCGAGCTGAAATTTGGCATGCCGGTAGATGTTATGAATTAGGCATCCGCTAAGAAAGGATTTTGATAAATTCCAACCCCAAGGGGTTAAAATAGGGGATGAAAGTTTGTATAGAATAATAATTCTTAACGCGAGCGAAGCCGCGGGCAAAAAGCTCGTTTTAAATAAAGTAATAAACCTTAAAACTAACCATTTCATTTGCTATTGATCGAAACGGTCGATCGTAAATAAGTTAAACAGTAGAGAAGTGTCAAGTAATATGAGAGGTTTTTTAGTTTACCATAATATTATTACATTGTTGACGTGTTAAATAAATAATAAAGTATTGAGGGCTGAGGCTAGTCACAAAATTCCTTACGATATTCATGAATATAGCTCTATACCCTATGGCCCAAGGCCAAAAAAAATTTTTTGGAGTAAGTAAATAATATTTTGTTATTGCCCAGTTGTTAAATCTATTTTTCGTATGTGTTATAACTTATATGTAACGAACATCCATTTAAAGTTAGTAATTTAGATCGCTTCGTGTGGAGATGGCATTTCATCTATTAGTTGATTCATTAGCGGCACTCGTACGGCCGCCGGTAATTACAGAACGGAGACGCCGCCAATTTATACGCCGCCATATTGTAAATGTAACTTATAAAAACGCTTGGGGTTGTATGTTGAAGTGTAGTATCAATAATAAATAATAATATCCATTTTATAATTAATGCAAAGGTTTGCCAGTCTGTAACCTTTATTTTGATTGAAGATTGGCTCATTTTGATGAATATGGTTTGGACATTTTTGAGTCCCGCGAAAAGATATAGGAATTAGGATCGTTATCTCGTAAAAGGTACAGTACCCGGTCGATGAATGAAACTCGGCGCGTATTTTTAAAAACTTGATACATTGAAGTAACCATAACTTAACAAAATGTATTTCGAGAAATAATAAGGGAGTTCCCCACTATTTCTCAGACAAGGCACATAAATATAAGCTAAATTAATTAAGTTTCGGAACCGAACTGTTCTAGTATAACGCAGACTGGTGCAGATAAAATCTCTGATTAATATTTCGGTTTTCACTTGCACGTGCACACTTATCAAACAAATAATCTCCGATTGAGGTGCAAGTGGCAACGAAGTTAAACGCCGTTTAATATTGCTGAGGTTTTTTGACACAAGCTTATTTAATCAGTAGTGCTTTTTATTGGTTAATGTCAAACGCGTACGGCGTAACCAATCAAAAAGGCGATGGATAAGATAAAACATTGTCAAAAATTTAAAATCCCCAGGAACCATTATTATGCATTTATCAATTATCTGTATTTGTGTAGACTGGTGCGGACTCATAGACGTACCTTATTAAAATATTATAATAAATAAGATAAGAGTTTTATGTATAACTTGCAAGTTGGCCTGCGCCAACTTGTAGCATGTACTTTGGAAAACACATGAATTATTACATTAATATGTGGGTAAATGGTAATCTAGTAATAAATTTCCTCCACATTTCACTTTATTAATAAAGCCATACGCCGGCTACATGCTTGTAAAATAATTGGTTTTCTGATATAAGCTCAATGCGAAAACAAGCTAAGTCGGCATGCGTTGCTGATTGCCTTTTCCGTGCTTAGGCGAAGCTAGGGTTGCCAGCTCGAAAAGCCGGACAAAGCAGAAGCTAAACTAGATATTTGTATAAAAGGCTTTGTTTAATTATATTTAAAATCGCCTAACATTAATAGATTTTTTACATAAAAGTATAGTATAGATGTGAAAGCGCTACAAGAGTAGGACTCCCCAAAATTTTGGCCGGACACGAAAGCAAAAAGCCTGTCTATGTTCGGCTTTATCCGGACGCTTGACAACCCTAGTATAGGCGAAGCCAAAGTAGGTAATGTTTTACTCGGTTAATGGTTATGTGTATACTGTGTATAATTCTAACTGTAAATGACTTAGCCATGCTTGAAGTCTTTTGTTAAAAATTATACTTACATGTTTTTCGCAGCCTCTAGTTGGTTAACATAATAAAGACATGAGTGGGTAAAATAGGCAACTAACATTTCACAAAATAGGAGCAATAATCATTTGTTTTTTCCCTTGTAACTTTAACCTTGTAACTTAACTACTTCATCATCTTGCTAATATTCATAGAAATTAGAATCCACATTGTATTTGTTTTATCATCATCTCGGTTTCAGAATCATTTCCCCGGTCCTAAAGCCTCCTTTGTGCAAAAACACGACAGTTTTAAATTATTATTTACCCTCTTTATCCACTCATGCATTTCAGTAATGTCAGACGTGCTAGACATTAATAATGTTATAGCGAAAAACATCTCAACAAGACCTTAACCCCAAGTGGGTGAATAAACAGATTTATTTTTGTTACAGACACGTGCAAATTTTTGTAATTGTTGACTTTCACGTGGCTTACGTCTGTAAAAACCAACGCGTGACAGGGCTTGACTTTCACGTGGCATACGTCTGTAAAAACCAATGCGTGGGCCGCCGCCATTGTAAGTTTTCACAGAGAAGAAGCGAAGCTAGAAATCAAAGATGTATTGTGACTTGGCTTAACGCGTCGCATAATGAGTAAAGTATAATTTACACAGAGCCAGTACTGGCTGCCAATAAGACTGGCAGCCAGTATTGGCTTGGCATATGCCGCGTGTGAACAGTTTTTCAAGCCAGGCCAAACTGTTCACACGCGGCATATGCCAAGCCAATACTAGCTGCCAGTCTTATTGGCAGCCAGTACTGGCTCTGTGTAAATTATACTTAATGACTGTATGCCACTAACGAGTAACAACACCTTAATACGTCAAATTCTCATTTTGACCTGTAACTTCGACGTCAAGCTTTGGAACTCGACTATCCGTAGTAATCGATATCTCAAATATAATTCGATACTCAGTGGCGTAGTTAATAATTAGTCTCTGAACCTCTCGGCCTCTAACGGCCCTTTGGCAACGTCATCTCGAGTCCATTAACACTCATTACATGTACGAGTGCTTACTATATCACCGTCTGTGGCGTGTGGGTACCCTTCCCGACCCTGCTGACCTAAATAACGTAACCCACCTGCAAATTGGCGCAAAGTAAATACGCCACTGAGCTCACAGACAGATTTAACAGGCTTGTTAGATGTGATCACGTGATGCATGGTATTAGATATTGAACGCAACTTTGCCGCTTCGAAATTTGTTTATCGTCTGGAAACCGTACAATTTTTGAGATATAAACTACTAAATCGGGGACTCAAATTATCTTTAATTATACCAAATTTCATAAGTAAAGTAAAAACGGATGTAAAGTAAGTAGGTATCTAATAACTAATAAGACAGTTGTCAGACAGTCACTTGGAGGTTGGAGCGTAGAAGACTTTTTTAATATCCAGCCTTACGAATAATAAAAACTAACAGTTTTTATTAGAACTCATAGTTTTTATTATTCTTAGATCTGTCCAATACAAAAATACTTTTAAAACCCGAGGAAATTCCTCTTTTTCGCCAGAGGAAACAGCCTGGCGACGCGTTACGATTCATTAGCCGAACAGCGACAATGGTTCGCAACCTTTCAGCTAAATGCCAGTAATAACCAGGCTATTTACAAATGGCGCTTTGATGCAAAATGTGACAATTATTGGACGCGACACCAACATCCCACGAGCTATTCTCGGAGAGCGAAGAAAGTGAATGAGAAACAAAATTTTAGACGTATATATCGATGGCCCCAACGAATAAACGTGCAATCGAAAAAAGACAACTTTTCAGGAGGACAAAAAAACGTCTGGAACAACATAACTTTGACTACATAATAAATAGACAAATATAATGTATAATCAAATTAAAGGTAAAAAAAAAATCTTTCAGCTCATGTATTTATTAAAAATTAAATATTAATGGCTTACTACATATTTACGAGTAAGAAAAATCATATTAAATTATTATTCTAGTGAATAATATGTGACTTGTTAACACTATTGTATCAATGCACGTTTATTCGTGTCATAAATGAAGTTTTAACAAGTGCAGTGAAATGTTGCATGGTTATTCCACGTATTTTTTTTCCTCCTGAGCCATGCTCTGCTCATTTACACGCTTATTCTTGTATATTTTGTTGCTTTTATATGTTTGTAAAGATAAAAGCCCGTATATTAGTGTAAAGAAGTTGATTCATTATTTATGTAATACGACCTTATTAGTGTATATAAATCTATACTAATATTATAAAGTAGAAGATTTTGTTTTTTTGAACGCGCCAATCTCAGGAACTACTGATCCGTTTTGAAAAATTCTTTCGTTGTTAGATGGTTCATTTATCGAGGAAGGCTATAAACTATCACTCTAAGACGAATAGAAGCGAAGAAATATAGGAAAATGTAGAAAAAACTGGGTAAATTATTTGAAGGTGCTTATCTTGCGAACTACTGGATGAATTTTTAAGTTATTTAGCACAGATGTAGAGTAGACCATGATGTGAAAGAACATAAGCTATTTTTTGCGGGGAAATGTACGGTTTCCGTAAAATTTCTCATTTATGCGGGCGAGGCCGCGTGGAACGTCTAGCTAGCTAATATTTTCTTGTTGGTTCAGTAAAAAATATTGTTGACCTATTGTTGTTGTTGATAACTATTGACTTACCTCACATCTATGCGTAGACACATACATATAAAATGGAGTACAACCTTGCCTATAGATCCTTCAAGAGAGAGAGATCAATCGGGCAAAGAAACAGCACGTCAATAGTATTTTTTTTTTTTTTTAACGGGCTTTGGCCCACCACACATTCCCACCACTGTATCTCCTGTGTCGCCAGGATCGACAGCGGCATCCAACCACGAAAACCCTTTGATATGATCTCAGGGAGCCCGAGGGACATGCTAATACTGTCTTGGGACCCGCAACGAAATTAATCAGAAGAAAATAGGAGGAGTAGGAAGATTCCAATTTCCCTCCCCATAAAAGCGGGAGACAGCACAAAGTTGCAATGACCGAAAGTCAAAGAACTTAAGGGGGAGCACCACGGAAATAAGGTTAATACTTGTGACTCCTAAGCTAAAGCTAAGTTAATATTGGAGTTTATTGTGTTTGACTGTTGCCAATAATAATTGTGGCAAAAACGCTTGAAGGCACGAAAGTTCCTAGCGCTGTCCACGAGATCACCGTAGTATGCTACTCCAGATGTACAGAATAGGTTGTTTAGCATAGTAGTTCTTTCGTCCTGCCAGAGACTGCACTCCCAGAGAACATGATGCGCGGTTTGTTCTAACATGTTGCCTTCGGTCGAGCACTCGCACATGGGTGATGCTACTAGTTTAAATCCGTAAAGTTTGGCCTTAAAATTTCCATGACCGGTCAGGAATTGAGAAACGCAGTGATCAATATCCATCCAATGTTTGGATAGCCGTTCACGAATATTAGGGAAAAAATTATAAAGGTGTCGCCCTTTGGTGGAACAGTCCCATCGTGACTGCCATTCGGAGATTAGGCTTTGCACAGAGTTTTCTAAAGGTTCAAACAGTCTTGCTATTTTAATTTTATCGCGAGCGCTTAAAAAGAACGGGTTGTCAATGTTTTTTTTATGATAGTACATTGTCGCACGACGCTGAATCTCAAGGTCAACGGGTAAAACTCCGGCTAACACAGGTAAGGCTTCGGTGCTTGTGGTCCTGTAAGCTTTGCATAAGAATATAAGAGCAAGACGTTGGCTTTGTAGCAACTTGCGACGAGCCGCGCCGATTGTTGCTCTGTCGGCCCACACGGGGGCCCCGTAGCAAATGCTGCCTAGGTAAGTAGCAGTGTAAATTAATTTTAGGATTTTGAAGGAGAGGCCCCATGTCGACGTAGATATTTTGGTAAAGGAGTAAAAATTGCGCTTCGCTGTCTCACCGGTTTGAATTATATGTTCTAAAAATGTAAATTTATTTTCCAAGTAAAAACCAAGATAACAGAGTGACTGTTTGCGTTTAACGTTAATATTGTCAAGTTTAATGCTAGGGGAAGATATAAGGGACCCTTTTAAAAGAATTTGGTAAGTTTTATGCGCGGCGAATTTCAGGCGATTACGTTTACCCCAGCTCGATATTAAATTAAGACTATCATTGGCTTTAGATTCAATTTCGGAACATGAATTTAAATGAACGATGAGAAAACCGTCATCGGCGTAGCCAACTAGTACGCACAGCGGTGGTAGGGGAAGACTTAATAAATCATCAAATCCGAAGTTCCATAGTTTTGGCGAGATAACAGAGCCCTGAGGGCAGCCGCATGTTAAATCTTTGGCGTGTGTACAATGGCCAAGTAGAAGCTTAGTTTGACCGTTAAAAAAATAAGAACGTATTATGGCATAAATATTAGAGTAGCAACCTCGATTTTTTAGTTTTAATAATAACATCGGCCACCAAGCATGATCGAACGCGCCGGAGATATCTAATGAAATGGCGACCACGTATTTAGATTCCGAAAGATTTACTATTTTTCTAACTTCCATAGCCGCGTCAACAGTCGATTTCCCGGCGGTGAAACCGAACTGATGACTATGAAATTTAGGGCCACCGGGTAGCAGGCGAGGTACGATGAGACGTTCTAGTAATTTACCTAAGCAAGGCAGTAACGTTATCGGACGGTAAGATTTTGGGTCGTCAGGAGGTTTGTTTCCCGCTTTAGGTATTAATTTTAAGCAACCGGTGCGCCAAATTTTTGGAAATATACCTTCTGCGATACATCTGTTGTAAACATGTAGAATCGATGAACTGGCCGCTAAGCACGCTTGTTTTATCATAATATTCGATATTTTATCCTCGCCCGCAGATTTTTTTATAGGCAAAAGGTTTACTATTTTACTAAACTCCTCCGAAGTTGGTAAATCTGAGGCCGGTGTATGTATGGGGTCTAGCATTCTACTCCTAATGTCGCGGTGGTGTTCATCATCCAAGGAGGGCTCGTCGTCTGGGATGAGAACGTTTAGATATGCCTTCGCCGTTTCGTCTAAGCTACAAGTGTAAGAGTTGTTAATTTTAATATTTGAGAAAAAGCTTGGCTCATTACTACTACCGGGTTTAAGCTCGTGGTATAAAGAGGACCAGGGGCCCTCTTTATCCAGTCTATTCGCGGCATTCTTCAACATATTATTTTTCGCTAACGTAACGGCGGCGCGATAGCGTGACCTTGAAATGCGTAGGTTATTCAAACTAATTATGTAATTATAATTTGAACGATCGTGGCCAGATTTACGAAGATTATTGATTTTGCGCCTGGCCCTTCTAAATTCCCGACGAAGATTAAGAAGGTTACTGTTCCACCATTTACAGTTGTGATCTTTTTTAAGAGGTCTACGACCCAAGGCTACATCGGCACAGTAAACAAATGTGTTTGTCATAATTTCCGCGCACTCATCGACGTTTAAATCCGGCCGAGTGAAGTCTCCGGCATGAGCGGTAATGAGGGAGCGGAATAAATTCCAATCGCCGTTCTTTACGTTGTATTTATAGTCATTAGAATTGACTACGGTATCACTCGGGACCGCACGAGAAAACTCGTACACCAATAAGCGGTGATCACTACATGACGCATCAGGTAGGACACGCCAATGCCTAATCTGGACATACGCGCTGGATAGCGTGACGTCAATCGACGATTCGCCCGTTGGGCTACTATAGGTAGGTGGTGCATCGGGGGTGTTGTGAATTTGGAGGTTAAACTCCGCAATAAAGTCTTCTACAGCGGTACGACGGTCGCGGTCAGTGTACCTAAGCTGGCCGTGCCATAAGGGCGAGGATGCATTTACGTCGGCGCCAATAATAATTTTATCACCCGCGAGAGATTGTAATACGCGGCGGAGTTGATGTAAATGTGGGCCTACGGTATCCGCGTACTGAAAGTAGCAGCTTACAACGTATAGTCTAAACTGAGGACACGATACCTCGGCTACCGCACAATGCGACGTCGAAAGGTTAGTTAGGGCCGTGACTGAAAATCTAGACTGAGGTGTGTATATACCCGCGCGAGCTAAGTTATTAATTTGTATCATTTTCGACCGAAACGACGCGAGTTGATATTGTTCTTGAACAAGTACTAAGTCTAAATTGTGGTCAGAAACTAACTTTTCTAATTCTAAAGTCGCGTGCTTGTTATTATGGAGGTTTAACTGTCCTATATTTAAACTATCCAAAATAAGTTGCTCCATTTTGATTTTATATGTTGGACAGTCTGGGGAGCCCGTGGGGTGGTCGGAAGGTTTTTTAAAACGTTGGCAACTACCACAAACTGGCTTAAAATTTTCTTTATCTTTGTTGGGGCACGACAACGAGCTGTGTTTTTCGGCACAGTGATAGCAGCAAGGATTAGGATCGCGACATAATTTAGCGACGTGCCCAAACTGTTGGCAGTTGCCGCAGCGGACCAGCTCAACGTCGTCCACGAAGCGACACATCGCCCAATCGATAAACAGTTTTTCTTTTGAATTGATCAGGTGTTTACGCACAGCGGGGTCTAATTCGATACCTATCCATTTCCTGTTGTTGTAATCTTTATTTAAATTACGACGTCTTACTATTTTTGTTGAACGCAAAAATTGTTCTTGAGACATATTCATTTCGCCGTTAATATTTTGATTAAAAAGTGCGAGAAGAAAATTATCATCCGTCATATGTTGCGGTACATCTTTTATGAGAATACGTGGGTTACGTCCTTTAGGCGACTCGAGTCGCAGACCGGCCGATTTAAGCGCTTCCACGGATTTAAGTTTATTAACTTGCGAAAACCGTCGGCCGGGTTGATGACTTTCATCAGAGCTTGTTTTGTCTCCGACGATGATTTTAATTCCCCCGATTTTTCTTGTGTCGGATAGGCAATAACGCAGGGAAGCGGTTTTCGGGTCTCGACTGGCGGCACTGACTTCGCAAGTCTTAGTTTAAGCGCGTCCGAGTAGGAGGTAGAAGGCGCGGCGGCAACTGTTTGTACGACGGGATTAGTTTTGGCAGCTAACAATTCGCGTTCCATATTAGCGACCTTGGTTTCCAAGGAGGAGTTCTTTATGGCGAGAAGTGAGACGATCGTAGTTATTTTTTGAGTCATACTCATAATATCGGACTTGTTGGCAAAATTATTACGGCGAGACACGGTGTCGTTTGCGAACTCGTTTATTTTGGCTAAGTACGAGCTAGCTTCGCGGATGAGCTCGTAATAATTGCAAGCATCGTCGGATGCGCGGCCTGTGTCTAATAATGACGTAACGGGGGACAGCAGAGGCTCGTCCCTAGTGGGTTGGTGACGCTTCTCCACAGGTGACAAGGAGGAAGGAGATAATTCCGACAACAAACGTTTACCGGACGAGAATGTCGGAGAACGAGGAGTTTTATCGCTTCTATTAAACGGGTTTGTATCTTTATCTGACGGCATATTATTTTGGCTCGACATTGTGAGTTAATATAAAATTTGAATGTACCAATTACACTTATTTAATTTAAATTAGAATGAAACAAAAGTTTAGCTTAATAATCACAGTCAGCTGATCGCAAGGCCGGCCGGCGCCGCGCGAGCGGTACCGACACACACAATATTTTACCTACCTACAATTCCCTACTGATAAAAGTGAACAAAGAAATTTACTTACCGAGTTAAATCCAATAAAGTACGAGCAAATGTGTTAAAAAACTTACAGTACACGTAGATTACACCGTTACCTAGCTAATTACACACACTCAGCACGAATTTACCGATTTAAAACCACCGAAAATAATTTTTAATCCCGGAGCGTGAGAGACTCGAGTGCCTTCCTTTGGGAACCCGTGAATTCTGGTCTCTAGCCTAAGCTCTTGAAGGGTATTTTTGAAAGCCATCCTACCATCCCTATAAGTAGGAAATGGATCGTTGGCCCACGACGCAAAATACAAAGACGATCTTCTGGGTAAGCTCCTTGCGTCAAACTCGACCCTTGATGACCTTGGGATAAAAACCGCCGACCATACCAGGATGCAGGGGCATCATGTCGGATATTAGGTTACATCAGCGCTCAGTGTGAATAGCCCTGCGTGCCCTTGATATCCAAAAGTCGAGTGGGCCTGACGGAATCCCTCCTATTGTGTTGAAAAAGTGTGCTCCGGAGTTGGCTCCGGTCTTAACGCGTCATTTTTGGTTCTCCTACTCTTTTGGCATTGTCCCGGTTTCTCAGAAGACAGCCTTAGTGTACTCGATCTCCAAAAAGAGGTGACCGCTCAAATCCTTCCAACTACAGACCAATTGCTAAAACCTCCGTCATCTCGAAGATAATGTAATCCATTATCAGCTCTTTAGATACTTGGGCGGCCAGACATTACAAAGCGACAAACACGACAAACAGTACGGGTCGCTTGGCTGGTTGTCTCTTGGCGTACCAAACTCATCGTTGGGCTCAGGTGATTGTGTGGAGAGGAGAGGCATTGGCTGTTAGTTTGGACATTGTGAAGGCCTTTGATCGGGTTTGGCTCAAAGCGCTTCTATCAAAGCTTCCATCATAATATGGGCCTCTCGAGAATTTATGCAAATAGGTCACAAGTTTTTTGTCAGATCAATGTATGTTACATTCCAATGGCATTTATTGCATGTCTAAAATAGAGAATTCACATGAGAAAGTCTCTGAATGGGGTAGACGATACTTTTCTGATTCTGTCCTTAACAGGACGAGACAGTATTTCAGTCTGGACCAATGCCTGCAACTCTACAAGGTGCAGGTTCGGCCTCATATGGAATACTGTTCTCATATCTCGATCCAAAGGGATTTGTTGGTATTTTGGGGTCCCTGATCCCAAAATACCAACAAATCCCTTTGGATCGTATCTAAAGAACGGCCACTCGAATTGTTGACTGCCATATTGTTTCAAATAGGCTGGACCCCTTGGAATTACGCCGAGATGTAAATAGCTTCACTTTGCATCCTCAATCGGTTGTATCACGGGGACTGCTCTGAGGAATTGTTCGGAATCATACCTCCTGCAACTTTTCGCCATCGTTCCACATTAAAAATATACCATCCTCATAACCTTGATGGCAGTCTTCCATCGTGCTTTTTTCGCGTAACTTTCTGCCGCGCACTGTAAAATTTGGAATGAACTGTCACCAGCAGTATTTCCGGACCCATACGACCTGCAAACCTTCAAGGAGAGAGTGTATTACCTCTTAAAAAGACCGGCAACTCACCAGCAGCTCTTGTGATAAACTTTACAATAGCTCTTCGAATAACCTTTACAAAAGCAGAAAAGACAAGAGAAGTTAGTAAAAGACAATAGAATAGCTGTGATTATTATATTCAAAGTTTCGCCATCTGCAATGAGGCTTTAGTGATAGAAGTCGCTTGCATTTTTACACGAATAATCGTGCAAGAGTTATAACCCGAAGGAAAAGATAGACACGAGCGCCAGATTGTTTTAACACGTTTATTCTGGTGAACTCAAATAAACAAATAACTTGCAATAAGCGCATGTTTTATTATTAATGTGAAATATGTTATTATTTTTTCCGTACAATAAAGGTTTACATTGCTATAAAATCGTTATTTTAAGTCAAAAAAATTTCAAAAAATTCACATAGATGTATCATAGTCCATGCAAACGAAAAATCAAAAAAAAAATATTTTTGGGTAAGAGCTTTTGCACGTTTATTCGTTGGGGCCATCGATATTATTACACTATAAATATACTGGTATTTACAAATAATAATCTATACCAGGAGGTGGAGATATAGAATAGTAGAAAAAAATTGTGTGAAAGCTAAGAAAATTTTGGAGTTTCGTAAAGGATCAGTCTCACACTACAACAATCATGAGATAGATAAGTGTCAATTTCTTTGTGACTCAAAAAAGCCTAAAGTAACTTATTCAAAAATTGTTGGATTTATTTAGAATAAAAACAACTTATCAACGAAAAATACAAGATGTTTGTGTAAACACCGTTGTCCTTGAAACCATCAAATGAGCCCGTCAAAATGAACAACTTTTTCTATGAGAATAATGCTGGGAATTAAAAAAAATCTGCCTTCATACCCATACAAATTGCCGACCCGGGCATCCGTATGGGTATGAAGACGGCATTTTTTTTGAGTTCCCAGCATTGTTCTCATAGAAAAAGTTGTTCATTTTGACGGGCTCATTTGATGGTTTCAAGGATAACGGTGTTTACACAAACACACTGTATGTGTTATTAATTTTGGTTTGTCACCTCAAAAAGTTAGAGGTCCCTAGCGTCCTGACCAATTCACATAGCTTCAGATTTAACAAATATTTCACCGTTTGAAAAAGTAAAACGCGAACTCTCATTTTTAACGCTGACTGTACAAATGAGTAATGACTAAGTAACCCTTCGTAAATTATAATATTACATGTCTGATAAAAATTCCGAGCGTATTTTTTCGCGTCGCTTTTGCACCCCTCAACTTTTCAATTTTAACAGCAACACTTGAAATGGCTCGCCTTTTTTGATTGCAACTTTCCTTATTTACTTAACTGTTTACTACGTCATAGTTTTACTGAATATAAAATCTTTTTTAATTTTTTTTAATCGTTGAAAAATTTGCCACTCGTGAGTGCCAAATTTTTCAAGTGTATTTCAACCATATCACTTTTGTCTGGAATTGTAAACGGAGTCCTACGTATCTAGTAATTTTAGTTGAAAAAAATAATTAACGAAATCATATTATATAAATAAATTTTATACATGGTGAAAATTTTATCCGGTTCGAGACTTTAAAAAGCCTGGACTATCTGCCATAATTTGAATTCTATACAAACACAAATACTGTTTCGCGATTGAAAGAATAACTACGATGTATAAAAATATAGTTATTCATTTTAAACACACCTTTAAGAACAAGTTCATTTCAAAAGAGTTTTTATTTATATTTTCAATTTCCACTGCGCGCCCGCCGCAGCCGCTTTTTATTTACAAAATATTTTCACCCGCAACTCTAACGCAATAATTAAATATCTTTGTGATAACGCCTAGCCTATTAACGTTTTTGTAAATTATGAAAATGGAAAAAATATTTTTCGCAATGACAACTCCATTTAATTCTTCCATCTATTTTTTTGAAAGACTTCCCTTCTCGGATCTTGAAGGATCTTATCGCGACGTTAAAAATATAACTGGCGCCGCGTCGGTTTGAATTTCAATTATGCCTTTTAAAAAAAACCGCGGCGATTGTGACGAATTCACGAATATTCGTGGCCAGAATACGTGGACGTACTGTTTGATCGGTAATAAACACTGGGCTTTTAGTCAACTTGATTTCGGTAACTTTGATGGAGAGACCTTAAAAGTACGGGATTTGACGTGACGCATGATCGCATCGCAATTCGCAAGAAGTCACTGACGTGGTAACACTGGCGCTTGTGTTATGTAAAGTCCCATACATTTTTTTATTAACTAGACTATAGAATAAAAAGTCAAATCCGCGACAGTTGACTTGACACTACGATTTTTTACCAACATAAAAACCGAAGTACCAAAAGGTAACCGACGCGAGGTTATAAAATGGCGAACAAGACGTGAAAGATGTCTCCTTAAAGTTTATCTCAAGGTGGGTGAAAATTGATACCCCCACAACTAATCTGTCCTCGTGAGTTAGATGCAACCTTATTTGGGCGCATTACACTGCATATCTCATACTGATTAAATCCCCCCACAACGATAGGAGACACCGCGCGGGGATACGCACAGGAAGTACCGCATCGTGACGCCGCTTAGATCACTGATTAGAATCCATTGTTCCTTTTATAAATGCATTTACTTGAACAGTGTTATTAATCGTGACCTAAGGTGCACATTCAGAAGCACCAAGGTAGAAAAAGTCGGATGCAAACTGCACCACGTTCGTCACTTTTCGTTTTTGGCGTAGCGTTAATTATTCAACTTCCTCTGGTTAAAGACACCGAAATGACTTCGGCTTTGTCAGACTTCCAGCTGAACATTTCTGAGGATCGATCCTACATTAAAGGCGCGTTCCTGCCATGAAGTGTGCCTTTTAGTATTTGCTCCTAACCAAGCTATTTAGTTTATATTGTCTGCTCTACTTTATTATAAAACGTAAAACAAAGGATGCCTTGAAGAAATTGCATACAGGTGTCTGATAATTTATATTAATGATACTACCACAGGCAAATCAGTTCTAAGCTTTTTATAATTATGTATCCCACTTCTTTAACCATCGGCTCATTTACTGCCAAAACTGGAACAATTTTTATTCTAAAAAGTAAAATAAACAGCAGCGTACATAACCCCCATAGGAGGGAGGCCGATTCCCCCAACAATAGCATAATTTTGTATTGTGATGAACACAAAAGAATAATACTTTAGTTTTTAGTACATGCGCGGCGTGAATTATTGTGGAACACCATGTACCATACGCTCCACGTTATATAGATAATGATTGCCTTCATGTAATCGGTGATATTATACTCGGCCCCATAGCTGAGATTCATAAAATATTTATGTAATCGTCAGTTTTTAGGTCACCGGAAATGATTGAAGTTTGAAAAAAAAAACTTTTTTCGATATGACTTTTCTGTAGTTGATTGTTGAAGGGAAGAATTGAAAATTATTTATTACCGAGTCGAAGCAACGGAAATTAGATACCTTCTTTAATGCCTGACGTACTGACGGGTTTGTTTCCAAATTACCCAAAATTTAATATTCCTTAAAAATATTTTAAATATTCTCTACTCTACTTTTTCCGAGAATTATGCTTGGACAAAATATATTTTTAGGCAATTTTCTTGTGCTAGCCTTAGGTTTTCTGAATACATACCTCTTGCCTGGATATTTTGCTTAAATCTTAAGTCTAGAGCTTAGAAGAAAGACTAGAGCCTAGGTTTTGTAACTTCAACCAAATGATTTAATTACGAAACTGCAGATATATTTACCAATTCGTACCAGTACTTTCTTATAAGATCCCCATGCGAACAAAACAACTAATAAGAATTGCTTGTTTCAGCGCAATGCATCGCGCCGCTCGGCATGGAGAGCGGTATGATACCGGACCGAGATCTTACCGCCAGCTCGTCCTTCGACGACGGCAACGTGGGACCACAGAACGGACGGTAAGTCGAGATGGAACGGACGGTACGTCGAGATAAGGGGACCACAGAACGGACGGTAAGTTGAGATGGAACGGACGGTACGTCGAGATAAGGGGACCATAGAACTGACGGTAAGTCGAGATGGAACGGGCGGTACGTCGAGATAAGGGGGACTACAGAACGGACGGTAAGTCGAGATGGAACGGGCGGTACGTCGAGATAAGGGGACCATAGAACTGACGGTAAGTCGAGATGGAACGGGCGGTACGTCGAGATAAGGGGACCATAGAACTGACGGTAAGTCGAGATGGAACGGGCGGTACGTCGAGATATGGGGACCATAGAACTGACGGTAAGTCGAGATGGAACGGACGGTACGCCGAGATAAGAGGGACCGTAGAACGGACGGTAAGTCGAGATAGAGATTGTGGGACCGCTAAATGGACGGTCAGCCAAAACGGAAGGGGCGGTAAGTGGAAATATGGGGACAATTATAGAACGGCCGGCAAGTCGAGGCAGCTAGTGGGACCACAAAACCGATGGTAAGTCGAGATAACCACAGGTGGGACGGTAAGTGGAAACCACAGAACGGGCGGGTAGTAAAGCCTCAGTTTTTCGATTCTCTTTTCTTCTCTACTTAGAGTATGATTAAAAAAAAAGGATTCTGTTAAAATGCTTGAGAACGAAAAGATACTTTACCACATTTATGCCCATTAGGAACCTTTATTAAGACTATTAACTACATATCAAGCATTATTACTTTGAAAATTGTTATTGGAAATTCTATCTCAACTAAATGCGACAGCACTTTGGCAGCACGGTCGTCGCTAAATTCAATCTAAAAGCAAAGAACTTACTAATAGGCTTAAGTATCATATTTGCCATATAAATTATTTCTAGTATCAATATAAAAGAGAATTTTATAAAATAGTAGATGTACCTAACATGTAATTACACTCGGATTTTCAAAGTAGAAAATCCTTCACGCTTGGTCTTTTTATCCCACATATTTTTGAGTTACTAATTGAGTTCCAAATTCCAATCAAAGCTTGGTTTCTCGGATACTGTTTGTTATAGCCTATCCTTACTTCTGAAATGTTAGTGAATAATAAACAATTGGTATTTATGGTCACGAAAAGGTTACGTCTTAGATTAAAAATTCCGTGAAAAAGAGTTTTGTTCAAGATAAATGTGTTTGAAAACAAAATGAAATTGAATGGGAACAGGATCGATTGAAAACGAGCACGCGATATCGATAGTTTACCATTTTTATATTTTATACAACGTTTGAGACTTGTAGTACAAGAGACCGTTAACGACAAATAGCTTGTTTCAGAAATTCTTATGTTCGACTACAAATTAGTATAACTTAGTGCCTGAATTATGGAAAAAGATAATATTAGTTATTTTTTTATTTTGATAATATCACCAGTAAGTAACTGAATCTTAAGTTAGTTAATTGAAGAAGAATATTATAAAAATATTTTATAGCTAGATGATGCCCGCAACTCCGTAGCGCCAAAATTCGTCTATTGCGCGGCAAACGTTCCCTTTTCCGGGATAAAAACTATCCTATGTCCTTTCTAGGGTCTCAAAGTATCTCCATGCCAAATTTCAGCAAAATCGGTACAGCTGTTAGAGCGTGAAGAGGTGACAGACAGACAGACACACTTTCGCCTTTGTAATATTAGTATGGATCGCTAATAAATATTAATGATAATAAATAGTTTTCTAATTAGTATTAAAAGTAAAATCCTTTAATGGCTCCTAGACTAGATATTTACGTGAAAATTATATTCTGCTTTTCCAGCGCGGCGCAAAGTTTGAGTAGGAAAATAGATATTTTCGGCGTTTCTAATATATTTTATATATTATATCAGTATTCAGTAACGCGAACGTTCCTTAACACGTTCATAAAATTGAACATTTTAATTTTACCGATTGCATTTAAAAAACCGGCGTGCGTGTTAGGCCTACGACCACACGTGTCTACCTTTTTTTTTAAATTAATGTTGTCTGTTTAGGACTGGAGTCTGGACTAACTAAACATACTGTGACTTGCAAGTCAAACGGCTTTTCCAACGTTTAAGACAAAGACAGCAACAAAAAGTTAGTCATATCTTATTCTTTTTTTTTAAATAAGTCTGCGTAGGTAGGAATTTAGCCCCGTCTAGGAGACAGGAAACTGAAAGGGTGTAAAATATTTATAAAGCACTAGATGACGCCCGCGAACCCGTGTGCCAAAACTTGTTTATTTCGACATTTTTCCGGGATAAAATGTGTTATATGTCCTTCCCCGGGATTCAAAGTATCCCCAAACCAAAATTCAACAAAATAACTTCAGCGGTTTCAGCTTGAAGAGACCGAGCTAATTTCAAAAAAATTGCTCCCTTTTCTGTCCATATACTAGTAGCGGAACTTATAAAGCAAAAAAAAAGCAAAGTTTTAAAGTAAATAGATATAACTCTAGAAATGGTTTTGAGCATCATCGATAATTTGACGTTTTTACAAAGTATATCTTCTGGAATGTCCTTTAAAACTTATAGATTTTCAAAAATTTATTTTGTCTACGAAAATAATATTTTGTGTTATTCCATTGTGTAACACTATTTTTGACGTGACAACGTCTTATAATTCGATATGGGCTGCGCGTCCGAAAAACATGACAGTTCATGCGGCGTTACCTCGCTGACAGCTCTGAGACGTTCCATTTACACTCTCAAGTCTCTCAACAACCGTAAGGCCCACCTGGGCCGCGCTCTTTGTTTCGATTATATTACGTATTTCGATGACTTAGAGAATACTTTTGTATGAAGAAGTTTGGTTAGTTATGACCTTTGATACATTGACCACACTCTGAATAAAAAATAAATAAACAATCTGTGAGCTATTAGTATTATTTCGGCTATTCAAAATTGTGCTCTATTTCCTACGTGTCAAGGTATCTATACTAATATTATAAATGCGAAAGTATATCTGTCTGTCTGTCTGTCTGTCTGTCTGTCTCGCTTTCACGCCAAAACTACTGAACCGATTATAATGAAATTTTGTACACAGATAGTCTAAGGCCTGAGCAAGGACATAGGCTACTTTTTAACTGGAAAAAGGGTTTGTAAGGCGGTGTTTATGCGTAAATTTGTTCCAATAAAGTTAGTTCCAAAAATTCATAACAGATGGCGCTAAGAGTCGCCTACATCGCGCTAACGCTTGCTCATACGTCTTTCTATAAGATGTTGAGATTGGTTTTTCGATTCTTTCGATTGTTATACACGTTGATAAATAACTCTCTACTTAGAACTTTATCTATATGCAGTGACGTAACCTTAAACCTACTAATGATAAATAGTTTATGGGTAAAGCTAAAGTTGTGTAATGGTTAACTAAATAAGCTTTAAAATTTGGTATAAAGTTTAATTTAAAAAATGAAATATTATGTGCACACTGCACAGCTGTTTTTGGGTATTTTGATTTAAGGGTTACCAGGGTTTTAAAAAAAGTTTTATTGACACCGCGCGCTATAAACTGAAGCCCATGCGGACGAAGTCGCGGGCAACAGCTAGTGACTTAATATATGAAGAATAAAGTATTCGTTTATTTCTTCTGAACAAGTCACTAATTATTGTTTCGAAAGTTTATAATTGAGAAACTAATATCACATCGGACTAAATACTATATTATGATGGCTTGATAGATAAATTAAATGTTAATTAAACATTATAATATATGTTAAATAAATTTAACATATATTATAATGTAGTTCACACAAACATAAAATATGGATTATATGTAAGGATATTTCATATTACATTAATTTTACAAAGAGGGTAGGCCGGGCGCCATTTTTTTTTGCACATTGACCTGCCAACTTTTTTGCATAGATTTTTCCCGGAACTGAGGGGTTAAGGCTTATGACGTTGTCACGTTCAACTATCGTCAGTAAACCGACTTTACAGACAACCGATTTTTCATTAGATATGGTATTAATTTGGGCCTATTAATGTGGCAACACAGTGAAAAGAAGCAAAAGTATAGATGAAGTGACAACTGACACATCGCGGCCATTTTGTTTGTACTCCACTACTCGTTTAATGTGCGGGTAGTGAAAAAAAACTTTTATACGGACTAATTGTGCATGCTACGCAATAAACCCCGATAAGTTTTTATCTACTTTGGTTTCACTTTATGACGAAAGAATAAGATCATTGTTTAGATCAAGGCTGCTCAACCCCAGGCCCGCGGGCCACATTATGGCCCGCGAAAGAATTTTAAATTGCCCGCACCAGGAAGTTTTGAATACTTAACTTTTTTTTGTACTAAGTTGAACTGCAAAATCATCATTAATTGAAAACCCTTTTTGTCGAAAAAGTGTCGTCGAAACCTCAAAATTCTTAAGAAGATTTTGCAGATTTCTGGAAATTAGTACCTACCAAAAGAAGACTTTCCTGCAATAACTGATTTAGTGTCAGTTTTTATGTAGTTCAACATAATATTACGTCTGTGAAAAAGTGTTTTCAGACCTTAATTATGTTAAAAATAAATACCGCACATCAATAACTGAGCAACAAATTTCTGACTTGTTGCTACTGTCAACATCAGATTTATCAGATAACACCTAACATAAATAAATTGTTTAAAGACATACAACTGCAAAAATCTCATTATTCATTGATATCAAAAAATAAATTTATGCTTAGGTATATATAATATAACCCATTGAAGTTTGATTGGTATTATATTTAATGGCCCGTTATAAATGTCGGAATCCACCGTTTGGCCCCACTGTAAAAAAGGTTAAGCAGCCATGGCTTAGATTGTTATATTTATTGCTTATGTGCGGCACATTTTCATGTAGTTTGAATTTTTTTAGGTTAGAAAAACATATTCATTATTTCCTGTGTGTCACGTTTGTGTAACAATTTTGTGTAACGTTACACAAAGGAAATCATAAAGGTCTGTTCATGCCGGTGAGCAGTTATGCTTTTTTTTTAGGAAAAATAACGCAAAATGGAAGAATATTTAGTATTTTTGCCTGAAGATCATTCTCAACTCCGAAGTACAGATTCTACCCCTGATATATTTAGAGATCAACTACGATAACATGGCGCGCCCCTCCAAATGACTGTGTCAATGTGTGTAGTCACATCCTTAAGAAAGAGTTTGTATGTAGTAAGTATTCAACCAATCACAGTACACATAATATTTTACTTAATGTCACTTATTACCAAGATTTGTTGGTCAACTAATTATAACTAGCCGACCGCGCAAGACAACGCACTTCAAACGTTTTGACAACGCACTTCAACTGTTTTGAATTTTGGAGGGGCGCGCCATGTTATCGTAGTTGATCTCTATGTGTGTAGGAACACAAACTAATATATTATTTAATATTATAATTTATAACACAAGATTAATCCGACTTTTATTTACAATTATCTCACCCTCCTATTGCACCATGAAATTGCATGTAATACCTAGTTTAGTCTAAAAAACTAACTACGGGTCAAAAATTACTATAATTTTGCGGTATGTATAAGCCCTTATAATTCTTTTGTGTTACAATTGTGTTACGTTACTCAGAAGAAACACAAAGGAAGTGGCAAGTTTTTTTTAATTAGCTATGGTAACAGACAGTCAGACACACTTTCGCATTTATAATATTAATAATCTATACTAGGATTAATTAGACACTAGGCAGGCAATAACCCACCACACATTCCTATCACTGGTACTCCTGTGCATAATGTTTAAAAAACCTTTAAAAGGCCTAATAAACCTTTTACGGCTATGGATTTCACCCCTGAAATCTATAAAGCATGATTACCAAGTTATTTAGAAGTCCCCAGCCACAGCCATACTTGGCCACTGGGTATCCCCAATGTAATACATTACGTCGACTCTCGACATACTGTCTAGTAAACACCGCCGAAAAAGCAAATCTTTATGTACAAAGTTGGAAAGTATAAAAGTTTGTGAAATATTTGATCCTGATAGGAGAAGACGCTGAAATATTGTAGTGCAGTTTTTAAAATGCTTCGTTATAACTATGAACGTCCACTTAATGTCAAATCGAAGCACTTTGCCTAGAAAAAAGCTATCTGAGAGTTTTTCACTGAGTTATGCTAGTGATTTCCTGGCTTAAAGGAAGTCTAAATTTTTTTACTCGTTGTAATACGTATCAAAAATGTATACAGTAGTATGTAGTAGCCTAACTTAATATTATGAAGCGAAAGTGTGTCAGTCTGTTACGTCTTCACCCTTAAACATATGAACCGATTTTGATGAAATTACTTTGATTCCCGGGAACGGACATAGGATAGTTCTTATCCCGGAAAATGTACGGTTCACGCGCGATAAATGAATTTTGTCGCAACGGAGTTGCTGGTGTCTAGCATATAATGCAATGCATAAAACCCAGCACAGTCCAAGACGGACTCATAGCTGTTGTATGAGATTTTATTTTATCTGTGGAAATTCAAGTGTCCAGCTATCAGGATACATGAGTCTGGTGACAGCGACGGACAGCGGATTTGTAACATTTACGACCTCGGAGGTGGACCGTGGACGTTATATTATTGTGTCTTTGGAGCGGTGAGACGCTCCAATTTCTCCAGCGTCTGTTAGTGTTAACAACTAAAGATCTTGTAATGGCAGAGTTGTTATGAACGGATTGTTGCAATTAATTTTGATCTAAATATACAGGATGTAACAAAACTAATTGATGATACTTTAGGGTGTGTATAGTGTATGGGTCTATATAGAGGTCCGCTGAAAGATAACTTTTTTATCATCTTTGAATGGAAAAACTCATGAAGCGCGGGCGCTTGCCCAGGATACAAATCAGTAAGCACAAACCAATTTAAATGCCATGTTTTAATCACGAAATATAGTGGTACATTAATTTCTCGAGTTACAATGTTATGTTTTAATTTGAGCAAAATCGGTTCTGCAGTTGGGGCGTGAAGACGTAAAAGACAGACAGACAAACACACTTTCGCATTCATTATATTAGTATGGATTAATCGCTCTAAGCTGAGCTGATTAATGCTGTGGCTTTAGCGATAACATTATTGTAATTAAATTGAAACAGAGGATACGATTCAAAGTTATTACACCTCCATAACCTCTATACCCACGAAATAAGGATTAATTTAATAGTTAAATAACGCTATAGGTGTTCGACGAAAGTTTGCGTATTGCGAAAACAATAATTGAAGACGTATGTGGATGAAGCGAATAACTAACAATTTGAAAATGTTTTTACATTAACGACGACTTTAGGACCGAACAAAATTATTTAAAATAAAAATCGGTTGTCTGTAAAGTCGGTTTACTGACGATAGTTGAACGTGACAACGTCATAGCCTTAAGAATAAATAAATCCCTTTATTAAATACTTAAAGTTTGTATATGTAACAAACACCTGCTTCTAAAATAAAAATAATATCATGTTTATTACATTTTAAAAATCAGTAAATTTTTTACTGAGGACTCGGCCTTATACTTCCAATTAGTAACAAAATCCATTCCGGTTATATGTAACGTTATTTACATGACGTTACTAAAGTACATATCATGAGCTTAAATTACAAAATTTTGTATTTAACTTACTAAAATATGCAATTCAAATAAACTTTTCTTATTCTTGGATACTTTATACGCAACTTCCTATAATTTTCATCTTAAAACAATTACATTGACCTATTAAATATCACTCTACTTACTGGAAGACGTTTTCGTGGACACGTTGCTCGACGACGAAAGTAACGAATTTTACTAATGACAGAGGCCCACAACAGAAACAGTAATGACGTTAACTGTCAAAAAATAGTTGCCACATCACAAAAAATACTAAAATTGCTATGATTTCTTTTTGGAAGTCGATAAAAAACGACGTTACCTACCGGAAATTCCGGTTTTCTCGAAATCCGGGACAAAACAAAATTTGATTTATTTTCATATTTTTATATAACAACAAATAAACAAAAGATAAAATTAACAAAATTATATATTGTGTTACTAAAAAATTAAAGATTTTAATATAAGTTTCTAAGAATATTTCAAGATATGACATTACAAAGTTAAGAAGGTATACAGGGGACATGGTGAAAAGTGGCACACCTGTTGTAACATTTTGTTATTTTATTTAAATTATGATTTCTTTTTCAATCACTTTTCTGTTTTATATTACTTTAAATGAAATTTGCTACTGATTGCCATTTACCGCGACATTTTTACTAGTTCTCATTAAATAATATAAAAGCACAAAGTCAGGGGACATCTTGTTTTCGCCGTGGTCAAAAGATTTGAAAAATGCCCGAATACTTTATTCTTCATATATTAAGTCATACCTTGACACGTAGGAAATAGAGCACAATTTTGAATAGCCGAAATAATACTAATAGCTCACAGATTGTTTATTTATTTTTCATTCAGAGTGTGGTCAATGTATCAAAGGTCATAACTAACCAAACTTCTTCATACAAAAGTATTCTCTAAGTCATCGAAATACGTAATATAATCGAAACAAAGAGCGCGGCCCAGGTGGGCCTTACGGTTGTTGAGAGACTTGAGAGTGTAAATGGAACGCCTCAGAGCTGTCAGCGAGGTAACGCCGCATGAACTGTCATGTTTTTCGGGCGCGCACCCCATATCGAATTATAAGACGTTATCACGTCAATAAATAGTAGATTTTAAGTATACTTACCCATTATCCATATTAGCTAGATGATGAAGTAGGTATAAACTAGGTAAGTAGGTAATTTGCAGGGTTTGTTTAAATCAGTATAAAAGGTTCTGAAGGTTGGTCGCGACAGGTCGGGAGAACTATTTCAGTTAAAAAAAAGACGGGTTGCACTCCGGGAGTGCCGGCAGAAGTGAAAACTTGATTATTAACGTTATGCATTATTTTTTTAACCCATTTTTTATGAAAATCGATTTAAAAAAAAAATAATAAAAAAAACGATCGTTTTAATTAATTAATCGAAACCCTTACAATCGATTAAAAAATATCGACAATGGAAAAAAAAATCTGTTGTCAGACAGACTGTCAGACACTTCTCGCGACAGTTGTCTTGCAGGTGGAAACGCGGCCTTAATCAGCGCGTCTGCTAAAGAACTCATTTCCCCGACTGTACATTTCTGCTAAACAACTCATTTCCCCGACTGTACATTTCTGCTAAACAACTCATTTCCCCGACTGTACATTTCTGCTTAGCACAATTTTCCCCGACTGTACATTTCTGCTAAACAACTCATTTCCCCGACTGTACATTTCGTTCGAGTTCGACACAAAACACTACTCTCCTACCGTCTTACGCTTTTTCTATGGTTTTTCGATCAACACGAAAATCTGACGCGAGTTTCACAGTTTTTACCCATCCTACAAAAGTGCTCAACGCCGCTAAAGAAGTTTTCACTTCAAAAAAACATAGATTAAAAATAGTGATTAAATATACTAAGGGCGTTCTCTCCGGAGATTCCGTAATTGACCATACGGTCAAATACGGAAACGGTTTAAATACTTAAAGCCCTATAAACTCAAAATCTGAAAGCTACAAAGTTGTAATAAAAATACAGCAATAATCTTCAGATAGCAACATTCCTTTCCCCGTTTTAAATTTTCTATTTTTGTTTATTATACTCATGATATCAGCTTCCAAAGTAATGCCAATTTATTAAAATTCAAGCATACATTCAGCATCTCCTTAGCATTTAAAATTACTTTTATTTGAAACTCACGCCAATAAACTACATATTCCCCGTTTTAATTTTTTTTTAGGACAATTTTGAACTAAGATAAGTAAAAATAATAGGGTTTTGGCACGATCTCGGCAACGCGGCAAATGTATGGCCAAGGTCGTTTGCTCGGGGGACGGACTTAAGTAGGAGAATTTTAACTAAAGTATAATATTATCTTACATCTTTAAACGAGCAATTCTTGTATATACGAGGGCTGCTATTTATGTATCCGGAATTAAAAAAAGAAACAAACATATATCATTTAATATGGTTTTATTGCTTTTCAAAATATTCGCCGCGATGATCGACACACTTTTGCATACGCTGGAACCAATTTTCATAGCACTTTTTCCATTCTGATTGAGGTATCTCCAAAACGTGCATTTTGAACGCATCAACAGCCTCTTCGCGGCTCGAAAAACGTTGACCACGTAATTTGTTCTTCGCGTATGGAAATAAAAAGAAATCGTTAGGTGCCAAATCAGGGCTGTACGGCGGATGACCAGTCAATTCGATCTTTTGACCCTCCAAAAACTGAGTTGTTTCAGCTGAGGTGTGACAGCTAGCATTGTCGTGATGTAATATGATTCTGCGTTGTCGGTTGTCCTTTCTTATTTCTTCAAAGACTTCTGGTAAACAAATGGTCGCATACCATTCAGAATTAACCGTTTTACGATTCTCTAATGGCACTGTAGCCACATGTCCATTAATTCCAAAAAAAACAGGCGACCATTTGCTTCAAAGTACTTTTTGCACGAGTAACTTTTGTTGGTTTCGGCTCATCTTGGAACACCCACACCGTTGACTGTTGTTTAGTTTCGGGGTCATATGCATAGATCCAAGATTCATCACCTGTGTAGATATTATAAACGGCTTTTGACGTACCACGGTTGTATTTTTTTATCATTTTTTTGCACCAATCGACACGAGCCCGTTTTTGATCGATTGTCAAGTTGTGCGGAATCCAACGCGAACATATTTTTTTTACAGCCAAATGTTCGTGTAATATCTTATGTATGCTCGTCATACTTATGCCTAAGGACGCCTCTATCTCGCGATATGTAACATGACGATCACGCATTATTAGTTCCCGTACAGCATCTATATTTTGTGGGACAACAGCTGTTTTTGGGCGACCTTCTTTATTTTCATCCGTGAGCATAGACCGCCCACGATTAAACTCACTGTACCAGTGATAAACAGTGGTTTTTGATGGTGCTTCATCTCCAAAAGTTGCGGTGAGTTGAATAAAGCACTGTTGTTGATTTAGCCCACGCCGAAAATCGTAGTAAATCATTGCACGAAAATGTTCACGCGTTAAATCCATGGCAAATGAAGACACGCAATTTTCAAAATGACGCCACAATGGAAAAATAATTGACAGTCACATGAAACAAAATGTATTCTTCAACCAAAGAGTTCTATTTTCAAATGTTGTAATTACTTTTTAAATATTGTTCTTGTAAGTGGCCAGTTCCGGATACATAAATAGCAGCCCGCGTATATATATACGAGGGGTGATCCAAAAGTAATGATAATCTGTTATATTTAGTGCACACAAAAATACAAAAAAAAAATATCAGTCACTTGCTCAGTTACCCACTAGTTCAGGAAAAAAAAATCATATAAATAGGCCACGATTCCCGGGAGCTACATTCATTTGAATACGGACTGTCAAGGAGTGAACATCAAAATGGAAAAACACGAAATCAGAGCTGTCATTAAATACCTCTGCTTGAAAAAAATGTCTACCAAAGACATACACAGCGACTTGGTGGAAACATTAGGGGACTCTTCTCCTCCATATTCCACAGTTGCACGCTGGGCTAAGGAGTTTAAGCTGGGAAGAACATCGACGGAAGACGATATATATATATATATATATATATATATATATATATATATATATATATATATATATATATATATATATATATATATATATATATATATATATATATATATATATATATATATATATTATATATATATATATATAATTGGAATCTCTGAATCGGCTCCAACGCTTTTCATGAAATTTTGTATATAGTGGGTTTCGGGGGCGATAAATCGATCTAGTTAGGAATCATTTCAATCATAAAATGTCATTTTATGTGTGTTTTTTGAATTTTTTTAATACCGAGCGAAGCTCGGTCATATAGCTTCATAAACATAGATGTATACTGTAGAGTGTAGTGTATACTTGATAAAAACGCAAAGGATGGATGGTTCGCGAATTTTTTTGTCATACCAAAAAAGCTCGCATCATAAAAAAGTTTGAAAAAAACTGGTTTAAATTATGAGGGGAAAATGTATGGAGTATGAGTAACTAAAATTTTTATGTTGTAAAATGTTAGTTACCCACTTCGCTCTTTAATAGTGCGGTTGATACAAAGCGCAATATGATTAATTGAGCTTCGATAACATTTGGCACGCTTTGTAGGTTAATTTGACAAGATGTGAGTTATTTGTATGTTTGAACTGTGAGTGCGACACGCACGCGTCCTAATTTCCAAATGCAAACGTATAATAACACTATAATGCTAAATTGGCATCTAAATCGATAGTAACAAGGCGTTAATCGATAGTCAACCAAGTTTTGTTGATTACAGAATCCTAAAACGGAACCCTAACCAGCAGATTTTTTGTATGTACATTGGTAGGTTAATATGTAGTTAAATAATATTTTAAGAGTAACATTGTCCTACAAATATAACAATCCATATTTTAGGACCTTCAAATCAAAGTATGAAATCCTTTCTATCTCTGTTAGCTACCACTTTCAAGATTTTGCGCAGACTAAAAGTAGTTTGTCTTATCAAAATGAAGCTACTCACAAAAAAAATCCCTTGTTAGTAATCAAAAAAAAGTTGTTCTAGGGCCCTCACTAGAGGGTTTCATTGGACAAAAAATAAATGGAATTGAAAACAAATACTCGAATTGTCATCAATTTCTTAAGAGTTTATTTATTATATTATATGCATGTAGATAAGTCTATTACCGAGGGACATCTACAGTTTGAACCTACTACGATCTTCTAAATTGTTCTAGAATTATCTTCAATTTTGGAAATATGCTAGGGCTATTCATTATTTAAATTATATTTATGTATAGAAAAAAATATCCACAATACTTGATTTCAGAGTATATCCCAGAAAGCATAATATTACTGCGGTTCAAAATAAACCAAAATAGTAAAATGGAGTCGTGATATTTCAAACATTAATAGAAAATAGATCATTCATAGTTAGCTATGCGGACAGGAATTGTTTCGACTCTAAAAAGCATTCCGTATGGATATTGGGCTCCGTACCAGCTTCATCCATCAATTGCTTAGGGAATTTTGGTATGGCTGAAAACATGGTATGTTATGGTATCCATACAGTGAATGTACGGCACAAAAATAATATTGTGTCGCCAATCGCCATGGACACGACTGTCGCATGGAAATACGCAGGAAAACGCAACGTTTTTGATATAAAATACAAAAGTAGTCAAAATTCAAAATGATGGAATTTCTAAGTCCCCATTTAGGCTTCAAATATTAAAGCATGCATAAGCGCCCCTAAGAATTTAAGATAACTTAAGTTCTTGTTTTCTTGTGGTAACCTGGTTAATTAGGTATTTTTGTATATGTAGTAGCTAACATAATTATTATTACGTACGCTCCTTCTGAGATCGTTATATCTGACTCTTACACCTTGCATCACGTATTTTAATGCCACTGTTTCCACTTTCCACTGGTCTCAAACATGGCGTCTCCATCGCAACGCCCCGGGCTAAGTTAATAATTGAAGTATCCAGAGAGTTAAAGAATGAGAGTTTTTAATAAAGCGAGTCCGCAGAGAATAGACGGAGGCGCTGGCGCCAGTGGCTGTAATATTAATGTTTCAAAGGCTATAGAACGGTGCACAATCGAGCGAGTAATTTTAGACCGAAATCGATCCTTTTGGATGAAGCCTCAATTGGGATATATTTGATATGCCTTTGGAGTATTGCACAAACGCGTTGCGCGATGCATTAAATGAGGGTTTATATCGTCTTGCTAGTGAACATGTAACTTAATATTGTTGTTCGTATTGTCTGAAGTAACATGTTACGGACGTGATCTTGACCATCGCGGTGGTAGAGTCTAAAGGTGCTCCCAGACGGAAGTTACATAACGTTATAAAAGGTCTGCACATTATTCCGTTTGGACTCGGATTCGGAAACTTTATTCCATTTCGAGTCGGAAACTTACTGTGCGATTATATTATTGGTCATTATTGTCTTGCGACTAAGCATTGACCAGTAATGGAGATGGTAAGTGAACAGATACCTCATTCTCGTACCTCCGAACTCGGTTGTTTCTTAAGCAGCTTAAGCTTAACTCGAGCGAACTAGAATTGGATGCCAGATATTCTATAATTATGATAGATATTATATAATTCTAAGGGCCTGTTCCACCACTTACTGATAAGTGCTGGATAGGCTATCCACAACTTAACTTGACAGATAGAGTATGGAGAATCTATCAAAAAAGTTGTGGATAGCCTTTCCGGCACTTTAACAGGAAGTGGTGAAACAGGCTCTAACTCTCTCTATTAATAGAATTTTGATACTCATTAAGTCATAAGTGTCATAACTAAACATTCTATAACAACGAAAGGCTCCTTTCTTGGCTTGCTCTCACCCCAACCATAAAAGCAATACGCCTCTTCACATCAAAAATGTATTTTCCACAATTCAAACTCTAATATCTCTGCTACTGTATTACAAATTGTACTTGAGTATCCACTCAATAGTTTGGACGCTTTACGGTCAATACAGTACTGATTCCAGCGAACCGTTTAATACATCAAAAGCTTATTTCGGGTCTCAATTTCGGTTGTATCTGTACGCTGCACAATTATTATTAAACTAACTAAATGGAGACCTTTCCAGAGACTGGGTTATTCGGAATTTACGTACTTAGATAATATTTTGTTGGAGAAAATCTAAATTTTAGTTTCGTAAAAAAAACTTCTTTTCTTTAAAGTCGCTGTGAGGTGAATTTGCTGACACGTCAATAAGGAGGCAAGATATTTCAAATGCTGTTGGTATTGATAAGAGCAATCTACGTACGACTGACTTTTTGGAATTTTGACCAAGCGCGCGCGTTTGATATTTTAAGAGAAAATGACAAATCGAAGCTTTATTTATTTTAAGCTCAACAAGCTGGGTTAAAATAGCACAATGGTTTTGGGTTAATACCACAAAAATGGCGTATTTATTTGGTCAGCATAATCGGTATGCCACGAGTTATGAAGATGTGATGCGGGTATTACGGAGCATTTTCAGGCGCTTGGATTTCGGAATTTTCTATTAACCCGGGCATTTTGCACTCGGAGAGTATCATCATCAGCTACACGGTTTTAATTGCAGCAGAATTGCGTTAAACAATTGAAATAACTACAGTGATAATTGAAATAGCAAAAGAGAGTACGCTTGGAAATGGCGTAGGAATTATTAACATTAAAGTAGTGCAATGATGTTTTTTTCGACTAATGAATGGGTCCAAAACAGATAAACTGCTTTTGATGAAAGGACAGATTTAGACTAGGCCAAGAAGACATAAACTGTACACATAGTTTTGCCTAATCGCCTGTAATGGCCGCACGCAGTTCAGTTCAGTTTGATTAAACTTCAATTTAATGAAGAGTTTCGCAGATGGGGCTTATGTCAAAATCTTTATTTAATTTCAGTTAAGTAATTAAGAGAGTTCTAAAGGCCTATCTCCACGCGTGTTCTGAGTCCTGACCAACTGCGAAGCTGTTTATAGCATGCACAATCAACGTCAATCATGTCATAGACCAATATCTCTACACGTTCGTAAACGCTTGTATTGGTTTCATGACCCAGAGTGTAGAGGCCGCATAATATAACACCAATTTCTGAACAATTAATTAATTAAAAAACTTCTGTAACACAGCGTCGGTATTTATTTTAACACTTAATTTGTTCGTGGTATTGAGTCGAGAAAATTGGGGTGATTAAAAAAACAGCTGTGGTTTCTCGTTACTTAAGAATTCAGGTGAGAGGTTACTATAATTATTATCCTACAAAGATGAGAAGGATACCCGAAATCAGTACCCCGATTTTATTATATTTTGTTTCAGCTACGATACTTATGCAGTCTCAGTTTATTAGGTTTATACCTGTCATTGTCAAACCGTTGACGTTTTAATGAGAATACTGTTGGTTTTGGCTCTTTGGTTGAGTGCTGTCAACAAGCGTCTTTTCATTATTTTCGATTTTAATACTGTTTTCTTACATTTTTGTGTGTATTTACATTATTTGTTGAAATATCTTATTTGTATTTTGTGTTGTGTGTTATATTTTGTGGTTGTTTTGTCGTAAGTATATAGTTTTAGTTAGTTTTTGTTTTTAGGTTAAGTGTTTGTTTTACCGGCATAATGGAGCTTGACACCGATCCCCCTGACCCCGGTGGTGGTACAAATAATAGAAAAAGAGCAAACCAGGACATTCCGGAACCACAGCCTAAAAAGGCAACTAGTAACACACATTCAGTGCCATCAATTCAATTACATTATGTGAACCCCGAATTTGCCAACAAAAAGGTATATAGTTCCGATGATGCTGCGCCGTACATTGTTCACGTGTCGAAGCCTGAGACCGATACTGGATTTCTCAACCCAATCCAATTTGGACATTTTCTGTTTAAAAATAACATAAACAACATTAAAATTGACGGAATTAAAAGAATTGGTCGCAGTCGCGTTTCGATCGAATTTCAGTCATTCGATCATGCCAATTCTTTCATTGATCAACCCGCTGTTTCAAGTGCTGGATATATTGTATCAATACCAGCATTCAGTGTATCCCGCATGGGTATTATCCGTAATGTCCCTGTCGATTGGTCGATGGAAGAGTTGGTAGAAAACTTGCAGGTACCATCAGGTTTTGGTAAAGTCGTTAAAGCACGTAGGCTTAGTCGCAAGACCTTGAATGAACAAAACTCCCCCACCTGGATCCCCACCCAATCCGTAGTTATTACTTTCACCGGCCAAAAACTTCCTTCTCGTGTGTTTTGTTATTATAACTCCCTCCCCGTTGAAACTTACCAATTACCTACCATCCAATGCAACAATTGTTGCCGCTTTGGGCATGTTAAAGCGCAATGCAGGTCCCTTCCCCGTTGTTACAAATGTTCACAGAAGCATGAAGGAGCAACGTGTACTGCAACAGCCTTATTTTGTTTGTACTGTAGTGGTCCGCACACAGCCAACGACACCTCCTGTCCTGAATATACAAGGCAAAAGGAGATTAAATTGGTCATGAGTCAAGAAAATATCTCTTACCAGGAAGCTTCGGCTCGTTTTCCCCAGGTGAGACGTTCTTTTGCTGATTCTGCTAGGACATCTCATTCAGCTTCTGTGAACCTTACTAGACAAACAGACAGACAAACCAAGTCACCCACCACCACATCTTACAGAAAGACGGTTTATATTCCTCGTCGTCCTATTCCCCCAATGTCCCCTGGTTACAATCACCAGGCACATCGTAACATAATCCAAGAACCAACTTCCCAGTCTCCTAATGGTTGCGCTTTTCCTTCAGATCCTGAAATTTCTTCCCCATCCACCAACCTTACCCTGTCCAGAAATGACAACCTTCTAGACAACCTGTCCTACTTCTTTTTGGACCTGATTTCAAGGTCTAGCGACTCACTACCGTACAAAACTCTGGAGAACCTGACCTCACTATCAAAACTGTTAACCAATAATGGCTCACACTGTGATACAGTGGAACAGCCGCAGCATCAGAAATAAAAAATCCGATATCCTTTATCTTATAAATACTTACAAGCCATCAATTCTTGCCGTCCAGGAGACTTGGTTGGTGCCTGGTTCTCGTTTTCGGGTGCCGGGCTATGCCTGTTTCCGGGACGACAGGTCTGATGGCAGAGCTGGAGCAGCCATTTTGGTCTCCAGCCAATGTACATATTCTGTACATAATCTCCCTGTAAATAGTAGTAATTTTAATATTGTAGCTGTCCGTGTTTTAGATACTGTTTTTTTGTCTGTGTATGTCCCTCATCCAAATCCTTCCATATTCTCCGAAATATCATCCATTATTTCCTCCTGTCCATCCCCCTTGTTTGTATTGGGTGATTTTAATACTCACCATACATCTTGGGGCTCCCACCTTGACGATTCGAATTCCTCCTCCCTCATCGATCTTATCGATGTTAATAACCTGGTTGTCCTCAATGATGGCTCTGCTACTCGTCGGGTCTCTCCTTTACAGAACCCGAGGAGTGTCGTAGACCTGTCATTGTGCTCACCTTCCCTTTCCTCTTCATGTTCCTGGGCAGTCCTTTCAGATTCTTTAGGTAGTGACCATTTCCCCATCATAACAAAAATAACATACAGACAGACTAGACCATCAATACCCACAAATTCACCCCGGCTCAAATATAAAATTAGTTCTGCCAATTGGTCTGAATTTGCAGACATAACGGACTCTGAAGTTTGTCACTTACCTCCTGTCAACCCTAACAACATCCTTTCCTCCTACAGCAATTTTAAAAATGTGCTCTTGATGGCTGCGGATAGGGCAATTCCTCTGAAGCAAACAGGGAATCAAAAAACTGTCTCCCCTCCGTGGTGGGATGCTGAATGCTCCAGTGCCGTAAAGCGTCGTAAAGACGCTGAAAAATTGTACTGTAGGGCGATGACACTGGCAATTTTTTTAAATTATAAAAGAATTGCTGCTGAAGCAAGATTTTTATTATCGGAAAAAAAGAAAAATGGGTGGCGGCAATTCTGTTCGAGTCTTTCACCCATGTCTCGGTCTTCAGATGTTTGGAAAAATGTTAAAAAATTTCGTGGCTCTCTAGAAAGCGATAACCGTCAGTCCAACGATCCATCTAGTTGGATAAACGAATTTTCCAACAGATTAGCGCCTCCATCAGTACCCTCTTTGGAGGAATGTCAAAATTTTATTTCTACCCCTCAAAAGTGCAGTCATGATTTGGATGCTCCATTTTCGATGGAGGAGTTTAGATTGGTTTTGGGCTCTTTAAAGGATTCTGCTCCTGGCATTGATGGGATTCCTTATTCATTTATAGTGAATAGTGGACCCACTACACAAGAAACTTGCCTCAGAATCCTTAATGCTATTTTCCTGTCTGAAGTCCCCCCTGGGGAATGGAAGACCCAAATTATAGTCCCTATCCTTAAACCGTGCAAACTTAGTCGTGACCCATCAGGTTATAGACCCATTGCACTTTCGGACACTTTACCAAAAATTTTTGAACATCTTATTAAAAATAGGTTGGAATGGCTGCTGGAGAGTAAGGGGCTCTTGTCCAAAACACAATTCGGTTTTCGAAGGGGCTGTAGCACTATGGATAGTTTAGGCACTTTTGTGACTGACATCCGCATAGCCTTTTCGAGAAACGAACATGTGGTGGGAATGTTTCTTGATGTGTCTGCCGCATATGATAATGTCCGTCTTCCAGTGCTCAGGCAAAAATTGCTACAGCTGAGTGTCCCTGTGAGGATGACAAATTTCATTTGTAATTACCTTTCCTGCCGTTCCATCGTAATATCCACTCAAAATTCATCCTTACCTCCCATGCAGGTTTTTATAGGCCTTCCCCAAGGATCTCCTCTCAGTCCTACCCTGTACAAAATTTACTCCTACGATCTGGATTTGTCAGTTTTAAGTTTCTGTGAGATCCTTCAATATGCGGACGACATATCAATTTACATCTCCTCAAAGGATATTATGGAGTGTATATCTCGCCTTAACTCAGCCATTAGATATCTCATGGAATGGATGGACCGACATGGCTTATCAATTTCTATCCCAAAAAGTTCAGTAGTTGTTTTCTCCCGGGCCAGAACAATACCCAATATTTCTATTCAATACAGAGATCAAGTTTTCCCGGTTAAGGATAGGGTCAAGTTTTTAGGTGTTATTTTAGATTCCAAATTGACTGGTACTTACCAAAATCAGCACATAGCACAAAAGTGCGAAAAAAATATAAACATTTTGCGCTCCTTAAGTGGAGTATGGTGGGGCTCTCATCCATACACCCAGAGGCTTGTGTATAATGCCCTTATTCGTAGTCATCTTGATTATGGGTCGTTTTTACTTGAGCCCTGCAATAAGCTCCCTTTAAAAAACCTGGATAAAATACAGGCCAAGTCATTGAGGATTATTGTTGGGGCAATGAAGTCAACACCAATCAACGCACTTCAGGTTGAGTGTGTTGACCCTCCACTTCACATCAGGAGGCAATATTTATCAGACCGGTTTTTATTTAAAATCTTCCAATATTCCTATCACCCGTTAATTGGCAAACTTCACACTCTGTCCCAACTTGTTTCCACATCAAATTATTGGTCACACAAAGAAACTCCAATGCTCCTAGTCAGCTACCTTAAGTTAACCCGTCTCCCTTGTCCTGTCTTTCAGTGCACCCTTAATCCTCTCTTTTCCACCCCCTTTAATGCTATAACATTTGTTCCAAAAGTTTTGCTCAACTTACGCATAGAAAAAGGTTCTTCCTCTGCCAACTCTCAATTCAGGAACATCATTGATCAGCACTTCAGGGATTGGTTGCTTGTTTTCACTGATGCATCAAAATTATCTGATGATGGCTGTGTTGGTGCTGCGGTTTGGATTCCGAAGATTAATGTTGTTTTAAATTTTAAATTGCCTCCCACTTCGTCTGTGTATACAGGTGAAGTACTTGCCATCTATGAGGCTATCTTGTTCATTGAGTCTCACAAACTCAATAACTCCATTATCCTTTCGGACTCCAAAAGTGCATTAGAAGGTCTCATGGCCAACCAGTTTTGTAATAAGTTTAGAACTCCTTTCATCTTGAAAATAAAGCAACTTCTCCTTAGGTGTCATTTACAAAATATAAATGTTGTTTTGGCTTGGATCCCGAGCCATAGCGGTATTACTGGCAATGAGAGTGTGGACGCATACGCTAAGGAAGCTGTTACAACGGGCACACTAACTCATTACCAGTTATACTGTCAGGATCTGATTCCGGTGGCTAAAAAACATTTATATATTACGTGGAATAGAGAATGGGCCAGCTCAAGTAACGTAAAAGGCAAACATTACTTTGACATTCAAAGTGAAGTTCCAGTAAGGCCTTGGTTCTTCAAATACTCGCAAAACAGCAAAACGGTTTGCTCAACTGTTTGCCGAGTTAGGTTGGGTCATTGCTGTTCCCCAGTGTTTTTAGTAAAAATAAGGGTCAAGGATAGTTCTCTTTGTGAGTGTGGCCTAGATGAGGGTACCTTGGACCATATCTTTTTCTGCTGTCCCAAAAACCAGTCCTCCCTTTATGACCTCCTCCCTATCAATATTCCTCGCCCTATCAATTTTAAATCAATTTTATGCTATGTAAATACCTCTTTTATTGATATTCTGTGTACATATATTCGTTCTAACAATATAAAATTGTGATGTTTTACTAACCTCTATATGTTTGTGTTTGTTTTAGATATATTCAACAGAATTTAAGTTATTAGATACTGTACCTTGTTTCTTCACCAGACCTGCATTATAGAGCAAAGTCTACCCAAAATCACTCTGACATTGGCAACTCACTGAGGCCGCCATAAAAAAAGAAGAAGAAGAAGAAGAGAATACTGTTGTAAAATCGAAGTGGACCGAAGCTCTATATGATCTTTTTAAGAATTAAAGTTCTATCAGACTACCACAATTATCAGAATTTAAGTCACACGCGTCCTGATTGGGCAAAATTCAAAAGTCAGTTGATGTCAATACCGTTTTTCTGTTTGATAGAGTCCGTACTTCTGTAAAGCTTCATGGATTATCCTATCAGAATCAGGATACTTAGCCTTAAACTAAACCTGTATGCAAAATGCAATGATATGAAACCTCAGACATTCACCCGCACAGTACGCGCCGCATTTAGTACTTACACGAAATGCGGTGCGTACAAAGGGTGCGGCGCGTACGTTTCTGATAAATGTGCAATCACTTTTAATGACAACACCTTCATATCACAATGCGGCATCGTAGCTCTATCATTACCCTAACGAACGCCAATCGCTTTGAAATGTAGACGTTTGAAGGTGATAGTGTTGTACATATGTTATGAATTGTAATTAAATAGGAACAGTGCCGCCTGTCACAGCGAAGCGCGTTAACTATTCAAGCGACTATCGCGACACTTCGAAATTATATTGCTTGTTCTTTAATAGAGCTTTCATTTTTTAAATTATTTGCATGATGACAACTACAGCCTTAGTAAATGAGGGTGCTTCTGTCTTAGCTACTACAATTTTTACAGTATAACATAACACAAAAATTTTGTAAATTGGAATTTATCATTTCCAAATTTTTAAAAATTATAGTGTTTATGGCCATTTAAACCAAGGTGTAAATAGCTCAGTTTTTGCACGCAGTAGGCACAATCGACGTCCATCATGGGCTATAAAAAACGAACTCTATCTTAAAAGTGCGTGATCGCCTATATTTGTCGTCCAACATGTGCCAACGTGGAGAGACCCCATAAGAAAGTGTAATGTGGTAAACGTGACCATACATAATCTAGCACCTGAAGTATCCCAAAGCCCGGTGGAATGGCGGAACTGACGTGGTGAGAAGTGAGACGAATTGCCATCTGTTCAAACTGAACCGTTACTAATACTGGCAGTTGTTAACACACGCTTATCAATGATTTATTGCTGGGGTCTGATGGGCAATGGTCATTATGAGTAGTGGACTATGGACTATGCCTTTTGTCAAATTGCAGTTGATAATGCACACCACACCCTTTTTGGTGACGGTGATCGGTTTCATTGAAACCAGGTCAGCTACACAGGAGGATTTCATAGTGACCAATCATGTGCGCAGTAAAAAAATGGTCCATCTCCTTTACACTCATAACCATGTTGTTAGGACGGATAACCGACACGACTGGCGAGAGATCAAAATCAGAAAATGATGATGGAGCAATTAGCAATACATTTTTGCCAGGAGTATAACAGCTGTTTTAACATTAGCCAATCAAAGGCGCTAGGCCATACTAATATTATAAATGTGAAAGTGTGTCTGTCTGTCTGTTACCTCTTCAGGCCCAAGCCGCTGAACCGATTTTGCTTGGTATGGAGATACTTTGAGTCCCGGGAAAGGACAAAGGATACTTTTTATCCCGGAAAAATGTACGGTTACCGCGCCATAAACGAAGTTTGGCGCAACGGAGTTGCGGGCATCATCTAGTGAGTGAATAAAATATGTATGTTAGAAATCCTCAGAACTCTAGCATTCGTGACGCGGCGCTTGCGCTTCTATATTATGTTCCATATTCCCATGCATTTTTGATTCTATTGTTCTATTGTTACCACTAACGTAATCGCAACCGCTAGGAGTAGAGCAGAAGCTCCCAAACTTTTATTTTATTTTTAATCAATTAAGTTCATGAACTCACCAATTTATGATAGTTTTAAGATCAATTTGAATTCATCTGTTAATTTGTGTATGAATGTAATTTCTGAGCATCTTCTACGTACGAGCCTAAAATCAAGCGCAAACTATAATTATTATTATATTTTGGTCTTTCATTTCGCTACGTAAACGAAAAGATCATCTCTTGGTTCCAAAAAGTTTGAAATAAATACCAATAAATATAGGTACCATAAAGAGGTATTTATATGTGTTTCAAACTTTTTGTCCCAAATAAGTTTGAAGCAAACAAAAAGGTACACGGGTAAAAAGTAACAAGTCTACTTTAAATCATATAATTTATGAATCACAAAACAATTTTTGTACAACAAACTTAAACGCAAACAATGAAATCTTTGAGGGAACTTACGACTCATTAAATATCTGGCCGAAACAATACGGAGATAAGGCACAGTTTTAATTTTAGAATAAACGCAATTTGGCGCTTATCGCAGCGCCATAAAGTGTATAATCGCGTACCGGGTGATTGGAATTTGATGGAATATGAATACAGATATCAATTACGGAGCCGCTCCTCGCATCATTGCTGGTGTAAACGGTCCACCGCGCGCCAATAACTCTTAATGACTTGCCATGTCGGCCTGATTGGCCCGGGACAGAAGTGACACATAAGTGAATGCACTAAACTAACTATTCTTAACTAAAGTCACTTTTAATCAGTGCCACTTCATTTGCTTGAACTGGATTTCAATTCTCTATGGCGCTTTCGAAAGCATGACAGGTTCGGAGCAGCCACCGAAACTTCGTTTAGGTTTAGTGTAAGGTAATAAGTAAAATATATTTAGTTTAAGCTTGAACTAAGTTGGATTTTTAAATTCTGGTTAGAGCTGACTAGATACAGACTTGTATATTATAACAATAAATATATCTCTCTTGTATAAATTAATACATACAAATAAAGATCCAGGTTACTGCTTACAATTGCCCTAGCTAGCTAAAGATGTAGCTAGGGCTGGTACTACTAATAGGTATATATTTTGTGGCTAGGGCACAGATTACTGAATAGTTACTTACTACGTAATGCGAAACGAAATTTTATGACAACCAAAAGTACGTCTAGGTATGATTTTAACTCAGTTATTCTTCCGTAGTATTTCGATGACTTCCGAGCAACTGTTTTGGCAATAACTTAAAACTGTACACCAGCAACTTCGTCGATATCGGCCAGTAATAATTCATACGTACAGATTAATCTCAACGAGAAACCAGGCCGCATGTGGTATTTATAAGTAAGGAAAAATATTTCACACTGGAGTTCATACGGCTTTGTACTGGTCCGTTCTGTTGTCTTTGCGGATTAACAAGCGTTTTTAATTAGTGTTTTTTTTTAATATGGCCGCGTAATAAACTGCGAAATGTCGCGATCGAAATTGCAAAAATTCATATGGTACCTATCAAGTAGTGAATACCATTTTAAAATTGTCTACAATAAATAATGTTATGTGCTCTGGAGGTTTAAAATGGTCGCTTTGGAAAATTACATTAAGAATCTTAGTAATTAATAATAATTATGATTAAATTTTTTTTAAATCACAAAATGGTTACTGCTCGCAATTCATGTCTAGTAATTCGTACAGTTTACTAATTTGATATAATGTCAGTTTGAGTGTTTTGATGATTTAGTTCCTGAATTGATTTTAGAGTAATTGCAAAATTCGACCATTTTGGCCCCCCAGATGGGGCGTAAATAGGTCGATTTTATAGAAATTCAACCGTCCAAAAGATACTTCGTTTCCGCAAAACAGTTTTGCCTTCATAGAAAGCAAAAGCCACGTGAAGCCTTAAACAGGATCTAAAGCTTAAGCAAATTTATGCTAAAGAAAATATTTCAATGCTTAATAAAAATAGCAGATTCGAATACTGCATTCATATCGCAGAGTGGCTGAGATGAGCAATACCAATCAGATTATTATAATTGTCGGTGTATTAATACCGAGTTAATTAAATTTCATATAGTCCGATTACAAGAGCTTAATATTACTGCTTTATTTGTACAGTAAAATACGTAATGTCCAAAACGTAGATACGTCAAATGTCGTGACCCACAAGTTATGTAAGTAATTATAAAATTGACGTAAAAGTACGGCACGCGTGCCACTAATTTGCTATAATATTTCATGAATAGTCCTTGTTAATAAATTATTACTGCCGTTCCCTAGTTAATAATAACTGGACAAGCACGAGTTGGAGTTTAGAAATGTGTTTAAAGTAATACTGATGCGTTTTCGCGTTGTTGACTGTAAACCGTGGATCATCACTGGCGATCACGAATGTGTATTGGAGCATAATCGTCTATGATTGCCGATAGTCGATTGTGCATGTTGGAGCTTCGTTGTCAATTATTGTCATAGTGTCAATTCGTGGTTCAACTAGAAGAAGGGGAACTCCAAGGCCCAACGTCGATCATGGGTAGATCATAAACGAATATATGTCTCTCTACAGCACTGGTTCCCAACCAGTGGTCTACAGGAGCCAAAATATGGTCCGCAATTCATTTTAAAAGCTCTAGGATAGCCGACCTCGGGCCTCGCAAAGAAGATGCAAGCTGAAAAATCACATTAATACTAAATTGCCAAAGTTCTCTTTTTATGATTAAAACGTTGGGAACCCCTGCTCTACAGCGAATATGGACATATTCGTCTATGATTTCTCGCGTAGAGTTTACACGTTCGTTATCGCTTGTAAATTGTGCCATGTTCAACGTGACGAGAGGCCTTAAGCTTCAAGCATTACATCATCCTTTAGAATTCGTATCTATTCAATTGTAATCTAAATTTTTAATGTTTCTCCGAAGACCTACGTTTTCAGGTCTTCTAAGAACGCGCACGGAGCCCATACGAATGATGTTAGATACATTGACTAAAGTAAACGATTGAGTGAGCACCTCCTAGTTTGAGAGTCCCCTGGCCGATAAGCCGTAAGCCGGATTAGCACGTACACTAAACAGTAAGGTGCTTAAGTTAGCTAATGCAGCGGGATAAAATATTTGCGCGTTACTAATGGAACAATTTTGAGCGAAAAGTTGGTGCTAGGTGTGCTTTGCGCTTCTCCTTAGTCACTCTAAAGGTACAATTCCGTGCATCGCGATCGATCGCGGTCGTGCACGACCTACGACTGTCGTCGGACGCTCTCGACCATAGTCAACGTATGAAAATGTATGGCACCGCTTCCGAGGCCCGCGACTGACGCGCGCGGCCTACGACTGTCGTAAGCCGCGCGCGATCGTGCCATATAACTTTGACACGGTCGCGCGGGGCCTACGACTGTCGTCGGTCGTGCGCGACTGTCATAACTTCAAGACACGATCGCGCGCGGCTTACGACAGTCGTAGGCCGCGCGCGTCAGTCGCGGGCCTCGGAAGCGGTGCCATACATTTTCATACGTTGACTATGGTCGCGAGCGTCCGACGACAGTCGTAGGTCGTGCACGACCGCGATCGATCGCGATGCACGGAATTGTACCTTTAGGCTTAGTGTGATCTCTCACTGCCGCACACTTAAATTATTTAATGCAGAGTTTGACATAATGTATGGGGCCTACCGCTTATGTCAAAAAAGTTATTTAATCCTTCGATCGCGGATTCTTGGAAATCTGTTGTTATTCTATTGTTGTCGCGGTTGCCGGTGTCCTTAGACCTTATGGGGGTTGATAGGTTAAGTGTTAACTATAACAGTTAAATAATGAGTGTAGCAGTTAGGGAGCGTCCTTTAGCTGCGTGAGACGTTTTTTGCGATTTTTTATCTCCACATCACATGTTAAAATATGGTAAGATTTGTCTCAGTTTTTCCCCACCCTAATTCCACGCAAGATTTAGCAAAAAAAATTCTGTTGTAGTTGTTGTTCTAGATGTTTTCAGCACACACTTTCGTATTTACCTATAGTATCAGTATGTATATTGTTTAAGGAACTTTTCTATAATTATAGTATCAGTAGGTAATATAGGAACTTTTCAAAGTAAATGCCACAGGGCAACATTAACAATTGTGACAAAATAAAAATAAAATCTCGACCCGCTCCGCCGGTGGTCACCAAGTGCGTTCACACCTTTACACTATTCATACAATTTCCATTAGCTCCCTAGTTTTCCTTTAAAACATTTTCTAAAATAGAGAAATATTTTTAGAGTTTATTTGTGAAAGCTCTCAACGGTAATGGGTGGTAAGTAACAATGAAGCCCATTTCACGAATGTCCACGAATTTCACAATACCCATCGATTCCTGACGAAAACTCCCAAACTGTGGAAAAGTATTAGCATGGAAAAAAATATAGATTGTGATTTGTGAATTTTAAGAAGAGAAAATAAATTTTCTATGAAATAGAATTTGGACTTATTGTTTCTTAAATTATAGATACGAATTGCGTTGGTCGCTCGCTCAGCGAAAACCAATATAAGCGTTTATTTATGCCGTTTTTCTATGAGACCGTGTTATTCGGTCGAGCCGACCAATTCGTGCTGATGCATGGCTCTCCCACATTTAGGCTTTATATTAATAATTATCAATATAAAGCCTAATATGTAAATGTCCTGAACTTAAAACAGTTTATTTTAAGTGCAAGACATTTACATACATATTTTCTGTACCTATTTACTTTTCACCATACTTAATATTTGTTTTTGAAGTTCATTGCTTCACAGAATTGGTTATTGTAAATCGTTGTTATTGAAATTCGCTCTGTGTTGAAACAGCCGAAACGGAATTGTTGAAATTAAAAGTTTCCACGCGCTGCGGGGTAATGGATTTAAATGGGAAAAGTGGGGAAAAGCGGGTAAAAGTGGGCAAAGGTGAGCTCTGTGGTTTGGGGGAAACGCAACGGAAAATAAATGTGACTGTGAAACCTTCCAGTGTTGATAAATATGTGCTTGATTAAGTTCAATTAATGTTAGTGCTTTGTTGTTGCGAGGATTTAAACATTATATTGATGTTTTATAAGATAAGGTTATTTAGCAGTATGCTAACTCTACTCTATACCTAATATTAAAGAGCCCTAGGACGATCAAAGTGGCAATTGTGTGGTGGGTCTAATGCGTTTCAGAGGTTTTTTTTTTCTTCAGTTTATGTGGTCATTGGGGTTTTTTATTGGCTAACGTCATATTAAACCGATCACGCTTTTGAGAAAACAAACTACTGTCAAAAACTTTAAAAGACCTAAATCGTTGATCTACGTTCGCGATCCTTGCAATATCCAGATAGTGAATTGAATACAAGCCTCCAACGTGAATTTCAATACATGTTTACAAATCAAATGCAATTGAGGTTATAATATCACGGCACGTCAGGCGCGAGCGCTAGAAACGTCAGACGGAGCAACGTACCTTAATACATTTATAACACAGTATAAACACAATTCAGTAGAACAATTTGGTCAATTAATTCGCTTAATAATGAGACTGACAGTACCTACGAATAAAAAAAAAACCAAGGAAACGTAACTCCCATACTCCGTTTTAAATTTGGTTCCTTTCGAACTGTCATGTAACGTCAGCCTGATACCGCTCAAGGCCACCTAAATATTGCAAATGTATTGAAATGTGTACCTAAGGTACACATTTTTGACAAGTGTTGTGGAACATGTTTTTTGACGGAGTTACTTTTCGTTTTAATATTATTATTTTTTTTATTATTTGTAGGACAGGACCGAATTATATCCTTACCAATAATATAATAAATGTCATAGTATATTTTCTGTCTGTTTGATGTTCATGCTTAAATGGCTGAACCGATTTAGATGAAATTTCGTATGGAGATACTTAGAGTATTGTTCAGTTCACCCTAGATCGGCGATTTTCTGTGCAATGGAGTTACTACAGGCTTTATCTAGTTCTTTATAAAGGTCCTATAAATTTCTTTACTTCGACTTCGAGTCTACTATTTTCTACTGTTAAACAATAAGGATTTGTTTCTTTATTTCATCAAGTCCGTTCCTTATTAAACTCCTAAAGTCCTAAATGTGATTGTCTTGAAAATGTCGACGATTCTTCATTATTTAGCTACTTCAAGTTATCTGAAATCACGTTTATGTGTGCTTGCGACGATAATTCGGACAGTACTGTATATTGTTTATATTGTGTTGTATCGTTGGCCGATAAATGTTAAATTGTGTTTATAAAGCCATTATAGGGACGCAGATAAGGGTTTAGTAAGAAAATATTTATGAGTTTTAGCTAAAACGAATTGGTAGATAAGAGGTTTTGACAATTATTTACTACAGAAAATAGTTTGATCAAATTAGTGACTTGTAGAATGAATATTATAAATTAATAGTTATGAATGACCATGTCCATGGTTAAAAATGCAAAATAACAGAAATATTGACAGATTTTCTTTGTCGTTCTGTCACCTACCACCTAAACCATTTCTATGGCGAACCTGACGTGTGCATTGATGATACATCCAAAATCTTTTTTATCCGATCACAAATTGAAAATTCAAAAATGGATTTTGGGCGTATCGCAATGCAAACCCTAAGCTTTCTGTAAATAATAAGACACATGCACTCATAGAAGTAAAAACAAGTCACGTACGAAGAAATGAATGCAGCATGTAAAAACTTATCACTTTAAAATTATGTCGCTAGTGTAAACATTGTTTCAAAGTTCGTACTAACGATGTTCCTCATACAGGGCACAAAAACACTTCCACGGTTGACAACCCTGCGGCTAGCGGTTTGAATATTTTACACAGGTTCTCGTGAAAAGAAAATGTCTACTTAATAGTAGGGGAGCCCAGAATGGTATTCGTGTACGATTGTTTATGCTTGAGGAGACCTAGAAGGTAGTCTTGGTATGATAAAATTTTTATAATTTAAGGGAAAAGCACTAATGGCAGACACAACAGGAAGGAAACATGAAACATTTGAATGTTATAAAATATATATTTATGAAAATAAAGGATTGATAACTTCTTCCATGTCTTCAGTAACTCTTACAAAATAAAACTATTATAATTATTCTCTGACAAATCAAAAATATTATTGATCTTTTTGTAAACTTAGTCATAAGAGCTAATAGATGACATCACAAAAAACGAACATCACTAATAGTAGACACCAATATGAACTAATAGTTGACATAGAACATTACATTGCATTTTACATTTTTCCTATTATTAGGTCTTTATTTGCCGTTTGTCAAAAGATTTCATGTACTTCGTCATAGTAACCACATGCATCAGAAATATTATCCACGTTGTCTCTAGATTCTATCCAATCTTCTTCCATGCTGAAACTTTCCTTTTATTTTTATTTTTCATATTTTTTTCCTAGCAAATTTATTTTCAGTATTTAGTCTCCATGCTTCTCTTGCCTCTTCTTTTTTCTTCTTTCTTTTCTCAGCTCTCCTTTTTCTTCTTTTTAACCCCCGACCAAAAAGAGGGGTGTTATAAGTTTGACGTGTCTGTCTGTCGGTCTGTCTGTCTGTCGGTCTGTCTGTCTGTCTGTCTGTGGCATCGTAGCATCCAAACGGGTGGACCGATTTTGATCTAGTTTTTTTGTTTGAAAGCTGACATGACCGAGAGTGTTCTTAGCTATAGTTCCTCATCATCAGCCTGCTCATTGCTGAAATATCACGGTTTATCTGGTTCGTGATAGGACGATTAGCAACTTGCAGTCGTTTGATGGGTTTTATATTTTGCATTCTGGTTCGTGACACTTATGAATAGGTATAAACACATTATTGGAAAGTTGACCTGGTGCTGCAGCATCACCTGGTAATCAACAGGATACCCAACTCCTCACCAACTTAGAGCAGAGGTTTCGTGTTTGGGCTCATTTTAATTGCGACAAACAGTAAGACGTAGATAAACAGTAAATATTTGCATGCTGCTGCTACGTCATCACCTGGATTCTATAGGAGCCGAGCTCCGTATGAACCCAAAGTGGAGGTTTCATGTTTGGGCTCATATTGACGGCCTCATCCAAGAGGACATATTTTATAGATGGTATTCATTGGGATATGATCCTGTTGATAGGAATTATTCTGCACAAGTTTAAAAAGCATAAAATTAAATTAAATTAAAAAATTTAAAAAACTTTAAAAAGTAATGAAATAATATTTACTGACTTTAAGTTTAAATAATTTCTAAGAGTAAAGTAATATTTTAGTCCATAAATGTTGTCAAGGTGTGTCGGGGGACCGCTAATGTAGATGTTTGATTTCACATAACATTATAGTTTAAGGGTCAGTTCAAAGCGACCCGAATCGAGAGAATCAGCGACTATTATGGCGATACAAAATGCGAAAGTCGCTGTTGTGGTAGTTTACTAATTGGCGGTCCCCCGACACACCGTGACAACATTTATGGACTAAAATATTACTTTACTCTTAGGAATTATTTAAACTTAAAGTCAGTAAATATTATTTCATTACTTTTTAAAGTTTTTTAGCGGGGGTTTTTTTTAATTTCTTAATTTAATTTAATTACTGCTAAAAAACTAAAGCAATCGATTTTCAGATCAGTTTTTAGGTACAGTAGTTCTAAGTTCTTAGTTTGTTAATAGAATTATATTTTCAGAGAATACTGATGATATAGTAGTCCCTAGTATATTTTTTCACATCAACAGATAGCTTGAGAAGCTTATAAAATTTACAGTGTTGAGAAATAATTAGAGTAATTCTTATTTTTATGGTGTCGTGTCTAGCATTAGGTCTTTTCCCTTATTTGGGTCATGGGTGGGCTAGGTTATGCTGTAGTTAGTAAAAAAAATATCATTTTTAAAGATAACATTTTAAAATCCGTAGGAAGGCTCGATTTTTTTTTAAATTTATAATCCATCTTTTGGCCTTCCTTGCATTTAAATCGTCAGTGCTTTTTAAGCGGGAGATTTAAGGTCTTTTCGAAAATTTACTTAATATCATCTTAAACTGACCGTTTCGATAACATTGTGATGCTTAAAAATAACCCGTTCAATCCTATCAACAAAGAAATCTTATTATTTTATCACATTATAACCTGTAGGATGCCTTTACTAGCTTGATTAGACGCACTCAAAAATATCTCGATTCCTCCTTGGGCTCCCCAGCTTAAAGGTATTCTCGTGAAAAGAAAACGTCTACGTAAGGGATGTTTGTATTCGCGCGTTGCAACAGACTTGTGATATTTGCCCCGTAACTCAAATACGCCGATTAAGCATCCAGGCAGCTGTAAATTAAAAGTTGCAAAGTTAAATCTACTTTAGTTTATCAGCCACAAAGTTGGAGACGCCAAATTTAGTACCATTTAAAGCTAAGTGTTACAAAATTACGTTCGCGTAGAGACGCTCAATCTTCTTATTTTTGTTTTTGGGGTTCCGTAACACAAAAACGAGACCCTTATAGATTCGTCATATCTGTCTTTCCGTTCGTATGTCACAGTCTCTTTTTATAACTCTGTTGTGTATGATTTAACTGAAACTAAAGGACCTTAGATTGTTTTGCTTGTAATATCAAAGTTCCTCGGGATATTTCGTATTTAGACTATGTATTTTATTAATTGTATCAATTTGGAATACTACGCAAAGGTCGGAACAGAGGGCACTACTTACATTACACATGCAGTAAGAGCTGGTACACATTGGGCGTTTTGAAGCGCGCGTTAGGCGCGCGCTTTGCTAACGCGCGTTTTGAGAACCCCGGATTCTATTGAAGCATACACACGCAAGCGTGCGTTTAACGTGCGCTTGACGCGCGCTTTAGTGTGTACGCTTCAATAGAATCCGGGGTTCTCAAAACGCGCGTTAGTTCAAAACGCCCAATGTGTACCAGCTCTAAGTAAATTCGACCAAAATCCGACATGTTGCACAGATCAGAATATTGACAGCAACGTTGCCAAACGTCGAACAAAACTTTTTGTTTTGCTGTCTAATATCAGCTAATATGCTGGTGCTGCCTTTTGTGAATTAGGAAACATTGCAGTCATATTATGTCTTATGTATTTAACAAATTAGATCCCATAATTTTAATTATATTGTGCGTTAAACAGACAGGTAGTTAAAATTTTGATTGAATCAATTGATGATGTATCTGGATTAACGGAATTTATGCAAAACGTCCCGCGAGACGCTGCCTGGGTTACCAAAATATGATTGCGATTTCATTTCAATAATGCGAAATAAATTCATTTGTAAATTTTAAATTATTATACTGTACTGTGCACTGTACATTGGCTAACAGTTTTGTAGTACTTAGAGCTACGGTTCTTAACCTTTTAGTCATGAGGGATCATTTTTCCAAATGTTTGTCTAGCCGGGGACCACCCGGTTGGTTAAACTAAGGGTTTTTTGATAAAGAAAACAAGGACAACTTTTTAATTAGCACAATTTTTTTTATTTGGCAAAAATCTTAAAGTTACAGATTTTAATTATATGAGATTTATGTGACTGCATAGTCCATACTCTTTACTAACTTCTGAATTCTCATATATTATTAGGATGGCTTCGCGGACCACTTTGAATGCCTTCAGGGACCACCAGTGGTTCGCGGACCACCGGTTAAGAACCACTGACTTAGAGACTAACGGCCTTGTACGTGTATCAGGCCCTATCGGCTAGAGTAGCTTACATTTGGAAGAACGCCCTCCAAATTCATTTCATACCTTAGCTTTCCTTTCATTATTCAGGCCACATCAAATATCTTTGCTTCAATTTATACCTACAGGGTATTCCTTCTTAAAAAGGAGCAGCGTTTGCCATTGCTTTGTACTCCTTATTGCTGAGCATTCTAGTCGAATGAAGAATGGATCTGACAGCAATCGTACCAGAAGATAATAATTTGGCTAATGCATACTTACCAGTGCAAACACTTTGGACAGGCTGTAACAAAACTAGGTTATAACATTTTGGGGTTAGTTTTGTTACACCTTGTATAGTGTATAAAATAAATACAGCTCGGTATCTTTAATGTTCATCGGTGGAGCTTAAAAATCTTTAAAAATATTTACCTGAATATCAGTTAACAAGATAAGTGTTGCGTTAAATTCTCCAGCGAAAATATACGAAATTATTTTATATTGAGTAGCCCTTAAGTAACTGTACCCCAATTATACTATTTCAATGCAACATTGATGCAGCTTCGTTTACTGCAGTATTACGCCGTCCCTTTCCTATCATAATTCATATCACAAATTGGCATTCTCATTTCAATGTCGTTGTCGTTTCACATGACGTATAATATAAAGAATATTATTTACTAGATGACATATGTTTATTGCGCGGGAACTGTACATTTTTCCGCAACAATAACTGTACTATCAACTATGTCCTTTCCTTTCCCAGGACACCAAGTATCTGCCTGCCAAATTTTATCAAAATCGATTCAGTGGCATAAGCGTGAAAAGGTAACAGACAGACAGACACCTTCGCATTTATAATATTAGTTTGAATTTTTAGGTTTATATAATAATTATATAGTTTGAAAACTGACTTGATCGAGCAAGGAACGAAGCTGCATTGCATTAAACTAGTAGAATCGGGGTGCTGAAGTAACTCGTTTCGTTGAACTTTTGATTAAATCTCGTCAGCAGAACAAGTGGTGCCCTGTTTAAACTTACCTGCACTTACAATTACGACTGATTACCCGTTTCCGTACTGCATGACTAACTTCACTATCTCACGTGATAGATCTTGGTCTTTAGACCAAAAGTTGTAATCAAAATCTCGTATTGATTGCCACCATGATTGCGAAGTATATAGCATGCACAATTATTGATGTTTGTTCCTCCACTTGAGCCTCTACAAGTTCGCAATCCTTTGTATTACTCTATCATAACATGGAGAGGCCGCATAAGAAATTGCACTAATATAGGGCTCATGGCTCTTGGCAAATTTAATGGAAATATCAGACACGTAGGTGGCCGAAAGAGATTGAGATCGTAGATACAATACACAAATAAGTAAATTCTAGTGGATAATCGTAAATATAATATAGTAACTGAGCATTAATATCAGTCAAAACGTGTAAGAAACTATCTAAGCCGTTTCGAAAAAAATATTTCTTATAATATCAGACGATGACTTTGGAGTTCATAAAGATCGGGGCAAAATTCAAACGCTAGCGCATTTCCCACTATTCGCGAACACGCTTCGAACGTTCAGTAACAATTATTAAAATTCTATTGCAGAATTCATAAGGATTTTTTTGTTGTAACCCGACGTGGAATTTCAATAAAGTTATATTCTTAAGTTATTATAGAAGTTAAATTAAGCTGGAATCTCTTAATGAACCGGGCTGTAACGGAGGAACTCTGGGTATCTAGACTGGCACTTTTGTAGACGCTATTCGCCCACGCAAACTCGGTGTTTGGACGTCAGGGAAATTTCGCACAAATCTGGAGGAAGTTATTTTAATGTCAACAACTCTACCTTTTGTCAGTTCCATGGTCTCTTATCTTTTGAGTATCCTTCATACATGTAGGTAACTGAGGAAATAGATAAATTGTTGAAGTTTACAATGAATTTACTCAAAGACAACAATCAGACGAAATCAATATTAAAAGAAAATATATGTTTCATTTCCGATCAAAACTCCATTTCAGCGATAGATAGTGATCTATTTGGAAACATTATAGCAGCGAGAAAATGTAGCAATCTCTATCACGATTTCTACTTGCTACAATAGGCTCATTATTCCATTGTGTACAAGGGAACATTTCTTAAAAGTGCCGAGAAAAGACTTTGATATCTGTCGCGTTTTTCACCGCCGACGGGCACATGCAGTAGTGTGGCAGTAATGACGTCGCTGTCATAACAAGTTTGCCCCGCTATCTCAACTAGATATAACTATGTATATGCTCGACGCAAATGGAGCTGCATCCTAAGTTGCTTTTATGTCACTCAAAACTGGGAACGATAATATAACGTTACTCTGTTGATGTCTCACAAAGTGGCCTTAACGTCACTACTCAAAAATTTCGCAGTGATTCAATATAGTGGAATTTTTATTTTCCTACTTTTTCCGGCGCTTTTTCTTGCTGTCAGCAGTACATTAGCAATTGAGGGCTAAAATATAAGGATGCTTTTAGTATTTCTAGGTACTATTACTTTAAAGTTTAATGCATCGATCAAAGGGTTTTACCTAAATACGACGAAGCCAAAAGGAAAAGGTATGAGTCGTTTCGAGTGAATACTTAGCTGCTAAAGTGAGGTGTCAATAGATTAAAATTATGTTCATGCAGATGACACGGACTTTCTTCAACGTTTTGAATATTTTACGTAGTTCCGACTACCTAAAATATTCAAAACTAGTTTCCTATAACCGTTACTTAAAAGTTTAACACATATCAAAGGTATTCTGTTGACAAGTAAATAGTATCTAATAGTCTATATTAGTGTGATATTTACTTTCTCGGGAAGTTTAACTTTGCGGTTTCGCTAAGATCACTGTAAATAAGTTTGTTTGTCGTGGCTGCGGTTTCTAAATGGAAAGATACAATCTGCCGGACCGCTAACTTGAGATCACTAACAATTTTTAAGTAGAACTCGAAATTGGGTTACGTTTACTTTTACAATTAATGCGATCAAAGTGAACTCAGTTTGAATTTGTAATTTGTATTATTGCAATGCAATGATAGCCTCGTTTGGTCTTATAGCCTGTAATTCTTTAATTGTACTACAAATTTAGAGCCGCCTAGACCATAGCACAAATCTGTAGTATTATTATAAATGTGAAAGGCTGTGACCGCTTTAAGAGTCCGTATACGAAATTTTGCCGATGAATATGAAATTGCAAAGGTTCGCTACAGAAATATTATTAGGGTTTTTCCCCTTATTAGACTTAAAAAAATATATATTAATTATTAGATTTAAAATATATTTAAGCGCGGAAAGCTGACTCGAGCCTTGCGGCGAGTAATGTAATGTGAGATTTAGGTTGTTTTGAATCGTGTTTTTTGGCACAATTTGTTTTTTTTTTTCTTTTTTCTCGAATTGGATAGAATTTTATCTATAGATTATTTCTGTCGTTTTCTTTTTATGAATTACAGCTCCAAGTTGCCGAAATTAACAGCAATTCTTTGCCTATTTTCTCTAAAATTTTGCCGAGTTACATATTTTTTTACTCTACTATTTCATATTAAAGTGGTAAAAAGTAATTCCAACATTGTATAGACGACTTTCTCAACAGTAGGTACATTGTATTTTTTTCATACCGTTAAGACGTCAATACAATCCATAAACATATGATATTCTAAATATCATATGTTTATGGATTGTGATATTCTAAACCTTTTACAGTAAAAATCACAAAACTGTCGCGGGTTTGAGTTGGATTATTTAAAAATACTTTAAAAAATCTAGCTCCAACATTAGATTATAATTGAAATGATCTTACATGTTGTGCATTAAAACTTATAGAAATACTGTATTTTAACTGTTAAATCACGTCTGTAAAATCAGCGAAATCGGCAAATTTCGTATACGGACTCTTAAGCGCTGGACCAATTTCGTTGAAATTTTGTATCGAAATGAGTTATGGAAAAATATATTTTCCCCGCGCGATAAACGACCCTTGCAACGGGAGTTGCGGGCGTCATCTACAGTGGTTAGTGTATAATATTAGATAGGATAAGTATATAATTATTATATTTATATTCCAGGTTAAATAAGGAGATCAAGAGCGGCGCTTGGTGTCCGAAGCCCCAGATCACGACGGAGTCCACGGAGTGGTTGGAGATCAACCTGCACTCCGTGTACGTGATCACGGGGGTTGGCACCCAGGGGAGGTTCGGGAACAGCCAGGGGGTGGAGTACGCGGAGGCCTATATGCTGGAGTACTGGAGGCCGAAGCTCGGCAAGTGGGTCCGGTATCAGGGAACTGATGGGCAGGAGGTATGATGTTTCTATGGTAACACTGAGGTACTATCAGAGAAGTTGATTCCTAGGCAGGTGGGGGACCTACGTAGTTTGGTCGCGTTACATCAAACCCAGTCGACAGATCACAATCATTGAATTGACATGATCCGATCAAACGATGTTGGTCTGTCAACTGCCTAGGAATTAATTTTCTCACCAAATACACATGGGAATTATTGCTGTGGTAGAGCTAAGAGCACCAAAAAAGCCTTGCGTAACTGGTCTTCCCACGTTTGGTCTAAATTAACCTTTACAAAATTAAGTCCCGAGTCCCGAAATAGTAACTGTTTTAATTATAATATAACAAGACGTATGTAACGTGCTGAAAACTTCAAACAATGATGTGTATATCTATTCGCTTATAGGTTAGGCTAATTAAAAGCTTTTATTTAACTTGCTCTGTATGTATTTAAGTATGTTAGTTTGGGTGGAATTTTGGAACTTAATTTTGAAATAGATATATTTTATCAAAGTTGGGCTAGTCAACAGATGTTAGGCTTCTCAATGCCTATCATTACGTTAACCAAAATGCTACCGAAAAGTTAAAACTCTAGAGTCTAGTCACAAATCAGCTCTATACCTACATGCACTTTATTTACCATCGAAAACCATTAATGGTCTCCCGGTCAGTGTAATTGAAAATGGAATCAAGTTCAAGCGACTAAAAGCGTCTGCATTTCGGAGCACGTTAGCTGACCACTCTGTGAGCCAGTCACCATGGACGAAACCTAAGAGCCAGTCCACACGGCGCGTTGCGTCAGCGTTGCGTCGACGCAGCGCTGCCGTTTGACGCATAGCCGGCCACACGGGCGCTGCGTTATTACGAAGCAGTCGTCAACACCTAGTCCCGCTTCGTCTCGGGGCTGCTGTCCGTCATGTGTGCGTTGCGACGACGCAGCGCGCCGTGTGAACACCTTGGTTATTTGTTTGTAAAACAACGCAACTGTAAGTAAAATGTAAATGTCGCGCCGTGTGGACTGGGTCTTATTTCCCTTAAAATTTTCGCTACACCTCACACAGGCGTACTCAGAGAGACATTTATCGTTTACTTAACTTTAATTTAATAGTTTGTTAGAATGTATAGAGCTTATATCAAAATCTATATTAAAGATAAATAGTTCAGTGTCGTTTCGATGACCTAACATCTGCTCCTTCAATCAATTTAATTAAAAAAGTAGTAAAATAAAACTCAATCAATTGACTACCAACTGGTAGAGTGCCCGATTTAGATATGCAAATCTATCAATTAATACAGTGCGGAATTTAAATTCTATTAAACAGCGAATAATATTCTCATTCATACGACAGATTTTTATAATTTTGATGGATCAAAAATATTCAGTATTTCGACGTTTGGTCTCACTTTTTTGAGAATGCAATTTTGTAATTTTATTCTACCTTGACTGCAACTCTATTTATGTGGAACTATCTTATAGTTTAGTTAGAGTAGAGTAGCCAGGGACAGAGTTGAATGGAGGAGGTTGGAGGAGGCCTTTGCCAAATGGCATACGGAGCAACATACCTAATAAACAATTATTATTTAGAAGTAAGATTATATATAATATTATAGAAAATAATGTAATAGTATAGTAATGTAGTAGTTAAGTAGTGTTATGCTCTGTAAGAATGGTTATAAATAATTAATAATTAATCTTATAGTTGAATCGGGTGCAGTTTATTTATTGCTAATTTTATTGTTATTTTCTATAGATTCTGACTGGAAATACAAACACGTATTTGGAGAAGAAGAATCATCTGGAACCACCGATCTGGGCGTCCAAGATTCGGGTTATACCGTACAGCTCTCATCGACGGACAGTCTGCATGAGGGTGGAGCTATATGGATGCTATTGGAACGGTAAGTGGAACGTTACTTGGTCCACTTGGCAGCTCTGGATTGGTGCCGCCAATAGGCCATGGCCTATACTGCCTATACATAATAGGCAGTATAGGCCATGGCCTATGGGCGGCAGCGTCCTATATCGTCCTAGGGCGGCAGCGTTCTAGGATAGCGCCAGAGATCGTACATAGGGGCGGCAAAATTAAAGTGGTCTATACTCAAAAAATATAAATCCGCACCTGCCACTTGGGCCAGTCTAGATAAAAGGCTACCAATAATAGATACTAAGGAAGAGGAACTGAGTTAATTCCTCGAAATGCACACCTACTTGGCACTTGCTTATAATTTTTTTTCGTAGTCCTTATGCGTTGCTATTTTTTTATCGACCGTAGCCAGTGACGTATTATCTAATTACTAGCTATATGACCGAGCTTCGCTCGGTATTCAAAAAATTCAAAAAACACACTTAAAATGACATTTTATGAAAATGATTCCTAGCTAGATCGATTTCTCGCCCCCAAAACCCCCTATATACTAAATTTCATGAAAATCCTTGGAGCCGATTCCGAGATTCCAATTATATATATATATATATATATATATATATATATATATATATATATATATATATATATATATATATATATATATATATATATATATATATATATATATATATATATATATATATATATATATATATATATAAGAATTGCTCGTTTAAAGATATGAGATTATACTTGACTTTGAATTAACGAAGAATTTGACAAATATGTATGGAGCTCATGTCAAATTCTAAAATATCATTAAATTAAAGTTATCGTTAAATCCTTCTGATTGCCTTTAGATCCACTTGGGCCTAAATCTAAATAAAACGACCTTTGGTAGCGGGAGCACAGAAGTGAACTTTTATTCAAACACCAGAATAGACAAAAGACGACATGTCATCACAGATAACATTACTTAGACATTCACAGATAATATAACATTTTAGATATCATAGACTATTACATTTCTACACCCCCACTATATCTAACAATGTTATAACATAAACAAAATTAATTTAAATATTGATATCCTGAACCCCCAACTTATCCAATAAATAATAATGCTTATTAGAGCATAAGCTCTTTGTAAGTAAATCAGCTGGCATCTCAGTTGACGGTAAGTATTTAACATTTACAATGTTATCAGTAACACACTCTCTACAAAAATGATAACGGATATCAATATGTTTTGTCCGCTTATGGAAAATAGGATTTTCTGTTAATTTTAATGCACTTTGATTATCGTTAAATAAATCAATGGTATATTTCTTATTTGTAATTTCAAACTGTAAGTTCCTCAAATAGTGAGCTTCTTTACACGCTTCCGTTAGTGCCATGTACTCTGCTTCACTACTTGACAAAGCCACAGTTCTTTGTTTCTTTGTCTCCCAAGATATTACACAGTTTGACAAAGTAAAACAGAAACCTGTGTACGATCTTCTGTCGATTGTATTTCCACCCCAATCAGCATCAACAAAACCTTGAATATTAGAATTTCCATGTGCAGAAAACTTTAAACCATAATTTTTAGTACATTTTAAATAACGCAATATGCGTTTGACATATGCACAATGCTGTTTGGTGTAGGAATTATTAAACTGACTCAAGAAGCCAACTGCAAATGATATATCGGGTCTGGTAAGGACCGCTAAGTACATTAAGGAACCTATCATTTGCTGATAAGGAAACAATAAGTTATCTACATTATTTTCATCCTTAGATACATCTAATTTAGTTTCCATTGGAGTTTGAACACTCTTACATTGACTTAAATTAAATTTCAATATCAGCTGATCAATATAATCTTCCTGACTAATTGATATTGTTTTCTCAGATTTATTTACTTTTACATTTAACCCAAGACACTTTTTGATTTCGCCTAGATCTTTAATTTTAAAATTATTAGATAAAATATTTTTTAAGTGCTCAGTTTCTTTACAATCATTTGAAAAAATGAAAAAATCGTCCACATAAAGTGTTACAATAGTTTTCAACTTATCCTTTGTCTTTAAAAACATACATGGTTCTATCTTAGATTTAACATAGCCAATTTTTAATAAACATTCTTCTACTCTCTTGTACCAAACTCTTGAAGATTGTTTTAGACCATACATAGATTTTTTTAATTTAAGAACTTGACCTTTCTGTACGGTCTCAGAAAAACCTTCAGGTATTTCTATATAAATATCTTCTTCAAGAATTCCATACAAAAAAGCTGTTGTTACATCTAAATGTGTAATATCAAAATTAAGTTGAACTGATAGAGCAAACAAAAGTCGCAACGTGGTATGCCTCACTACAGGAGAGAAAGTGTCATTATAGTCCACACCTTGCACTTGTGAAAAACCTTTTGCTACTAAACGCGCACGAAACCGAACTTTGTTTTCACAATCATATTTTTTACGCAACACCCACTTGCACTTTACTACTCTACCATCTTGAGGAGGATCGCTCAACTCCCAAGCATCATTTTCTTTGAAACTCTCTAACTCTTCAGCCACGGCCATTTTCCATTCTTCCTTTTCAGGTCCAGCTAGAGCATCACGAAGAGACAGACCTGACGCATCATCATAATATGTGTTCTGTTCTGCACAAAAATTTATAAAATTTTGATTGTAAAACCTCTCAGGTTTTTTTCTCATTCGTGTAGGTCTTTGAGATCTAATATTTGCGATATCTTCAGTCTCAGCAACGCTGGGTTCGTAAGTCTCATCGTTTGCATCCAAAAATGTATTCTCCGAGCAAATTGTGTTATCGAATTCCAAAGTTTCAGTTTCATCCAGTTCAACTTCTTCTTCTTCTTCCCCCACTGAATCAAAAGACTGAGATGGAACTTCTATCTGACATTCAGATTTTAATTCATGTTCGACTATGATCGCATCTCTACTCGTCAATATTGATTTAGTTTTTGGGTTATACAGTCTGTATCCTTTGACATTTTCTGGATATCCGACAAGAATGCATTTTTCGGACTTTCTGTCCCATTTTTTGCGTTTTTCTTTAGCTATGTGGACCATTGCAGTACTACCAAAAATCCTAATATGACTCAAGTCCCGCTTGCAGCCAGTCCAAATTTCATATGGTGTTCTGTTTCCTAATGCTGCAGCCACGCTTCGATTCTGTAGATAAACTGCGGTGTTGGTGGCCTCACCCCAAAATTCTTTTCCTAAATTGGCATCGAAGAGTAAGCATCTTGCCTTTTCAACAATTGTGCGATTAAATCTCTCACACAAACCATTTTGCTGCGGTGTATACGGATTTGTTTTTTGATGTATGACACCAATTTTCTTTAAGTAGTTGTCAAATTCCTTATTGCAGTATTCTCGACCATTATCACTTCTTAACACTTTGATTGTTCTTTTAGTCTGGTTTTCTACATGGGCTTTAAATTCCTGGAAAAATTTCAGAGCCTCATTTTTGTGTTTCAGAAAGTATATGAACACCATTCGACTACAATCATCAACAAACAATAAAAAGTATCTGGACCCTCCCAAGGATATATTTTCCATGGGCCCACAGATATCTGTATGGACAATGTCTAATAAATTGCTACTTCTCTGGCTTGTGCTCTTAAATGGTAAGCGACTCTGTTTACCTTCGCAACATGTAGCACATGAAGATTTACCAATATTTAATTTATCATCAAAAGATATACCTTGTACTGCAGTCTTCATTTGATTGAGGTACTCTTTGTTTATGTGTCCTAGTCTGCGATGCCATGTAACGCCTGACACAACTGATGCAGCCAAAAGCTCCTGATTTTGTAAGTTTACTTTGTATACTCCATTTTCCAATGATGCTGTAGCTACTAGTTTGTTTTCTTTATTATATACTAAGCAACTGCAATCAGAAAAATACACTTTATTCCCTTTGCTAATCAGTTGACTGACTGACAGCAAATTAGTCGTCAAACTTGGAATACAGTAAACTCCTTCAACAGTAATGTCGTAATCAAAATTACCAGTTGTAGTCGTGATCTTTACATCGCCAGAACATAAAACCTGCAATTTTTCATTGTTTGCAACCATTATTTCCTTCTTCTGTTCATAACATGCATTCATTATCCAGCTTTCATTCGCCGTAAGGTGTACACTGGCACCAGAGTCAATGTACCACGCATTTTTATTGAAATCCCCGCTCAGGAACACTGCACTAAATGCATTAGATTGCAATCTGGGCTTTTCCTTGAAATTCGCCGCGTTATTTTCGTTATTTGTACATTGATTTCGGTAATGTCCTTTTTGTTTACATCGGTAACATGTCACTGTTTTGACGTTTGACTTTGACATATCGACAGTGCTACCACCATTGACATTTCTTCTTGGCGCCATTTTGTTTTTCCTGCCAACATTGAATTTCGAACGAGCTGCGAATGCGCCGCTAACCTCGCCATGTTCTTCCGTTGTAGACTCCATGTCTAGTAATTTGCTTTTGATAGAATCAGCCGTTATACTTATGCCTGAATGCTCTATAGCCATGATCATCGGTGAAAACCGCTCTGGCAATCCTGCTAGTAACAATGAACCCGTCCACTGGTCATTAATTTCAAAACCCGTGCCACTTAATTTCTGAGCTGTGTCGATAATTTGGGTCACGTAGGACGTCATTGAATTACAGTTTTCCAATCTTATAGAAATAAGATTCCTCAGTAGACTGATCCTTCTGGAAAAACCGTTGTCATCAAATAGCTGTTGTAGTTTTTCCCATAATTCCTTTGATGTTTTCACGTTCTTCACGTGCACGTACAAAGCCGGGTCGATCGTCATGATCAATTTGGCCCGCGTTCGCTCATCATCTGCAGCTCCTATTGTTTCTCCTTCAGGCTTCACACATTTTTTCATGCCCTCCAGAATTAGGAAATTCTCTGCTGCGAAGCACCATTCGCTGTAGTTATCTCGCCCGCGTAGCTTGGGTACATTCACCAAGTAGTTGGCCGCCATTGCAAAATTGCAATCCGAAAATCGAAATACTTTTACGATCGTCCAACACTGTACAGCGAAAACGCGTATCGGAAAAAGTTTTTAACACTCGTTACTCGAACCGAAAAAACGAAATTCTTGTTAAAATCTTTACTTTTTCACTATTTCTGGGCTCATAACCTCTAAATAAAACGACCTTTGGTAGCGGGAGCACAGAAGTGAACTTTTATTCAAACACCAGAATAGACAAAAGACGACATGTCATCACAGATAACATTACTTAGACATTCACAGATAATATAACATTTTAGATATCATAGACTATTACATTTCTACAGTTTAGCTCAACGATTTTGGATAATAAATTGGTTCTACGAAATCCTAAGCGTACATATTATTTATACTATCGCTGTAAATAATTCCTATATATTGTTTCCAGTTGTTGCAAATATTCCTTAGAAAACAAATTTAAGAATCCCTTTTCATTGACATTTATTAGAATACCATTATGTGGTTTGATAAAGAACTGACTGGATGGAACAAGTAATGAAGTTGCATTAGAATAGCAGAATCACGTTACACTTTATACCTGTTCATTTGCAATGGTGATCCATTGCGCATCAAGATTCACAAATAAGGGGCTGCCCTAAGCCCTAAGATTAGGTTGTAAAACCATGGTCGTATATTATATAGCTTTGATAAGGGGGGGGGGGGGGGGGGGGGGGGAGGTCCCTAACGTAACGCAAATATTCAACGTGTTTAGGAAATCAAAAATATTTTTTAAAATACATGTACCGCACCGATTTTATTCGGCGAGGTACATAAATATTATTGTCGATTGAACAAGAAAGATGGATAGTAATGGGGGGGTCCGGACCCCCCCTTATATACGCCCATGTGTAAAACCTAGTGTGTGACTAGCAAGCTTGTTAGAAGCGTTTGAGAGCTAGTAACTTCGTGAGTGGCCTAGTCAGTGCCAGCTAACTAAATATTACAATATTCTAATTAATAGTATCACTACTCAGTATAAAACAAAGTGGTTTCACGAAGCCTGTCCGTTTGAGTAGATCTTTAATAATTCGTGACGGAATTTTTAGGTAGAGTAATTCAAGAGAAAGGTTTCTATGTACCATAATACACAATCTATACTTACCTCTTCACGTCCAAACCTCTGAACCGAATTTGAATCGATGAAGGGTTCCCTCTCGATAAACGAATTTTAGCGCAACGGAGTTGCGAGCGTCATCTAGTATCTTAAGTATTATTTATAATAGGACAAAACAACGCTTGCCGGGTTGGTTAATTATGCAATGCTTAAATTGTATTCCTCTCCACGCGTATAAGACAATGGTGCCCCAGCCCATTACCTCTTTATTACCTGTCTAGCCAATTCACTACTATTCTAACAAATTAATCAGTTATCATAGTCAAATCATGCCCAATTCCAACAGAATACTTCTATTTCCAAAATGCCTTGCTCTACAATCGTAAAGGTATCCATTAATTTATAATTGTCAAGTCTAACGGCCACCACAAACGGGCTACCGGCCGCAACCACAAAACACCGCCACAGGCATATTTCCTAGTTTGCGTAGATTTTATTTACACACGAAGACTGTTGAACATGGCGGCCACACACTACTAATCGTCGCTGCTCGCTTCTTGTTGTCGGCATGATTACATCTACCGAGTAGAGTAGCAAAGTCCTAAACACTCCCACACGGAACTCGTACGATTGAGAAATCGTGCGAGTTCCGTGTGCTTACTACAAAAACAACATCGCACAGAAATATGATGCGCTATCGCAACGCAAAAATCCATCGGATACGACATTGTACGATAGGACAATTTCTATAGACTGTGACAAGACGCTAAAGCTGTGTCGCATCGGAAATTTCCACGAAGGGTTCTGCGGCATCGTAGATTTTGACGATGCGACGACGGCGCATCACAGTGTTGTGGCCTAGCCCTTAGGGCCTGTTCACACCTATCGAGTAGAATGGCGAGACAGTGCTCAATGCTTACTATGATCATCTTAAGAGGGCGACTTACCCATAAAATCAAATATCGTCCTTCTCTCTTCACACTCACGCCCGTCTTTCATATGCCAGGTGAAAAAGGACGACGCGGATTCATCGCCAAATTAGTTTTTTCTCAATAACTCGATAAATATATTTTTTTGACATTTTAAAAATCCGCTAGGTCGGATTCTCAATGTTAGAATTTTATACAATGTGTTAAAATATTAACTTAGTTCAATGCACGGTTATGGCAATACACGAAAAATTCGTGAAAATTAGATGCATCTTCATGTTTTTTTTCTATCGAGAAAATTTTAAGATATCGTGTTTTTGCTCAGATTGAATTCTTGGAAATATAATGTAGTATCTAATTTCAGAAAATGAAACAATTCAGGGCGTTTTTTCAAGTATAAAAATGAATTATAAAATTGAAAATTTAGGGTTAGTCGCCCACTTAAGATAAATCATTATCCATCAGTAACCATCCATGCCATCTTTGTGGCTGCTTGTAGCGTTTTAGCGTTTTAGCTGTCGCGTGTCGCCCGTGTGCTCCTCCGCCAGACAAGCCAGTTATCTGCCAGCCAGACTACAATAACCTGGCCATATTGTACCCAGACATTCGGTAATGAGCGTGTTAGTACAAGCAAATTGGTCTCTAGCATTAATCCCTCGTAATTTTATTTGCGTTTCCGTTTTTGAATAGCTCCCTTTGAACTGTAACAAGTTAACTATTATAATGTAAATATTTTATACCGTATTTACCTGCCGAGCGTCCGAAAAGTGTCTCTTGTATAAGAGCCTTTTAGATGCTGCAATAGAAATTGTTAGGGTATAATTAAGTCGTGGAGCTAGTAAAGGGAAGCTTTAATAAATATTATATAAAAGATGGTTTAAAAATGTTTCATATTTTCTTGTTCGTTAGCTGTTTATGAAAAGTTGTGTAAAATGTAGGTTGCTTAATATTCTAACTACTAATACCTACTAACGCGCAAAATTCAGAAAGTATAGAATCGAAAATCTGGATGGCCCAGCTCCATGCTAGTTGTTAAACTTTACAACTGATTTGCGATAGATCGTTCGTCGAAGATGAGCTGCTCGCTTAGCTTGACAACGTAATAAGGTTTCTTTCTACGGAAGAATAGACAGAGTAACAGATTGAAACAGGGAACCTGTTATTTTGTCCCTAGATTCTATCGATTTTTGTGTTATTAATGTGTTATTATGAAGCAAATATACGAAATTCCCAGCTCATTCCAAATTGCGACGGATCGAACCGACCCATCGCGAATGGTTGTCCTAAAGGTACTGCCGTAATAATAAAACAATTAGTTGAAAACTTGGCACCTCTGTTGCCGTACGCTGCCCTACTTCATAATTAAGCCATTAATCACATTTCAAACACACATTTTATCAAACAAATGGGTCACCAGCTACTCTACTGTTAGGGGCTATTACACTCCTTCAATATAAGTAGGGAAAGGATATAAATGATACGCGTAATAGGAGTATTGAGTATTCATAAACTAGGTATTATGAACAGTAATAATAATCATTTACTGAAATATTACTGTCGTGTTCACTAATGGAAAATCTATACTTTTTAATGCATAATAAATACGGAAGCGTGTTTTTTTTTATATTTTGAGTTCTGAAAAAGGCAGGATAGCTTTTATTGTGTAAATTAGCGTAAAAGGAGATTTACGCGCCTTACACGAATATCTGTATAAAAAAGTCGGGCATAGGACGAGACAGAATGTAAAATTGCCTGCTGAACTCACATTTAAAACCTTTTTCCGCCATACCCTGAATCCTGATTCCTGATTGCCACCAACTTCAACTTCTATCAAACGCAATCATAGAAAAATATTATTATCTATCAATCCACATGTTCGTGATCGTATATTTTGTCCATCATTTGCCAACGTGAAGAGGCTGCATAATAAATCATCAATTTTGTCAATTGTTTGTCTGGGAACGTTGCAATAACAATTAGCAATCAATTTGCTAAAACTCGTAATCCGCCGTTTTTAAGCTTTAGTGATTGGGCCAGTTAAACACTGGAATTTGATTGTTTTAAAACATCGTTAACAAACTATAGGTGCCAATTTCAACTGTTAGTGTTTGTAAACTCTAAAAAATACCCTGCCTTCTCCTTCATTATGCTGGACAAGAGAGACATCATGGTAGAACTTGTCCAATTTGAAATGACGCGCCCCACCACTTCAAAGTTGATATAAATGAAAAATTTTGTATTGTGAATACGAGGGAGGGGCGCGTCATTTTAAGTTAGACAAGCTCTAATTAATTATTAATCAACGATTTACGTTAACTTGAAATTGGGGCTTTCTAATTTTGAATGCCTCGTTCAAATTCATCGCATCCCGTTGCAATATGAACTGACCAATTTGCAAGACGTCTCACGCAATTGAAGTCTGTCAAATCCATACAAATTTAGAAATGCACCTACGCGTCGCGTTGCGGTCTGAATTGACCCTTAATCTTTCGGTACTAGATCGTCGCCTCATTGTCGGCCGATCTACATAATCGTGTCGTATCGTTATTTACGACCGCTTGTACGTAAGCCGTTTAACAAGAGCGTAAATCGCGCTTAACCGGACTTATGCCTATTTTCAGAGACTTATGACGGGGGTTTACCTATTCACTAAAGTCCATACGGCGTATCAAGGTATAAAACAACATATCATGTCATAATTTGCATTAGATTAGGTGCCTCGTTATTTTGATTATGGTTTAATATAGCGCTTCTGCAAGCAATCAGACTCTAGTCAATGATAACGTCAAAAAAATAAATAATTAACACACTGGAATAGACAAAGTTTAGTAAACCCTGTCTCTGTTTCTGAGGGCCTCACAAAAATTGTGAGGCCCTCAGAAACAAAGACCGTTTACATTTTACACTTAAAGAAAACACAATTAAATCACGCTTACGCGTTCAAGTTAGCTCATAATATTATCTCTCTCGATTCTCTAATTTTGAAAACGATTAGCAATAGCGCAGATGCAGCCGCGTGTTATAGGAGTTCTGCTAGGTACTGACGTATCAATACATCTGCACAATAATTAAGTCACGGACACCGAACTGTGCACTTTTATCGTCATGCGTGTGGCTTTAAGCAGTAAAACTAGCCAACTTCTAGCGATAATTCACACCGCACTTAAATGCTGATAATATCTACGTGTTTTCATTACAAAGGCCCGAGTAAATGGAGGTTGTGTAATTATAAAAGTAATAAAATATTTAATTTGTACGAAACGAAGTTATTATTCATAAAGTACAGCAGTAATTCATAAATGTATCCATCCGGCTTAATGCGAAGAGAAAAGTCATCACGAAAGCCTCGAACGCCGTTCGTGAGTTATGAATAGCGGCGGAAAAGTTACGGCTTCGGCTTACACAAGTTTACATACCTTCAGCCAAAATTATGTGCGGCCGTTGAAGCTACGGCGTCTGTTGCCGGCTCGCCGAAAATTCCTTTTCCTAGAAAACAAAAGTTTATGTTTGTCCAAAGTTTATATATATTTTTTTTTCATTTCTATATTTTACAGTCAAATGTCATTCCATATTATGGCGCCTCTACAAGATGGCCAAGCGCTGTCCCATCAAATGGCGTATTTTATTTTTAATTCGTGGTCAATCTAAAATAGAATCCAAACTGCCCGTTTTCTGAGTTTTTTGACAGGAGTTTATCTATTCATTGATACCAATCAATGAATAGAATATTGACCACAATATTTTCACGTTAACAAATAAAATGCACACAAACACAATACACCTTAAAAATCAACCAATTCAGAGATTCCCATTTTCAACCTTCGCTTCAAACGAAGCTTGTGGTGACGATTGGGCTTCGGCTTCGGCGTCCCGACCTCGTCAGTCACTAGTCACGAATGATTAAATATATACGATAAAAGTAATTATAATTAACCTTCGACCGACACACGAAAATATAATGCTGTGATAAGTCCCCGAACGCACACGCGATGATAACAGAACTAAGAAAGTGAGGTGCGTGTACACTTGCCCTATTAGTGCTGTACAAAACTAGGAAAAGACCACAATACAAATAATAATATAAAGGAACCATTTGTATATGAAATCAATCATAGAAAAAATGGAGTCGTTTTTTAACGAAGCAATCATTTCTAAAGATATTCTAGTCTCAAAGTATTAGCAAAATCGATTTAGTGGTATACCTAAGGTGACCATACGTCCCGCTTTGGGCGGGACAGTCCCGCTTTCAGGCAGTCTGTCCCGCTGTCCCCCGCGAGGCCGAAATTGTCCCGCTTTTGCAAACAGACCAAACGACAAAAATTTTTTTGAAATGCCTGTGCAATGCCTGGAAGTAACGCATACATAGAACAAACGAGATTATTCTGCCATATTGTGCCAATAATTTATCCCGTTTTTTCCACACTTTCCTCTGTTTCTTCTCTCTTATTAGTCTTGGCTTGATAAAATATAGCCTAAAGCTTTCCTCGATAAATGAGCTATCTAGAACTGAAATAATTTTTCTAATCAGACCAGTACTTCCTGATATAATAGCGCGTTCATACAAACAAACAAACTCTTTAGGCATTTGAAATAAATATGGGGGGGGGGGGGGTTCTGTATTTGTCCCGCTCTAATAAAAAAAATATGGTCACGTTAGGTATACCGTATAGACGTGAAGAACTGAAGAGGTACCAGATAACCAGACACATTTTCCATTTAAAATAAAAGAATAGATTGTAACATTAAACACAATAATAATAAAATTAATGCCAATTTAATTTATGCATTTAGCAAAAGGTTATATTTTACCAAAAGCACCCAAAGCTTTTAAGCTCATAACTTATTAGTACTTACTTTAGTAACGCATCGATTTTACTTTGGCACTTAGGATTTATAAACAAAATCCTACAATTACTATAAATACCATGACCTTTCATACGAAAACCACTGTACGGATTCTGATAAGGTTTTGTATCTTGTTTATTTCCTATCTGTTACTACAGCTACACTAAGCTCAATTTAATCTTTATTTTGAAAATAAAAAAAGGCTATATTTTTCATGAATCCGGTAAGCTAAATGCACCATTTTGAGTTTTAGGTTATGATCATAGTCACATATAGTATAGCCATCAAATCCACATTATACAATACTAGATGTATAATGTGGCTTACGAACTTCGTCGGAAAGTAAATTTTTGAGTTTGATGCGTGGCTGGGCTCGGCGGTACCCATGTCATTTACATCCTCGCCTCTCTGATGTACAAATTACAAACAAAACTTACTACGAGGTAATTTTAGGTAATAGGTAACAATGCAGAGAGCTACCGCTACTAACTTGAATAGGTTTCTGTGATTTTCTGACTGGTGTTTATCTCTTAAGGTGACGCAGCGTTAAAGTAAGAAACCGTGTTGGATATGTTTTAGATTGCTTGTTTTCTATGAGAGGTCGGCCCGGCCTCTCATAGAAAACAAGCAATGGAACAGCAAAAAATGGAAAGGGCGTAAGCGACAAAATGGTTTTTGTCGCATAATTTAAAAACCATAAATACATTTCATATAAGCTATGCACAAATTAAAGTGCATGCTTGAACCAATTTATGTACAAATTTTGGAACCTTAAATCACTCTCCTCTGTTGGAAAAATAGGAATCCCTTTTTTTACAGAGGTCTTTTCGATTGATTATTCTGTGCTATAAAAGTTGTCCAATCGTGTTATGCTATGGGCAATTCAAAGACAAAGACATGATGAATACTGACAATGAACTTCAATTTCTTAGCTTTAGTCATTGCTGAGAAAAATCGGCATCGCTACAGCCAAATTATCAAGGCGTCGCGCGTCGCCTTAAGGGTGGCGTTGTTGATTAGTTAATATGGTTGACAGTAAAAGCGCACTTTATTATACAGATATATATCTATAATATTATAGAACTCCTGTAAAGAAAATCCTCTGAAACCTACTCTGACTGAAACAGATCAATGTTCAAGTTGTTACGTTGAAATTTTAGCGAACGATAACGAATATGTTTGCGAACTTATGAAAAGCATATTTATTAAATTACAGTAAATATAGCACGGAATGTGAATACTCAATTTACAGTTTACCTTGTGTACCTACTATAAATTCCATAGTGAAAATTCCTTGTAATATTTACGCTCCATTCTCGTTTATTTTACACCTTACATGACCCTTATGTGGTCGGCATAAAGATCATATAAACGTGGTGAGATTGCGAACAACGACCGTTAGAGTTTTTTTACACCTCACAATATGACCTCTATTCGGTCGGTATAAAGTTCATAGTTCATACTTCATAGAAACATGATGACAGAGGTTGTAGACAACGAACGTTCATAGTTATTTTATACCTGACATGACCTCTATTCGCTCGACATAAGGATCATGGAATCGTGGACTACAGTATGGTAATTGGTGGGTAATACCCAGAAACAGGTTATCGCGTCGTCGCCGCATGCAACGTGCAGCATGCGGCAAATCGCTCCTAATCGCTAGTCGGCTGGCTTTTTCATGAATTCTTTGTGAAAACTTCGACAACCCAAAATCCATACTAATATTATTGTAAATCGTCGCTCAGGCAACAAAACCGCGTAAGTCAAATTTCAAAAGTTTTCAGGAAAGACAAAAACTTCGTATTTCATAAGAAATCATTTGACGTTTCTTTTAAAATGAGTTCTTTTTCATTCAAAACATTTGATTAAATTTTATTTACATTATGTATTTTGAAGTTTTTTGTCTCTTTTTTGTACACTTGTGTCTTGTACCTACTTACAATTAACATTGAGTTAGATGTCCGGAATCAAAATATCTAACAATGATGAAAATAAAAAAATAATACAGAATACACAAAGTACCTACCTATAATTACTAACATAATATTTTAATCCTTTAAGCCCCATAAGAGCACCGGTGATCACGACAACAATAGAATACAATAGCATTTCCAAGAATCCGCGATCGAAGGATTATAGTAATATGCAATTGAGCACAAAACCGCCACCAAGCTCTTACCAAAACGGTTTAAAATCGACAACGCGCGGCGCGGCCGTTGGATTAAAGTTTGCTTGCATATAATATTATGTACCTGTATGTCCGTATGTCCCTGGGTCGCGAGATAAAGGCATCAGCTGTCCACGCGAAGCCAGGACCCGGCTTAGTTTAATCCCCAAGTTTCATATTGAAATTACATTTTATAATTTGCCGTCTTTTACTTAATTTCACTGGAAGCAATCAACAATAAAATCTTATTATACAACTTTTTCAAACCGATCTTACAAATTTATTTTTATTGTCATGAAAATAACAATATAGCTTTTATGTAGACTTAATTAATTTTATATTTAGAAATTCCTTAATATCTTTTTAAACTGAAAATAAAATACCCGGTCATTTCTTTTGTAGAATTATTGAATTTTATTACGCCTTCTGTGTAACTACTTTATTATGTATAGCTATAATCCAAATAATCGGCCAAGTGCGAGTCGGACTCGCGCACGAAGGATTCCTTACCATTATAGACCAAAATTAGGACAAAAATCATGTTTTTTGTATGGGAGCCCCCTTTATTTTGATTTTATTTTAATAATATTTTTAAATATTAAAGAACACATATAACTAAGGAATTTGTGAAAAATTCAAGTACCTACCTGTTGCCATTATTGATATAGAGCAAAAAATACCAAAAAAGTCACGTTTGTTGTATGGGAATATTACTTAAATATTAATTTTGTTTTGTTTTTAGTATTTGTTGTTATAGCGGCAACAGATATACATAATCTGTGAAAATTTCAACTCTCCAGCTATTATTGTTCTTGAGTTACAGCCTGGAGACAGACAGACGGACAGACAACGAAGTCTTAGTAATCGGGTCTCGTTTTTACCGCTTGGGCACGGAACCCTAAAAACGAGGCATTCAGTTCTAATCATAAGTCAAACTCTAGTTATAATTATTCATAGTCATAGTTCATATCAAAACATTTGTATGAAACTTTGTGACTACTTCTTTGACTATAATAACTGATAGGTATTATAGTCAAAGAAACAAGGCTAGTCACAATTCACTTATTTTCTCTATGAAACTATGACGTGCTATGATTATTCAAAGAATTATCGTGGAAAGGGAAATGGTAATCGCGAATGGCTTTTCCATATTTTTCTTTATTCCGTGACTGGGGTCTATAAAATAGTATTGCAATTCCTTGATAGAGATTAAGCTGGAATTGCTTTATGTACCTCGTTCTAATCTATTTTAAACTCGATTACCGTCGTCTCGTTTGTCCATTATTGGTTAAGATTTTAGTTTAAGAATTGATAGCGTTTGAAAGAAATAAAATATTTTTACCCGTTAAAAATAGATCCACAGTTTACAGCGGACTTTAGTATAAATACAATGTCTTATGTTTAAATGTGACTTTTCTGACGTATGAGGTTCAAACAGTGCTTGTATTTAACCATAACGTATGTAATGTTTGTCTGTCCAGTCCCAAACCGCTGAACCTTTGAAACACTTTGAGTCGCGGGAAAGGATACCTTGTGAATTGAGTCCCAAAAAATGTACACTTCCCGCGTATAAGAATCATTTTCATAGAAATAAAAATACTCAAGGTAAAATCTTCCTTGATTTACTTCGGTCTCACTAGGGCGACTCTGGTTAGTTAATTATAATAATAATACGATCGACTCCCAATTTCATTTAGAGGTAATTTCATTTCATTTCATCCTCTAAACATAAATTTATTATATCATGGCGATTTCTGTTTAATTTAATTAAAGGAAGCAGAACACCGTAAATACGGGAATCGGGGACCTACATATAATTATAAGTTAGATACGGACTACGGAGTTACGTTATTTTTTGCCAAGCACAAACTTCTAATAATAATTATCTAATTAGTAAAAATTGGGATTATGTACGTACGGAGTTACGATATTTTTTGCCAAGATCAAAATAATGATAATAATAACAAACGAAAAGTGGGATTTTGTACGTACTGAGTTACGATATTTTTTGCAAAGCTCCAAATGTTCTATGAAAAACGGGCTCAGATGTCGAAATAATATGTCATCGGCTTTCTTAATCTTGATAAACGAATCATGCTGTAAAAAACCCTTCCCGATCAAAAGATCTATTATTCCCATTGTCGATGGATCAATTGTCCGTTATAGATCCATAGTGATCGATATCTTTTGAACCGGGCTTAGTAATTGCCCACTTAACTTTAAGATATCTTTATCTACTACGATTGCACAAAATCATAGCATTAGATGTAGATCAGTTGTTTAATGTTGTAGTTAACCCTTTGATCAATAACAATATTTATTTTACATAGAATATGCTTAAAATTATCGAGGTGATTTTGATGGCACAAAATACATCAGGAAAATACATAGTATTCCGCTTTAAATGATTGCAAAATTAGCATTTCCGCCGAAATTTTCTACTCTTATAAGGTTCTATAATATTAAAAATGGACTTCAATATATTAAGATGTGCTAGTTTTTTGTAAAAATCATAAGAGCATCTAAAGGCAGTTATTAGTTTTAAAAAGTTGCACATTTTGCATCACCCCATGTACTCGAGTAAAGAGGCGCCACATCGTTTAAATGTTCGCAAACTTTCCCCCAAACGACCGAATAAGTACTTATAAGTACATTTTGCCTTCAACCTAATGCTGGTCGAGTACCTTGTTTACTTGTTCAGTGTTCTTTATTTTTGACGAGGGTTTTTTCACTCTTTTTAACGCGCTAATCTCAGGAACTACTGGTCCGATTTGAAAAATTCTTTCAGTGTTAGATAGCCCATTTATCGAGAAAGGCTATCGGCTATATTTTTTGTGGACTAATTTGTCTGTGAAATATCTAATTCACGCGGGCGAAGCCGCGCGGTACGTCTAGTTTAAAATAAAGCTTTTGTTAATTTTTACTTTTCCTGAGCGTGTAGTTCGAAAACGGATAAGAATTTGGAAAAACTGTATAGAATGTAATTTATAGAAAATTTATTAAGCTTTAAGTTCGTCATAGAATATTTTTTGCTACAACGCATATTTTTTTAGTTATTGACGAAAAACAAAAAAATAGACCTTTGTCCCCCCCCCCCCCCCCTCCCTCCGGCTCACCTCCTAGACGTCAGGACTTTTAGTATGTTTTGTTCTTAACCACCCTGAATAAGTTCCTGCAGAAATTGCTTAAGTTCCCGCTTACGCATTCTACAACTACTTTGTTGACTGAGCTATAAAACACGTGATGTATTTTTAGTGGTATTGTTCAAATTATTTGTACGTCTTCCCTTGTTCTGGATTTGTTGAATTAGGATATTACATAATACATTACATAATAGGTACAGTACATAATATATATTCTGTGACTGTACTTACTTTAATATTGAGAGCAAACCTTTTCGTTAAAAACGTTAAACGACTGCACAAAAATGTTCTTAATTGTTTAAGAAGCTAGTTATTTATTTAAGAAGCCAGGATGAAAAAGTTTATCTTATTGAAAATCATAAATTGGATTATACTTTTTTTGCTACGCAAAGTTTCTGAAAGGGATTCAAAGGGATTGAATGAAAAAAAAACGGGGGCTTTTTTAATCACACCTCAACAAAAAACTTATTATCAACATGAGTATCCATTGACTTATCTTACTTTAGACTCTATGATATGACTTTAAGGTATATTTTTTCTGTAAGTATAGTTTACATGTTTTTTTATTAATTATTATATCGATTATTGGGCGAGGACCGTACATTTTTCCGGGATAAAAGCATTATATGCCCTTTCCCCGGACTCAAAGTTTATTTGAGCAAAATCAGTCCAGCGAGAAAAGTTAACATACAGATACACAGGTAGACATACTTTTGTATTTATAATATTATTAGTATGGATTATAGATGCTGTGGTTAACACATAGCAGCCTTGAGTACCTGTAAAATAAATCTAAACTGTAGTGTAGTGAAAATTTCAAATAAAGGCTCCACACAGGTGTCTGAAATGTGAAAAGAATACAAAATACAGGCTTTGTTGGCCCTTCAGAACCTGTCGGGTTTTCACCCTCTATTGTGTTGTGCCTTAGGACAGTGGAGCTAGTTTTAATTCTTTCATAGTGTTGTAAAATTGAAGTCTTTTTGTTTTTTACATCTCGGTGTTCCCTATGTCTAGTATAGGTGTCTGAATAAAAAAAATATGTAAAGCAAAAATTCTTGGAACTTATTCCCATCAAAGATTTATACAGAGCTGTGTATCTCCCTAAAATTATTTTGTATTGAGGAATATTACGCAATTTGCATGAATGCGTCGCCCTATTTATTTATTAACTAGCTTTTGCCCGCGGCTTCGCTCGTGATAAGAAGTATTATTATATACAATTTTTCATCCCCTTAGGGATGAAATTTATCATAATCCTTTCTTAGCGGATGACTACTTACGTCATAACATCTACCTGCATACCTGCATGTCCGATCCGTCCAGTAGTTTGGGCTGTGCGTTGATAGATCACTATGTCAGTCAGTCAGTCACATTTGAGTAAATTTATAAGTATTTAGATTAGTAAAATATCATTTTTTTATTCAAATTTAACGGGACATAAAACTTTAAACCGGTTAAGTAGCCATCCATGATTTTCACTATGACAAAAATCTGTATAACCAATCCTAACAAAACTACAATTTTTAACTTAACCTTTAATCCTTTCAACTTTTTCCTTTGACACCGCATTAACTAATTCAGTAAGATGTCGAAGACCTCAACTCTCGACCTGCAAAGCCATCTCAAAGTAACAAAGTTAGGAAACACAAACTCTAGTAGGTATAATACTAATGGGATTAATATAAGCGTTAGGAATCATAGGCGTAGAAGGGGGTAAGGTGGGCATAACCCTCCTGCAACCGTCTGGAGTCTGACCCACCTCATATTCAGTTCTAATGCAACATTAATGCAGCTTTATTATATTTTGTTCGATGCAGTCAGTTTCCAATCAAAAAATATCGCATTTATTACGACAATCAAACCTACAGCCAGCGCGCACGACTTTTTGCCGCGCAATTATTTTATAACAGAAATGCAGTATATGAGTTATTAAGACAGTGCGCGCACATGCGATTAAAAAATCGGCGCGATTTGAAAATTGTGATTTGTCACAATTTTATGGGTTTCACACACAGAGTAGGATGTACATTAACTGTGTGTGAAACCCCTTAATTTTACACGGAAATGTATTGGAGATGTATTTATTTGTATCAAAATTTAAATGTATATTTTCATATGGCTCTGTATCTTAAGATACGAAGATGTAAAAATATACATTATAATTTATAGCTGTTGTGTGTGGTCTCCTGACGATTTCTATAGAAAGATGTATCGAGATTCGAGATGTATCGTGCAATATACATCTTTACATTACCGCTTTGTGTGTGACACCCTTGATGCGACTGGTCACGGGCCGCGGCGTGATTGTCGCCTCACTAAAATATAGAGTATGGAATTATATTATGGACCCGCGCACAGTGTACGGAGGAGACGAAAAATCGGAAATTTTCTATTTTCTTCACTTTTGAATAGGCATTAATATTATGAATGCAGGAGTAGAACACCCGCGTGTCAATAGAAATAGTTATGATGCTACGAGCTACCAAAGTTTAGCGTTTTTTTGCGGCCCGGAAGGGAAAAATTCATATTTCTCCAAAACTTAATAAATAAAATTTTGTATTCCACCTGAAAGCCTATTAAGTAAGCTATATTTCAAGCTTTTTTCCTGATTCGTCGTGTCAATATTTTACATTCAATAAAATAATTTTCATATGTAGGTTTTTTTTTTTTTATCCAAAACTAAACAAAAGATGCAATCGAAAATATCGACAAATTAAAGGTATATAAGCATTCTATACGCACAAAAAAAAATCACACGTGAGATCCGTTTACAACCACTGCTAAATTTATTTAATTTACAAACTTAATTGTCAACAGGGTTATCAAACGACGCAACGCTGTATTATTTGTAGTCTTTTCGTTTTCGCGTGACCATCACTTACCTTGATTTTTTTAAACAAATACTAGAAATAATATTAATTGTTTGAAGTATTACGAACTGACATCCGATTTTTTTACCGACTTCCAAAAAAAGAGGAGGTTTTATATTTTTTCTAAGACTTATTTTTGATAATTTTAAATATACTCATTAAAAGCGTATATAACTTTCATACTATAAATGTCATTATTTCATGTGACTATTTCTATTGCATTATTGACAGCCATCCATTAAAAGACGTATGGTGGCAGCCCTAGCGTAGGATTTCACGATCAAATATCTCCAGTTGTAAACGGATCTTACAGGTGATTTTTTTTGTGCGTATAGAATGCTTGTATACCTTTAATTTGTCAATATTTTCGATTGCATCTTTTGTTTGGTTTTGGATTAAAAAAATAAAAACTTAAAAATGAAAACTATTTTTAACCGACTTCCAAAAAGGAGGAGGTTATATGTTCGTCTGTTTTTATATATATATTTTTTTTTGTATGTTCAACCATAACTTCGCCGTTTATGGACCGATTTTCATGATTCTTTTGTTGTTGTACAGGGTTGAATCCGAGGTTGGTACCATGTTCACAAATGTGGTGATCTGATGATGGGATCCATGAGGAATCGAAGGGACTCCTTGAAATTTATATGGGAACAAATGGTGATTTCGATTTTTTCTGAAGTATTTCAGGCATATACTACCAAAAAGTAAGACTTTGCACCAGGATGTACCCTGGTTCTGAAGGTACCCAACAGAACTTTTGAATCCTTATAGATACAAGTTTGAGGATTTTGGCTTTATTTAAACTACTCCAAGCAAAAGCCAATGAATCCTACATTATTTCTGCTGAACATGGGCTAAATTTCAATTTGGAAAAAATAGGGTTTCGTAAGATATTTGGGTTTTTCGGACGCCAGGTGAAAAAATCAACCAGAAATGTTACTTATTTTGAGTTGAGCTGCCGAAACTATAAAAGATAGAACCATAAATGTTCTAAGTAATTATAGATCTTATAAATATCTACAAAAAAGTCCGCGACACACTGTACTTATCTATGTCGAGTGAGGCACAATAACCATTTTTTTTTATTTAAAAATCTTGAATTTTGTGGACTACATTTAAACGCGCTTATTTTACTCATGCTATTAATCCTTATCAAAATAAATTATTTCATCAGTAAGTACAGCTTATGTAGATAAAATTTGGTCTTTGAATGATTAAAATTGGACGTTTGGTTTTGAAATTATGGCGAAATTGAAATATTACGATAGTGGGCGTCACCAAGCGGGGGTGCGCGTGCGGGAGGAAGACAATCTGTGCACCCTTCGGATAATGACTGCGTCCGCGTCGTCGATGTTAGTGTCGGAGTCTGTGAATTGACCTGGGAATCATTTTGCTGACCGAGTCTTTCCTGGGTAGGCTTTTTGCAGCCGTATTGCATATCCACGCGGGCGGAGCCGCGGGCGACCGCTCGCGCTAGTAATATGTACAACTCTAAAGACAACAAGCTATAATATAGCCTTGTCGTCTCATAATTATCTTCATGCTTTTGAAGTCGGTACCAGCTTACCTTAGCGTAATTGTTATGTCAAGGATCTCAAAACTTTTCCGGGCTGGTCCCGACTTCAAAAGTACGAAGATTGAGTACAGAAATAGTTGAGGTTTAGGCGAAGTCTGAAGACGCCACTATAATAAGGAATAAAAATTATTTGATTCTTTTTAGATTATGAATAAGTATTACTTTTGTTTTTACCTTGGAAGTCGGTTTTAATTTTTTGTTAATATTGTAGGTAAAATATCGATACGGCGGATTAGGAAAACAGCTTGAAATATACGTTATTTAATAGGCTTTCAGGTGGAATACAATTTTTTATTTATTACGTAAAAATTTTGGAGATATATGGACTTTTCGTTTCCGGGCCGCAAAAAATAGCTAAACTTTGGTAGCTCGTAGAATAAAAACTATTGCGAATTGACACGCGGGTGTTCTACTCTCGCATTCATAATACTAATGCCCATTCAAAATTGAAGAAAAAAGAAAATTTCCGATTTTTCGTCTCGTCCGTACACTGTGCCGCGCTCACTGCGTTTGTAAAATCGCGGACTCGCGGCCGGCCGGCTCTTCATTCGTATTCCGCTTTTTCTTCTGATCCTCCGAAGCAGCAAATGAAGACTAGCAACTTGTTCTAAATTCATGGTTGAACTAAGTAAGTCATCGATTTTTAACTAAGCAAAAGTTATAGATTTTGCGGTGCGCGCACCGTATTCTCTTGCGATATAATTTCAGCGTGATTTTAAAATTGTGTCGCAAAAGCTAAAAGTAAAAATCTGTGTGGTGTGCGCTAAGCCTTATATTTTATAAATTGGTTTGACATAAATTGATAGGAAACAGTAGGGAAACAATAAATACGACCTGCGAAATAGATACGACCATAATAATTGGGATTGGGATTTGGGAGGATCGAGCGTAGAGCAGTGGAAGCGCCGAATCGCGCCGGTACAGACAGTGAGACGCTCGCTCAAAGCACAAGTTGTGTGGAATAATGCAACAATAATAACAAACCGTAGTGTAACGCAGTCGTATTCTTGAAACTAATCCCGGTCAACACAGACACAAGTTTTACAATGTGGTACCACAGTATTTTGTTTTATCATGGGTGGGTACGACTGGTGTAGAGACATCATTCTGTACTGTATAGTTGTGTTAACTGTGTTGTGTGTTTCAGTTTTAACATGGAACCCACGGTAGAGTAGTGCGGGGCGACATAAGCGATATGCCTTCCCACCTCTATACCCTCGCCGGACGTGTATCCGAGAAGGATCGGCACCTTTGCCACGTTTCCTCGTCTCACTATATCATACGGCGCCTCCGATATAAACTTCGCAGTGTTAAAATATTCTCCTTCCTTCTCTATAACGGGCCCGAAGGAGATGGAGTCGGCCAGGTTGACGCGGTCGTTTCGTTCACGAGCAAGTCTGGGGGCACCTGTCTCAAAAACTCCACCAGCTCCGCCGGATCACCAGTATCTTTGCCCAGCAATTTCCCGAGCTGGAACGCCCTCTCTCGGGCGTGCAAGTTGTAGTAGAGACTCTCTCCTCTCATACATTGAACTACTTAAATGGCTCCAGCTGTCAAACACGTAGCGGATAGCGAAAATTCAATAGCCAACCCGAGTATCAATTTTCATGAAATCAGTTTTTAAGCTTTTGCATAGCTTTTATCGCGGGCTTTGAGCGCGTCGATCGAATCAAGCGTAACGAAAAAACCTACCGTGGAAGTCCCCGAGGGCCACACGTGTTTTTTTTTAAAGAAATAAGGGAGCAAACGAGCAAACGGGTCACCTGATGGAAAGCAACTTCCGTCGCCCATGGACACTCGCAGCATCAGAAGAGCTGCAAGTGCGATGCCGGCCTTTTAAGAGGGAATAGGGGAGGGTAGGGAAGGGAAGGGAATGGAATAGGGGAGGGAAGGGAATAGGGTAGGGGATTGGGCCTCCGGTAAACTCACTCACTCGGCGAAACACAGCGCAAGCGCTGTTTCACGCCGGTTTTCTGTGAGAACGTGGTATTTCTCCGGACGAGCCGGCCCATTCGTGCCGAAGCATGGCTCTCCCACGTATAAAATTATTAAATTTCTTTTTGACTCACTTTTTTATATTGTGGTTTCTTGATAATTCAGAAAGTAACTCTTCTAATAGTATGGTCGATGATGAATATGGTTTACTGCATTATATTGTGTGGTTAGCCTGGAGGCGGGGATTCCCGCGGAAGTTATCAGTTCGGATGCGGATGGTAGTTGGCGAAACAACGAACAATCACAACACTAACAACAGCACAAACAATAGTGAATACAAACGTGCCGTCAAATTAGTTTACCTAGTGTTGTTGTTGTTGATAAAACTATTGCATACAACACCTATAATATGAACTATAAATTATACTGCTAACCATAGCTGGGCACCGTTAATCAAATAGTTAACTTCGTTAATCGTTCTTCCGCTACAAAAAAAGTTAGCTTCGTTAAACGTTAAGCGTTACATTTCGAAAGAATTAACGCAAATTAACGTTAATCGTTAATCCGTTAATTTGTGTAAAATCACAGAATAAATAATAGTTGGTTAAATTGCATTTTATATCGTTGCGTTAGTGAACTTATAAAACCTGTTGGTTTAGGTTCTGGAAGTTAACAGGTTAGAACAGGGGTTCCCAAAGTGTGCGCCGCGGCCCGCGGCGCCCTAGTGCGCCGTGGAAAGGCAAGAGGGGCGCCGTGACTCGTGAGTCGATCCTCCATCATTAGCACAAATATTATAAAATAAAATTATAATATGAATTATACAGACCACCTTTTGAGCGCGCGCTTCTAAACGCCCAATGTGTACCTGCTCTAAGAAAATTTTGTACTGCGTCTACTCTTTCTTCACCGACTGTAGAATACGTCTAAACCTGATTTCGCGCCAGTGCAGCGCCACGCCGCGGTGCTGTGCGGTAAATAGTTAAGTAGGCATTGGATTAATCCTTCGGTCGCTGAAAAACGAGACACAATGCATTTCAATTGTTATCGCGGCCCACTTGGGCCTTACGGGGGTTGAAGCATTAACGATTAACGGACTTCTACATAATAACGGAAGTTAACGTGTCCGTTAAGATTTTCTGAATTTAACTTAAAAGTTAAGCCGTTAATCAAAATGTTAACTTCGTTAATTAACGATTAACGGATTAACGAGTTAATGCCCAGCTATGCTGCTAACTGCTAATAAAAGAATTAACACAGCGAATAACTACAGGGTGTAACAAAACTAAGTGGTAACTGATAATACTTTAGACTTTAGAGTTTAGGGTGTGTATGGCTCCTCTGTAAAGAGTTCGCTGTGAAAGTAGCAGCGTTGAAAGAGTAAATACTTTTTTTCACTTTTGTATGGAACAAGTCATGAGTCATGAGGCGGAGCCTACGCATACAAATCACAAAAAAATTTTGCTCTTTCAGCGCTTTTACTTTCACAGTGTCTTCTTCACTTCTGAAATCGCTTACAGAAAATTTATTAAGATTTTTCATTCCAGTTGGCATCGTCGCCTACTCGATGCCGAAAGGTAACAAGCGGAGCAACGGGGTGGAACTGACCGACATGACCTACGACGGTCAATGGGGGCTTGAACTCCGAGGGGGGTTGGGTCAGCTCGTTGACGGTCAGTTCGGTGGGGACGAGATCAGGGAGGCCAACAAACCCTCCGCCTGGGTGGGTTGGCACAACTCGTCCGACACCAAACCCCCCGTCATAGAGTTCGAGTTCGACAAAGTGAGGGAGTTCAGCACTGTCCATATTTACTGCAATAACAAATTCATGAGGGATGTGCAGGTTAGTAAATTATACTTTAAATTGTGGCTACATGGGACGTTTTTGATGTTGTTATAAGCCTTGAGTCTTGAACCTTAAGGAGTAGACTTTTATATTGATCGTGAAATACGTAGAAATACTTAGGAAGATGTTGCTATAAACCTTGAATTTTAAGAATTTAAAGAATCGAGTTTATTCTCAATATTCGCCTAAGAATGTAGGGTACCGGTAAAAAAATGAGCAATATTCGAATCGGTCGAATTTTATTTTACAAAATATGAATTCCTTCCATCCTTATTGCTTTCAAAAATATTAAACAAAACATCACTTTTTGAGATGTTAGAGAAATTACTTAAAGAAAGTTATTGCTGTTTTAGGTGTTCTCCGAAGCGGTAATTTCGTTTTCAATCGGTGGTATGCGATTCCAAGACGACCCCATACACTACACACCTGAAGAGGACCACATTTTCGAAAGTTCCAGAAACGTCAGCATAAAACTGCACCACAGAATAGGGAAGTGGGTCCGAATTGAGCTGCACTTTGCTGCTAAGTGGATTCTTATTAGCGAAGTGGTCTTCGATTCCGGTAAGTCTTTTGAAAGTAGTTTTGAGTTTTGATGAAGTATATTCTTCATATTGCACAAGGCTAAACGCCACAATTCTTAATCACTCTACGAAGGTTTTCTGATCGAGTAACACATACTTCAGATGAAAACAAATCAAATAGGGCTTCTGACTGAGCAGTGAATATATACCACATTGCACGGTCGAAAGATCTTCCTTTGGAGTTTTTACTTATGTTCCTAAAATATAATCATTCTCTGTTTCGGTACTACAATTTATAAAAAATTGTTAGAAACAATTCTAAACTTTGCAATATTTTTAGGGTTCCGCACCCAAAGGGTAAAAACGGGACCCTATTACTAATAATGTCTGTCCGTCCGTCCGTCCGTCCGTCTGTCTGTCTCCAGGCTGTAACACAAGAACCGCTATAGCTAGACTTCTGAAATTTTCACAGATTGTGTATTTCGGTTGCCGCTATAACAACAAATACTAAAAACAAAATAAAATTAATATTTAAGGGTGGCTCCCATACAACAAACGTGATTTTTTCGGCCTTTTTTGCTCTATATCAGTAATGGCAACAGGTAGCTAGCTGCACATGATAATTTCACGAAGGCCTTTATTGTATGTCTACGTCAATAATTTATAATAATATTTAAAAAAAAATAAAAATTTAAGGGGAGCCCCATACAAAAAACACAATTTTGGCCTATTTTTGCTCTCTAACGGTACGGAACCCTTCGTGCGCGAGTCCAACTCGCACTTGGGCCTTGGCCGATTATTAATATTTTTTCAGATGTCGCTCAAGGCAATTACACACCAGAAATTTTAAAACCAGCTGTTGGTAAAGACAAGAACAAGATGGTCATTAGCAAAGAGGCTCCCGTACCTACAGCGCACCAGGAGGATCCACTATACATGGCGATAGTAGTGGGAGTCCTAACAGCTCTAGTAATCCTCCTAGCTGTGGCAGTATTCCTAATAATTCATAGACATCGTCACAGAAAATGCTTCGCGTCGCCACTAGCTAAAACAACAATGACGCAAAAGCGAACAGTGTCAGAGAATTATAACCCTTGTGGTGCATCCATGCTGCCTGAAAATAAGATGATTTTGGACTGTGGGCTAGATGTTAAATCCGATGAATACCAGGAACCGTACCAGGCAATGAAATGTACGCCGTACTTTAGTTATAGCACAGTTCTGTTGGAGATGAAAGATTTTGTTAAGGATTCTAATACTGCTTTGTCAGGTAAGTGAAGAGGCTAAACTACCTCTGTCTTATAATAATTATAATAGGCTACTTACTTGTAACTAATACTAATATAAATAAAATGAATACCACAAGGGACTTAAGTTGGTAGTTAATGCTACCAATCTAAATGACAAAATATTATACCCGTGGGCCGTGCGAAAAATGAGTATAACTACAACAGTAGAGTAAAATTGAGTTGAGTAACAATATTTATTTGTTTTTATTAACATTAAGTTGAGATGAGTTACATTGTAGACTTGCAATAGATGTATGAATTTTAAACTGTTTAAACTTTAACCCATCAAAATCCCTAAGCGGCTACCGGCTGCCGCATAGCAATTGAAAATCTATTGTGTCTGCGATACGCACGATGGAGGTGTTAGAGGCTTAATTTGGTAACAAATCCTTATTCCTCGTATTACAGATAGCTCAAACTACGACTACGCAGTGCCTGAGCTGAGTTCAGCGCCGCTGCTCACCAAGCGGAGATTACCAGACAATCTGTCAGATCGAGCCACCGAGCTCATGACAGATCATGTTGAGAAGATCATGGATATGGACACCAGGAGATCTGGGGCCAGTTCTATAAGATCTAAGCATAGTAATAGGGTAAGTAGAACATAGTCAATAGTCATGCTTTGACTTTTAAAAGATAGTAATTTGGTAGTGAAATGATATACCAAACTACTGTTAACTGACGATGTATATTTAACTGACTACTGCGGGGCTAAAATTGGTAACATTTTGCAATTCCTCCAGAAAATGAATTGGCAAAACTGTCAAACTGATAAATATCAAATTATTACAAATTGTGCAAATTACTAGACATATGAATTGCAAGCAGAGTGATTTTTTAAAAATAAATCATGATTATGATTCATTTTTTAAAAATCACTCGTATATATGACGTCTAGTCAATGATATTCTACTTATACAGATCTGTTACGTTCATACTATTTTCCGGCTTAAATCTCTTCCGAACAACATTGACAAATTTGACAGATAAGTGAAACAAAAGATGCCATTTACATAAAAGAGACAGACTAAATAAAAGACGACCCAATTGGGTCGTATTTGAATCTTCACAGCGCGCGCGGTATCGGTAGTAACATAATATCTGCTTTGAGTTTTTGAAGTTATACTTCTTTAGGCGCGTTATGAAAAAATGATGAGAGTGAAATTTTAAGATGCGCGCGCACCTGTGACACAAAATTAACAGTATGAAGCCGTCTGCTTAACCGCTCATTAAGTCTCGAAAAAAAAGCTACCAACAAAATAGGAATTGAACCTCGATATTAGTCGCGCATGTTGGTACGCTCGTCACCTCTGATCACTGTTTTCATATTTATAATATTTATCAACATGTCTCTATTCATCTCTCTCTATTCACAACACGTGTTTGAGTTTCATACAAGTGCGAATTATATATGTGCTAATAAATTATATTCAGTAGTGATTTAAATTGAATATTTTGATTGATATTACTTACTATTTGTGAATATTAGTGAAAAAAATTGTGCTTATATACTTTTTCAAGTGCTCCAATATAATTGAGGTTAACTATCCGTATGTATTATTTATTGATATAAATTAAAATACTTTTATTTAATATAATTAACACTAAATATTATTAAATTATTAATGTTAAATACTTATTATTGGTTATTTAATTTTAATATTCACAAAATAAAGAAATAAATTTAATAAAACATTTAATAAAAAGTTTGTGATAAAAATTAAAATTCAACATCAAATTATAATATTAATTTTTAATATTTGCTATTTAATGATGCCAAAGAAGTAGGTATAACTTCTCACGCGCGTACATAAGTACACGCACCCATTTTTTATAATATTATCATTGCGTCTAGTCATTTGCACAATTTGTACTAATTTGACATTTGTCAGTTTGACAGTTTTGACAATTCATTTTCTGGAGGAATTGCAAAACGTTACCATTTTAGCCCCGCTGTTATAAAATCAATAAGGCAAACAAACAAGTATCGATGATGCTGCAATTTAACAGTAGCAAAAATGAAACGTGGGGATAAAGACCGAATGAAGGGAAAAGTTTCTGGAAATGTAATTAGACTGAATTCTAATCAGAAATTGAAATTCTAAGTTGCTTATGTGTATGCCCTATCAGACGAAAGCGGAAAGAGTTAAGTGAGACGCTCATCAGAAAATAAAAATCCCACTGCTGCCACCACTACTTTTAATCACTGATTTGATTGATTGATATTAATATTATGTTGAATTTTTAAACAAGGTTTAAAATGTATGGTATATTTATCATACATGTGTGCCTAACTATATTATTTACAAACTTTACATCTTAAACTTCAGAATATCTGCAGACTTTAATAACTACATACCATTATTTGACCAATTCTCTGGACATTCAAATATTTGTCGCAATATAATATCTAATCGATATGTAATCTAATTTTAGTCTCAGAGCCAACAGGACGTGTTGGTGGACCTCAAGCGTCGTTTAGAGACGACCAACGTGATCGAGTTCCCGCGACACCGACTGCGCATGATCTCCAAGCTGGCCGAAGGCGCGTTCGGAACTGTAAGTTTTAGTTTTACTAACTAAGTTTTTTTATAAAATAAGGGGGCAAACGAGCAAACGAGTCACCTGATGGAAAGCAGGGAAGGGAGTAGGGGATTGGGCCTCCGGTAAACTCACTTACTCGGCGAAGCACAGCGCAAGCGGTTTTCTGTGAGCCCGTGATATTTCTCCGGTCGAGCCGGCCCATTCGTGTCTCAAAAAGGAAAAAAAGGATCAAAATGTTTTATTCCAATTACCCCGGTATTGCTAGAGTCAATTTACTTTCTCACTTTTTGCCATCAGATTCTGGTAGACCTATATAATTCTTTGTTTTCGTTATATGAGAAAACCGTCTATATCAGATCTGTTTTCTGTACTAAACAATATTAATAACGTTTTTGCTTTCAATGCTATCCGAAATGAATAGCGACGGTATTGTCGCGTCGCTGCCAGATCAGATGCAGGACCGAGTTTTATGTGTCCAATATTCATGCATCATTTTCCTTGTCAGTTTGTCTATCAGGTGATATAGGTAATAATATCTTAAAAGTGTACTTACAATATAATGTGCTTGGTAGGTACTCACATACGGTTTCACTCGATCAAGCAATCACGTAGAGTAAAAACCACGGTTTGGGCTTTCGTTCACACATTCAGCATTACTCTATAGTTTTACTCCAAATCGAGTAAAAATTATCGTGTGGACTCAAAACGCACACGCTTGAGTATGGCTTGAGTAAAGCTCGACGGCTCGCGTCGAGTAAGCTTGAAGGAAATTAGATTTATTTAAATCCATCGAGCCGGCTCGATGTGAGCCTTCGAGCTGTGAGTTTGCGGTCCACACGGTAATGTTTGCTCGATTTGGAGTAAAACTATCGAGTAAAACCGTATGTAAGTACTTAGCAATAATTCCAATATTAACTCCTACGTTTATCAATAAATACATAATAGCCATGTTTTATTCGGCAGGTGTACATAGCGGAAGCGGATGGAGTGCCGGAGTACAGCGGCACCATCACGCCGGAGAAGCGGCTGGTTGCTGTCAAGTTCTTGGCGCACGACGCCTCGCCCAACGAGAGGTATAAAGCAGAAAGCGACGAGACGCTTCGAAAAAAAATTAAAGCTTTGGAAATAGTCTGTACATGTACTATCAGGGAAGTTGATTCCTAGGCAGATGACGGACCTACGTAATTTGGTCGCGTCATGTCAAATCATTTCAATCAGCAGCTGTATTGTCAGATTTGGCAAAACGGCACGTCTTATCAATTAATAGCGTTTTCGGCATCGAAAACTGTCCCGGGGCAGGGAATGTCCATTCGGCCTGGAATGGATACGAAAATAGCCGAAGTTTAAATTTTATCAGTTACATAGAAACGCCGCAAACTCGTCATGTTGCGGTTCGTGGATCACCGGTTTTGTTCGGTTATTTCCGTATCCTTTCGGCCTACCCTGCCCCGGGGCAGTTTTTGATGCTGAAAACCTATAAATAATAAAAACTAAGGAAACGTAACTTCTATACTTGAATCGTTTTAAATTAGGTTTCTTTTTTGCACACTAAAATATAACAATAGCTACGAGACAACACTCGAAGCCGTTGACAATAATTGTCACTTTTATAAATACACAAAATCGTGTACCGAATACGTGCATAAAATATGCATATTGTATTCGGGTCTCATTTTGTAGCCTCTTGGTGCAATTTTTTTGACGGAGTTACTCTTCCTTAGTTTTTATTATTCGTAGCTGAAAACGCTAAAAGTTACATCCATAACATGTAAGAATAAGTGTAGTCTTAAACACATGCCATCTCTGCCTAACAGGGAGGAGTTTGAGCGGGACGTGCGTATATTGGCGGCCCTATCGTCGCCCAACTTGGCGCGGGTGCTCGGCGCGTGTCGCTCGCAGCCTCTAGCTGTTGTGCTCGAGTATTTGGAGCTGGGTAAGCTATTGCGTTTGAGACAACAATTAGTGGAGGCAATGAAGGTTTTCACCTCCGATTTCGTTGAACCTCCATCGATTTTCATGAAAATTGGTGAGTAGGTGGGGGATACCCTAAGAAACAAAAGTGACATAGTGTCAACTTGCGCTTTAGTCCTGGGGGTGGATGCCAAACCTTCTCGGGGGGTGAATTTTTTTTTAATAAAAATAATCCCAGGAATCAATAGACACACAAATTCTAAGCAAAATTTGTTATATAAAGTTTTTTGAATAAATCAATACTTTCGGAGTTATTAAAGATCAAAGATCATGTTTTTGGATGAGAAATATACATGTCTTAAAGCGGTTTTTTATAATTAAATAAGAAATTATAGGTTTTTACGAAAAATGTGTAATTACCAAAATTAAAGCCAATAAAAAAACAAACTAATTTCTACCCTGAAATACCTTCCTATATTCATTCAAAGTTAGCTATAGGTGATTGTATATATATTTTCTTTCGGCGAGTACCTAAGTCTAAGCATTCAAACTTAAATAACGGTAAACCGATGCATTTTATGACATGTACTTCCTTATGATCTTTTAAAGTGCTTAAAATTACCTTTTTAATAAGCATTTTAAAAAGTTAATAGCATCAAAATTGAACAAGTTATAATAAAAATAAGATGACCCTTACAATTTTTTTTTTTTGAAAAATCGAAAAATAAAACGTTGACCATTTCTACAATAATTCAAATTTATGGTTATCCCCCAAAGGCTTTTCTTTATTTTAGCATAAGTAATGACCTCAAAAAATGTTCTTGGTTTAGAATGCTTAGTTTTGAAAAAAAGAATGATTTAGTAAAATCACAGAATATATTAGTTGTACCAACAGAATTCCCACTAACGAAACCCGTTTAAAGAATTAACGACTCATATTACGTACGATACAATAAAGTTCAAATTCCGACTGCGCAGTGCTAGGTGCCTACAATAAATGTATTTGCCTACATCTCCGCTCTCTTTCTATCGCATAACTCGTACCTTTTCTGAAGAAATCAGGGTTGTCTCTTTTTAAAAATAATATTATAATCTTTATATTTAATTAACTACATTTTATTTAACTCGAAATAATCTAAGATATTATGTCTTAGTACTATGTAGATTTAATTGTCATAAATTCGCGTGTAACTAGTTACGCGTACTTAGATTCGATAGGTACCGTATCTTAATTATTGAAACCGGTCTTATATTACCTACTTAAAGTGTTTGTATAACTTAGTTATTTTTGTAAACAAATGAGGTTTCGAATAGTACGCATCGCGCAATATTTATTTGCCCTTTTCTTTTTATTGTCCATTGTGAGTTTAATATCAATTCTGTGATAGCGATCGAATAAGTTACGCAATACGCAGGTATGCAACGAACAACTCATGCGCGTGCGTCACCGCTCGCTTGTGAGTCCCTACTGATTTGCCACCCGCGGGTGGTACTTACAGTTCGATGCCTATTCGCGCGAGTGGGACAGGCCTGGTAAAATCAAAATTATTCAATTTTTTCTAAACATCGTTTTGTTTTGAACATAACTTCAAAAATATTGAACCTTCGTAAAAATTATAAAGAGCGAAATTTGTGTCCATTTTTTAAGAAATCTTTTGATTTTCTTTTGATTTTTATAGGATGAAAAATAACGAAGATAGAGACGTTTAAAGCCTAACTTTTACCGCGAGAACCATGAAACCGGGACCTTTTAATCCTATTTTTTTTTTAAACCAAGGGCTTTAAAAAGTATTTTTCAAATTGATCTTAAAGCTCTTTAAATCACCTTTAAAATGGTCCACAAATGAACTCGATAACTTAAAAATTAACAGAGCTATTGTGATATTAACGAAATCTTTTTTTTGAAAACAATTTTGAAGCAGAGATTTGGGATGCAAATACTGTAGGAAACCCTGTCAATAGGTACATCATCTACACTAATATTATAAATGCTAAAGTGTTTTTGTCTACCTGTTACCTCTTAACACCCAAACGGCTCAACCGATTTTGCTGAAATTTAGTATGAAAATACTTTGAGTCTCGGGACTGGATATGGACATATGATACTTTTTATCCCGAAAAAATGTACGGTTCCAGCGCGATTACAGGCGTCATCTAATCCATACTAAATAATAAATATACATTAATCTTTTCAAGTCTTTCAATATTCAGAAAGTAAACGAAACTGTAAATGTCTATTAGATAAGAGAGAGGCTTTTTATAATGATGTGCGTCTATTAAATATTTCAGTCCAGCAGATTCAGCCTTTGCGTCAATTTTTTGCACAGAGAGTAGTTTGAAATCGTTGTTTGAATATTTTGAACTAAACAATATCAATGTTTGAATTATATATTACCACAGAATACATATTAGTTTAACAAATATTACTAAAATTTATCTTAACTATGAAAAAATATTCGAACTCATTAAAGCTGATAAAAAACTTAAAATAAAAACTTAAAGCTTATTATTCAAACATTGGGTAGTTTACAGGGGTGAAAAAAAATCGCAAAAAAACTTAATAAGAAATTAATACTAAGTAAATAAACTGAAAAAATTGGGTTCAAACCCTAATAAGTTTTTGAACCCAATTTTTACCGTTATTCCGCAATAAAGGGGTACTTTTACGGGTTTTTATTTCAGTCTTATCCAAAAATTATATCATAAATATTAAACAACCTCTTTATGTAATGTAAATATATACGATTTTAAAGCAAATAAATACAAAAAATGTTTTCTTCACGATTAAAGGGATGGTTGCTAAAAGGATTGAAAACTTAATTATAATATAATCATAAATCATGAATAAAACATTTAAACGTTTATTTTATCAAATTAAACACAATTAGTTAAGCCAGAATGGTTAAATCTGCATTTTTTCTATTTTAAACAAAAGGGGTGGATTTCACCCCTAAAATAAAAAAAGTGCGATACGAGCGTATGTCACTTTTAAAGTAGAGGGCTTAATGTACTTAATCCCAAATTTTCATCCAAATCGATGGAGGATCAACGAAATCGGAGGTTGCACCTGATTTTTGCCTTCAATTACTGTACTAAATTATAATTTTAATGTGGCCATAACTGACGCTGCCATCTTGTCAAGATAAGATTTACTATACATTTTTTTATGTGTCTTGTTAGTTGTCTGTGACTGAACGACTAAAATTCATTGATTCCCAAAGTGGTCCAGGACGACCCCCAGGGGTCCACGGGAGCCCGACAGGGCGCTTGCGTGGAAAATAAATGGGGGTCCACGAGTCGTTAACGGGGGTCTATAAAAATTAGGTGACCCGCCGCGGTATCACGTATCTTGCGAGAGCAATGCGATAGCAATTATTGCACGATAATTGCTCCAAAATCGCAATTTCGTATCACGTATCAGCCAAAACAATACGATTGCAATCGATCTCTATACATGACACCATTGTTTGTTTATATACCCAGCAATCGCTCGCGCGATTATTGCTAGTGGATTGTTGATCGCTATTTTTACGTGATAACCCTGCCGACTTGACTTGTATGAATATAGGCAGACAATATTAAGTATATTAGCAGATTAAATATTACAGAGCGAGGAGATTTAGAAAGAAGTACTTGAAAGTGTGGTAATTTTGGGTGTTCAATAGCTACTAAACAAGAAAATAGCTTATTGGTTCCTTGTACTGTGACATGTGAGTCAAACTACGCTTCTTAGACTGGCCTTGAACTTGGGGGGGGGGGGGGGGGGAGCTATGGAGGGTCCACCGGATCCAGCAAAATGTTTAAAGTGGTCTATGAGAAAAAAGTTTGGGAACCTCTAGACTAAATGAATACTGGGGTCTTAACAACAACTTAAACGGGAACAAGCTAAAATTATTATCCAGGTGTCAAAGATCCAGCAGCACTGCACTGCAATAATAATTAATAATTATCTTCTTCGGAGTTGGACATGACAACAATGCCCATTTTTATATTTCAGCTTCTTGATAAAAAAAACGTAAATAATCTAATTTTAAGTGACATTGACAGTTTCGCTACTGACAGCCAGGTGTGTTGATGTTGACAGTTGACGTTTGTTTGACAGGTGACGTGTGCACGTTTCTCCGCACGGCGGCGCCGCAGTCAACACCGACGTTGTTCCACATCGTGACGCAGATAGCGGCCGGCATGCAGTACTTAGAGTCGCTCAACTTCGTACACAGGGATTTGGCTGCGAGGTGAGGCGAGAGGAGGCTTTGTATTTCAATCAGGGATGTTTGGCGCTTTGTAGCTGTAGGGTTTATCGTGTCAAACAGCTGTCATATGTCTGTCTGACACGACATTTGACACGAAAGACCCTACCGACCTTTTGGTGGCAAATGATTATATCGACAACCGTCATTGCTGAAATTTAACTGTTACTAGATAAGATACATTTGTTTTACTTAAGGCGTCTTTTTTGATGACAAGATTCGTCAGTTTAATGAATAAAATTCAATTTCAAATCCTTTGTACCTATACTTTAAAGTTTAGCCTACGGAAGGAAGGTTGCTTGCTATCGAAGAAAAGTCCTATAGATGCGAAGAAAAGGCTACATTTACTCTTGTAACAAGCATAGCGTTATACGTCGTCTGGTTTTAAAAATCTAGGTCTTACTTTTAACTTATCATCAGACTCAGCAAAAGACGACGTTTCGTAGGTACTTACATTATTATATTTTATAACTGATTATATTTGTGGGTATACTTTCACGAAATAACCATCCGCATTCCAGGAACTGTCTAATCGGCAAGAACTATCAAGTGAAGATCAGCGATTTTGGCACAGACAACGAGGCTTACGCGTGCGACTATTATAAGGTAGTGTTGGTAAAAATAATAATAATCATTTGTTAAATGCCCATTAGCAATAATTAAATTAATAATACTTGCAAAAAATACGATTGCAAATATTATCGTGCGCAAGCAATAGTCTACGACCAGGATAAAAAATTCACGTTGTTTCGCACCGCGGCGCTAATAAGTTGCTATTTTTCACTCGATGCGATGCGAACCGATAATTCACGATGCCACGTTTTTAGCAAATAGCAAAGCAATAACACGTAGAATGCTGTGACATCAAAATTCGCATGTTAATGAAATTAATAGCAAATAATGTTACGTGCTAGCCTGCTAGGGTTCGAAGGATTTGGAGTGAAAGACCTGCTGACTCTCTTGAAGACTTTATTCACTAGCACTAGGTCCAAAAACTAAGCACTATCACTGTCCTAAGTCGTAGCCAAGGCGTAGGTTTCACTGGTTCATTCACTATTGATCACTTTTTTCACTCCGAATTCGCCTTGAAGATCGCTCGAACTGAACTGGTTCATTGGCCCGCCTGACTGCGGCTACTTATATGGGCGAGGCGAGTCCTAGACTGTACCAGAACATTCCTTTCTAGAATGTACCCTATTCGCGTAAACTAGTGTGGAATATTTCTGGAAGCCTAACGCCATCTAGTATCGAGTAGGGGCTTATGTTGTTTTTATTCCCCGAGTGGTTTCACTAGTTGACGCTAGATGGCACTACGTGTCCGTATCCGTAACAATAGCATTAATTCCCATTACTATTGCAAGGTGGACGGCATCCCGCTGCCGCTGCGGTGGGCGGCGTGGGAGTCGGTGCTGCAGGGCAGGTACACCACGAAGAGCGACGTGTGGGCCTTCGCGGTAACCGTGCACGAGATATTCACGCACTGCCGACGGAGACCCTACGAGCATATGACTGAGGCTGAGGTGAGGAATATAACAATAGCAATACGGGGTGTAAAAAAACTAAGTGATAATACTTTAGGGTGTGTACGTGTTCCTAGTAGAGTTCACTGTGAAAGTGGCAACGCTGAAAGAGATTTTTGAAGTTATACTTCTTTAGGCGCGTTATGAAAAAATGATGAGAGTGAAATTTTAAGATGCGCGCGCACCTGTGACACAAAATTAACAGTATGAAGCCGTCTGCTTAACCGCTCATTAAGTCTCGAAAAAAAAGCTACCAACAAAATAGGAATTGAACCTCGATATTAGTCGCGCATGTTGGTACGCTCGTCACCTCTGATCACTGTTTTCATATTTATAATATTTATCAACATGTCTCTAGTTTATACATTCACAACACGTGTTTGAGTTTCATACAAGTGCGAATTATATATGTGCTAATAAATTATATTCAGTAGTGATTTAAATTGAATATTTTGATTGATATTACTTACTATTTGTGAAAATTAGTGAAAAAAATTGTGCTTATATACTTTTTCAAGTGCTCCAATATAATTGAGGTTAACTATCCGTATGTATTATTTATTGATATAAATTAAAATACTTTTATTTAATATAATTAACACTAAATATTATTAAATTATTAATGTTAAATACTTATTATTGGTTATTTAATATTCACAAAATAAAGAAATAAATTTAATAAAACATTTAATAAAAAGTTTGTGATAAAAATTAAAATTGAACATCAAATTATAATATTAATTTTTAATATTTGCTATTTAATGATGCCAAAGAAGTATAACTTCTCACGCGCGTACATAAGTACACGCACCCATTTTTTTTTTACTTTTGTATCTAAGCCAAACTCATGACGCTGGGGCGCTTGTCCATGCAAATCACAAAAAAAAATTTGCTCTCTCAGCGCAAGTGGACCTAACAGGTTAACTTTTTAACGAGCTATTTTTTAAAGTTTTTAATTCACATTGCTAAGTCGCGAGGCGTTTACATAATATTTGAATTAGTTATTCTGATATGGAACTGTCTCCATTGAGTTGTTTTCAATGTGTATTTATCTTCTATTGTTAAATTCAGTTTATCACCCCGTGGTGCTCCATTGCCCGCTTGAAAAAAAATTATTGCGGTCCGCAACACCAAGACGAAAACGTGTTATGTATAAACAGGTTGAGTACCACTGATCTACACGAAAATCCCCGTTCAATTTCAGGTGCTCGAGAATCTTCAACATCATCAGGCGGACGACGGTCTGTTCGAGTGTATGAACCGCGCGGCCGGCTGCCCCCGAGACTTGTACGAGCTAATGTGCGAGTGCTGGCGGCGGGAGGACTTGCACAGACCCACCTTCGCTGAAATACTGCCTTTCCTCCAGAGAAAGACCCTCAATTACACGTGATACGGGTTATATTAAATACCGATCATAAAGTTAATGTAACTAGCGGAATAGAGCAACAATCTCGAGCTGTCAAACGAAACCGAAATTGATTTACGTCTGTGTAAAAATTTGTTTACGTATACACTTACAGAAGCATCTTTCTATGAGATTAAATTGTCAACGTGCCAATAAGTGCCGACTGGACGTCAAACAGATGAAAAAATTGGTTCTGCTGCCATGTATCACACGTCTCTTTTTACCACACAGTGTTACTGATAGTGACATCTCGCTTGCTCAGGCCTTTGTTTCTCTATTCCGCTAGGTATATTAACTTTATGATACCGCTATGGCCGCGTGACTTTAAGATCGGTTGGTGAAAAAAAAAGATGATGGGATTGATGGGTACAACATTAAGCGGGATTAGACGATTTTATTGCGAAATATCACGTCAATGTCAAACTGTTCTAATAAAATTGAAGCGTGATATTGCAAATATACAATGATCGTCTAGGGGCCGGCTAACGATAATGTGAATCTGAGAAATTGATAGGCAGATGGAGGACCTTCATTATTTGATTGAGTTATGTCGAACCAAGTTGACAAATCACGAGTAAGGGCTCCATTCCACCGCGGCGCACGAAGAGACTACGCACGTGCGTCAAGCTTCACTTTATAAGAAAATATATGTGACTGTGTCCACTGCAACCCACGGACACGCTACGCACGAATTGACTCAAGTCAAAGAAATAAATCCGTGCACGTCCACGCGTGTGCGTGGCCGTGCACAGCGTGCGACGCGGTGGAATGGAGCCTTTACATTGACTTGACACAACGCAACCAAATAATGTGGGTCACCTAACTGCATTTTATCAATTTCTCAGATGGTATAATTAGAGAAATTATATCATAGACAAATAACGGACCTGTCCCTCTCATTTTTGCCGAACGAACTAAAAGTTGTATGCGGCTTCTTTGTATGAAAACAAATTCCGCGCTCTGATTGGTCGATAAACACTGCGCTCTGATTGGTCATTTGTGTGATTCAGCGTTTTTCGATCATATTTGTCAGTGATAAATCATTAATCAATGATTTATTGCGGAAAATTACATTACGCCTCAATTATGGATGCTCGTTGAGTATATTCAGGTATTTGGGGTATATTCGCCGATTCAACTTCAACTTAACTTTTAGACTTAGTAGTTGATAAGTTCACTGAAATAAATCTATATTTTAGTGAACTTGTCAACTACTAATTATATTTATTAACTATGGATTAGGTGTTGTATGAGTTTTTTAATTATTATTATGTACTAATTTCATTTGCAGAGTTGAAGTTGAGTCAGATGTGTGAATATTTTAATATCTCAGGGTTTTCAAGGTTTCCAGAGATTGGACCCAAATGTTATATTTCGATTTGGTAGCAAAGTATCGAATACTTAATAGTTTTTGACAGTCAACTTTTGCTATTGATGACGACTTCAGGTCCTTTAGGACTTAAGGACTAGGACTCTAGGACTAGGACTCTAGGACTAGGACTCTAGGACTAGGACCATACAATGAAAACTTAGGCCCAAAAAGTGGAACCTTGAAAGCCCTCATATACCCCGGAGTATTTGTAGCAATGGTAGTAATGCGTTGTTACCAGGTTTCACCTATTACTGGTTGCGCAACCATAGACTATTCACGTTAAGAATGCAGTGAATGGTACTTAAGTAATTTTTAGACCTATATAACACGTGATGATTTTTGACCTATAGGCTGTTTCGCTGATTTCTTAATATGAATACACTATACATAATATATTACCTATTTCAAATGCTTTCGATATGATGTTGCAAACGACACTGCCATTTTCGTAGCTACTGGACCAATTTAAAGTTGAATATTTTTACGTATATTGATTTTTGTACTTTAAAACAAAAACACAGTGATTTAAAATGCGTATAAGTTGGTTGCGCGACCATTATATTTTAGCTTAATACTAAGACTGATGTAATTTTTGTTGGAACGACCGTCAAAGGATTTCTCAGAGTAGATATTTAGTCACTTTGCAGAGAGAATAACTACATAATTTCTTTAAGGTAAACGTAGGGAAAGACAGCGGTGCGGCTAGATCTGTTGTCGCCTTTATTTGTAATTTTTCTCTAATTTCATATATTATATTTTATATTTCATAGTTGATAACATAATAATTAATAATTCATTGAATACAGTAGTTAGTCAATTTAATTCCGACCGCAATACAGTTTTAAATCTTTGTTAATTGGTTTTATAATAGTTTAAATACACAACGTCATTAAGTTTACTTGTAAATAATATGTTTTCAATGTTACTGATACTGATTACTGTGCTATATGAGTTTGTAACTTATTAGTTATTATACATGTTTTATTCAATATGTGCACTTTTACCATTTAGATTACATAAAATTGCAATTATAAAGAAAAAGATTCAGGATTTGCAAAAATTATACCGTACAGTCCGTTCTTTCTACTTGCCGCGAAGAAGTTAACTACAATTGACCATAAACAACACTAGTGTCAAAAAAATATAAGAAAAATGTATGCCGTACCAATAGTTACCTTCTACACGGCGAGTAATGACTAGAACTCATAACTAAATTATCTAACTTTTAGTTTCTATTAAAGTATCCTTTTCTTGTTAAAAAAAAATACTGAGGAGACGAAATAGCTCTAAATGTAGGTACTTTAATAACAGTTTATTATTAGTAGTTTTTTTTGACGGTCGTGCTAGTACTGGTAACAAGCATAATAAAAGTGTAGAATGCGCCTAAAGTTAGCCCCGACTTTGTCTATAACGGCCTGATTGTCCGGACTACGTGTACTTAATACAACGATTCTATATACACATTACACATAATATAGCGAAGGCTTTCGCACTTTATATTATAGCCTGATCGGTAATGTAAACACGCCTTTTTTGACAACGCTTGTTACGGTAGTCGTTGTTAACACCTCCATCGTGGGTATCGCAGACACAATAGATTTTCAATTGCTATGCGGCAGCCGGCTGCCGCTTGGGTATTGGTGGATTAAATATCATTTTTAACCCTGGCTCTTATTAATGGACGGAAAAGAATGGAGAAAAAAAACGATTAACAGGCGTTAGTGATTAGCTGTGCAAAAAAATGCGACTAAAATGCGACTATATTGGACGTGTTCCGAAACTGTAACAGTATTCTGGCTAATGCAGTATCGGGGTTTTATTGGCTACTGATTTGTCAGTTTGCTAGCCAGTGCAATATTATACTGCTTAAAATTTAAGGACGCACTATATTACCGGTCAGGCTTCACTTAAGGCTGCTACCTCTATGATTTAAGAATATATTATTTATACTGATTATTATAAATTGTTTAAATGGACGTTTGAATGTTAAATTTTTTCTAATATTTATTATAATATAGGCCTGTCGGTGGCAGCCGTTGACTACGTTTTTTATGATCTATTAATCTATAAAGCTGTTGTAGCTGCTACATATCTGACCAAAAAACTTTTAATAATCCGATTAAGAACTCATACAGAAATTCTTACATTGGCTTATCTATATTTGTCTCTTTCACTCGCGACGGCAAATATTGTTAACCTGCTCGTATTGCTCACTGTGGAAACGAGATAGCATAATATATTCTTGCACGACAGAAAGTTACAAGTAGTATGGCAGAATTGTAAAAGTTGTACGCGCTCCGCGGCCGGACTATATAGAGTGTCGAACAAGCTGTAACAGTCAGATGTGTAGCGGCTAGCGGCGAGAGTGTTCCCGCTACTGGTGTCTGGTCTAGTGAGGCTTGTAATTAAGTTAGTGTAAAGCACAAAATTTTAAATTACTTAAATGAGCTTAGTAGCTGTTTTAGGGTCGTGTCGAGTGTTGCCAATTTGTTACTAGATTGGGGATGAATAGATTGTAATACTTGTATACTTCACTGCCTGATAACTTTCACGAGTGAGCTACGTATAATAGACATAAGCGATGTGATCTTCCCTCTCCTTCCCCCTCCTTCTCTCCTCTCCCGCTCTATCCCCCACCTTCTAGCGAGTGTTGTCTTTACTTATTAGAGTTACCTGTCTAGATAGTCATTTATTTTGGTACGACACATTTCAATAAATCCACAATAATTACTGTTATTGTCTACTACTCGTAGTAAGTTAGATATAGATACGTTTGAATCGAATGAAATTTTAAAGCTAACGATAGTAATTATTAGAACATATTAACATTTATAGTTGAGATTTGTCTATTTTCCGTAGTTGACTGAGTTGAGGTTTTTCGACAGTTTCGACAATATATCTAACGACTTAGATAGTATTATATCGTTGAGGGTCGCTCGGCCCTTATAGTTATATCACTAGATGTTATTTCTCGTGGACCGAACGGCTGAGTGTAGTTTGTAGCACGTACGTTAGAGTAAGCGAGCGTCTATAGTTTGCAACGTAGTAGTTTGATCTATTCGATATGTACACAGGACGCGCGCACGGTCTAAAATGTCTTCGTTTCCCGTCAATTGCATTCTAACTATGTATACCTAGGATAGAGCCCACTTTCCACAAAATAGACTGTAGGGAAACAGTCTGGTTTTGTGGGAAAATGGACTTTATTTTACACAAACTATAGTCTGTAAAAATGCAAATGGTGGGAGACGAGACATTGCTGTCGTGCGCGGAGTCTTAAGGAACCAATTTACTAACACGTGGAGGTCTAATTATTTCTAAGTAGGTACTAAGGGTCGTTTATTTAAAAGGATCTGGCCTTATTTCACTGTTGTACTATTTAGCTTTATAGAATATCGGGCCTACAGCCCACTCGCTGTGTTTAGGTAACTTAGGCACTAATAATAATGTACAATAAAACACCCTCTCTGCCTTAGTGACGCTATTCTTATCCCTTATGCTATGAACAGATTGTTAGATGGAAAATTATAATGAATCTTGTAAATAGGAATTCTTATGGCTGATGTATATTATGCACTATGGAAAACTTAAATTCCTAACAATGGTCCAAACTTCACTCGCTTTTTTATTTCTACTATATTATGATTATACAATTTCTATTTAGATAAATAAATAATAACTAGTATAGGGGGTATGTCTTATGCTTTAATATCGTTTTGTAGATGTAAAACGTGTATTTGTCGAGATGCTTAATTTTCATAATCAAAGTTTTATGACGAGAGGTCGATACCAAATACAGTATTTTTATTTTATACTCTACAACTTTGTACCCAAATAAAAGCAATAATCTATCTCATAATATGTTTTATTTACTACCTTTTTTAATTTTTAAGTAAACGCCAAATAGTTATGCCAGCGAGCAAGCGTGCGTGTACATACCACTCGTACCTACATAATATAGGAACACGTTTGCATTTGGCTGTGCATTTTAAATTTGTGTTAAAATAAAACTTGTAATTTTACAGAAATGTAAAATTAGAAACGGAACGATACTACATAGGTACTTAGTGGGTACTTATATGATTTTAATCAACTTTGAAAAAAGGTGAGGAATTACCTACATCAAACAATTTTTTTTCTTACTTTCTCATAAACTGCCAGAAACAAAGTAAAAATAAAAAACAGTTCTTCTACAACACTGATTCTTGTTTACAAACACACCTCTTATCAGACACGTTTTAAAACAACTTCCTTCTACATTCTAAATAAGTACCACCGTAGTTTTATCAACAGTCAAACCACAAGTACTCGCCATGAAGTATTGTATAGTTTTTGTACTATTGCATGTAGCTTTTGGAGCTAAAGTAAAAGTGTTGATGCATTCCGACGAGGATGACTCGAGAATTGATGACGATGCCTCTTATACCATCACAAAGAGGACTGACGTGACATTGATGCCCTTTGTGAAAAAACATCGCAAACATGTCGATGAAAACGATGAGGACGAAAAAGTAACGGAAAAAAGTCATCTACATCCGAACGATTTGTTCTTTCCGCTGATTTACAAGCAAAATCATATCAACAGTATGTTCAAATTCGGTGAGATTTGGTACACTTGGTCGATAGACGAGCGCAAAGACGGTTCCAAGGTAACCAACTACTACGCCTGCTACGACGAACCGAAGCATTGTGACGAAACTGGATGGGTAAGATTTTGATATCATAAGCATTGTTTTGAATTATTGTGTGTGTATGTATTACTATACATAGTGCAGAAAGGTTCATAGAGCTACTAGATCATCTAGATTCTAGAATCTAGATCCTTTGTAAATTTTTAATCTGTGTGGTCCAATAGCTTAGACTTTAGAGCTGGGCAGCTTGGCTCTCGAGTCTCGACTTATATTAGGATGTCGTGGGTTCGATCCCCGCGGAAAATATTTTGGTACTTAAGACCTAACGCTGATCACAGCTGATTCTCTGAACCTGAAATCCTCAAATTCGTCTTGCAATTTATGAACTGAAAATGAATCTGATTTCCTATCTAAAAACAGATTTTTAAATACATTTTGAATGTAGGATCGCGTGGATTCACCCCCGAAGTGCGCTTTCCAAATCGACTCTCTGATGGGGGAAGACCGCGCGTGCGTCAACACCTTCGGCATCGAACCCCACAACAACGGCAACTGTGACTCCGGCGAACCCATCAAGGTGGGTTTATAGATTCTGTAAACATTAACGCAGCTTTGTTCCGCGCTTGTATCCTGTAGCATCGAATTCTTCGGCAACTATAGGTGGCAGCACTTGTCAATAATGTAGTACATGTTACGTGTTTGTGGCGCCGTTTAGCTATACTTTGCATTATAAGGACGTACAGGAAGTAGGTAGGTATAGGGGGCAGCGACCAGCGCCTAGTAAATTATAGAAAACTAGTTGATGCCCGCAACTCCGTTACGCCAAAATTCGTTAGTCGCGGGAACCGTACATTTTACAGGGATAAAAGTATCCTAGTGTCCTTTCCCGGGCTTCAAAATATCTCCATACAAAGTTTCATCAAAATCGGTTCAGCGGTATGGACATGAAGAGGTAACAGACAGGCAGACACTTTCACATATGCAGTAAGTTTATTCCATTCTAGTATTAGAATGGAATAAACTTACTGCAGTTTCGGGATAGTTTGCAAACCCTTCGTTCCCTTATCATAAATAAAATACGCGTGCGTTGCTTCACGCATGCATGATGCAGTGCGACTAGGACCTAGAACAGGGGTCATTAAATGGCGGACCGCACCGCCGACCCATTGTGTGCGGGCCAAGCATGTTCGAAGATGATCTTCGTTCATCTTAGGAGTTAGGACTTCAACATATTTCACTCCAAACTTCTGAGAGATAATTAGCTACAAAAATGGTTACTTTTCTCATTGATATCTAAATAAATACCTTTGTAATTTACGTAATAACCTTTGTTTCATTACTTCTTTTTATAAAATGTGTGGACCGCGAAGATCATTTCATATCTTAAAACGGACACCGAGCGAAACTAATTGGTGACCCCTGATCTAGAATATGCTAGTTACAATCACCTGTTATTCAAATTACGTATTTCTTAAAATTGGCAAACTATTTTAGGTGCTATACTGTACTCGGCGAAACATGGCGGTAGCGGTCATTGACTCCCTGTCAAAAACTTTTCATTTTCTATATAGACCACGATTGACAAAGTGTCAGATGTTGTCAATCGCGGTTTTGTATAGAAAATGACAAGTTTTTGACATGGAGTCAATGACTGCTACCGCCATGTTTCGCCGAGTACAGTATAGTAAGCACCAGTTAGTACTTATAATCTGCTAGGGCTTATTTTAATGTTATCACAGGTGAACGACATAGTGAAATCATGCGGTGCGCGTATCCGCTCGCTGTGGCGATTTATTCGCGCGGGCAGACGGCCGTCAAGCGCCGCTAAGCCCGCAGACATCAACTCGCTGGTCTGTGAGGACGAAAAGGAGTGCCATATCGCTATTGAATATAAGGTACCTAAAAATATCATAAGTACTTGTTCAGACACAGCGGGAACCGTGCGGTTTGGACCCGCGCGGTTAAACCGCTCGCAGATTATTACCCAGGCCACAGAATACATATTAGTTTAACAACCCAGGCGTTGTATTACAGCGTTCACACCGCTCGGTTTCTGCACGGGAAACGCGCGGTGCCCGCTGTGTCTGAACAAGCACTAAAATGACTAGAAATAAAACTGTGCTTCTAGTAAGACCTTGTTCAGAAAGCTTGTATTCGCCGCTACCATGATCCTATCTAAGATACTAAGATCAAGTACAATTCCGATTTTGGTTAAATTCCGTCTTAGCTGTATTTGACAAAATCCGTTTGGGTGCCGGCTGCCGTCCCATGGATGCATATTATGTGCTACACCCGTTTCCTGAGAATTCTGCCCTTTCTAGAGCTACATAAAATAACAATGAATTTAACATTGCCGAAATTGACAAAATTTTTGTGCAGATTCTGCTGCGGCAATAGCACCGACCCATTTTCTGGTTTCAAACCCAAAATGGTAACTACTAAGTACTCCTCTATAAGTTTAATAATAATATTATCTCTTTTCGTAGATTCATCGCGACAGAATAACCTTCTCACTGAGCGAGCCAACTCGCGGACAGACTTTCAAAAGCGCCTTGATACGAGACGTGCCGCTGGACGACGACAAAATAACGCCAATACCCGGCCACCGACATCCACGCGTCATCAAAAAGCTCTACAAGGAATCATATCCGAGACCCAACAAAAAATATCACAAGAAAAACGCCGAGGGCAAGGGAGTCGTAAAGGAAGAAAAAGAATCGTATCCGAAAGTTAACGAGCACAGGAACAAAATAAAAGTGAGGGATGACGTGTATTCCGATGAAGGACAGTACTGATCGCGATGACTTTAATATGTACTATCAGAGAAGCTAGTTCCTAGCCAGATGACCTAAGTAAAATTTGGTCGCGGTATGTCAAACCCGACGGATCACAGCTACATTAAATTGACATAAGCCGACCAAATGGCGTAGGTTCGTCAACTGCCTAGGAATCAATTTCCTCGATGGCACTTATAATATAAAAATAACAAAATAAATGTAAACAAAACAAAAACAAATGCTTTTCATGTCGATAGCAGCCAAAATGAACAGTTCTTTGTTGGTAGCATCCCCTGCTCTACTGAACTAGGGACTAACTTTATTATCTAAGTATTGTATGCCTATGCGGGGAGGAGCTATCCTACCCCTTGAAGAACGCTATATAAAGGGTAACCTGACTCTAGACCCTGTGGTCTATGCCCTATTGGCACAGTCCGACTCCGTAGTAAATAGGCATCGTCGCACAGGGACAAAGCGTCCCCTATTTAAGTAAGTATTTATTATTTATATTACAGGGCCGGGGCGTCCGTGAGGGCTCTTCCGTTTATTTCTTTTTATACTTAGACGTTTTATATTTATATTCTAGTATGTATCGAGCTACACGATTTTATAGAATGAAATAGATAGTGTAGTATGTATACAGTGTGTAACAAAAATAAGTGATAATACTCTAGCTAGGGTGTGTACGTGTTCCTTGTAGAGAGTTCACTGTGAAAGTAGCAGCTTTGAAAGACGATTTTTTTTCACTTTTGTATGGACAAGGGCCAAGCGTCACGAGTTTCCCCATACAAAGGTGAAAAAAAAATTTGGTCTTTCAGCGCTGCTACTTTCACAGTGAACTCTCTACAACGAACACGTACACACCCTAAAGTATTATCACTTATTTTTGTTACACACTGTATATAATAATCTTATATATAAGTATAAAAATGGATTTTCAAATGTGTTTGTCGCGCTAAAACTTGAAAACAGCTGAACGGATTGGGCTGATTTTAGTCTTATTAAAATATTCGTAGAGGTCCAGGGAAGGTTTTAAAGTGACACGAAGTTTACCGGGACAGCTAGTCTTATATATAAAAATGGATTTTCAAATGTGTTAGTCGCGCTAAAACTTGAAAACGGCTGAACGGATTGGGCTGATTTTAGTCTTAAAATATTCGTAGAAGTCCAGGGAAGGTTTTAAAGTGACACGAAGTTCACCGGGACAGCTAGTAAATATTAATACTTAATTCTTCAGTTTAAGGGCCAACGCTAAAACTCGCGCGGGTGCACGCTCGCGTCACGCGCGCGTGTGTATAATGAAATAGTATATCCACCAGGGCAGCGCAGGCGCGTGCGACGGAGCGCGGACGCGGGTGACGCGACGGACTGTCACACACGCGGCGGACGGGCGGGCACACGGCGCGGGCGCACGCTTTTCGCAATCGACGTTGTTTCCTTTGCCAAATAATAAATTAGTAAATAAAGCTAGAAACAAATTATCGGACGCATCCAGTCGCGGCTGATGGACAATGTGCACGGTTCATCCGCGGACCGCGGACGTCAAAAGTGTCTAAAACTCTAAACACACTGACCGATAGGACTAGGTTTTTTGGTTTCAAAAATTCTAAAGTTTCTCATTTTTTGCGTATAGTTTTGGGACCACTAGGTAAATCTAAAAAATGATTTTGTGTCATTTTGGACGACAGCTTCCAGAGATATTTAGGGATTTAGATTTTTGGTCGCTATAGGCCGAAAAAAATCGCACCCCTGGTGCGACACAGTCACTTTTGCAAAAAATGCAAAAATTAGTTAAATGTCTAAAAAAGATCCTAAAGCACCCTTTTATTTGGTGCATTAACGTTACTTCTGTAGTACGCATAGCTTCCGTAAGAGGACGTGAGTGTCATTGCCGTTTTGGCGCAAATCACGCGTCGCTGGGAGCAACATCGTTTTATTGGTCAGTTGTGCGCGGTCCTCCTGCCAGTGCATTTTGATTCTGGAGCAATAGTGACCTAAGGTACAGTTGTGACATTATTTTCCCAATATTTAAGCATCTTTCAATGTTTAGTTTTGTACTACAATGACCTTTGTTGATAAATGACTTTGTTTCTCCAATCTTTACGTTTTTTTTAAATAAATGTGTATACACAAAAATTAATGAATTTTAATCGATACTTTTGAGTGTTTTTACCTAAAATACATTTTTGAGTCTTTCTTAGGTATGGTATGAGGCCCTATGTTCTTTGTAATTTCAAGTAATCATTTTTTCTGGTACCTATCTTACTAGAAAATCTCTGAAATGTATTTAACATTGCATATTTATAATGGTAAAACCTAAAATGGGACGAATAATGGCTCTCCAGAGGTGATTGAAGATGGTATACTCACCGTAGAATTATCCGAAGAAGTGATTACAGTAAATCAGGATGAAATTCGAGTCGGTATTTTTATCAGCACCAGCATCAGAGACAATTTCTTAGTGATATGATGGTTGCTTTCTCATGACTTTGTGAGATTGACCACAATCTCACAAAGTCATGAAAAAGCAACATTCCGCATTTTCCAAATTAATTCAATGCTGGATTACAAAATGTTTTGACATCATGAGGACCAACTTGATGGAAACTCCTCTACATGGTTTGGTCGGATTCTAGAGACTGGTTGCTCTCCTGGAGCCTTTTTACTAGTTGCATCGACTGAATATTGGGTTGATTTGACCAGATTATTCTGGTTTTGGCCTGGTCTCCAGGGATTTAAAGATTGTAGGCATATAACTTTTCTGTAGCGACAGAAAAGCAAAATTTTTCGTAGAAACAAAAAAAATCCGGAAAGTTTTTTATGTTTTATTAAAGAACATAAAATAAGCTATCCAGCCCCGGATCTTCAATTTTTTTTAGGCGGGGCAAAAACTGAAAAATGCCGCCCCGCCTACCTACTTATGTTTATTTTCACCTTTATCTATATTCTATACTAATACTAATAATATACTAATAATATTATAATTCTGCAGAGTTTGTTTGTTTGTTTGTCAGGAACTACTGGTCCGATTTAAATAATTCTTTTACTGTTGGATAGCCCATTTATCGAGGAAGGCTATAGGCTATATTTTATCACGCTAAGGAGCGAAGAAATAGAGGAAAATGTGGAAAAAACGGGGGGAAATTATTTGAAAGGGCTTATTTGAACGCGCTAAACTCAGGAACTACTGGACTGATTTAAAAAATTATTTTAATGTTGGATAGCCCATTTATCGAGAAAGGCTATAGGCTATATTTTATCACGTTAAGACTAATAAGAGCGAAGAAATAGAGAAAAATGTGGAAAAAACGGGGGGAAATTATTTAAAAGGGCTTATTTGAATGCGCTAATCTCAGGAACTACTGGTCCGATTTGAAAAATTATTTCAGTGTTAGATAGCCCATTGATCGAGGAAGGCTATATTTTATCACGCTAAGACTAATAGGAGCGAAGAAATATAGGAAAATGTCGAAAAAACGGGGGAAATTATATGAAAAGGCTTATTTGAACGCGTAGTTCCTGAGATTAGCGCGTTCAAATAGAGCGCGCTAATCTCAAGAACTACTGGTCCGATTTGAAAATTTATTTCAGTGTTAGATAGCCCATTTATCGAGAAAGGCTATATTTTATCACGTTAAAATTGATAGGAGCGAAGAAATAGAGGAAAATGTCGAAAAAACGGGGGAAATTATATGAAAGGGCTTATTTGAACGCTCTAATCTCAGGAACTACTGGTTCGATTTGAAAAATTATTTTGATGTTAGATAGCCCGTTTATCGAGGAAGGCTATAGGCTATATTTTATCACGCTTAGACTAATAATAAATAGAGGAAAATGTGGAAAAACGGGGGGAAATTATTTGAAAGGGCTTATTTGAACGCGCAAATCTCAGGAACTACTGGTCCGATTTAAAAAATTCTTTCAGTGTTAGATAGCCTATTTATCGAGGAAGGCTATAAGCTATATTTTATCACGCTAAGACTAATAGAAGCGAAGAAATAGAGGAAAATGTGGAAAAAACGGGGGAAATAATATGAAATTGCTTATTAATTAATATCTTAAGAACTACTGGAGCAATTTTTATGTTATTTGGCAAACAAGAAGAATAGACCGCGTGAAGGGACATAGGCTATTTTTTTGCGGAAAAATGTACGGTTGCGTGAAATTCCTAAATTACGCAAGCGAAGCCGCGCGGAACATCTATATATAACTAGCTGTCCCGGTGAACTTCGTGTCACTTTAAAACCTTCCCTGGACTTCTACGAACATTTTAAGACTAAAATCAGCCCAATCCGTTCAGCCGTTTTCGAGTTTTAGCGCGACTAACACATTTGAAAATCCATTTTTATATATAAGAAGAAGAAGATAAAATCGTAGGAAAGTCAATTCTGTACATTGAATATTTTTGTACAGTAAATAATACTTGGGATGTGATCTACTATGCTAACGCGAAGTCGCGGGCAACAGCTTGTCATCCATATAATTTCAGCTATAGGTACAGTCAAAGAAAACCCAGTATACAGTGCTGCCCCGATCTGCGATTCCTGCAGGCGAGCGGGAGCCGGGCGCGTATTTTGAACTATGCCTAGCCTACGCGCTTCGCGAATAATAAAATAAGTTCGTGCAGCACGTCTCACTCCGAGCTCAGGGTACATATCGGTCAAGTTGATATGGCCATGAAATTGCTGTACTTGTGCTATTATTTATTTCGTGGTCAAAGTTAAATAAATGATGAGTTGTCCATTGGTCCGTGAAGTGTGAATTTGGCCGCCCCCTGAATCTGCCGCCCGGGGCATGGGCCCCGGCTTGCCCCCCCCTAGATCCGGGGCTGAAGCTATCATTATTTTATTAAATATCTTCAAAAATCCTGATAAATTTCATAAAATACAAATATCCCTAGCCTTAGTTGATGTGTGTTTTTGAAACTTGACATCTTTAGAAGCTCGTAGCATGGGAATGATTGGAGATAGATACATAGTGTAAATGACATAGTTGTAGTAAATTTTATTAGCTTTTATTATGTAGAAGACACTTTTTCTTTACGACGTACCGTTTTAAAGATATGAGCCAAAAACTCGAAAACGGGAACTTTAACCCCCTCCCCCGGACTCGGCTCACCCCCTAGGGGCGGGGACTTTTAGTATGTTTATCTTCTAGGCACGTTAAACACGCTAGGGCAGTAACTGATGTGCAGACACGTTTTGTGTCAGATTCATCTACGGGTTTCCCATTAATTAGCAAATATTAGAAACGTCGCCTAATTGCGTCGAAAAAATATTAGAGTTTGTAAAAACGGTAAAATATGGTTCAGTTTTTTGTAGTCTGCTACTGCTAAAGTTTTGTGTCATTTTCATCCACGGGTTTTGAAGAAATTTATATTTTTGCTTTCAATATCCCGTAAAAGCTACAAAAAGTAATTAAAGTTTTTAGAGTTTACATAAGTTATTTAGTTCCTTTTCAGCCCCGATTTTAATAGAAATTGACGATCAAGTGAACTGTAAAGCGAAATTGATCTTTATACATGTTAATAGCCAATGAGCCCAATTATTGTGATTTCAGAAACTCTATTTTTTTTTAGGTAGTGTTTTAAATAACTGGCAATATTTCGGGTTGCAATGGGCTAAAATGGTTCAAATTAGGTACCTACAATCCGAAGACTAATCTAGATATGATGCTATTGTTATTTTTAAGTTAAGTTTTTGCTAGCTAGTTTTATACAAATTTTAAAAAATCGACTACTAAATTTTGATTTTCTCAAAAACCTATTAACAGAAATGACACAAAAAATAACCTTATAACTTAATAAGACATCACTCCATCCATGTGCAAAAATTCAGAAACTAGAATTTTTGAAACTTAACACCTCAAAAGAAGCTAGTCCCGCTGCCCGCAGGTCTACTAGGCTGAATTACGCCGGCGTAATTTACGTGGCCGAAATTACGTTCAGCCGCTTACGTCTGATGCGACACACTATAAATTACGCGAAGAGCCGAAATTTCGCTTTGTTTTAACCACTAGACTTTTTTCGAGTCAGAACATTAGAAAATGTGGTTTATACAGGTGTAACAAAACTAAGTAATACCAGCAGGTACTTATATACTTATTACTTACCTAGGGAGTCCCGAGTGAGGATTGCCATATCGCCGTCGATGACGTACCTGGGCCTTGTATTGGACGGGCGTTGGACTTTCGGGGAGCATTTCCGTCGGCTCTCCGAAAAGGTCACGAGATCTGCGGGGGCCTTGGCGACTCTACTCCCGAATCTCGGGGGCCCGAGCCTGTGCTGTCGGCGCTTGTACATGGGTGTTATCCGCTCAATGTCCATGTACGGAGCGCCGATATGGGCTGGAAACTTGTCACCTAAAAATGCGCTAAGTCTTGGGAGGCTTCAGCGCGTAATGGCCACAAGAGCGGTTCGCGGATACCGGACGATCTCAAGGGATGCGGCCTGCCTACTTGCTGGAAGCGTCCCTTGGGACTTACAAGCGAGAGCCCTCTCCGACGTTTACTGGCGCTGCGCAGAGGTCCGCGCCGGGGGCGGCAACCCCCTACCGGACGCCGTACGTCGGTGGAGGGAAGCGGCGAAGGAAAGGACATTGATCCTGTGGGAGGAGCGGCTTCAAGAGCCGCAGGTGAGCGTTGCCCTAATAACGGCCATACGCCCGATCGGCGGCGGCGATCACCCGGACATACGGCGCACTCTCCTTCCGTCTGACACAGGTGCTGACCGGGCACGGCTGTTTTGGTCGGTACCTGTGTGAGATAGTGAGGAGAGAGAATGACACTAGGTGTCATCATTGTGGAGACGAAAGGGACACGGCCGAACATACTGTGATGGTCTGTCCCTCATGGACAGGACAGCGTGCGGCCCTCGTAGCCGCAATTGGACGGGATCTCTCGCTACCAGCTATCATTCGTGCAATGCTGAGTAGCGAGACCGCGTGGACGGCAGTTGACACCTTCGCCCAGGAGGTTATGGCTGCTAAGGAGGAGGCCGAACGCATCAGGGAAAGGGAGGCGGTCGACCCCTCGAGACGGCTAAGGCGGAGACGTGTGCGACGCCAGCACAATGATCCACCCTAGCCGGGGTACTCGTGGTGGCGGCGTGGGGACGCCGTCATCAAATTCGAGTCCCAGAGTGAGTCACGATGCACAAAACGCTCCGTGCATCGTGACACCAGAGAAGGCGGGCCCAAGCAAGCCCCAAGTGGGCCCTCTGTCGGCCTGCGGGGCGAGAAGCGCCCCCAAATGAGTGTGGTCTGACAAAGGTCGGACGGCCACTGACGGAGTTGCGGTGGGTGTGTCGTGCCCGTGGCTTCGTCTTGATTGGCGAGAGGAGCGTCGCAGTTTTAGTGGGTAGGATTGCGGCACATACCATCTTCGCCGCGATGAGCCCCACATATCCGCAGCGGGAGTCCCCATCCCCTGCGTCGAATGCGTAATGCATTTCTCTGCGTTAAAAAAAAAAAAAAAAAAAAAGGGAGTCCCGAGTAGGTATATAGAGTTCAGTGTAAAAATAGCAGCGCTGAATTTCTTTTCACTTTTGTATGGAGAAACCCGTGACGCTGGGGCGCTTGCCCATACAAATTGTGGGCACACAATATATTGTATTATAATATATATATCGATGTGATTTCGATGCACATGCTGTAACTTGTAAAATATTATAGTTGAGTTCAGTGTTCTTGGCGCAACGACTCGGGTAGCTTGCGTAATAAACGTAATCTAGCAAAAAGGATTTTATTTATGAACACTCATTTCTAGTTTACAGGGTGTAACAAAATCACAAAAAATATTGGTCTTTCAGCGCAGCTACTTTCATAGTGAACTCTATACAAGGGATACATTTTATACCCTAAAGTATTATCGCTTAGTTTTGTTACACCTTGTATAATATTCAGTACAGTTTTTTTTCAAGTCTTCAAACTTTGCAAATTATATTTAAGTATTTTAATTTACTTTGCTACGTGGGCTGCTACGGATAAAGCTACGAATAATGGATAAGGTATGAAAACGGAAGATATTGTTTCTCTACATCGGAGTCAAGTGATGTTGTCTAAGACCTAGCGTTTGGTAGACGAAATGAAACTAGTTTTTGTGTTTTCAACAGTTATACATGTTTTTATTTGAAACATAGACGTCGGCAGAACCGACCGCACGACAAGGTCTCGTCAGGCGACGAATGAAGATGGAATAGTTTCGTTTTCGTTGAGAAATGACTCGGTGCTGGCTTACTACAAAAAACAGCCTATCGCGGCAGCGGGCACCAGAATATCGGGATTCCAGCGCTGGCCAGCACTGTATCGATGTAAACACCGCATCGGCAAGTAAACACGTCTCAATCCAGGCCAGCGTCCGTTCACTGGCGCCCGCCGCTGTACCGGTGTAAACCAGCACCCACGCTAAGTATAAGGTACAAACACACAATACCGTTTAATACTAACAAGGATTTCCATTTTGATACACAACATAGACGAATTCCGATGTAGGTACAAATATTAATACGATGAATTATAATTTATAATAGACCATACATTCGTTAGGGTGTGCCGAACTACGCGATGAAATGATTATTATGAACATAATGAATGATCGAAATATTTTTACAAGAATCCTGTGTCGCGGTGTCATATCAGTAGGCCGTCCAGACTCGCGCGAGATGGGATGTAGAGAACTCTATCGGGGTATCTACAGTGCCTCTCCACGATGCTTCATGATGACCGATTCAAGCAATCGCGAACTTGGAGAGGAGCAAATTCGTCTTTCATCATATTCGACGTCGATTTTATTCGGTTAGTGGTATAGACAGCTGCACGATAGTTGTCCATCGTGGCCCAAAGTAGAGGGAACTAAAGGTTGTTATAATTTATTCGTATCGACATGTGCTCCTCGGTCCTCGGATAATACGAATAAATTAAGATCGAAGAAATCAGTAACATCCGTATCTCCTGGCGAGTCTGGATTGTATAAAAATAATGATATAAGTATATGAACAATGAATATGTAGCACAGATAATATGCATCCTAGTGATATTATATGTAACAACAATAGTTCAACATGTAAATAAGTTCAATAAAAAAGCTAGCACTATTTTAGTCTAACGACTTGTACAAGAACTGTGTAAAATATTTAGAATTACCTGCAGTGCTTACTCCATTTGAAAATATCAACACGACTTTATAAAATTATGGCAAATATGGTCTACTTATACACAGTAGTTATAATTAATTAATCTTTAACGTAATTATAAATCTGTTATTATCTTATTTACCTGTTACAATTAAAACAAAGCTATTCAGTATTACAATTCACAGAGTAGTGCAATTCCGTCCTGTAATTATTAGTAGTCATCGAGAGGTAAATTATACTTCAAATAAAATAAATACATTAATTTCCAATAATTTTATTACATTAAGAAACCTAAACTTTGACAATATTCCATTACTGTAATAGCGTTCTTATACTATATTGATTTTTGTATTTTTTAAATCAGTTCCCAAAACATGCACAAAGATAATTATCATATTCATTTAGTAATATTGAGGTAGTTATTAGTTTCTGAACTTATACCAATTATAAAATGGTTCTAAAAATAACAGTAAAATTCAAAGGAAAAAATTTTAAGTGGAATATGTAAAATGTTCAGCATGAAAGAACGACAAAGAAACTTAATCCCATAACTCGTATATAGAAACATCAAATTTTCAAAATGCGAATACTCCGAATGGCAACTGCGCGCGCGCGGCGCCGGCCGGCCGGGAGCGCAGCCTTAACGTTCTCGACCGCGATCAAACATCCTCCAAATTAACTATACCTTTTACAATGACAATTTTAAACGTTATTCAAAATGACAATTTTTTCAAGACAATTTTTAATATAGGTACATTCATGCAAAATAAAATCAACTCAATCACGCGCCAAATACACAAAGTGTCGATTTACACACAATATGAGAAATGATCATTATATAGAACAGTAGAACCATCAAACAAGAATGAGACGAAATTAGCGCGAATGACATGTAGGGGCGGAGGGCGCGGGCGGCGCGGCGGGGTGTAGTTCAGTCTCTAGCCGGCCGCCCGCGCGCACCCGATACTTAATACTACTTCACAACGATACAATAATAATCAACTAAAACTATTTCTGCCTCCTAGGGGTCAGCTCCTCCGGCAGATTGCCGCGTACATGCCGTTAGATACATTTCCAAATTGCATTACATTTTGACAGACTTCAACGCGACTAGTCGTAGACGTCTCACACTTTCAAGTCTGTCAATTCAATACATCATTTAGAAATGTGTTTCCCGGCGTGAACGCGTCACGTTGCAGGGGGATCGACCCTAACACGTTCATCATAAATCAATGTTATACTCTTGCTTACAATTGGAAGGATTAAGGGACATGTTTCTGTATGTACACTCGCTTCGCGGCGGTTCGCGCTCGCCGCTACCTCAATCGACAAGTCAACCGTTAATCCCGATAACGTAACGATCAGATTTAACTAACAATCAGCAATAATTATAGTCACAACATATTCGTATTACTTCTAGATTTTATTACTTAAAGAACACGCTCAATCTCTTGAGTCATGTATCGATGATCGAGTTACAACAATTAAGTATTTCAAATTGATTTAAATACCTGTATGTATTTAAATCAATTTGAAATAAAAATGTAAAAGTATTGATTGTTCAAATTGTCATAGTGTAATAAAAATATTTGTAAAACTTTAAATCTATAGAGATTACGGTCGACTTGTGTACAAGCAAAGGACAAATCGTAAAAAATAAAATCTTCGTATGCGCATTTGGGTGTACATACATAAAAACTAGGTGGTTTCGTCGAAAACGAATGCACACCGGGTGCTAAACTCCTCGACCCTGGTGTTACACTCGTTTCTTACATTATATCGATGCCTTCTGTTTATCCTCATGTAAGCGGTTCAAAAACCAATGCCCATTTTTAAAGAAACAGTCACTGTCGCTCGCTCTGTGTTCCATTCGGGCCCCTTAACAGTAGTGACAAATAAAGAATTATACTTTAACAAAATAAAAAAATAAAATACGTGACGAACAGAAATTACACAATGTAAATATGTACGATGATCAGCAAGTCGTTGCAGTGACGTTGGTGGATACGGTTTTCATTAAATCGGTATCGAAACGGTTCTGTGTATACAGTTTGTATGCCAAGAGCGAGATAATCAATAATATGTGGAAGTAGCAGGGTATAAGCTGGCAAGGTATTGAATGCGCGGCGCGCGGCGGTGGTCGGTGGTCGGTAGCTGGTAGCCGGTGGCCGGATGTCGGTGGTCGGTGACCGGTGGTCGGTGACCGGTGTCCGGCTCGGAGGAGGGAGACTATCGTATGCACCGGGGAATCGGCGGCGCCCTACACTGGCGCGCTTGTCGAACATTAATTCTACTCTCGTATCGAGACAATGGAATAAGAATGTAAAACATTCTACACTTTTGCCAAAACTTCCATATATTATTATCACAATTATAAATATAAATATCTAAGCTTTTCATTAATTTTGATATCGTCCACTTAATCTTAAATCTCTCATATTTAAATATCTCACTTGGCACAATTACAACGCAAATCGTACACTCGCAAAGACAGTATCGTCGCGACTCGCGCGTGATGAATCGACCCGCGGCGCCGCCCTGCCTGGCTCGTGCGCACAGATCGCTCATCGGCCGCTCGATACAAAAAAACCGTTATAAAGCTAACAAAGACAAAAATTACAAAGAAAACGATCAACAAATGTCACTTACAAATTAAACTTCATACTTTTTAGTCCTCACTGCCCAAACAATCATTATCAAAAATATATAAATGGCAGTACAGTGTGACGGTGGGGGCGCGGGGGGGCGCGGCCGGCCGCGGGCCGAGCGGGCCGGCGACCGACCGTCGGCCGGCGACCGACCGTCGGCCGCCGGGGGGCGCGCCCGGCCCGACACTACACACTCTCCACTAACACGATACCCCTCAAACGATCACTACGTAAGCATCCGATTAACATTGAGCCTCATCAATTAAGCTATGTCGTATTCTCCGTTCCTGGTCGATGCGTCGATGTTCGCAACCCACTCACCCTCTCCGTATAATATCAACAGCATATTTTGTATCGACTTCAACAGATTAATCTACTACTTTATAACAAAACAAAATAATGTAAATCGCGTACATCTCGTTTGTATAATAATGAAGAAAAGCTGTAATCTATATACCTATTGCTACTAACACGTGTATATGTATGTATACAGAGAAAATAATGTCGATTATTGCATTCGATTGAAAACTCTAGTGTAGTCAAGTAACACGGTATGAAAACAATATAACAATCAAATATATTCCGGCTAATACATTTATAACTGTCACTATCATCAAAAAAATAGTGTATATGAATAAGATATACTATATATAAAATACATTAAGATATAATCAGTTAACATATAATAATCCCGGGATAAAATTCACCATATTCAAATTTACAATCTCAATACAATTACGTCAACAACAACATTGGACACGAGCTGCACACGCTGCCTGCTGCGAGCGTCGTGTCTGGCGGCGTCGGCAGCGGCGGCGGCGGCGGCGGTGGCGGGGGACAGTGCGAGTAGAGGCGCGAGTGACGGGCGGCGACGGGCGGCGGCGGGGGGCGGCGGGGGGCGGGGCGGGGCGGTTCGGGGGGCGGGGCTTACTGCGACGCCGGCGGCGGCGGCTGCGCGGCGCGGCGGTGGCGGCCCGGCGCGCTCGCCTGAGCCACCATAGCGCGGATGCGGCGCTGCGCCGACTGAAAACACCAACGCTACACGTTAATCACTTAACCACCTAGGCGTTCAGTCGCAAGAGCGTGCGCACATTATTACATTTGCATCGATGCGAGAGTCACTCGGTGCTAAAGATTCACACCATCACAGGTACACCAAATAAAAAATACGTCACTGGTAAATATCCGAAATCGATTACCGAAAGTACATGTAGTTACATTCCTTACACTCCTACAAAACTATTTCCGCGCAAGCAATGTCGTAACCTACAACGACATAAGTTGTAAACGATTAGAAGCGAGGCATTTATTGTAATAATTAAAAGGCAGTTTCATAATATGAAGTTTATTAACAGCAAGTAAAGTACAATACAATTCGCTCGCTATTTAGAAGTGATAACTGGTGTAACTCACCTATGGGGACAATCATACAAGGTGTAGGACTGAGAGTCGGTCAGCGGACTAGGTCGAGGCGCGATTGTGTTGGCAGTCGCTTCTCTTTCATCCCGCTTCGGGAGACCGCTACAACATTTAAACATTCATTATGTCGCGGTCATTCGCCATCAACTAGTAAACCTCGTTCAACTTCGCAATGCGGCATAGCATATTATAATAAAATTTAGTACTTATCTTATATTAGCGGCCACACTTCCAGATAACAATTATTATTACAATCTAGGAGGTAACGGATGAGTAACTACATGTACTTTTTGCCAATAAATAGCGATTCGATTTTTCCCCGAATTCTCATGCACTGCACATTTTTGACAATAATGTTTTAATTTATTTAACAATTTGTTGCACATACAGTTTAAGAGATTTCATCCAGCAGCCCAGCTTTGCTATGATAAATTAACTTAAAAACATATTATCGCCAGATACACATCGCAGGTTGTTTGATTAGATTGTTTTATAATTTGTAAAACCGAAAGAAAAAATAAATACGTACTATGAGAGAATTTGATTCCTAGGCAGATGGCGGAAGTAATTTGGTCGCGTTAAGTCAAACCCAGCCGACCGATCACAGCTAACATTGAATTGACATAAGCCGACCACATGACGTAGGTCCGTCAACTGCCTAGGAATCAATTTCCTCGATGGCACGTAACAAGCAAAAACGCAGAATTAAAGAATTATGTAAAAAATATAACATTATAAATCATCCTATTCTTACGGAAACTTTGCAAAAAAATAATAACGCAATATATTTATTTCTTTTGATATTTTTTCATTATCTTCATAGGGTGGGTTGAGGCGTTGTAATAATTAAGGTTAAAGTTATCGTCAAATATGGCGTCCATTATTAACTTTAAGTAGAGATTTGACAGTTCATTAGACATTTTGATAAAGCTAAAGTTGTAGTTTAAGTAAATTAGTGCAACCCACCCTCAGTCCGCCAGTGAATCAAACAACCTGAACAAATGATTCCAAAATACAATCGCATAATATCAATAACTTATAAAAATTTTACACCATACACCAATACAATTAAGTTTAACTTTCCAGTTTAAAAATCAACAGTAAAATATGATATGGCTCTTACACTAGAAACATCTGTCACTTCATTGAACGATGAAATGTGTAATTTTTTTTACTGCTACAGACAGAATTTGGTAATTTGAGAATAGTTGCTGAACATGTTACATGATAACACCATATTACACATGGCTTTTTTGAATTTTTATTGCTCATGAACTTTATTGTCTGATTGTGTTGCTGCGTATTGTTAAAAACTATTGCCAATTATATTTCTAAAATAAGGCTGCCTTCACATGACGTCGCCAGTGGTGCGGCAGCCGCGCGACTTCCATACTAAAACGAGCCGCGCGGCAGCCACGCGACTCTTTTGTATGAAGTGGCGCGGCTGCAGCGCTGCTGCCGCACTGCTTGCGACGTAATGTGAAGGCGCTCTATTGCTTGTTGACGTTGCCATCATTACTCGATAGTCGCATTGATTTTTGTCAGTTGTTCATACACTCGTGATCACACCTTTACGATAAAGATCGCCCGTGTAATCACACCTATCGAGTTTCTCTAGCCCTTTGAGCACACCAACATAATTGATAAGGCCGCGTTCAAACCAAACTAACTGTAAGCCGCTGAATGTGAGCAGGCTCACTGTGAGCCCCAGTGTAAAGGTGAAAATAAACGGTTTTTTTCGTTCACAGTATGCTGACAATACGCTATAGCTGACGTAGCTTCATAGCCAATCAGCGTCCGCGGATCGTAGTGACGTGCTATATTAATCGGCCGCCGAATGTCAGCGCCCACGCATATGCGTAATAACGTATTGTCGATTAGATGCGAACGAAAAAGTGAATATGTATAGAAATACAAAAAACTGCTTTTTTCAGTTTGGTTTGAACACGGCTTATAATTGGCCATGTAGGCTCACCACCACTAATCGTATAAACTGACCTGAACGCTGTAGAATGGTCCCACAATGTGCACGGTCGTCTCGTGGTCGGCGGCGGCGGCGGGCGGCTGCGGCTGTTCGGGCAGCTTGATCAGCGAGCCGGTCACGCGCTGCAGCTCGCGCACGTTCTGACCACCCTTGCCGATGATCCGCCCCACCTATAAAACAATCTAAACTCAGAAACGTCTGAAGAAGTGATTTCTATCACTAGAATCTAAGTGTCTAAACAAACCATGCCGAAGATACGCAGCCGAGGTTTCATGGCCTATATCACGTTCCGACGCATTCGGCTGATATGACATACGATGATCAAATTCACTTGCTTATCTTTGTGCGAATATTTAGTGTCTCGAACGCCGCCAAATTGACACCGAAAAAAAAACATTACCACCGAATCGCTGCCGAACATACGCTCGGCCGAAGTTCGGCTGTACGCTACATCGGCGTGCATAAGGTTTTGACACTGGTAATGCAGCGATATCGGTTCAGTAGTTTTGGTGTGAAAGCAAAACAGACAGACAAACGGACAAAAAGAGATATTTTCGCATAAATTATAATAATAGTGTGGATATAATTTCTAAACTATTAGTATAATTACGTTGTTATGAAGAAATAAAAAACGCCATCTGTTGTCACGCGTTGGAACTACAATGAAAGTTTATTTCATCGATGTTTCCATGGAAATATACCAAAATTTACCATACAACATAATATTTTGCACTAAACTAAAATAAATAAAAACGCCATCTATTGTTACGTATTATATACGCGCCGGTGCTCGCCTCAGCTACTGCGGCAGGAGTTCGCCTATAATATAGCATGTCTGTGTGCGTGTGGGAACTGTTCACGGACACAAAAATCTTTACGCACACATGACCCCAGAGCCTGCCGCACGAGATCTGCTTGCCTTAACCTTAACCTTGTTCGCGCGTGTACCTAACTTAATGTTTAATTTCTCGCAAATTGATTGTTGCTATTTTATAAATGTAGGCGTTTTAAATGCGTTCATTTTTTCTATTATATTTTTTACTATTAATATTTAATAATTAACGTCATAAGTCATCTAAAACGTACGAAAGTTAAATTAAAATATATGTGTATGGCAAGTCATGCATTAGGTAGGCACTGCATATTTGCCTTCATGGTATGCACGCCCATGGTACGCTATAACGCAACGTTTCGGCATGGTGTGTCATCGGTAATTTAAAATACATTGCAGGCGTAATCTTGCCGAACATCGGCCGCGTATCTTCGGCATGCTGTGTTTAGACACTAACCTCCGAAGCTCCCAATAGTGCGGGCTTGTAAGGTCAAACCCGGCCCCGCATAATATGCTAGCTCCTCAGCCCACTGACCACATGATGATTATATGGTTTATTTCATCAAATTCTAGCTCTGTACTTTTAAAATCGTCTACATACAATCCTTTCGGACTTCAGAGTGCTTAGTGAAATTTTTTCTCACTTTATTTGTATGGCATCGAAAGGGGGTTCCCTTCGATGCTGGTTCCTGGATTCCTGGTGACAAACTCAGGTAACCAATCCATAACCATACAATTTTTTCTTAACTTTCTCACTGTAAGAAGTTACAGAAACTTGTCTAGTCCGATTAAGAAGTAACTCGAAATATTTAAGTGGCGATTATTATTTTTTTAACTATACCTGGGTAGAAGCGACAACAATCTCGACAGTCAGTCGCACGTCGTCCGAGCCAGACATGAAGCCCTCCTCTCGCATCTTCTCGAAGATCAAATACTGGGCCTGAAACATTAATGTTAAAGTCATCAATAAAGAGTTCACATATCACATGTTTATTATGCGAAGTAAACTAATACCTACAATGCTTTCATGGATTGGCGATAAATCTATACTAATATTATAAAGCGGAAGAGTTTGTTAGTTAGTTTGTTTGTTTGTTTGTTTGAACGTGCTAATCTCAGGAACTACTGATCCGATTTGAGAAATTCTTTCAGTGTTAGATAGTCCATTTATCAAGGAAGGCTTTAGGTTATATTTTTATCACGCTAAGACTAATAGGAGCGAAGAAATGGAGGAAAATGTTGAAAAAACGGGGGACATTATTTGAAAGTTCTTATCTCACGAACTACTAGAGCAATTTTTCTGTTATTTGGGTCAGATAAGAAGTAGACTACGTGAAGGATCGTAGGCTATTTTTTATGGACTAATTTGCCTGTGAAATATCTAATTTACGCGGGCGAAGCCGCGCGGAACGTATAGGCTATATTTCATCACGCTAAGACTAATAGGAGCGAAGAAATAGAGGAAAATGTGGAAAAAACGGGGGGAAATTACTTGAAAGGGCTTATTTGAACGCGCTGATCTCAGGAAATACTGGTCCGATTTGAAAAATTCTTTCAGTGTTAGATAGCCCATTTATCAAGGAAGGCTATAGGTTATATTTTTATCACGCTAAGACTAATAGGAGCGAAGAAATGGAGGAAAATGTGGAAAAAACGGGGGACATTATTTGAAAGGGCTTATCTCACGAACTACTAGAGCAATTTTTCTGTTATTTGGGTCAGATAAGAAGTAGACTACGTGAAGGATCGTAGGCTATTTTTTATGGACTTTTTTGCCTGTGAAATATCTAATTTACGCGGGCGAAGCCGCGCGGAACATCTAGTAAAATATATTTGACGTTGAAACATTTTAATTTATGTCAAATTAGGTGATAAGGATAACTTTATCCTGTCGCCTTTTTGGAGGTTCTCAAATATTACTCTTATAAATTATAATATTTTCCAAACTCGGTAAAGCAAGTGGGTTTATTTAATTTAATTCCATGCCTTTACTTTGTCTCTATTTAATCTATTAACGTAAAACCTCAAAAATCTCAATATTTTAGGTTCCATGACCACATCAACAATACTGTATAAAATCTCAACTCGCCTCAATTTTAGCCTTATCTGCGTTTGATGTTATTAAAGTGTACAACTGCTAGACTTTTCCTCATATGTGTGGACTTTAAGACGACGCCTTGATAATTTGGCTGTAGCGATGCCGATTTTTCTCAGCAATGACTAAAGCTAAGAAAGAAATTGAAGTTCATTGTCAGTATTCATCATGTCTTTGTCTTTGAATTGCCCATAGCATAACACGATTGGACAATTTTTATAGCACAGAATAATCAATCGAAAAGACCTCTGTAAAAAAAGGGATTCCTATTTTTCCAACGGAGGAGAGTGATTTAAGGTTCCAAAATTTGTACATAAATTGGTTCAAGCATGCACTTTAATTTGTGCATAGCTTATATGATATGTATTTATGGTTTTTAACTTATGCGACAAAAACCATTTTGTCGCTTACGCACTTTCCATTTTTTGCTGTTCCATTGCTTGTTTTCTATGAGAGGCCGGGCCGGCCTCTCATAGAAAACAAGCAATCTAAAACATATCCAACACGGTTTCTTACTTTAACGCTGCGTCATCTTAACTTGACACTTTAATGTAATCTTTCTCCACCTTTGGCCTTTCCGAGAAATAATAGTATTCATTCTAGTAAACAAGGCACTTTGATATCATTTTACCGATAAGAGGACAACTTTATGAATGATGTGCATGCTATTAATTTCTTGCATCATTGGTTTATAATTATGACTTAAATAATATCATTATAATAAATCATGGACCATTTAAATGATATAAAGTTTATTTTGCACGCAGAAAATCGTACATTGACCCATCACTGCTTAATATAACACTCGCACATGAATTCTATAGCTTTCGTGCTCTAGTATAGATAGAAAGCAGCGATAATTACCAGTTATTGACCAATCGAATCGATTGAATCGACAAGACTTTACGCCATTTTTAAAATTTTGGTTTTTGTTTTAAAATACTAAATCAGCTTTACCCAGCTGCATAGCGAGCGAATGATAACTGATGAGTCACATGATATAATGAATCAGAATCCAACAAGGGATATCCATTCTGCAATTTCCGTTACGTTTTCCTCACAAGCTGTGCATTCCAATCGCATTTAAATCTTGCAAAATATTTCAAATTTAATTACTTTGATCATTGGTGTCATCAAATACCAAATATAGTGAAACCAATTTTAATAAGTACATTATACAATATGGTAGTGATGGTAGTATGTATTTATCTAATCTATGTCATTTATTTCGAAAAACTTCATCAAAATCTCGTTAAAGATGTACGTTGTGTAAAAAACAAAAAACATTCAAATACTCTTCCTCTGCTCCAACATATAAAAAGAACAAGGCACACTTACAAAAGTCACTTTATATGAAGTTTTGTGTCTCTATACCCCCCCATTTTACTATAGTACGAGGATTATCAAATGGCCTACCTTCCATTGCGCTTCTGGACTTCCAACGATGGTGACTTTGCGCTCCTGCTGAGCGATGGCGTTCGCGCCGGCTCCGGCCTCGCCCGCCTTATCCTGCTCTAGCGGGGCGATCTTGACCGAAGCGTTGCTAAATCTAATGATGTTGCGGATATGAGATCCCTTCGTACCGATAATAGCACCAACTGCGTTGTTTGGAATGTACAGGTATGTAGTTTCCTAAAACGTAAAATAACATCAAATTAAACACTGAAAACATTGAACATAAATTACAATACTGCAATGACATTAATCGAGTATTAAACATTAAAAATGTCCAACGACCATACAACGTGTTATGTTATCTTATAATACAATAAAAAGTTGAGCATCGTCAAATTAAGGGCATTGAAACATCCGAACACAATTTTAAACATCAGAGCTAATAAGTAACCTGAGAGATGCTGTCGGGGAGACACTAATAAGAGTTTTCGCAATTACTTTCGGTGTATATGTACAGTCTAAACTTTAAAACATGAGGTCGAACATATGAAGAGTGAAGTCATAGATGTGCCAATTACTGTTTGACATGTCAAGGACCCGATAGATACTTCAGAGGTCCAACTCTTTAGAAGGTGGCAGGTGGCACCACGAAGCTACCGAGCAGCTGTCGCGTCTGCTAGCGGTAAACTACCGTAAACCCTTCATTCCTATACTCCAACTGACCTGCGAATCACCAGCTCCCTGTTGCGCGCCACCCTGACCAGCAAGGGGCGCGTAGATAGGCGGCGGGAACGGCGGGGGTGCGCCGCAGAAGCCGCGTCCTGTCGACATCATCGCCATCGGGTGTAAGCCGGGGAACATGATGCTTTGCGGCGCCAGCACCTACAAGAATGAACAGTTGAAGTCAACAAAGAAAAAGTTAAAGTACTAAAAGAAAAAACTTAAAGCCCAGAGGCGCTCGGAAAGTCGGAACAACGAAAGAACTGAGTAAGGCAACTTGCAATAATTTATAAGTTTATCAGCGAAGTTAGAGATTGCAATTGTGGAAAGTAAAATGGAAATCCTCGAAACTATCGAGCAACTTGTCTGTCTATTTTCCTTAAAGGCTACTTATGTACCTGTAAGCTACACATACGGTTGAGTAATGCTAACAAATTTTTATTTAAGATTCCATGTTCCATTAAAAATGATAATATGCAATCATGTGTAGACAGTGTAGAGCACAAGTCAGAACAAATATTTACATTGACAAACCAATCATAAGGCACTTGGTGAGCAATCATTCAATTTAGCTGACACGAGAATAGCTTCAAAGTGGTGTTTGATTGACATTCGGCCACTGCGCCTTTACGCTTGTCAGTCTACAATAACTAGTTGAAACCTGTTGACCCCAGATTTCTAGCACGCTAAGCGCACCTGTGAATATGTCTATTGTCTAGTCTGTCTATACTCTCTCTAGTCTTTAACCTCTACATACATGACATAAATACAATCAGAATTGCGGTGTTGAGCACGTTTCTAAGGTTTTTTGACTGGAGTTGAAAAGATAAAGTCCTGTCCACAAACTGGGCATTTAAAGTACGCTATGTTACCTGCAAATCGCTCTCGTAGCTCTGGCGTAGTTTCGCCGAGATTTGTGACTCTGCCTTGGCCATGTTCTCAATGGTGCCCTTGACGGTGATGATGCGTTCCAAGTTGAAGCTGTTAATGTCATTAATGGACGACACGGTGATCTTAGTATCGGTTTCATGCATTATTCTTTTAATTGTGTTGCCCCCTTTTCCTATGATGCGCCCGATGAGGTTGTTATGAGCCAGTATTTTAAGACTTATTTCACTGTAAATAAAAAAATAGTCGAATTAGTAAACTTCTGAAGTAGATACTCGAGTTATCGGAAGCAATGTTAGCTAATTAGTCTGTCTGGATAAACATTTACATGAACTACTCGATTCATAAAGCAGATTCTCACCCTTTGTTGGTATTATTGGCTTCCTGCTGCATGACTTCCAGTATTCTTTTGCAGGCGTTAGTGCAGTTTTCAGGGTTGCCATAAATGGTGATGGCCTTTTCTAGTGAGCCCACGTTGTCCTTTCGATGTACGTCGACGCGGGCGCGGCTCTGCTGTGTGATGAGACGGATGGTGCTGCCCTGGCGGCCGATGATGGCGCCGACCATGTCGCTCTGGACGAGTAGACGGAGCGGAAAGTCCGTGGGGCGCGCGCCCCCGGGGGCACCGCCGCCCCCGCGGCCGCCGCCCGGCCGCCCGCGCCTGCCGCCGCGCGGTAGACCCTCCGCTGCCTCCACTTTCATCCGGCTGCCCTCCACTTCGTAGCCGTTTAAACCGTTAACAGCCCTGCGAGCATAGAGTCATTTTAAGCATTCTATACGAACATACATAAAGTGAGGTTTGGGTCCTTCTGTCGTTCTTTGTTCTAGGGAAAATTCCTGAAGATTACTCCCACGATTTATGGACAAGAGACCTACAGTAAAGCCATTTTGCAATAATTGCTCCTCTTTCGTATTTCAGTGAAATTCACAAAATACTGAGTACAGTACATACAGTACAGTACATTATTTGTTTTTTCATATAAGTATTAAGTATATATGAAAAACAATTATTGCACAGCACCAAAGAGGTTTGGCTGTGCCTTATAAATTAATAATTATTGTACTTATAAGTACTCATGTAGAGTAATTTTTGCACAAAATGGTGTCAACATTTTAATGATAATATTTTTTTTGAAGATGCTAACTTGTAGGATTGAGTAACAGTATGTAACACGATATGTAACATAATATTATATTTCGAAAATTGTTAAACAGAAATATTGTGGTAATATTTTAAAACAGGCTGTTGAGAATGCAAGACATCATACCAAAATGCAGAATAATATTTTGATTATTAATAATGTGTCTTATTCGTATACTTATTAAGGGCTACAATTAATAGAGAAGAAAGTGCACATGCAGTTTGTCATTGTCCAATTCTATTTTATATAAGGTTCCGGTTAAATTGTTATTTGAGAATTTTGTATGCTCAATGCATCAAGGGATTTCGCCATACGAATCCCAAATTATGTTAATTCTAAACTATGATTGTGGTTTTATTTTATAACCACAATAATAGTTTTGAAAAGGAAGAAAATGAACCATTTAATTAATATAATATACTGATGAATTATTCATTCACACTTTTAAGATAAGAAGAAACGATATGGAAGTAGAAGTGTTAATTACAGTACTTACTTATTGCAAAAATCTATCACATGCCAACTATCAATTAAAAAAGTAAACAATTCTGAAACTTCGTCACTCACGGTGCATGCTATTCACAACTCACACTATTAGGATCGCATAGAAGAAAAGCCACAAAAACTAAGATACCCAGTGTAAAGTAAAGCAGGGTGATAGAAGAGACAGGAGAAGGGGTTGCAGAGTGTACGAAAAGGGGGACATGCACGTCACAGCCTCTAAGCGAAAACCACCAACACCCTATGCCGCGGACACCCGGCCGCTACCCAGTGCGATACTTACTGCTGAGCCTGCTCCGGTGTTTCGAATGTGATGAACACTGCCTGGGTGTTGGCATCGCGCGTGTGCGCTTTGTCACAGTGCTGCACGTTGCCATACTGTGAGAGCAGGGGCTCGATGGTGTCGAAGCGAGCATGGAGAGGGAGGCCACTGATCAGCACCCTCGATGACCGGCTGCGAGAAGCGACATAACCGATAAAACATAAGTCATACAAGTCATACAATCTAGTCGTTACGGGGGATGATATCGTGCGTCGGCTATCGGCCCGAATACTTCCGAAGACATCGTCTGCGCTAAATTATAATCGCACACCGAACCGGAAGGTTCGCGTTCGCAACAAAATGGCGGGTAGAGAGATGACATCATCGGGCCGCACGGCTCCCCCGCCCCGCACCGCGTCGCGGCCCGCATTCACCGGTTGCCGCCATTCACAAATCACAAGTGAGCCCGTAGTGGTTCCGTCGCACTCTCGCGCGCACTCGGCGTGACCCCTCGTAGTGCATTTACCTACATAATTTACTCTCGCACCGCGTCGCGTTACGCGTATTCAGTATTGTAATATTGTTGCTGCCACATTTCTGTACTTTGTGTAAAATTGTCACTTTTTTTTTATTATCTACACCTAGCCAGTGGTATGTCATTGCATACTAGATATTTTGTGCAATATGCCTTGTACGGCTTTATTATTATTTATTATGTTGAGTTAGGCTTCATAATTATGATATTATGACTTTATGAGTGTTATAAGTTACGACGGCCACAATTAATCTTATAAGAAATTATACATAATATACAAGTCTACTCTATGTAGTTAGGTTCTATGTACAAGTTATCAAGACAAGGCTTAATAGGGAAGATGCGATATTTTTATTTTTGTGTTTATTTTAAAGAACCCCATGTAGAATAGACCACAAGCATATTAAAAAAATTTAAACACTGGAATTTACTGCAAAAAATGCGGTTTTAAATTGACAATTTAAATTTTGGCGCCAAAACGGCTATAGTCTGTATGACGTCACTACTGTTTGACAATTATTGACAATGGCCCCACCTGATCAATATATTATATTGTGATTATACCTTAATCTGTGCACCAAAGAGAATATAATCACTACATGCTGTGCGGCCTGATCGTACTTGTCCTCAGTGGCTTTCCCAAAGGCTTTCCTAATTTCGCATTATTTTTCGGCTAAGAAAAGTTCAAGAGATGATGTACTCAGGTCAAAGAAGATTGCAAATCTTCGAATTCACATTGAAAGAGTGATCACAAAACTACACGAATTTGCTTTTCTGAATCATTTGCTGTGCACTTGTCAATTTACAATCACCTTTAATTAAAATGAAATAAAAAACTGTATTTACAAAACGATATAGTTTTATTAACTCAAACATTTTAGAAAATAATGTACATAAACTATCATATCACTTCAATAAACATCTATATCTCTTACGGGTTAGACAGTACCTAAGTTTATAAGACCCAAAGGCCACATTTAGCATTTTGTGGTGTATATATAATTGGAAAATGAAACCAGAATAGTGATGGGTTGCTACCACATCGTCTATTTACACATTCATTACCACCACTATTTTCTAATAGTTCCCAGCGATGCCGCCCTATAAAAAACGCAAACATGCTAGGTGTGCTCTCGGCACTGCAGGATGAAATTACGTAGCATGCTAGGCGTGTTCACTGGCACTGTAAAGAGGTAATATCATAATTTAGACTTCTTCCAATATCATGTGACGGACGTAATCGGAGGCTCCTTTTGCAGGACCTCGCATTTGCAGGCCTGAACCGAGCCTTGCGTTTCATTTATAATAGCTATAACACGATACCGTAACCTCCTTTACGTACTTTGTGTTCTGGGGTAACTCGAATGGTAACTCGACTTTTTATTGTATGTAAATTGTAAGTACATGTTTCTCCTCTTTTGAGTTGAACATTCAGATGGCATTGTGCTATAAGATTCTCTTGCTGAGCTGAAAATATAAAATAACTGCTATATGTATATAGAAGCCGCCGCGCTGAATGAAGGTAAATAAATGAAAATTTGTAAATGATATTAAGTACATAATATTTTAGTCCCTCTCATTTCTACACTGGAACTACTCTGCACTTTCGACAAAAAATGTTAAGTACTACAATGTCAACAGTGACTTTGGAAGATATCTATAAAACGTAGTGATTACATTCTCTTTGGATTTGTAGAGTCTGCTTAGATAAACCCAGCTTCCATTTTTATTGGAAAAATGCAATTAAACTTTCGTGAACCTTAACCTCTCAAAAAGTTGTCAAACATAATAAGTACTACTCGACCAAGCCAACTAGTCGACTGTCAAATCATGCTCTCTCGCTCTTATGCATTGTTAGCGAAGTGGGTAAGTGCGAGAGAGCAAGCTTTGACATTCGTCTAGTTGGCTTGGTCGAGTAGTATGTATTATATTTCTCTATGATTGTCAAAAGCACGTGTGACGTCACTGAACGCTGATTGGTGTTTTGAAATACGTTCCGTTTCAAGCTACTTTTAATTCATATTTTTTGTAAAAAAACAATATTTTATAAAATAATAACCTTACAGTGGCATTTCTTTTATATTTTTTTAACATTTTAATAGCAAAATTTTCATAAATATTGTATTTGCATGTTCCCTATTATTGAATGACGGGGCTCGAGGTGGGCTTTCGGGGCGGAGCATGTTTCAGACAGTTTATATGTCAGAAATCAGAATATTTTCTGCTGGATTTATGATATTTTATAAATGTCTACGGTTCAAACAACAGCACGAGCCACAAATCTCCATTATAACAAACTGTGACAGTGTCATAGTTAACTATTAAGTCTAGTTTAAAGTTTTACAAAACAGGTATATTAGAGGAAATAGTGAACCTCGTGAGGTGAGCATAGCACTCCTCATAGCCCATAGGGGAACAAGTGAAACAACGTCTTCAGTCCTCACCTCATTTCCAAATCCAAGAGACCCGCATAACGTGTAAATTAGGTCACAGCGCCCCGGGGCCCGTATTGCACGGTGCACCTCACAAGTCAGAATAATATCGAAAACTTGACGACCCAACAGTTTTGGGGAATAAAGGTTATTGTCATTAAGTTATAAGTATGTACTACGTACTACCAGAGACCAGACATACGTACTACGTAGTATTTATGGCTATTGTGGAATGTGGAGTTTACAGTCCAGGTTGATAAGTGCAGAGCGAGCTGCCAAATTTTGCTGTGTTTTCTAATAAGTAATAAGCAGAGGCGTGCAGAGGTTTTTGAGATAGGGTAAGCAGCGGTATCGGTTTAGTAGTTTTGGCGTGAAAGCAAAACAGACAGACAAACGGACAAAAAGAGATATTTTCGCATAAATTGTAATATTAGTGTGGATATAAATTAAAAACTATGTTTTCTAAACTATTATAATATATGAGTACGTTCTGTTATGAAGAAACAAAAAAACGCCATCTGTTGTCACGTGTTGGAACTACAATGAAAGTTCATTTGCGTTCACATGTGTGCTAAGCTAAAATAAATAAAAACGCCATAGATGGCGTATGGCGTAATATAGATTGTTATATATTAGAAATGCAATGTGAATTCATTTTCATCGATATTTCCATGGAAATTAGATACATAGTATATTTTTGTCTTATAAAAATGTAGCCTATGTCCTTTCTCAGGCTCTAGACTAACTGTGTACAAAATTTTATTACAATCGGTTCATTAGTTTTGGCGTGAAAGCGAGACAGACAGACAGAGATAATTTCGCATTTAATATAAAGTATATAATATTATAAAATGATAAAATAAATAAGTACATGAATATGAATAACATGAAACTTTCGAGTTACTTACATTTCATTTTTGTTGCTGGTTTAATTGTTGTAACTCAGGTACACGTACCTACCTTTCGACACAAATCACAATTAGAATCTTTTCACTGAATGACAATTGTGAAAACTTGTTTTTTTTAATTTTTAATAAACACACATTTTCAACACAAACCTCACAGTCAAATAACATTTTTAAGAAATCAAAAAACGCACTTAATATAGAAATTAGAAACTCAGTAATAACTAATATCTAATAAACTGTTAAATGTACAAACTTTTAAATGTTAAAATAATAAAAATCTTCTAAGAAAACTATAAATATACTGGCGCAAACAAAAATAATATGTTACAGTGCTCATCACATGAAAAAATGGCCTCCCAAAATACAAAACACTTCTGTAATGTAAACAAATATAAACCGTACTAAACAAAAATGCATTATGTGCATATGTGATTAATTAGATTTCCGTCTATTATTTTTACTCGGATTATAGGCAACGAACATATCCGATTACTTCCGAAGCGCTCGGCTAAGCTCGGAAACCATGCGGCAGGACCTGGCCAAGTAAATCGCACACGCACACACGTTTGCGAACAGTGTACGAATACGAAAATCTTAACTCACACATATAGGCGGGGTCTGCGAGACATCGAGTGCCTGTAACCACAGATATGTAGTATAATATTGGTGCGTACCTTCGCGCGGCGCGCCTAGTTACCACTTACCGACTTATGTTTATGTAGTTTTGCAAATCAATTGGTGCTATTTTATAAATGTAGGCGTTAATGTGTATTCATATTTTTACTATTAATAATAATTAAAGTCATCTAAAACGTACGAAAGTCAAATTAAAATATGTGTATAGCAAGTATTTATCATTAGGTAAGCAGTGCTTTTATGCCTTTATGGTACGCACGTCCATAGTAATAAGTATTACGATCCCGGAAGACGATTAACTCAAATGAAATTGAGATTTATTTAATCATTGTATACGGAAAACACGATTCACTTATTTTGACTCGATAGTTATATTTTTCGAAATTATGAATATTTCTAGGCTTTTCAACAAATATCTGTTACACTTATTGAGCTACTATCATTAAATAACTTGCACTACTACAATCACACACTTTATAAAATAATAACTAAAGGAAATATTAGTATTGTATTTAGTTTTTAAGTAATCATCAAAAACATTTTTAGGACTTACGACTTTTACTTTCATGCTATTATAATGCGGGAACCGTTACGCGATATTGTTCACTATTAGCTGCAGCGCAAATTACAATTCATGCGGGCACGATTCGTGGAATCATTACCTATATTATCACGATTGGAGGATAGCGGGGTGTGTAGGCGGGGCTAGCGTGCTATATTTTGACAGCCCGGTCTTAATGTACCTAGTATTATAGTCCACTTAAAAAGGCAGGTGTAGAGTGCGTGAGCTGCAACCTAAGCAATTTCTTCAGAAATGTGTTTAGGATGCCTAGAAGATAAACATACTAAAAGTCTCCGCCCCTAGGGGGTGAGCCGGGGTGGGGGGAGGGGGTTAAAGTTCCCGTTTTTGAGTTTTTATTTTATGAAATCTATCAGGATTTTTGAAGACAGTAAATGAAAGAATTATAGCTTATTTTATAGCATTTCATAGAACATAAAAAACTTTTGTTTTTTTTTTTGTTTTTAAAAAAATCATTGGCTTTTCTGGCAAAAAATCTTTACTTCGTTTTATAAAACCGAAAATTTCATTCGAATGAGAGAAAATCTTTTACATTTTTATTGCTAATAGTCAAATTAATAATAATGAATTTTATTCGTTACTTAGTATTGAGTATTTTTAACTAAAATACATTTTTTTGTCTTTCTTCGTTAAGGGCCCTATGTTCTTTGGGATTTCGTTTTTTTCTGGTATCTATCTTACTAGAAAATCTCTGAAATGTATTTAACACTGCATATTCTAGGCGCAGTAGATAGATTTCATGTCAAAAAACCCTGGAGACCACGCCAAAACCAGAAGAATAATCTGGTCGAATCAACCCAATATTAAGTCGATGCAACTAGTAAAAAGGCTCCAGGAGAGCAACCAGTATATAGAAACCGACCAAACCGTGCAGAGGGGTTTCCATCAAGTTAGTCCTTATGATGATAAAACATTTTGTATTCCAGCATTGAAATGTGGAAAATGCGGAAGGTTGCTGTTTCATGAGTTTGGGAGATTAATAATGGTAAAACCTAATGGGACGAATAATGGCTCTGGAGAGCCATTATTCGTCCCATTCCCATCCATCCCAGAGCTGGTAGAAGATGGTAAACTCACCGCGGAATTATCGGAATAAGTGATTATAGTAAATCGAGATGAAATTCAAGCCAGGATTTTCATCAGCACCAGCATCAGAGACAATTTCTTAGTGATACCATGGTCAATCTCACAAACTCATGAAAAAGCAACCTTCCGCATTTTCCACATTTCAATGCTGGATTACAAAATGTTTTGACGTCTTAAGGACCAACTTAATGGAAACTCCTCTGCACGGTATGGTCGGTTTCTAGAGACTGGTTGCTCTCCTGGAGCCTTTTTACTAGTTGCATCGACTAATATTGGGTTGATTCGACCAGAGTATTCTGGTTTTGCCCTGGTCTTCAGGGTTTTCTGACATGAAATATATCTACTGCGACTAAAATATGCAGAGTTAAATACATTTCAGAGATTTTCTAATAAGATAGATACCAGAAAAAAACGAAATCACAAAGAACATAGGGCCTTTACCGAAGAAAGACTAAAAAATGTATTTTAGGAAAAAATACTGAATACTACGTAAGGAATAAAATTCATTATTATTAATTTGACTATTAGCAATAAAAATGTAAAAGATTTTCTCTCATTCGAATGAAATTTTCGGTTTTATAAAACGAAGTAAAGATTTTTTGCCATATAACTTTTCTGTGCCCATAGAAAAGCCAATGATTTTTTCTTAAAAACAAAAAAAAACGGAAAGTTTTTTATGTTCTATGAAATGCTATAAAATAAGCTATAATTCTTTCATTTACTGTCTTCAAAAATCCTGATAGATTTCATAAAATACAATTGTCCCTAGACTAAGTTGATGTGTGTTTTTGAAAATTGACCACTTTAGAAGCTCATAGCATGGCAATGATTGGAGATAGATACATAGTGTAAATGACATAATTGTAGTAAATTTTATTAGCTTTTATTATGTAGAAGACACTTTTTGTGAACCTTGGAAAAACCGTAAGACGGTTGGAGAGTAGTGTTGTAACATCGAAATTGATTACTCGAACAAATCGATTGTAAGGGTTTCGATGAATTAAAAAAATCGATTTTCATAAAAAATGGGTTAAAAAAATGCACAACGTTAATAATCAAGTTTTCACTTCTGCCGGCACTCCCGGAGTGCAACCCGTTTTTTTTTTTAAATACGCAAAAATGACACTCTGTTTGCAATTTAGATGTCTAAAGTATAATTTACACAGAGCCAGTACTGGCTGCCAATAAGACTGGCAGCCAGTATTGGCTTGGCATATGCCGCGTGTGAACAGTTTGGCCTGGCTTGAAAAACTGTTCACACGCGGCATATACCAAGCTGCCAGTCTTATTGGCAGCCAGTACTGGCTCTGTGTAAATTATACTTAAGGCGTCTATTAAGTATAATTTACACAGAGCCAGTACTGGCTGCCAATAAGACTGGCAGCCAGTATTGGCTTGACATATGCCGCGTGTGAACAGTTTGGCCTGGCTTGAAAAACTGTTCACACAGTTTCGATGATTCCTTGTTTTCTTTAAGCTGAAATTTACTTTCAGATACTTTTTTTGTTGTGATGAGAGATGCCTTCAAATGTATGAAAACGATAAGACGTAGTTAACACAGAAATAAAGTCTTAAGAATCATGTTGTTCATGAGCCAGGACTATAACAGGCTAGTAAACGTTTATAACCACGGAAAAGGGCCCATTTTATACGTATACTTTTGCTAATAATACACTCATAGTAGACTTGCCTAGCACTACTTAGACCAATAATACACTTATTGTTTGACTATGTACGCAGAACTATTTGCTCCCGTGAAATTCACTATGAGCATTTAATAGAACCAGGCAGGCCTGTTACGTACTCCACGCTTCTATCACTAGCTACTTACTTTAAACATTTGTGAATTGTATTGTGAGGTTGATGAAAAAAATAAAAAATAAATGAAAGGTAAGTTAATCTATATTAAATGAAATGTATTAACAAGTAAGTATTTCGCACGTGTACGTGCATACATGTTTGAACGGCAAACGCGCAAGTATTTCCATTAAAGTATATTGTGTTTTACATCTCAATTTTTGTTCGCCCATTGATCACGGCGTATTTACTAAGTTGTGCTTAAAAATAATATTATTCCTAACAGCATTCAAAATGGCCTTGAAGGTGCGATAAATTTTTTGAACGGCAAACGCGCAATTATTTCCGTTGAAGTATATTGTGTTTTACATCTCAATTTTTATTCGCCCATTGAACACGGCGTATTTACTAAGTTGTGCTTAAAAATAATATTATGTAGTCCTAACAGCATTCAAAATGGCCTGAACGGAAGGTGCGATAAATTTTTAAAAGCTCAGATGGACATCACGAAGAATACTTTGGACACTAATAAATAGTTTTCAAGAAACCTTTATATAGTAATTAAGACTATAACAACACTCGAGAGCCCGCAATAATACCAACTACTGTAGAACTAAGTAATTCACTTATAATTGGCACATCAAGTAACAAGGTCAAAAGGTACTAATTTCGTTCTATTAATTACTATTACTGGCGTATGACCTTATAGCGGATTTATAATTACTACTGGAGCAAGTCTTCTCAAGTACCTATATTTACACCGGTGAAACACTTGTATAGGCCATCTTAGCCTTTACTGCGCCTATAATATCGTTTTAGAACAGGTCTACTACAAACCCAAACAAACTCCGTGTAACCTGTTATAAGCTTAGTAGTAAAACCTGGAACCATTAAGAAAGAGTTACAAGTGCTGCAAGCCTATAAACTGTGCACTATAGGAGAACTTTGTTACTTGGGTGATACAGTAATCAATGTCTGAAGTCCATTTATAAAGTCTTGAATTTAGCATTATTTTCGATATTGTCACTTTGATTAAACAATCTTTATTCGATTAAAATATCTGACATCACAGAAACTATTAAAAAAATGTAGGTAAAAATGATTAAAACGCAGCATTTTCCTCTTATCAGTAGACACTTTTGACTTAACAATATCTTTATTGAAATGACTAGAGGACCTTTTCGCTTAACCGCCATAGCTTAACTTTTTAGAGAAAGCAAAAATTGCTGATGCGCCATAGTAAACAATACGAGCTAACGGAATAGTCGCTAAAGTGTTATTCATGCTCCAAATAAGTAATTGAAAAATAACTTAAACAACATAGGTGTAAAAAAGACCGTTTTGAGCGTCGTTCAGCGAAAAGATTTATAAAATAATACCAATTTTCATTTTGCTAACTGACCACAAAATTACTCTGATTGCTTTGAAACCCCGATCATTCGACGCAGAAAAATCTGCTGATTCCAAATATATGTATAACTCTATATGAGCAAAATGGCGCTTCAGCGACTTTTCCTTTCCAGTGACGATATATTTTTGCAAAATGTCTTAAGTAACTAGTAAGTACCTAATACCTAGTGTCCGACAGAAGCTTCGGCTTCGGCTTCGGCCGCCTTCGGCCAAAAAAACATCTTCGGCAAAACCTTCGGCTTCGGCCTAAAACCCGGCCGAAGCCGAAGGTTTCGCCGAAGGTCCGAGCAACCGCCGAAATTGAACGAACTGTTACGAAAGACTGAGTGAGTCGTGAGAGAGCGACGGACAGGTCTTGTATGCAGAGGCTGCTGGGAGTCACTGTCAAATACAAAAAAATAAACACTAACTTATTAATAAATAATTTTATTATTAATAATAAGAAGTTAGTGTTTGTTTATTTTATTTATTAGTCTAGTTTCGTTCTAGTCGAGTAAAACAAAGACTGACCGATTGGTCTAATTATTGTTGTTTGTGAAATAATAAAGAAATTATTATTTTTTACGATATAATCTATACCTATATATAAAACTCAAAGGCGACTGACTGACATGGTGATCTATCAACGCACAGCCCAAACCACTGGACGGATCGGGCTGAAATTTGGCATGCAGGTAGATGTTATGACGTAGGCATCCGCTAAGAGAGGATTTTGATAAATTCCAACCCCAAGGGGTTAAAATAGAGGATGAAAGTTTGTATATAATAATACTTCTTAACGCGAGCGAAGCCGCGGGCAAAAGCTCGTTAATAAATAAATCACAAACTTTTATTACCAATTACCATCTCTAAATCAACTTCTTTATGAGACACTCAATAATAGAGGTGTTTTGAAATAATTTTAATATTAATAATAATTGTAGCTGACGACCTCTGTGGCTCAGTGGTGAGCGCGTTGGTAGCTCAAGCCGGGGGTCGCGGGTTCGAATCCCGCCGACGGAACAAAAAGTTTTCAATGTTCCTGGGTCTGGATGTGTATTAAATATGTGTATGATATAATAAAAATCTTAAATATATGTATAGTATAAAAGTATTAAATATATTTCCGTTGTCTGGTACCTGTAACACAAGTCCTTTAGGTACTTAGCACGGGGCCAGACTGACGTGGTGTGAAGCGTCCATAGATATTATTATTATTATTATTATTATTATAGCTTGTAGACAATATTAAACAAAATTAATTACTAAAAGTCAAGAGATTAAGATCATAAACCTTCGGCTTCGGCCGAAGGTTGTGGCGATTGCCGATTAATCGGCTTCGGCTTCGGCCAAAAATAGACCTTCGGTCGGAGCCGTCGGACACTAAAATACATAATAAGTATAATACTGTAATTGGGATAACTTTATAATAATATAATATAAAATGTTTCTGTTGAGACTTGAGATTAAGTACTACACAATATAATATTATTATAATATAATTTACTAGTTATGACTTATGAATTATTGTGATAAAGATAAACTAATGTCCGGTCGTCGACAAGTGGTAGCTCCACTTGTCGACCTTATTCCTATTATGATAAAGTTCAAAAGTGGTAAAGCTGGCTTATCGCCTAATAGGCGTCTGTACTCCGTACGTTATAACAATACAAACGATAATACATAAAAAGATTCGGTGAATGGCTTGATAAAGAATTTTAATTTTTAAACATTACGGTTTCTTTCTCTTTCGCACAATCCCGCAATCTCGCTCTAGAATCTAGATAGTGTACTCTTGATTACTTGTTACATCGTGTAGTACGCGAGTCGCGAGTTCGCCGTTCGCGACTGGCGTGAGTGGCGGATGGCCGACCGCGAGACTGCTGCAGAGTGCAGGCCTGCAGGGGCATTATGACTTACAAGTTTGTTGCTAATAGGAACATTCAATATTACATAATAATTACGTACTTAATATCATAACGCATGTAGCAATACTCGATATCGATGCATTTAAATATTATGTATTAGAGCCGGAACGTCATTTGGGTTTTATCAGCAAACGCTTGGCTTTTATTATAGTGAGTCACGAATTCCGGGCCGCGCTGCCGCCGCCGCCGGCGCCGCCATCTTACTTTACGCACCACGTGCTTATAAGCAACTCAATTTGCCACCAACAAAATATTACTATGTTACTGACAGGGAAGTGCAATCGAAAAACTAGCGATACGCTACCATACCTCCTAACTAGCTAACGTCAAACTCGTCTCTTCAGAAACTCCGCTTATAAAATCCAAAACAGACTAATGTTTACGATAGGGGGTGTATTCTTTTGATTATTACCTGCGGTATTTTGCCATTGAATCCATTGAGCAGTTTCAAAAACGGGCACAACTTTCGAGACTGGCACTAGCGGCTAAAATTGATATCACGTCGACGGGCTACGTCGGATTCGGTGAGGAAAAGTTGTGCGTGGAAACTAAAGCGAGTTGAACAGGATTTGAAATGAAACCGGGGAAAAGGGGGCGCAGATAATGGCGAAACGCGGAGTTACAGTGGCGCCAGCGCGAACTGCGACGAGTGACTGAACGCTCAACGCGCGCGGTGCGGGCTGCGGCGCGGCGGGGGCCGGGCGCCGGCTCGGAGCGGGCCTCGCCGCGCGCCATCACACCGGCATGCGATGCAAAACGACCGCTCGCCGCCCGCGCCCGCCGCCCGCGCGGCCCACCCGCACCGCAACCTACTGATAAAAACCACGGTAACAATCCATTCACCCCACTCACTCTAATTACTCTGCAACTTTCAAGGACAAACTTCTCGACGGCGCGGTACTCACTATTCACTGATATTCAATTAACGTACTACTACAGGGCTATGATCATAATAATATTGTATTGAGTTAAAAACAATACAGCTATATAATATTTCTTGATAAAATTCCGCAAGTTATTATTTTTTTAATTTACTTATTAAATAATAATACTATCATCTGTGTTCAGATTTGTCCACGGACCACGGCCGACGCCTTGCCGACGCCCGACATTGAACTTGGCATCACATTATGACGTGAATCGTGAACGTGATGCTGAGACTGCTATATTCTTTGTTCATTTATATCAAGTAAGAAATTATACTTATTTACTTAACCGATTCAATGCGGCGCACATTTTCAAAGACTTTCAGTCGTGGCGGCATACAATTTTCTCGTGACACGTTAGCCGTGTCATACGCCATACAAGTAGACACGGCTATCGTGTCACCCGCCACGTTCAAAAAGGTTTATTGTTTTTTTTTTGTTTTTTCGCTTGTATTAACTTGCTTTATTTGGTTGAGCCCAAATCATTGATGTTAAGGGGCCGGGTACCCTCGAAATTCTCATACATACGTAATTCCAAAATCATTTTCTCATACGAAAATATTTAACATGTTTGAGTTGTTATTCAGTTTAAAATAGTAATTATCTAGGTTCCTGCACAAAAATTTACTTCAAAATATTTTAACATTAAAAAAAATTTTTTTGTTTTTAATTTTTTTTTAGTAAATTTAGTACTTAATATTTTAACACAAAAAAATAGAGTAAAACACTAAAAATATATAAATAAATAGTAAATTTACTACAAAATATTTAAATACTAAAAAATATTTTTTAGAGTTTAAATATTTTGTAGTAAATTAACTATTTATTTATATATATTTTTAGTATTTTACTCTATTTTTTTGTGTTTAAATATTTAGTAGTAAATTTACTAAAAAAAATTTTAAAGCAAAAAAAAATTGTGTTTAAATATTTTGAAGTAAATTTTTGTGCAGGAACCTAGGTAATTACTATTTTAAACTGAAAAACAACTCAAACATGTTAAATATTTTCGTATGAGAAAATGATTTTGGAATTACGTATGTATGAGAAATTCCAAGTGTACCCGGCCTCTTAACGGAAGGCTACATTGTTTTGAGTTGATTTCGAGTAGTTTTACTAAGTGGCAGGTAAGCTATTTTTTTATTCAGATGTTGCAAACCTTTTGTAGGTTTTGAAGTTAGAAAAATGAGTATATTAAATAGATCTGGGTTTCCGATGTAAATTATACGTTCGTAGATAAATTTAAAGAAGTTCGTTGTTAAGTTTTTTTAACCGACTTCCAAAAAGGAGGAGGTTATACGTTCGGCTGTGGATATTTTTTTTGTGTCTTCAACGATTACTCCGCCGTTTGTGAACCGATTTTCAAAATTTTTCTTTTGTTGTATAGGGTATTTGTTCCGATTGATGCGGTTCCGAGTTGGTACCATGTTCACAATAGTGGTGGTCTGATGATGGGAACCATGAGGCTAAAAAAGGAGACAGCCCCTACTTTTTTCATTTCACAAAATATTCAGAAACGAAGCCTATAGGCTTATTTTACGTGGAAAATTAAGACGGTTTTGTTCAGAGTAGAACCTTCTAAAGTGCAATTTGAGGGAGATACAATCGCTTTCTAAATGACATGGCTCACGCCACACGTTAAAAACCCATAAGACGCGGCTGCCGTGTAATACGAAATGAATGCACCTTTAAAAAAGGTTGGTGGCCTCTACTTTTTTGCAATTCACAGAATATTCAGAGGCGAAGCCTATAGGCTTGTTCTACGTGGAAAATAAGGATGATTTTGTTCAGAGTAGAACCTTTTCAAAGTGTAATTTGAGGGAGATACAATCGTTTTCCAAATGACACGGCTCACGTGTCATACGCCACACGTTAAAAACATGTATGACACGGCTCCCGTGTCATCCGCACTGAATCGGTTAATATTATTAAATTCTGCAAAATAATATTTACTTATACAATTTATTTTTTCAACAAGTACGTACCAAGGATGTCATACATAACTCATAAATCATAATATAGCATATTTTAGCAAAAGCTTGGCTCAAAACTCCCAACAAATATTATTGTTCCAAAACGGGATCACGGGAAATCCATCCCAAAGGGGCAAAGTAATAAAATAAATAAAATGTTAACTAAAAAGAACGAAACAAGACCTAATTCTGCCGGAGGCATCGAATCCATGTTTTAATTGATACGACTCTTGCTTACGAGTTTCATGCCAGGATAAATAGAAGGTTACATAGCAAAATGTAGAAGAAGAAAGTGGATAATAAAATGCAGTCGGAGGCATGTCGCACCAAGTTTAACATTAATTCATAAATCATAAAATATTATGCCTCCGACTGCATTTTATTATCCACTTTCTTCTTCTACATTTTGTTATGTAACCTTCTATTTATCCTGGCATGAAACTCGTAAGCAAGAGTCGTATCAATAATTAAAACATGGATTCGATGCCTCCGGCAGAATTAGGTCTTGTTTCGTTCTTTTTAGTTAACATTTTTTGCAGTCGGGTTTTTTGATTTTTAATTTATTTATTTTATTTGTGACTTTTTAGTTGTAGTCATCTAACCATTTCGACAATCAATCTAATAAAAAATTGAAAAACTACCGTGCTGATATAACCATAATATTATATCGTAGGTACACTTAGAAAAGTGTACCTACAACACGTTATAATAGGTACATAGGTTTGGTACTGTTTCAATGTATGTTTCTAGTTTTAAGTACCAAATCATTGGGTTTTTTTAATACTTTGTCATTGAATTTTCATCTTGTTTCAGTAATGTCAGTTAATTTTTAATTAATATTGGATTTATCCATGCAGGCGGATTTTGGTTTTTTCTCATTTTATTACTAGCGGTCGGCCGCGGCTCCGCCCGCGTGGATGTCGGTGAGCTCTGCAAAAAGCATACCCAGGAAAGACTCGGTCAGCAAAATGATTCCCAGGTCAATTCACAGACTCCGACACTAACATCGACGACGCAGTCATTATATACGCAGGCTGCACCCTGCACAGATTGTCTTCCTCCCGCACGCGCACCCGCCTTGGTGCGGGTTTAACTATTTATTATATTTTATTATATTTTAATTTCGCCATAATTTCAAAAATCAAATGTCCAATTTTATTCATTCACAGACCAAATATTATCTACATAAACTGTACTTAGTAATGGAATAATTTGTTTTGATAAGGATTAAAAGAATGAATAAAATAAACGGGTTTAAATGTAGTCCAAAAAAATTTCAAGATTTTTAAATAAAAAAATGGTTATTGTGCCTCACTCGACATAGATAGGTATAGTGTGTCGCGGACTTTTTTGTAGATATTTGTAAGTTCTACAATTACTTAGAATTTTATGGTTCTATCTTTTATAGTTTAGGCAGCGTACGTAAAATAAGTAACTTTTCTGGTTGATTTTTTACACCTTGCGTCCGAAGAACCCAAATATCTTACGGAACCTTATTTTTTCCAAAATAAAATTCAGCCTATGTTCAGCAAAAATAATGTAGAATTCCAATGGTAAAAGAATTTTTCAAATCGGTCCAGGAGTTTCCGAGCCCAACAAACAAAAAATCAAATCTTTCCTCTTTGTACTATTAGTGTAGATTTATCGTTCGATTTAATATTAAAACTGCAAGTTATATACATATTTAAAATCAGTGTTTAAAATTCTTTATTTTGATATCCCACTCGATATGCTTGGTAAATTTTTATTTTTGTTTACCTCACGATATGGCGTCAAACATTTTGGTTTTTCTTAATGTCACCTATCTAAGAACACTCGGGCTATTAAGACAAATCTAACGATACCTCAAATGTGAAAATCCGTTTAGCCGTTCTGAAGATACGAGGTAATAAAGAATATTACATACATAGAAGATACGCGCTAAACACATAACCCTCCTGGCAGTCGGGTAAAAAGGTGCAAAGCGACGTCTATTTTTAGCGCGATAACCGCTTCAGAGCCTTTTAAATTTTCATGTTCGTAACAGGGTTGTGGGAAGTTCGAAAATATCCTAGAAAATTTCGTGCATGATGGTATAAGTAATTCAAACCCTCAAAACATAGATGAACTCCAGAAAATGTAGCAGGTGTCACGAGGGAGTAAGAATAAGAAGAAGGGAGCTGCTAGAAAGATAGCTCCCAAGAAAAAGAAGAAAAAGCTGCGTCCGCCCAGGACCGCTGCCATCTCGCTTACACTGGAGAAGGAGGTAGAGTGTAGACCAGAGCGTGACGTACGCATCTGTTTTAGAAGAGGCGAATAAGGATCGACCTTATTGAAGTAGGAATCTACATGAGAAATAAGGTTCGATTCCGGCGCGCGAAGACGGGTGCTCGGATCCTGGAGGTGACCGGAGAGGACGCCCAGCAGAAGGCGGACGCCCTTGCAAATAGAATGCGGGACGTCCTTAACAGAGACGTGGTAAGGATAGCTCGTCCTATGAAGAGAGCGGAGTACTTGGTGTCCGGAATGGACGACACGACGACCGCCGCCGATGTCACCAATGCGGCGGCTAAAGAAGGAGGTTGCCCGGCCACCGACATCCGGTCGTGCAGAATCACGGTAGGACCCCGGGGCGCGCGGAGCGTATGGCTCCACGTCCCCACGGCTGCCGCCAAGAAGCTGGTAGATTCTGGGCGGCTGCAGGTAGGCTGGGTCATGACGAGGGTAGTGCTGCTGGCCGCGAGGCCAATGCGGTGCTACCGTTGTCTAAACACGGGCCACTAGCGCCGAACTGCCAGTCTCCGGTGGACTGTAGCGGGAATTGTTTCCGCGGCTGCGATAAGCCGGGGCACAAGGCCGCCGACTGTGCGGAACTGTAACCACGTGCTGTGGACTAACGGCTGCATAACAGTGGCCAGCAAGTCACCCAGCACGAGGAAGAAGCGCAGGGTTCCCTCCAACGGCCGGCCGCGTAAGCGGCCTGGAGCCGACCAGGCGGGGGCGAGTCAAAACGCCCCCACCATGGAGGTGGAAGCCTAGGCCTGTGGTAACCAACCGGTAGGGGGATCACCGCCCACAACATAGGCCCCGAGGAGAAAGGCTCCCCCGGTGCCCGGGGAGCCTCTCGATACAGATAGGCGGCGGCTAAGACTGCAGCAGACAAAGAGATGCTGGAAGCGGCAAGCGCTGCGGAGGACGCGGTGCGATTTCGATCCCGCTCCTCCGCGTGTAGCGTTGACGAGGGCACGGGGGGGTTTTAGTCGGTAAACCACTGCGGAGGGAGTCCGAGATACCCCTGCCACTTCCCCCGAGGGGCGGGGGATGCGTAATGCATTTCCCCTCCTCAAAAAAAGGCAGTAGGTACTAGTAGGCACTACCGAGTACACCGACCCCCAAGTTAAAGTGAAACAGACAAATTATTATTAATTACTAGCTGTCCCGGCAAACGTTGCTTTGCCATAATATTATAAAGTATTTCGCCCATATTATTTTATTGAAGTGACTAAATAAGTATGTCGCCATGGCAACATCGATCGCTATCTCGTTGCACAAATAATGGTCGCCGTCAGTCTCAGATTGTAATAATTTACTATTATTTATTCAACAAATGCACTTATCAATATATAAAGTACCCAGTAGCCGATTCTCAGACCTACTGAATATGCATATAAAATTTGGTAAAAATCAGTAAAGCCGTTTCAGAGGAGTTCGCGGACTAACAGAATTTTATATATAAGATAATATAATTACATAATAATATAATAATATACGAAAAAGCCACAGACGTAGATCTTGATCTATGCTGTGGAAAAAGCGCTTTATAGTGTTTTTAGGGTTTCGTACCCAAAGGGTGAAAACGGGACCCTGTTACTAAGACTTCGTTGTCTGTCCGTCTGTATGTCTCCAGGCTGTAACTCAAGAACGGTAATAGCTAGAGGGGTCGCCAATTAGTTTCGCTCGGGGTCCATATTAAGAAATGAAATAACCTTCAGGGTCCGCACATAAAAAAAAAATTAACGGTAATAATTAGTCCATTGAAATGTTACATTTGCTTTGCATTTATTAGAGGACGCAATTTTATTTTTGGAATATGTTGGGGGGCTCAATAGAAGCTTAACCTCAAGTTTGTGGGGTCGCCACTCTTGTCCCCCGGCCGCCATCTTGAAAAAAGGGACTGACAACAATATTTTCGTGATATCTCGGAAACTATAAGTCTTACAGAAAATTTTTAAGAACATAATTTGTTGCAAATTATTTTGCCTACAAATGGGCCATTCCGCTACAGAGAAAATTAACGAGAATTTTTAAAATGTGTTATTAGTTACATTTTTCAATTGGAATATACGTAAGAAGATGTGTATTTACTAACAAAACAACTTTTATCGGTAAAAAATGGAATTCGAATAATTTAGAGCGTTTTTAAGCATTATTATCTAAGGGACGCGATGTTTTTTCCCATATTTTTTAATTAAAATACCATAATATATTTCAAATTAATGTTTAGTTGTAGTATAGTTATACAGCAATACGTCGAAATTTTTTGTATAAATTACACTATTCAACCGTTTTTAGTGATTTAGAAGATTAATTTTGTCAGGCTAATAAACAACTGAAAATTAAAAAAAAACTACGCAGTTTTATTACAAATTACTAGTATAATTATATATTCCATATCGAAAATTTTAAAATTTGTTAGAGAATTACGATTTAATTCACCTTTAAGAGATTAGAAAATTTTGATGTTGCACCCGCGATCCTAGAAATGGTTAATAATTTCTAGTACTTATTACTATAATTACTTTTATTTTGTTGCATAGTTTCTTTGTTTTATGCTCTTTTGAAATATAGGCAAGTTATTTTGTAAAAGTTTCGCAATAACCAGTACTCACATATGAACTCATCACAGTTCTTAATGGAGGGTCAAATTGGTTGCACCCGCGATGGCACTTCAGACCTGTTTGTGGCCCTTCATACATTTGATGAAGGTTTTCATTTATAAATCATTGTTAAACTAGTTAAAATGTATCCCTTCACGGGATATTTTATTAATAAATATGCTTCATTTTGCCTGTAGGAAGCTTTAAGTCATGGACGTGCGTACCATAAAGGCATAAAAGCACTGCTTACCTAATGATAAATACTTGCTATACACATATTTTAATTTAACTTTCGTACGTTTTAGATGACTTTAATTATTATTAATAGTAAAAATATGAATACACATTAACGCCTACATTTATAAAATAGCACCAATTGATATGCAAAACTACATAAACATAAGTCGGTAAATGGTAACTAGGCGCGCCGCGCGAAGGTACGCACCAATATTATACTACATATCTGTGGTTACAGGCACTCGATGTCTCGCAGACCCCGCCTATATGTGTGAGTTAAGATTTTCGTATTCGTACACTGTTCGCAAACGTGTGTGCGTGTGCGATTTACTTGGCCAGGTCCTGCCGCATGGTTTCCGAATGGCGCGTTCGGAAGTAATCGGATATGTTCGTTGCCTATAATCCGAGTAAAAATAATAGACGGAAATCTAATTAATCACATATGCACATAATGCATTTTTGTTTAGTACGGTTTATATTTGTTTACATTACAGAAGTGTTTTGTATTTTGGGAGGCCATTTTTTCATGTGATGAGCACTGTAACACATTATTTTTGTTTGCGCCAGTATATTTATAGTTTTCTTAGAAGATTTTTATTATTTTAACATTTAAAAGTTTGTACATTTAACAGTTTATTAGATATTAGTTATTACTGAGTTTCTAATTTCTATATTAAGTCGGTTTTTTCATTTCTTAAAAATGTTATTTGACTGTGAGGTTTGTGTTGAAAATGTGTGTTTATTAAAAATTAAAAAAAACAAGTTTTCACAATTGTCATTCAGTGAAAAGATTCTAATTGTGATTTGTGTCGAAAGGTAGGTACGTGTACCTGAGTTACAACAATTAAACCAGCAACAAAAATGAAATGTAAGTAACTCGAAAGTTTCATGTTATTCATATTCATGTACTTATTTATTTTATCATTTTATAATATTATATACTTTATATTAAATGCGAAATTATCTCTGTCTGTCTGTCTCGCTTTCAAGCCAAAACTAATGAACCGATTGTAATAAAATTTTGTACACAGTTAGTCTAGAGCCTGAGAAAGGACATAGGCTACATTTTTATAAGACAAAAATATACTATGTATCTAATTTCCATGGAAATATCGATGAAAATGAATTCACATTACATTTCTAATATATAACAATCTATATTACGCCATACGCCATCTATGGCGTTTTTATTTATTTTAGCTTAGCACACATGTGAACGCAAATGAACTTTCATTGTAGTTCCAACATGTGACAACAGATGGTGTTTTTTTGTTTCTTCATAACAGAACGTACTCATATATTATAATAGTTTAGAAAACATAGTTTTTAATTTATATCCACACTAATATTACAATTTATGCGAAAATATCTCTTTTTGTCCGTTTGTCTGTCTGTTTTGCTTTCACGCCAAAACTACTAAACCGATACCGCTGCTTACCCCATGTCAAAAACCTCTGCACGCCTCTGCTTTAAGTGTGTCAAACTGTTGCACCCGCGATAATGGAATCGCCCAAATACGTTTTAAATATAACTTTTTACCCTAAATTAAAAATTTAAAAAGTTATAAGCAAAAAAGTGAGATTTTTTTTAAAGGTTTATTATCACTTTTTAGCCGACTTCCAAAAAACGAGGAGGTTATATGTTCGGCTGTGGATATGTTTTTTTTGTATGTTTAACGATTACTCCGCCGTTTGTGAACCGATTTTCGAAATTTTTGTTTTGTTGTATTAGGTTTCACTCAAATTTGGTACCATGTTCACAAAAATGGTGACCTGATGATGGGATCCATGAGTAATCGAGGGAACTCCTCGAAATTTATATGGAAACATATGGTGATTTTGGTTTTATGAGAAGCATCCTAAGCATATGCTACCAAAACGCAAGATTTTGCACCGAGGTATACTATGGTTCCGAAGATACTAAGAGAACTCCGGATTCCTTATAGATACAAGTTTGAGAGTTTAGGCGCTGTTTTAAGAACTGAAAGCATATATGCTACTATGCAAATTACATTCATCATCATCATCATCATTACCACGTCAGGGTCACCAATGTCACCAAATTCAACCTTATCTCCAGAGCATAAGCCACACATTTGACATTACTTCTGAGAAGTAAGTTGCTGCGATTGTAACATCTCACTTCGCCGAGATATTCTGGAAAACAACCTAATTTCAACCTTTTGCATTGCGTTTAGCGTTCATAGTACCGTCTCGCTTTAATCTGCCAGGGCTGTCAAGCGAGCGGCGCGGCGGCGCGGGCCGGGTACTATACAGTGCGCTGCGTGTGCGACAACTCGAGCGAGTGCCAGCCTATTGAAACTAGTCCAGCGACCGGCTACTTAGCACGTCACACGTGTTCACTTCGATTTTTTTTTAAATGTATTGTTTAAAATTATCTGCAGGCTGCAGCTGATATTATATTTTGTAAGTGTGACTGTAATTTAAGATACGTAGAATAATATACAGGTGTATTATTCTACAAATAGCACGCGATGGTTTACTCAATTAAATAGAAGTCTTTGGGTTTACTAGGTAACTAAAAAGAGTGAAATTATTATTTTTAACAAAAAATTAAAACCGACTTCCAAGGTAAAAACAATAAGGATGTTATCCTTATAATATGAACTAAAAAGTATTAAATAATTATTCCTATCTAATAGTGCCTTTTTCCGAATTCGGCTAAAACTCAATATTTCTGTACTCAATCTTCATAATTTTGAAGCCTGCAGGAAATCAGGCCTGAAATGCTTTATAATATAGTAGACATGTGCAGACTAGTATAGTAGGCATACTGTAGCCAGTGGCTGCAGAAAAGCAGGCCTGAAAAGCTTTACAGAATAGTAGGCATACAGTAGGGCATTTTAGGTCTGCTTTTCTGCAGCCACGCATCCGCCTCCGCCCGCCGCGCCGCCGCACACTGGTCCCAAAGTAAAATAAATGGGACATTAAGAATTTTCGAATCGAAAGTCAACGGATCAGGCTGATATTTTTTTTGTAGACAGCTGATGCAATTATTAGCCACTTTTATAGATGTCGTTTTTTTCAAATATGCCGTATCTACTATATATCCTGCCGTATCTACTGCCGTATAAAAAATAATGTTTTTTTTTTGTATGGACGAAATAATTATTTTGTTATTTTCATCCAAGATTCAAACGTATTCAAAATAAATCATAGCATAGCTTATAGAGGGACTCTTTTCGTACATTTTTGTCATACACACTCAACTGCGATTTTTGCGCCTTTTAGAGCTACAGGCACTTGATTAATTTTTTTTTGGTCAGTGGATGAAGCTGATTTTTTTTTGTAGCATCTGATGCAATTACAAGTAACTTTTATAGATGTCGTTTTTTTCAAATATGCCTTATCTACAGATAAAATAATATGAATTATGTTTTGTATGGACGAAATCATAATTTTCCAAGTATAGAGGTAATTTGGCAATGGGTTATTACCAAACAATTTTTACCCAACTAACAAAAATTGCTCTTGTTGTGGCTTATATAGCCAAAAATAATATTCTTATAGGAGTCGTATTATCGCTAATAAGGGTGCACTTGAACACAATTTATAAAGATAATAACCTTATACCCTCCTTTTAGTTGCTTTATTGTCCGCTTTTTTCCTTAAACGTGTTATATAATTTCAAAGAACAAGGCACTTCAACTTATAAGAAACATAATATGGAAAGCGTTAATACGGGCGATCACCCTTATACGTGTTATATTATTGTCCGATACAAGGAGTTTAAACTCAATGCGGCAAATCAAAGGCTCTTAAAATCCGTTACCCCTTTTTGCCGTCATAAGTGATTTACATTTTCGCAACAGCTTGGAGAAGAAATAGAAACGTCAGCCATTTTACTGTCAAGTAAACGATAAGTCATTATTTTATGTATAGTTTATTTACCTGATTTAGTGCTCGTTTATAGTGAAAAGTGTATGGGAATTTAAATGCATGATAAAATGTGATACGCTGTGTGTTTTGGTATTGAATTTAAGCTGTTTTTGTGCTAAAAACGTCATTAATTATTTAGTCAAGTTAAGTACAGTGCTTTTAAAAGAACAACAGGATTCACACTTCGTCTATAAGGAGTCTATGAGAGTAAAGACTTTATAACGGCATCAATTGTTTATTATGCTGTCGCCATTTTACATATAGTTAGGGTTCCTTTCACACTAAAAAAATCGCACCTAGCTAGTGTTATTCCCGTATATTTTATATAAAAATGATTTTTTTTCCACTGTAGTTGGGTTGGCTGAAAGAGACCTCTTTATAAGGATACTTTAGCTCACTTTTGTGTACTAATTTTAAGTTTGAAATATTATCAAAGATACGTGATTATCAAATGAATTGTTTTATTTTTTACTTTTCTTCTGTAACCATCGCTCCTTTTCAACTTCTTCCATTGTTTTGAATCCCTCTATGAAAGTACGGAACCCATCGTGCGCAGGTCCGACTCGCACTTGGCCGATTATTCCGGTCCGCAAGATATTCACACAATCTTTTGTACGTTTAAAATGGCGAATTTAGTTATGTAAAGCATTTTATTGTAACCTTAAAGAGAATAATATCTTTATAATCACTGTATAAGAGAATAGGGATTGCTTTCATCCTTGTTAAGGTCATATAAAATGTTAGCATTCGTTTGTTGGATAGATGTCTTATTAAATGCCCCTCTAAGTTAAAAGCATTATAGTTACCTTGTGCATTACTTTTATAAGAATAATTGACCATATTAAAAGCCTTATAACTAGCTATATATAAGCCCTATAAGATGAACATATTTCGAAGCCTTATAGTTGCCGTATAAATTAGAGTTATTAACGTTTACCCAACCAAATTATAAGAATAAAGGTAATATTAGCCAAATCACCTAATAATGTGCCATTATAAGTAACATTGGCATAATGAATGCTCTTTTATAACAAGTATAAGAGTTTAGACCTTATTGACTTAATTTTATAAGATTGTTTGTTGGGTACAAACTGGATGAGTCATAAAATAATTTACCTACTACGTACATGTTTGTGATTTCTACTTTAATAATTTGTTATGTTTAAGTACATATAGGATTTTTTTATAAATAAGACATTACTAGTAAGAGTTACTTTACTTGTCAATAAAGAAAACATTGTCTATCCTTAACAATATTTATTAAAATCCATATGAAATACTCGAAAATGAATTATACAAAACAATAAAAATTAAAGTGCCTGTAGCTCCTAAAGGCGAAAAAATCGCAGTTAAGTGGTCTATGACAAAAATATACGACAAGAGTCCTTCTATAAGCTGTGCTATGATGTATGTTGAATACGTTTGAATCTTGGAAGAAAATGACAAAATTATGATTTCGTCCATACAAAAAATAATTCATATTTTTTTTTTATCTGTAGATAAGGCATATTTGAAAAAAAACGACGTCTATAAAAGTTACTTGTAATTGCATCAGATGCTACAAAAAAATCAGCTTCATCCACTGACCAAAAAAAAAAATCAAGTGCCTGTAGCTCTAAAAGGCGCAAAAATCGCAGTTGAGTGTGTATGACAAAAATGTACGACAAGAGTCCCTCTATAAGCTATGCTATGATTTATTTTGAATACGTTTGAATCTTGGATGAAAATGACAAAATTATGATTTCGTCCATACAAAAAAAAATCATTATTTTTTATCTCTGTAGATACGGCATATTTGAAAAAAACGACATCTATAAAAGTGACTTGTAATTGCATCAGCTGTCTACAAAAAAAATATCAGCCTGATCCGTTGACCTTCGATCCGAAAATTCTTAATGTCCCATTTATTTTACTTTGGGACCAGTGTGCGCCGCCGCGCGCATACCTACTAATTGTGAGCGCGCGTCCTTTGATAAAAGCCGCCTCTGAATTAGACATTATAGTTGTGAACAAGCGACTTTCGGCTCTAACATAAAGTCGAGATTGTTTACAACGCATTTTTGTATTTTTATTTCCGCTTTTTGTTTATCAAAGGCGCCGACTCGAGTATTTTTGAGAATGTTCGAGATTGAGTCTAGGACTAAGTATAAAAGCGGCGATCGCGTGTCGCGCCTCGTCAGTCAGTTGAAGCGTTCGGAGCGATAAGTTTCTACCTATCTACTTACAAGCTAGCTAGCGAATTGCGGAGTTTAAACGTGATATGTAACTAGTGTTTATTGTTCTACTGCCTGCTGTATTCTGATTGTATCAGATTTGTACATTTCTTCTTTGGACTAAACTTAGTCTCTTATAAGCAGTAACGATTGTGAATTATTTTGACCCCACAATCCTGATTCCTGACGTGTAACATTATTAATAAAGAAGAATGGAACGTTGGCTTAAAGGCGTTAAACGTGTTGCAACATCATCTTCTAATGACGCTGAATGTTCAAAAGCAGTACGCGCGGAGAATGCAGCAATTACCGATCCAGACGATGATGCCACGACGTCAAGCTCCACGGTTTCAAAGACGAAAAAAAGGAAGTATGATGAATCACATATCAGTTTCGGATTTGTTGATTCCAACGGCTCACCTCTCTGCATGCTATCTAGTAAACTGCTTTCTAATAGTTCCATGGCACCTGCCAAATTGCGCCGACATTTAGAAACTGTACACCCCGAGTCTAAAGACAAGAATAAAGAATTTTTTGTTCACAGAAAAGAACAGTTATTGGAAAGTCAAAAAAATATGATGCATGTAACACAAACTATCAATGAAAAGGCCACGGAGGCATCATCACAGATATATATCGCTGAAAATTTAATAAAGCCATGTGTGTTAGACATAACAAAATGTATGCTCGATGAAAAATCTGCAAAGCTTCTTTCTACTGTGCCGCTATCAAACGATACTGTGTCACGGCGAATCCATGATCTGGCAAGCTACATCAAACAAGAACTAGTTACACGTCTACAAAAAACACGATTCGCCTTGCAAATGGATGAGTCAACTGATGTCGCTGGTCTGGCTATCTTGCTGGTTATCGTGAGATATCCATATGAAAGTTCTTTTGAAGAAGATATGCTTATGTGTTCACCGCTGCCCACAAACACTACCGGGGAAGAAATTTTTAATAAAATAACATATTTTTTGAAGAAAATAATCTCAGTTGGAACGATTGCATTGACATTTGTACAGATGGGGCCAAGGCGATGACAGGTAAAACAGCAGGAGCAGTGTCACGCATAAAAAATAAAGCGCCTTATTGTAGTTCCAGCCATTGTATTCTGCATAGACAAGCACTTGCGATGAAGCAAATGCCGTCAAATCTAAAATTAGTTATGAATGAAGTAAAAATAATTAATTTTATCAAATCACGACCACTACAATCCCGATTGTTCTCATTATTGTGTGAAGATTATGGCAGCAAGCATAAAACACTGCTGCTCCATACAGAAGTGCGATGGCTGTCTCGGGGTAAAACTTTAACAAGGCTATTTGAACTTAGAGCGGAGTTACAAATGTTTCTTTCAGCTGATACTTCTTTTAATTTGAAAGACCGTTTGTATGATAAAACTTGGTTGTTCCGATTGTCTTTTATGGCGGATATCTTTCAAAAACTAAACGAATTGAATTTATCATTGCAAGGTAAACAGACAACAGTGTTCCAGGCCTATAACAGAATAACTGCCTTCAAAAGAAAATTAGATTTTTGAATTGTTTGCGTTGATAAGAGAGAAATAGAAAGCTTTACGTCACTCAGTGAGTTTGTTAGCGATAACGACTCAGAAATGTTTCAAGATGATATGTTTGAAGAATTGGTCCAATATCTCACTTCGATGCACGCATCTTTTGAAAAGTATTTTCCCGAAGAACAGAATACAAAAATAAAACTGAATTCATGGATTCATAATCCTTTTTTACCCAACTTGCAAAAGCCCGAAAGTATGTCAAACGAGATATATGAATCTCTTTTAGAAATGTCATCAGACACAAGTATGGAGACACTGTTCAAAACGATGCCTCTCAACGATTTTTAGTGCAGAATTCGTAATGAATATCCAATGCTTGGCAAAATGGCTCTGAATATTCTTCTCCCGTTCCCAACAACATATTTGTGCGAAACAGGATTCTCAACGTATGCAGCCACGAAAACAAAATATCGCAATAGACTGGACGCCGAACCTGATATGAGACTGCAACTGTCTTCTATCAAACCTGACATCGACCAATTAATGAAAAATAAAAAACAGTTTCATACCTCCCATTAGTTAGATTTTTTCTTTTTTAATATCTTGTAATAATGTACTTGCCATGTGGCATGTTAAAGTAAGTAATAATTAGTAACTGTTACATTATACTTTTATTATGTTTATTAATAAAGAATACACTTTTAAAAATGGATATATGGCATACGCCATCAAAACTGTAGCAATGTTTTTGCTTGCAAAATGTGTATCGAGAAAATATTGGCGTCCTTTTTGTCTTACAGTAATAGCATATACTACTTTCTCTTTCACTCATTTTACGCTTTCAATGCATATTTTACGTAATCAATGCATTAAACACGTCCGACCGTCACCGCGTCCTATGGCACACTGCTCTCAGATGAGTGAGCTCACTCATTTCGAGGGTGACACATTTTCGCGCTGACGATTGTATGGAATGCCTTTTCTGAAGGTTATATTATTCTATGTTTGCCCTACGTTTCAACTTTCATCGCTCCACCACTACTACACGGTCCACAGCTCTACAATGTAATCGCAGCGTTTTAAGCGCAGGCTCTGGCGTAGGGACCGGTCTCGTGACGCCACCTGCAGCCCCGATGCAGGTGCCCCAATGGCTCCAAAGGATTGGATTATTCATATTGCAGCGGCAAAGGGTTCACTGTTAGCGTATTGTTTTATGAAGCTTTATTTTTGAAGATTTGCGCTACTACGGTTAAAAAATAACATTCTTCAAAATTAACGATTTTAAAGTGGAAAAAATTTAACGACTACGTTATTTTGCCGGTGAGCGTGAATTTCAAAATTGTTTAGCATCACGCGGGCCACAAATAAAGGCCCGCTGGCCGCGGGTTGGGGATAGCGGGTCTAAACACACTAGGCTGAATTACGCCGGCGTAATTTACGTGGCCGAAATTACGTTCAGCCGCTTACGTCTGATGCGACACACTATAAATTACGCGAAGAGCCGAAATTTCGCGGCGTAATTTCCGTTGCGGAACGCGACGTAAGTGAGTATTTAAAATTCTCAGATGTAAGGGTCTTAGATACAGACGGACCGCATTTCAACTGCAATCCAACCGCAAATTGCAGTTCAAGTGCAGTTTGAATGCAGTTGACACGACTGCAATAGAACTGCAAACCAAACAGTTCACACGACTGCACGCCAACTGCAACTGAACTGCAATCCGACTGCGCGTTTGGTTTGCAGTTCTATTGCAGTCGTGTCAACTGCATTCAAACTGCACTTGAACTGCAATTTGCGGTTGGATTGCAGTTGAAATGCGGTCCGTCTGTATATACCCTAATGTGTGCGTTAACGCTTTGGGGCATTTTCAAAAAAACGTTGTATCCTTGCAAAAATGTCTATATTTTTTTTAGGTCATTTATTTACCTATATTTGAATGTCATATACAAGGAAAAATATTGAACTAATGGAATAACTTAAAAAGAACGCCGAAAACGTTATATTATTCTGATATTATTGAAACAAAATCGAATTTTCGCTGAAACAGATTCCGTTGTGTGACTAAATGTAAAATATAATTTAATACAAAAAATACAGCAATAAATGGATTTCTTCATTCATTTAATCTAGTGAAATGCATATTTAATTGTTTATTTAAAGAAAATATAGATAATTTCAAGGATCAACAAAAGTAGCAATTATTTTTAATCCGTAGTGTGACTTTGTGACCTACCCACTAGGTTATTTTTAATTTTTTTTACACGAGTAGTAATATTTAACATATTTAAAGAAGTTTTTATAACACAAAAAATCTTTTATTTAAACATTTTTATTGTTGCACTACTTATAAAAGTAGAAAATTCTTTGATTTCACCGATTTAACTTCATTAATTAGAGGGACAAACATCTCATAATCAAAAAGATGTGTTCAAATGTCTACGACTTCCTAAGTTATTATAAATCTGCAAATATCAATGACACAAAATGATTTTCAACTTTACTGATGGAAAAGTAGTGGAAATAAAATCAAAATTATGTAAGAAATAAAACTTTTAGGTACATTTTAAATACTATATTCGTTATTGTTAAGTTAAGGCGACGCCTCGATAATTTGGCTGTAGCGATATCGATTTTTCTCAGCAATGACTAAAGCTAAGAAATTAAGGTTCATTGTCAGTATTCATCATGTCTTTGTCTTTGAATTACCCATAACATAACACGATTGGTCAACTTTTATAACAGAGAATAATCTCTGTAAAACCTCTGTAAAAAAAGGGATTCCTATTTTTCCAACAGAGGAGAGTGATTTAAGCTTCCAAAATTTGTACATAGATTGGTTCAAGCATACACTTTAATTTGCTCATAGCTTATATGAAATGTATTTATGGTTTTTAAATTACGCGACAAAGACCATTTTGTCGCTTACGCCCTTTCCATTTTTTGATGTTCCATTGCTTGTTTTCTATGAGAGGCCGGCCCGGCCTAAAGTAAAACTAGCAATCAACAAAACTAAAAAACAAGAAAATGATCAATCTAAAACATATCCCACATGGTTTTTTAGTTTAACGCGGCGTAACCTTAACACATAAGTAATAAAAAAAAAATTTGTACCTCAATCGTACCAGTTTAAAAATCTCCAATTTTCTTAATAAAATCTGTGAATAAAAAAATTATTGATTTAAAATGTGAACTAAGCCTTATGCTTTCCGCCTGTTGTGACTTGTCCGTTCCATTATAGGTGACCATACGAAAAGTCACAAATCGGAAGTCACATAATGATGCTTTCTTTTACTTTTAAGGTGTTTGTAAATAACCGATAATAGTTATCACAATTTCATTTTTTATACTAAATACTAAATGAATTTCGCAATGTGTCAACAGTAATAACAGTTGGAGAAAGTATATTAATGCTTACAAAATATGGTCACTTATCTGAACAAAGAAACCGTTCCTGAAGAACCATCCAACCTGCGTCGCGTCTTGTAGCAGATTTTTAACTACTAAATTCAAATTGGAGTTTCTCGATGTACAATGAAATATAGTGCTATCATTTAGTGCCGAAATATTTTTGTAGTATGTTTATAAAACTAAAAAAAAAACGGTCACTAAACTGAACATTCCGGTCGGGTCGTTTTTTCATGATTATAATTTTAATTATTTAGTTAAATTATGTTAGATTTTTTAATAACAACACATTCAATTGATACATTAACTATTTAGGAATCTAAAATATGATTCTAAGCAACTTACTTTAAGAAAAAAAAATAGTTATTAAAGATTTTTTTACAACTTCTGGGAAGGGGACAGGTACATTTAATAGTTTTTGGTACATAAAAACCCTTATAAATCTCATACTCAATAAAATTTTACACAAGCGTGAATTTATTTTAATAAAAGAAAACTTGTTTTTAATTGCTCCTACAGTAAAATAACATTATGTTAGTATGTAATTTTTTACAAATAATCTGTAGCGAAGTCAAGGGACAAGGTAAAAACCAAGGGTACAAATTTTTTTGAAAATGCCATTTGGGTCTATACAGACGAACTGCAATCCAACAGCAAATTGCAGTTCAAGTGCAGTTTGAATGCAGTTGACACGACTGCAATAGAACTGCCAACCATTATCAACTGCATTCAAACTGCACTTGAACTGCAATTTGCGGTTGGATTGCAGTTGAAATGCGGTCCGTCTGTATAGACCCTTAAGGTTGGATTTCAGCGTTGCCAGACGTCCCGATTTTATTTTTTATTTATTTTATTTAATTTGGAAAACAAACAGTTACATAATAAAGGTAGTGTACATATCTATATTTATTACAAGGAAACCATTAACATGTTTTCACATATAAGATTCTAGTTAACATTTTAAAGAAAGAAAGCTTATTAAGCAAAAGAAAAATAACATAATATCATATAGAGACAATTAGTGAAATATGGTAAAAAGAAAAGAGAAAAGATACATCCATGAGTAATAAGAATATATGAATATATATATATATATATATATATATATATATATATATATATATATATATATATATATATATATATATATATATATATATATATATATATATATATATATATATATATATATATATATATATATATATATATATATATATCAGTGGCGAAGCCTCCATAGAACACGATTCCTACCGGCTTACCTTGGCCAATTTTAATATATACATTTTTTATTATTAATAATTATAGCTTACCCCGCTTCCTACAATTTCATAAAAATAATTCGCCATGTATTTAAAATCACGCAAACGCACACATACCCGTTTTTACGATCGCACTCAGAACGCGTACGTACTGCTCCATAGTGTGCGGCGGCGGTGGCCGGGGAACTCGCTCAAAACATCGGGAATCCAAACATTTGAAATGTATGAAATTCACGCACACATACACATTACTACTACATGCAAACGACTCGTCGATATTGTCGAACAACAAGCCGATCCCACATAGCCTACCTAGTCTTTATTTGTCATGTGTTAAGGTTTAGTTTCGCATGTTTCGCTTTAAAAGATTTCGTCCAATCACAACAGAGCTAATTGCAGCGGCCGACCGGCGCATGCTGTCATTTCAATTCACATAAACAATTATATTACGCGCTAATTTGCACTCATTTTGTACTGTTATTATTGTAATATGCAAAATTTTGTTTATTAAGTTAGTGGGCTAGCTTGATTGTAATATTATATAGTTTAAAAGAATCGAAAGTAGTGAAATTTTACTTGCCAAGTGTTGTGTTGTGTTTTTGTTTGTTACATCGTAAAGGTTGGTTTGTTTTACTTACTTTGTAATTTGTCGTGACACGGTTAGGTGAGAAATGGCAGCATTAGTACAAATTGACTGTTGTCTTACGGATTACCTATTATATTTTATAATAATATTAAATAACGACGACAGACGACAAATAACAAAATTAAACATTTAGGTACGTATATCTGCTGATATTTCTTTGCTACTAGCTTTTGCCCGCGATTTCGTCTGCGTGGACTTCAGACAGGTAGCCTATGTTCCTTTCCATGTTTGACATGGGATGCATGCAAAATTTCATCTAAATCCAGTTTTTGCATGATTGAGTAACAAACATCTACACTGGCAAGTCAGGATTCACTTATTTTTGGTGTGTGAGTGTGAGTGACGTGTGCTTAAAACGGCTTTTTTAAAGCCACTTTTATCATACTCGACATGCACTGTTCATATATTCACCAGTGATGTCATGTATGGTGAAGGTGGTGAATACTAACAACACTAACACTGCATGCAACGCACACAATGCAAGCAAAGCACCCTAGTAGTTATGGAAAAGGTAAACTAACACACTTAATACAGGTATGTAATTTATTGCACGTTTTTTTACAAGAATTGAAATTTTGCTTATTCACGAGTTAGCCGTTTTTTGGTCCGGCTTTACCTTTATTTTTTTTCACCCCACGCCACTGATATATATATATATATATATATATATATATATATATATATATATATATATATATATATATATTGGCGGGACGTCCCGATTTTTTCATCAAAATTAAATGTCCCGCGCGGGACAGGCTCAGTCCCGCTTTTCGGGGAAAGCCCGAACGTACCTACGTGCAGCGTGCTGAGAAAGAAAGGTGCGTAATGAAGATAAGAGTGTGGGAGGTAGAGGGGTGGATTTTCTTTCGCTACTTTGTTATCTATTTTTCAAGAAAAAAAAATTCAAAAAACTTTTGATTTTATAGGTAAGTATTTGTGTTGCTATACAAAACATTACCGCCAAATCGCTGTCGAACTTTACGCTCGACTTGGCTCGACGGAAATTCGGCTCGCGGCGGAATTTCGGCATACTCGTAGTGTGTCGTCCATCGCGTTCCGTCCGTATTTTGTATGCATTTAAAACGCGGCGGAATTTACGCCGGCGTATTTCAGCCTAGTGTGTTTAGACACCAAAGCTGCACTCTGCAGCCTGCACATCAGTCCAAGACTCGACGCTTGTAAACGTTATATTTAGGAAATAATGGGTCGGCTTCAGGTTAATGTATCGGTCGGATTGAGTTAAACGGCGTCTCGTGGACCGCGTGCAATCTGTCGAGGGTGGATTTATAGTGGCACGTGGGGCCCACCTGCCGACAGGTGCGAGTTGCCACTTGGCTATTTACTTCGCCGGCACACGGTGCGTCCGACGAGGCATTGATTTAATCTATAAAATACACTCGCCATAAACTGGTCAGTGGTCGTAGGCGTAAGGCGTCCCTAATAATAAATATTATTATAGCTATAAGCTAATATACAATTATACGAAATGCATTGTCTAAACAAGTGCATTTCGCTTCTTTGACGAGCTCGAACGACGAGGTTAATTTAAATTGAAACTGTTTTGTCTGCCGTGGCCCGTGCGGCGTGCCGCGCGTTGTAGCAAAAGCATCAATCAGTTTAAATATTATTTTGAAATGAAACTCACAAGTCACAACATAATACCTATAGCAAGAAAAAATTACAATTACACCAATTACATATATCAGGTAATCGGTAATTCGGTATACTTGACCTATTATGTACTCATGAAGCACAACATGGTTAATTTTTTTTGATTTAATATGTTTAATATTATATTATACTTACAATTATTATTATTTTTTATTTTGTAATACATAAATACATAATAACAATTATTATTATTAAGCACTGAATGACGATTGAGGATGTTGGCAAATTGCAGTTGTGACTTGTGAAGTTGTGAGTTTATGACACTAACCCCGCGTTTTATTTGATGTTAAAAACGATCAAAAAAGTATTTACTTCTCCATCGTCAATGCATTTTATATGCAGCGGAAGTTGGGATATGAAGCAAAACTTTTGGATTTTGAAAGAATTTGAATTTGGGGGCACGGGTCTGCGAAATGCGTTATGCATTTTATGTATAACATCAGCTTGGCTGTGAGGACTGGGGAGCAAGTAGCAACAGGAATGCACAACGTGAATGCGAAATTCTTCACCCTTCACCACAGATCTCTAATTAGATCCCGCATGTGTATGTACTTCGCGTGCCATCGCGTTCCCAAACGATCACAAACTTCATTCTTTCGAAAGTCTGTTCTTTAGTCTGCGCTCCACCGTTATCGGAATCGGACGTCAATCGGAATTCTAAAAATGCCAAATTGTGCCGTATTGGGCTGTGGAAATTCGAATAGAAACGTTGGTATAAATAGTGGACACGTTTCTTATCATCGGTAAGTAATTTTATTATTTAATCATGTGTCCTTTATTTTAAAATCAATTATTTAATGTAAATCGTGTGTGGCTGTAGTTTTTACCATGAAATCTACGTAACTGCGTGTGTACCGCATGATTCATAATACATTGCCGCTTTAGTTAGAAAATTATAGAGCCCGTTCTGTTTGTCCGCTATTGAGCGCGCAATGGAAATAAAACAATCGATACTTTCACTCATCGCTTAGTTTCGAGGTACAGTCAATATTCTCATTTTTCTGTGAAATGAAGCAAATAGTGTTGTACATATTCTCGATTTTCGAAACAGACATGAAACAGAGGAATGATACTGTTCGCTTTGGGATATTTTGTGACTCGGTAATTATATTTCTATACATTTTCTATACATATAATAAAACTGTAGAAATAAAAATTATGTACATTAAAGGTATTAAAAAAATAATAAGCGGGGGGTGTCACTACATCGCTATAGAAGCCAAAACTGTAGTTAGTTATTTGTCTACTGTCTGTCTGTCTGTCTGTATGTTTGTTCCACTATCACACGAAAACTACTGATCCGATTTGAATGCGGTTTTAGCAGATATATTTGCCTTCTTCCAACTTAACATCTGGTGTATAAAAAAATTTCCCCTACCCCACTAAGGGGACCAAAGAGCGGGTAAGATTTTGTATCAACTGATGAAGTACAAATACTTTAAATGGCAAAACAACGTTTGCCGGGACAGCTAGTTATGTAATATGTATTTATGTTCCTGTTTAGTGATTTAATTTAGAATAATATAATATATTACTAGCTGTCCTTGCAAGCACGTATCTTAAGATTTATCATTCCTCTGTCTATGAACTCGAATAATAATCGATTAAAAAATCGATATACCTATTAAAATGGCAAAAGAGGCGGGGCGCGGCGATTCCTTTGAATCGATTCCGCGCGTACGGGTAATTCCCATCACTAAAGCGCTCTTGTGACGTCACAGTAGGTATGAAAAAAGTGACACGCTCGTGTTCATACAAATGGAGCGACACAGCGCTTCTATCTAGATCTTATTTCTGTGCCCTTCACGCACTTCCATAATAAGTATGAAAACCAACAGTTTAGTTTAGCGGTCGTCTGCAATGCAATTCCATAGTTCTAGAGGCAAACGAGGCCAAAAACTACGTATGATCGAAGGACCATAAAATTTTGAGTTAAAATGATAAAAAAATACTCATTTAAATATCATTGGCCGAATTTCAAATTTAACTTTCAAATGAAATGATTCAAATCCAAAGTTCATATAAATAAACTGAAATAAGTATTTGAGGGAGAGCAAATTGTGTTTGAAAATACATTTCCTTTGGCGACCGTACACTTGTGAACTGTGAACGGGGAAATATCGGCGTGACTCAGAGATCCCACTTCCGTCGTACACAGGGCAATGGGAATTTCGACTTAATACACTGGTGATAATATGAATTTTATTTCAATATCTACTACATTATAAGTTTGAGGATTGAGAGATTTATGTTTGAGAGAAGTGGACGAGGGGAACTAGACTTTAAAATTCAGACACAAATTGTGGACGCGTAAATCTGATATCACCAATATCAATCAGATTTACGCGTTCACAATTTGTCCAAAAAGCACACAATTACAGAATACATAATTATATACCCATAGATGAAAACCCGGCTTCGCTCGGGTAAACTTGTAACTAAATACTGATCTAGGTACAAAATGTAGGTAAATGTTTGTGTAGTCATCTTTTCTCAAGAAATAATAAAGGTAAGCAAGACATAGATTCGTATAGCTTAGTTCATTAATCATTATACATATTTAAATATAGAAAATAAAACTACAAAAGTTTTACATCAACATTTTTATGTATGGCTATTAATATAAATATAAGTATATTAAAAATATTTAATAATATATATATATATATATATATATGGTATCCAGAGTGTCGTCGATTCGAGGTAATGGATAGCTGTCCTTAGTGACATCATTGAGACGCCTGTAGTCCACACAAAATTTTGTGCTGCCATCTTTCTTCTTCACTAACACAACAGGTGAGCACCACGGACTTTCAGACGGTTCAATAATCTTATGCCTTCTCATGTCCTCCAAAAGGCCTTCAACTTCTTTTTCCTTTGCAATGGGTATCCGTCTTGCTCGTTGACGAATTGGGTTCTCGCTTCCGGTATCTATCCTGTGCTGAACCATCGACGTTCTTCCAAGGTCGCCTTCCTGACTGGAGAAGATATTCGCGTGGCGTTGTAAAAACTTCTTAGCTTTCATGCTCTGCGAATAAGTCAGATTACTCTTGCAGTCATTGAGTAGCTCAGTCACGATTCCATAGTTGCTGCTGTTTGCTGAGTCTGAGCCTGTGATCGAACTACACTTTCTCATCCAGACAACTTCCTCGCACTTTCCAATGACGTCACCTTTGTTCAAGCAGATCTCGCGATCACCAAGATTCAAAACCCTGACCACAGCGTTACTGCTTCCACTAACAAGGGTTCTCGCCGTCATCAGTTTTTGCGTTGATGTCTTGGTAGGTGTGTCTTCGATCAACACGCATCTGTTTGACTTCTTCTTTCCAGCTGGCGGTAGTTTCACCAGCACTCTAGCTTCTGCTCGTCCAGGTATTATGACTTCCTTTACACATGCGACTTTCCCGCATGCGCCTCCAAGGATGAAAATTTCTTCTTCGCCACACTTGAAAACTCCGTTAGCGACATTAATTCTGCAGTTATGCTTCATCATGAAATCCAAACCCAAGATGCAATCATCCATAATCTCAGCCACGATAACGATATGAACCCGAGGACCCCCCAACATTAATCGTAACTGACATTTCTCCCAGGACGGGTATTGGTTGACCGGAGGCAGTAAGAAGCCGACAGTTAATTCTCCTCTTGTGTCTTCTTGCGGATTTTACCAGATTTGGGTTCACTATTGTTCTAGAAGCTCCTGTGTCCAGTCATTTTGCAATCCGTCCCGTTAATAGTCCCCTGAATCACAAGGCTATTCCCGCTGTTCGCTTGGGAGACAACAGTTATTGGGGCTTCCTCCGCGTCAGCCAGTACTCGCCCCTTAGTCCTGTTTCCCTGCTCCCGGGCAGAGAGCGAAGCTCCTTGCTTCTTCAGCTCCTCTATTTGTTCAATGCGTTCCTCGAGTCTTTTCATCCTTGCCATCTGGGTCTCCTTCTGCGGGCAGTTGAGCTGAAGATGGCCCCTCTCACCACACTTGTAGCACATGGCTTCAAAACTTCTCTTCGTGGGAGCTTTGACCTCCTTAACTTCCTCGGAGACCTCGCGGATCTTATAGGTCTGCCGTATGTCACGCCGAACAGCCTCGACCTCTAAAGCATGCGCCAACGCTTCCTTTAGCGAGGTGTGGTGACGTAGCCTCACTGCAGCTCTGACCTCCAGATCCCTGATTCCGTCGACAAACGCTTGCACAATATTCGTGTCGATCATCTTGGAATCGGCTCCTGGGTGTGCCTTCTTGACCAGTTTTTCAATTTCCAACGCCCATTGTTGTAGTCCCTCTCCTGAGCGTTGGACTCTGTCATGAAGTTGAGCACGGAACACGTGCTCCAGGTGTCGCTCCCCGTATCTGGATTCAAGAGCCTCCATCAGGTCGTAGAACCCATTTCCTGTATGCGCTTCCAGGACTGACAAGGCTTGCCCTCTGAGCGCGGTCAGGCATTGTTCGTCAGTCCATCCATTGGCAGAAGCAACCGTCTGGAATTGCTGACGATAAGCGTTGCCCCGCAGTGGGCGGAGCTTGGTCCCCAGTGGGTGTGGCCTCCGCAGCCCCACCTCCAACTCCTCTCTCGAAGTCAATGGCAGCAGCTCGCTGCGCCCTTGTCCTGATACTCCCCTTGAAGTCGTCTCTCGGAGTCAATGGCATCTCCAAATCCCACTTCTGACACCAGTTATTACGTGCTAGGGTTCGAGGATTCGGAGAGAAAGACCTGGTGACTCTCTTAAAGACTTTATTCACTGACACTAGCTCACACAAATCACTAAGTCCAAACACTAAGGACTAGATCCAAATCACTGAGCACTATCACTGTCCTAGGTCCTAGCCGAGTCGTAGGTTCACTATCACAATCACTCACTATTGATCACTTGTTTTCACTTCGAAGTCGCCTCGAAGATCGCTCAGATAAAACTGAATTGGTTGCCGGCTTGTTTACCTTTTATATGGCCCGCGACGCTTTCTGGAACGTTCCATTCTGGATTGTTTACGTAAACACGCAATTCACATAAACAAGGGTTAGACTTTTCTAGAAAGTACGCGCAGAGGTAAACAACTGTCCGTATCCGTAACATTATTTATTTCTCATAGAAACGCAGGTAAAATAACACAAACGGACTATTATACTATCGATAGTAAAAGATAGATCACTAACACACGCACACATTAACAGAACAAAAATTGTCACGCCTTTTCGGGTTGTCAGGTGGTCTATACGACAGTATAATATATTATAATTTATAAGTCTATGGCCGAGACAGACAGACAATAAGACATCGAAGTCTTAGAAATAGGGTCCCTTTTTTAACCGACTTCCAAAAAACGAGGAGGTTATAATATGTTCGGCTGTGGATTTTTTTTTGTATGTTCAACGATTACTCCGCTGTTTGTGAACCGATTTTCGAAATTTTTGTTTTGTTGTATTAGGTTTCACTCCAATTTGGTACCATGTTCACAAGTGGTGACCTGATGATGGGATCCATGAGTAATCGAGGGAACTCCTCGAAATTTATATGGAAACGTATGGTGATTTTGGTTTTATGAGAAGCATCCTAAGCATATGCTACCAAAACGCAAGATTTTGCATCAAGGTATACTATGGTTCCGAAGATACTAAGAGATCTCTCTCCGGATTCCTTATAGATACAAGTTTGGGGGTTTAGGCGCTGTTTTAAGAACTGAAAGCATAATATGCTACTATACAAATTACATTCATCATAATCATCATCATTACTACGTCAGGGTCACCAATGTCACCAAAATTGAACATAACAAAATATCCAACCTTATCTCCAGAGCGTAAGGCACACATTTGACATTACTTCTGAGAAGTAAGTTGCTTTGATAACATGCTAGTGCACTGTCACACTTACCAATCGCGGCCACGGGCGGCCGTAGACTTCTCAAGCGATACTATGTATTACAATAACAGAGATAAAGTTTAAAATCATATTATGACACTGAAAGCCTCGCCGCTGCTATTCCGGTTTGGCGCGGCCCTAGCACGTGTCAATTATCTGCAGCTGATATTATATTTTGTAAGTGTGACTGTTAACAAATTGTAATAAGATACGTAGAATAATATACAGGTGTATTATTCTACGTATAGTACGCGATGGTTTTACTAGGTAACTAAAAGGAGGGAAATTATTATTTTTAACAAAAAATTAAAACCAACTTCCAAGGTAAAAACAATAATAACATCCTTATAATATGAACTAAAAAGTATTAAATAATTTTTCCTATCTGGGTGCTTTCACAAAAAACGGGGAACTTTTGAAGGTATTTTGTCTTCATCATTTTTAATTTGTTATTAAATTCCCTGTTAGTGTACATGATAGGTGATCAATTAATTGTGTCTTATCTTAAAAGGGCCAGTCACTTTATGCCTTATTTTAGGAAATTTTTAGAGTTTTGCTGATTTACGCATCTAGGGACTGACAACTTTAAAGCCTTCATGCGCGAGTCTGACTCGCACTTAGCCGATTTTATATTATTTTAGGACTACTTGTTCGAAACTTCTTATAGGATATATAAAGAGTGGAACTGTATCACCAAAGTATATATTTTTCAACATTTGGGCCAGACCAAAGCTGTTTGTTTGACTGCTCTTGATGAGTTTCAGCTTTTGATATAATATTTTCAATAATTGTTTTTCTTAAGTGTATTATATTTTGTCAGTTGAGAAGGCTTAAACAATATATGTATTTCGTTATAGTACTGATGTTTTCATACTAAACGTCAGTCCGAGCGCCTTTAGAAGCTAGGGCCTGATGGTCTAGGAACTGATATTTTGGAATAAAATTGAACTTCAAATTCTGTTGCAAATAACATTATAAAGTCTAATATGATATTGCGAACAATGCCGACGTATTACTTATAAATATTGATTAATTTATAAGAATTTAATATCAATAAACAACATAATTACTTATCTAGGGATTGAACAAGTGACTGGAATTACCACGTGGTGGCCCACAAAATTTCATTTTTGCACTGATTTATAAAATGACCGCCGCAGAGCGAGTGTTGTCAGAGAATAAGTTCATGTAATACTCTGAAATTTCCCCAACAATATTCAACGCACATTCTAATGATGTCGCGAAATTTTAAAATTCGTAAGTGGCTAGGGCCTGGCGAAAAAAGTTGAGGACACTAAACTCATTCGAGAAAAAATAATTATTGTTTATTTTAACTACAAAATACTCACATAATTAGCTGCGAGTACTTAAACATTTTAAAAAATATTAATAAAAATAGGTATAAACATAGTACTTTTTTAAATATGGATTCCTAAACACAAAATTTCGGAAAACGGACACGCCTAGGGCCTGACATTTGGGACATATAAAACAGATTTTAAATATATAATATAATGTTAATTTTAACATAATTTGGGGGATAAATTAAACACATTGTAAACTATTATTTAGCAATTGTGGTAGTAAATAATTAGTATTGATTTTAACTGAAATGTGCTGCGGAAACGAAATTTCCATATTTTTGTGAAACCACCCATCTAATGGTGCCTTTTTCCGAATTCGGCTAAAACTCAACTATTTCTGTACTCAATCTTCATAATTTTGAAGTCGGTGCCAGTTACTAATGTTTCAAATATTCTGGCATCTGGATTCAGCTATATCTGGTACCGACTTCAAAATTATGAAGATTGAGTACAGAAATAGTTGAGTTTTAGCCGAATTCGAAAAAAGGCACCATTAGATAGGAAAAATTATTAAATACTTTTTAGTTCATATTATAAGGATGTTATTATTGTTTTTACCTTGGAATTAATTTTTTGTTAATTACCTTATGGGTACGGAATCCTAAAAAATATATAATAGGTATGCATGTTTATCTAAACACTTCGATCTAGACATGCGGTAGCGTGTAAGATTTTGCACCCTGGATCCGAAGGCACCAAACAGAACTTTTGAATCCATACCTATAGATACAGGTTCGGGGATTTCGGCGTTGTTTAAACATCTGAAAGCATAAGCCAACACATCAATTTGATTGATCATCATCATCACAATCATAATTATACCATGGGTCGTCACATTATAACCCATAAATATATTATTGGTACTTTTCGTGATATTTTGTATCGAAGCAGATGTTTTTGATGATTATTTCGCTGTTTGTGGACCGATTTTCAAAATTCTTGTGTTGTTGTATAGGATATAATCTTAATTTTGTATAACAATTACGAAAGTGGTGAGCTGATGATGGCATCTATGAGTAATCTAGGGAAATCCTTGAAATTGGTCAAAACACTCATAGTGGTTAAAATGTTGTTTCTAGTAACTTAAACATATGTTACGAATAAGAAAAATTTCATACGAAGGTGTCTCTTGGTCTGAACAGAACTACTGAACCTTTAAAGACAAACGTTTGGAAATAACAGCATCGCTTAGATAACTGCAAACATTTACCACAATTTCGCTTACAGAAAGCGGAGTTACATACAGTGCTGGGGTCAAAAATTACCCCCGATACCAGAAGTGTATGTTTTATTCAACGGTACCATATAACGGTTTTAATAATTTTTTCGATATATCGGGAATTTTATACCAAAATTAGCTTTTATAAAGTAAGTACTCGAAATCCAATTCAGAAACCACCCAGAAAACTATTATAACAGTCTGCAACGTGAAACAGTTTACGATCGTAAGGAGAGAAAGGAAGTCAGCTGTTCTAGCGAAATTATCATAGGAACAGTTTCGGATTCTTAAAATTCTAGAAGCAAAGAAGGTATATCGAGTATAGCAAGTGCTCATTATTGTAATGAAATTTTGCCGAAATCACATACAAAATAGTAAATTTTACGAGTAGTTTTTAATTTCTTATTTTGCTCTGTATTTTTTTTATTTTTAGTCGGTATCGAAAGAAATTCATGTGTATTTAGATTATTTAGATTATACAATAAAGATAGATAAAAAAAGAAATCAAAGATATTATGTTTATGTTTTAATATAGGGCTCCTTTTTTTTTGGGTCGGGAAATGCTATTACGCATCCCCGGCAGCGAGAGATGGTAAGTGGCCGCAGCTGTACCCAGTACCCACTAAAACCCGACCGTGTTCCCACTTCCGTGGCTTCCGTCCGCGCTCGCCTGCTCACCCAAAGCAGGCCCACGCTGTTGGGGTTTCTTGTCCCCCTAGGGCCTAGGCCGAACAGAGGCCCCACATGGGGGGCTTGCAAAGGCCGGTCGTTCTTTGTGTCGCGATGCGCAGGAACACAACGCGCATCGCGACTCTCTCGGGGACTCAGTGCAATGAGTGGCGGCATCCCCATACCGTCACCCCGAGTTCCCTGGCTAAGGCGGAATGTCGCGCCCGTTGCGACGTTTCCGCCTTGGCCGTCTTCGCCGGTGGTCGTGCGCCTCTCGCTCCCTTATGCGCTCCGCCTCCTCTTTGGTCGAGATGACGCTATGTGCGAACGTCTCGACCGCAGACCACTTCTCTCCGCTCTCGACCAAGGCCCTGCAGAGGGCTGGGAGAGACGCGTCCTCGACGATAGCGGCAGTTAGCGCCGCGCGTTGTGTCGCCCAGGCGGGACAGGCCGTGATGGTGTGCACGGCCGTGTCCCGTTCCTCTCCACAGTGGTGGCACTCTGTGGTGACCTCGCTACGCGCTATTTCACACAGATACCGACCGAAGCAACCGTGCCCGGTCAGCATCTGCGTGAGGTGGAAGGATAGCGCACCATGTGTGCGTTTGATCCATTCCCTGAATATGGGGCGGATCGCCGTCACTAGGGCAATGCTAACGGTCGGTTCTTCGAGCCGTTCTGCCCAGAGGTCTATCGCCCTCTCTTCTGCTGAGTTCCTCCACCGACGTACGGCGTCCGGAAGAGGGTTGCCACCCTCCGCGCGGACAGCTGCGCAACGCCAATATACGTCGGAGTGGGCTCGAGCGTCTAGGTCCGTCGGGATGCTTCCCGCGAGCAGGCATGCCGCATCCTTGGATATCTGTGCGGTATCAACGCACTGCTCGGGTAGCCATCAACCGCTGCAACCTACCAAGTATAGTCCGGTTTTGGGGCGAAAGATGGTTGGGTTAAGGGCACCTAAAGTTACAGTTGTCTAAGTGTGATCGAAAACTTAGATCTTTTTACCCGACTGCCGGGAGGGTTATGTGTTTAGCGCGTATCTTGTATGTTTGTAATATTCTTTCTTACCTTGTATCTTCAGAACCGCTGAACGGATTTTCACATTGAGGCATAATATTTTATGATTTATGAATAATGTTAAACTTGGTGCGACATGCCTCCGACTGCATTTTATTATCCACTTTCTTCTTCTACATTTTTCTATGTAACCTTCTACGAGGGCTGCTATTTATGTATCCGGAACTGGCCACTTACAAGAACAATATTTAAAAAGTAATTACAACATTTGAAAATAGAACTCTTTGGTTGAAGAATACATTTTGTTTCATGTGACTGTCAATTATTTTTCAATTGTGGCGTCATTTTGAAAATTGCGTGTCTTCATTTGCCATGGATTTAACGCGTGAACATTTTCGTGCAATGATTTACTACGATTTTCGGCGTGGGCTAAATCAACAACAGTGCTTTATTCAACTCACCGCAACTTTAGGAGATGAAGCACCATCAAAAACCACTGTTTATCACTGGTACAGTGAGTTTAATCGTGGGCGGTCTATGCTCACGGATGAAAATAAAGAAGGTCGCCCAAAAACAGCTGCTGTCCCACAAAATATAGATGCTGTGCGGAAACTAATAATGCGTGATCTTCATGTTACATATCGCGAGATAATTGGTTGGATAATAATGGGTTGGAAGAAAGTGCTATGAAAATTGGTTCCAGCGTATGCAAAAGTGTGTCGATCATCGCGGCGAATATTTTGAAAAGCAATAAAACCATATTAAATGATATATGTTTGTTTCTTTTTTTAATTCCGGATACATAAATAGCAGCCCTCGTAGATCCAGCGTACTTGTATAATGGAGATCAGTGCTTTGTTCCCTTTAATCTTTAAAACTATGCAACGGATTTTGATGATTCTTTCAGTGTTAGATAGCCCATTTATCGAGGAAGGCTATAGGCAATATTTTATCACGCTAAGAGAGAAATTAATACAAAAGAGCTTATCTCGCGAACTACTGGAGCAATTTTTATGTTATTTGGCACAGATAAGAAGTAGACCACGTGAAGGATCAAAAGGCTATAGATTTTAATCATTTTTTCAGTGGCTATATATTTTGTACCCGTGCGACGCCGGGGCGGGTCGCTAGTATAAAATAAATTACTTTTTCGAGCCGCGAAGAGGCTGTTGATGCGTTCAAAATGAACGTTTTGGAGATACCTCAATCAGAATGGAAAAAGTGCTATGAAAATTGGTTCCAGCGTATGCAAAAGTGTGTCGATCATCGCGGCGAATATTTTGAAAAGCAATAAAACCATATTAAATGATATATGTTTGTTTCTTATTTTAATTCCAGATACATAAATAGCAGCCCTCGTATTTAATATTTATCCTGGCATGAAACTCGTAAGCAAGAGTCGTATCAATTAAAACATGGATTCGATGCCTTCGGCAGAATTAGGTCTTGTTTCGTTCTTTTTAGTTAACATTTTTTGCAGTCGGGTTTTTTTATTTTTAATTAATTTATTTTATATATTATGTATATATATAAGGAAAAAAATATTATTCATTAATGTTATTGGCCTTAAAAGCGGAAATTTATTTAGGTTAAGAGATTTATTTCAGTATACAAAACTAATTAATTTGAAAAAAAGCTGTTTGGACTTTGGATATATTTTTTATGTTTCATTTGAGTGGGGTCACTTTTTACCCCCGATACCAGATACTACGCTTTTTTAGCGAAACCAGCTAAGGGTTAAAAATTAAAATAAAAAAACCAAGTTTACTAAATTGTAAAACGCTAAAGTTCATCATGGCGTCGCGTCGCTATGATGTCATGAGTCACGGTCCTCCAAACAACAAAAATCTTTGTATGGGCTTGACATCGAAATGTCACTGTCACACACAATGTTTTGGAGATTGTGACGTCACACTCTGTGATGGCTGTTTGGGATCACGTGATATTACGGATTAAAATATATTTTTACTTACTTTTTAATTTTTATTAAATAAAATAAAAAAATATTATAAAGTTAATACAACTTTATAATATTACTATACTTAATACAAACTCTCAAAAAAACAATACATAATTTGTATATTGTTATTTCGTCAGATTCGTCTGTCTACACCCCTATTGTACTTACTGGCACGGCGAAGCCGGCTTTTATTAATAATTTTGGTAGTTGCTCGTTTAGTATTGTCCAGTTATTGCGCAATGTCTTGGATAAATCGATTTATTATAGCCATACTAAAATTTTCCTCATTACAATTAGTTTGAATAATATCAACAATATTTTCAATTTAGAAATCGTTTAAGATCGAAACCGGCTAAGAAACAAAATGGTTGACGCGCTGATAACAAGTCCCGACTCCAGTATCGACTCTCGATTCTCGACAGTGGCTCAACACTACATTCATTTCCCGTTTCCGCCATATTGAATTTGCAACTACCAAGTACCAACTTGAAAGCACAGCGTGCGGCGTGGTGTGGGCAACAACAATATTAAGGTAGCTCGATAACGTTCTGCCTGTGCTGTGCCACAGTAGTGACTTGCGAGTATAATATTTAGTTATCGACATTATTGTTTATCGATTAGATAAAAGTAACAAAAATCACTAATGTTTAGTTTCGTTAATGTGTCGATATTTTTATCGCGTCGATAATGTTTTATTTAAAGTAATTTAATAACTTATTTAAAATCCGACAAACCTTTGGTCCTGGTGATCTTCGTGCTCAAAAATCTGATCGTGATCCTCCTGGGAGAGGCTGAGCTCACCAAACTGTTGATCCAATGAGTTAGACATTTCACTGGTATAATCCGGTCACTATTGGACACCGAACACTGGTTTGTAGTAATTTAATTTGTTACACAATAACTGTAAATTTTGTTTTGTCCCAATCAGTTGAGTTTTTTTTTAAGTTCACTATGTTCATTTGTAAAGGCTAGAGGACGCTAAGTTCGTCGTGATAGGTGGATGTAAATTACAAAATGATTATTATAGACACGGAAGGCGTTGTACAGCAAGCCGGTACGCACACGTGCTCTCAGTTTTGAAGCGTGTTTATTTTCGTATTATATAACAAGATGGTTTGAAGCGACCGAGGACCGGCTCTATGGTCGGAGCAGCGGCGGGCGGCGCCGAGGCGACGATTGTGCGGAGCGGGCACGGCGCGGCGGCGCGGCGGCGTGGTGGAAGTTGGAAAGGGCGCGAGGGCACGTGTGCGCCGTGCGTACGGTTCGCAGGCTATCGAGATCGCTACTCGACTGACTGATGTGACGTGCGTGACTGACTGAAACGCGCTAGCTGTGAACGACGCTCGACTCGCTCAACTTGTTTCTCCGAGCATCCATTCCGAGTAGATTTGTTTGAAAATGCGCGCGCTGGGCGTGGCGCGAGGCCTGAGGGGAGAAGGGAACCGCGTGGGTTAGTGACGTTTATTTTATCGATTGCAGACGCTCAGAAAATAAGTTTTCTATCAAGTATACTGAGCATTTCAATCTTCTACTCTCTGTCAGTGTGTAGTTTAGTTTTGCATAATAGCCTCTGTGACGTTTTTATAATATTAATGTTAAATCTAGTCATTTAAATACATTATATCTACACCGAGCTCTTTTGTGATTTACTCAGGGTAGATATAATTATTATATTTTTAATTTGTGTCTACTTATTTATTGATTAACACTTAACTAAGGGAACATTAAATTAAACGGCCAAGCAGAAACTTTATTTCATGGAATCTTTAGTTTCTGGAATTCATTCGGCGAGTACAATTCGGGTTATAAAATATATTTATAAACAAAAATATTTGGTGTTTGTGTGTATTGTGCGGACGGTGGATCGTTTTATCGATATCAGTGGTGGAACATCTCTAGAGTGATAGCAGTTCGTGAAGTATATTCGTCAGTGGGTCCGTGTAGCGGCGCCCCGCTCTCATACCATTTGCACAGCGCCCGTCCGGGCCCGCGGAGGGCGGTCGCCACTCGCCCCGCGCCCGACACCGCCTACTTCGTCCGGTACAGGCGTCACCCGCCTTGTTTCCCTCTTCACCTTAAGAGGAACCAAGCACGCTGCCCGGCCGATACTCCGACAGGAGAAAACGTCCTCTAACTTACAAATGATCAACCTCGAAAGGAAGGAAAAACAAAAGTTAAGTTATTAAAACACTCAATCCAAAACGAGTAGTAAACAACACCACGATACAACTGATTCTAATTTTTCACTTTAAATTAAACGCATTAAATTTTTTAAAATGAGCCGAAAATAACAGGGAAGTTCTATTATCGATCAAATAAAAATCTCGGATGTAGCAATTGAAGAAGACAAACACCAAAAACAAAACAAAATATATACCGGCGCTGTGCGCACCGTTCGAGCGCAGCGACCGAGGAAAGTGAAGTGAGTAAGTACTGCGCGCGGTCGTCGCATGCGGCGCTAGCGGCTAGACGGTCGAAAATCATTTGCTACGTCACAGCATGATTCATAATAATTTTAAGCCGAGGGCGAGCGGGCTGCAGGCAGCAGGCCTCACACAGTACACTCACTAGTCAAGTAGTCACTGCACAGCATTGTTGTAAAAAAAACATGACAGAGTTCACTGATGATAGCGAGGCTGAAGATGATGAATTTAACATTTAACATTAAGGGCATTCCCTACGGAGATTCCGTAATTTACCGTATTTAAAGCCTTATAAACTCATAATCTGAAAGCTACAAAGCTATAAAAAAGACGCGTTGCACTCCGGGAGTGCCGGCAGAAGTGAAAACTTGATTATTAACGTTGTGCATTTTTTTAACCCATTTTTTATGAAAATCGATTATTAAAAAATCGATTTTTTTAATTAATCGAAACCCTTACAATCGATTAAATTTTTAACCCATTTTTTATGAAAATCGATTTATAAAAAAATCGATTTTTTTAATTAATCGAAACACTACTCTCCAACCGTCTTACGGTTTTTCCAAGGTTTTTCGATCAGCACGAGAATCTGACGCTAGTTTCACAGTTTTTACTCATCCCACAAAAGTGCTCAACGCCGCTAGAGAAGTTTTCACTTCAATAAAAATACAGCAATAATCTTCAGTATCTCAACATTCCTTTCCCCGTTTTAAATTTTCTATTTTTGTTTATTATACTCATGATATCAGCTTCCAAAATAATACCAATTTATTAAAATTCAAGCATACATTCAGCATCTCCTTAACAATTACAAATTACTTTTATTTGAAACTCACACCAATAGATGGACAATATCATAAACTACATATTCCCCGTTTTAATTTTTTTAGGACAATTTTGAACTAAGATAAGTAAAAATTATAGGGTTTTAGCGCGATCTCGGCAACGCGGCAAATGTATGGCCTTAAGGCCGTCCCCCGAGCAAACGACCTTGACCATATACATATTAATAATATTTTGACACGTTCGGCGTTACCGAGATCGCACAAAAATCCTATTTTTTTTTTACTTTAAAAATCTTTGTTCAAAATTGATAAAAAAAATCGGTTGTCTGTAAAGTCGGTTTACTGACGATAGTTGAACGTAACAACGTCATAGCCTTAACCCCTCAGTTCCGGGAAAAATCTATGCCAAAAAGTTGGCAGGTCAATGTGCAAAAAAAATGGCGCCCGGCCTACCCTCTTTGTAAAATTAATGTAATATGAAATATCCTTACATATAATCCATATTTTATGTTTGTGTGAACTACATTATAATATATGTTAAATTTTCTATCTATCAAGCCATCATAATATAGTATTTAGTCCGATGTGATATTAGTTTCTCAATTATAAACTTTCGAAACTATAATTAGTGACTTGTTCAGAAGAAATAAACGAATACTTTATTCTTCATATATTAAGTCATACCTTGACACGTAGGAAATAGAGCACAATTTTGAATAGCCGAAATAATACTAATAGCTCACAGATTGTTTATTTATTTTTCATTCAGAGTGTGGTCAATGTATCAAAGGTCATAACTAACCAAACTTCTTCATACAAAAGTATTCTCTAAGTCATCGAAATACGTAATATAATCGAAACAAAGGCGCGGCCCAGGTGGGCCTTACGGTTGTTGAGAGACTTGAGAGTGTAAATGGAACGCCTCAGAGCTGTCAGCGAGGTAACGCCGCATGAACTGTCATGTTTTTCGGGCGCGCAGCCCATATCGAATTATAAGACGTTATCACGTCAAAAAAATTTAAACGGAATATTATGTAGTTAATGAAATTGTCTATCTATTGTCGTGTGTTTCAAATAAACGTAATTTCAAATTTGTAAATACTAGGGAGATGCTCAAGGTAGGTAGGCTTCAATTTTAATAAATTGGTATTACTTTGGAGTTTGGAAGCTAATATATGGCTAATATTATGAGTATAATAAGCAAAATTAGAAAATTTAAAACGGGGAAAGGAATGTTGATATACTGAAGATTATTGCTGTATTTTTATTATAACTTTGTAGTTTTCAAATTATGAGTTTATAAGGCTCTAAATACGGTAAATTACGGAACCTCCGTAGGGGAGGGCCTTAAGAGAACAATAAAAATAAACAACGATACAAAATATAATATATATACCTATACATATTATAATTGATTTTCTTGAAAGCAGATCCAAATTCCAATACAAGAACGGTAGGTAGTTAGGTACCCTTTACGGTCAAAGCAGCAATCTGTTTAGCCCGTATTTAAAAATCTGTAAAATAAGTATACAACAGTCGCCGATAAGGATAACAGACAGCAGTCAGAATTTGATAAGAAATGATTAAAGCACAAGTAGAAAAATCTTCTTGATATATTTCAAAACTTTTCAAAGGAGAAATAAAAGCTAGAAAGGCTAAAAAAATATTAAATGATTTATGATAGTAACGAAAATACTAAATAGTGATAGTAGTACAAGAAATTAAATTGTTTCTGAAGATAAACAGACACAATTATGTATAGGACTTGAGATACTGACACAAAATTCTTGGTCATTTGTACCAGTATGGCGGTTTTACAGGGGTATAATTACGTAAAGGCAAAAAAGAAAATGATGGTCATAGCGCTCGCACTGGCAGCCCAAACGCGTGAAAAACCAAGGAAAAAACGTAGGACGGTTGGAGAGTAGTGTTGTAACATCGAAATCGATTAATCGAACAATCGATTCCTTTTTTTCGATTGTCGATATTTTTTAATCGATTGTAAGGGTTTCGATTAATTAATTAAAACGATTCGATTATCATTAAAAAATGGGTTTAAAAAAATAATGCACGACGTTAATAATCAAGTTTTCACTTCTGCCGGCACTCCCGGAGTGCAACCCGTCTTTTTTTTTATTAAAATTAACGTATTCGCGTCGGTATGGCGGGCTGTAAGCCGCACCCGACAAGTATGGCATTACGGTTTCGCCTACTTATTTTTTTTCGACTATCTGAAAATACAAGCATTTTTGTGGAACAAATCGTTCGACACTCGCTATTTATCCGACACGTTCGATTAACGCCCACGCGTTTGGGCTGCCAGTGCGAGCGCTATGACCATCATTTTCCTTTTTGCCTTTACGTAATTATACCCCTGTAAAACCGCCATACTGGTACAAATGACCAAGAATTTTGTGTCAGTATCTCCAGGCCTAGTACTTTTAAAAGAAATATGTAATAATACTGTAATAATAATAATCTCAAAACTAAAAAGACGAAAATATAAGAAACAAAAATACCGGCGTTTATTCGTTTTAAGTGGTTTAACCGAACTTCTATTCGGCAGCTTGAACCGAACCTCGTCATTCGGCCGAATTTCGGTTAAAATGCCGAACATTCTGCACTAAATAATATATAATACTTGCACTATCATAATAGAAATTTATGAAAAAAACATAATATTGTCTATCGTAACAGTGAAATAAAATAAGTCAGATATAAGTACTCATTCATAGTCATTTATTTATTAATCGTGATAAACAAAAAACCATTGAGATGTAGACTATTGGGAGATAGCCTTATAATTATATTATCGGTGTATATAAGCGTGGAAAGCGTTTCAAGTTAGGACCGAGTTACTCGGACATAACAAAGGAGTCGGTCTGCATATTTCATGTAATAAAAGTGTTAATAAAGGTTATTAGTGAACATTTTATGCTAGATATTGTTGAGTTTTGTGGTGCCGCTAAATAATAAACCATAAGAACGGCCAAAAAATGCCTCAAACACGTGGGATTTGACATTAAATAATACGTAAGTTTTGAACAACGTTATTTGGGATTTTCAATCAGTATTTGTGGAAGCTAAAAAGATAATTTACAAATTTAATAATTCATGCTATTTATGGCATTAGTGCTAAAAATGTCACATCAAGTAATAATTTGGCTATGAAAATTGCATAGCTTTTTACGTGTGTTTAGAGATGTACATTACTTGAACTATAGTTTATCGATATCATGAACTAAATTACTTTCTTTTCTGGATTATATGGTGCTTCGAAGTGATCGACAAATAGAAATATTCAAGAAAATACACACATACTACTTGTATGAAAATAAGCACAAAATGGCCACACGATGTTGGGCTAAGACCTTATGACTATTATACAATACAATACTATTGATATACCTTTAGTAGTAAATTATACAATGTCTCCCGACACCGGTGTCCGATCCTTTAAGGGCCTTCCCTAGTCCCTACGGAGATTCCATAATTTACCGTATTTAAAGCCTTATAAACTCATAATTTGAAAGCTACAAAGTTATAATAAAAATACAGCAATAATCTTCAGTATATCAACATTCCTTTCCCCGTTTTAAATTTTCTATTTTTTTTATTATAGGTACTCATGATATCAGCTTCCAAAGTAAAACCATTTTCTTTAAATTCAAGCATACATTCAGCATCTCCTTAGGATTTACAAATTACTTTTATTTGAAACATACGCCAATAGATCGACAATATCATAAACTAAATATTCCCCGTTTTAAATTTTTTTAGGACAATTTTGAACCAAGATAAGTAAAAAAAAATAGGGTTTTGGTGCGATCTCGGCTACGCGGCAAATGTATGGCCAAGGTCGTTTGCTCGGGGGACGGCCTTAATTATTTTACCATACAATATTAATTCATCATAATAATACCAGCCTTAGATTCGTCCACTGCTGGATGACACCTCTCTCAATGAACGCCAAGATCAAGATGACCGATCTCCTGGCAGCTAAGATGGGCCCGCAAGACGTAACTAAACGGAGATCGTCGTCCCACCTAGTTGGAGGTCGACCTACACCCCGATTTCCCAGCCTTGGTCTCCATTCCAGAGTAAGTTTACTCCAGCGATATTAATTATTATACAATATTATAATACATAATTATAATAATTATTCTTATAGGGTCACCACTCACAAGCCTTACTCTAAATTATATTATCACGATTCACTAATAATAATTCATAGTTTTGAAAGAAACAAAAATAGTTTCGCCTCATTTGTAAGCATCAAGTTTTGAGCATTATGCAGAATTCAGAAATAAATGTACCATTCAAGACCATTTGAAAACGTTTTTTTATTCAATTGAAATCGCGAACGTTAGACAACATCCGATGGTGGGCTCGAACCCTTTACTTACAACATTATGAATTAATTGTATGATCAGGTTTTAATACGATTTTTATAGTCCATAATATTTCTCTACAGAAGGGCTCAAGGGATTCATACAGCAGCTTGCGACTTGTTAACATTCCGCCAAATGTGTTTAACTTACTTACTTATTTAAATTTTTTTTAGCGGTAGCCCCTTGTAGATTTTTTTATTCAGCATCAAGGGGTCCAAGATTTATTGTAGAGATGTACAGAATTTACCGTTTGTTTGACGAACCGTTTTAAGTTGAGCGTGTCCGAAATACAGACAATTCATCCAAAGTCATAACATCCATTTAAATAAATTTAATGCTTGATTATGGGTGATAATTTCATGAAACGAGGACGACCAATTCTTTATGACATAAGAATTGGTGTTTTGAATGGTCATAATAACTCATAGCCCATAGGCAAACTTCATGTAAAATGTTACCTCGACGGCCACAAAAGGTTTGCCCTGTGAAAACGACATCAGATCTAATTTAGAGCCAAGCTTCTGAATCTACGCGGCCTATCTCTAGCGACCCTAACTCCAACAAATTCTACATAATATCAGTAAGTATGTATGACTTCGCTGTTTCGCTACCGTCGCGTCGTAGAGGTGAGGCGTAAGTAACGAAATAGCCAAGCCATACATACTTACTGATAAGTAGAATTTGTTGGAGTTAGGATCGATAGAGTTAGGCCGCGAAAATTCAGAAGCTTGGCTATATCTATCTGATGTCTTTTTCACAGGAAAACCTTTTGTGGTCGTCGAGGTAACATTTCACATGAAATGTTTTTGGTGGGATTTCAGTCCTTTTGTAAGTTGCTACGTGCTAGACAGTGTTTTTTATTAAGAGCGTTTTAGTTAATGTCCGTCCCGTGTAAACTTTCATGTCCTTATTCATAAAATTGGTGAAAGTCTTATATAAATTAAAATTCCCTTACCCCCCTACTAAACTTATTTTACGGCGTACCTATAACCTTTCGGCGTATTAGATATTGTGATTAAAATCTAAGTATTATGCTAAGTACTGACATACGGTATTGCTCGATAGTTTTACTCCAAATCGAGTAATAATTACTGTGTGGACCGCAAAACTGACAGCTCAAAGGCTCGCTTCGAGCCGGCTCGATGGAATTAAATATGTCAAATTTTATGTCATTTCCTTCGATTCGGAGTAAAACTATCGAGCAAAACCGTATGTGAGTACTTAGCATTAATGGCTGGTTTACACGTATTAAGTAGATAAGTAGTTAACTAAATTTTAACTTAATTTTAAGTTACTTATTGCATGTAAACACAAAATTTAGTAGCAAGTAGTAAGTTAAAATTTAGTTAAGTACTAAACAAGGAAATTAGAATTTTGACTATTTTCTGTAAGGTTGGCAGGCGGGGCTTGTCACTTGACACATTTCCGGCAGGCACTTCAAATTAAGTTAAAATTTAGTTACTACTTATCTACTTAATAGTAAGTAAAACACGTAGTAAGATAACAGACAATGTTTCATATTATTATTGTTTTACCCTTATGATACAAACAAATAAGAAAAAAAACATTTTTAAGTTAAATAAATAAACATGTACTTACATAAAATAAACAACAAAAATAATCACAAATTGGATCTAAAATTGCAGCGACGACAAGTTACAAGATAAGAGTAAGTTTATTTCTATTGAAAGTTGAAATGTAGGAATTAAGAATTCACCTGACATTCTCTGCAAATATGTTTTCACAAAATTGTGCAGATTCCACGCTCATATTCCATTGAGGACTGAGGTATGTTGAAAGAATTCTTTCAAGGCAAAGCAGAGGATCACATGTAAAAAGTGGAATAGTTGTTTTATAAAATAGGTATATTTTTACTCTGCGTATTGTTTTCATAATGGTGCTCCCACACCGCCACCGTTAGAAAATGTTTGTAAACATTTTCTAACATAAAAACATTTACTAACAAATGTTGCCAATTGTTACAGTACTGGTGCTCCCAAACCGCAGTTAGAAAATGTTCAGTACGTTAGTAAACATTTGTTAGCAAACATTTAATCACAAAAGTTAAAAAATGATAAAAATGTTTTCATGTTAGAAAATGTTTAGTTTAAAACAAATTATAGCAAAACAAACTATAACAAAATAAAACAAATTGTTTTACCTTTTGTTTGTAAACCTTTTATAAAGGACGACGGGGTATGCCGTATGCGGTGAGCCAATACCAGATTTAAATTGTTATAAAATGTTAGTAAACATTACTAATGTTTACTAACATTTTATAACATTTAAATCTGGTATTGGCTCACCGCAACCCCGTCGTCCTTTATAAAATGTTTACAAACAAAAGGTAACACAATATGTTTTATTTTGTTAGTTTACTTTACATTTTCTAACATGAAAACATTTTTTACATTATGTAGCATTTGTGATTAAATGTTTACTAAGGCTTCTTACAGACGAACGGCACGTGTCGGCGGCAGTCGGCGGCATGTGTCGGCGGCAGTCGGCGGCAGTCAATGGCAGTCGATGGCAGCCGACGGCAGCCGACGGCAGCCTTTGACAGTTTATGACGCTTGCAGGGGGCCTACCACGACCTTTCCTAAAACTATCATGTTTCCAGAACACTTTGTTGTAAGATTACAACAACATTACCGTACTCACTTTTTAAATATAATTTTACTAAAAAACAGTAAAAAATGCAAAACAATGTTAAATCCGCTGTGAAATATCAACTTTTTTAAGATCGCTAGCTTGAATTTAAAGTAATAAATTCTTATCTGTCAAACGATGTCGGTTAGTATAGTCTGTTCACTAGGAAATGTCCAAATTCCACTCGAGAAAAGGATAATGTTTTGCTATTGTTTGTTGAATTGCCGATAGTAAAACCACTTTGCCGCCACTTAAGAGTTAGAGCAATCCAGCAGTGTTGATACTTGATGAAATTATCATGTAAATTCTGAAGAATTTTCAAATTACATACACATATTTTATACACATTAAAAATAATAATTTTTGAATCGACACTTAAATGTTTGTTAAATAAATCTGAGGTTTCATTTATATCACCAGCCGATTCGCTTTCCCACGGTCTGAACATTTTAACACTACACTTTTTTAAATAAAACTTCGCTTATTATACTAAAAAAGGATTGATTCCTAACACTCGACTTACTCGTAAGGTATAACAAATATTACTGACTAGAAAAGGTTTAACTTTTCTTGAAGCGCTCGTAGGTAGAAAATGCATATAAAAAGGATCAAAGTCAGTCGTTCCGAGTATTGCAGATGCACGTGGTCGGCGGCTTGGTGAAAAAATATCCGTCTGATGCGAAACGTCCGTTGCGTACTATACCGACCTGTGGACGCTTACCTTTACGCGTTACGTCACAACTGCAAGCGTTATAAACTGTCGACGGCTGCCGTCAACTGCCGCCGACACGTGCCGCCGACTGCCGTCGACTGCCGCCGACACGTGCCGTCGTCTGCCGTCGACTGCCGCCGACACGTGCCGTTCGTCTGTAAGCGCTCTAACGTTACTAAACATTTTCTAACTGCGGTGTGGGAGCACCATAAGATCTAAAGTTTAGATTGTAAAAAAGTTTTAATTCTAAACAAATTGAACAATAAGTAGGAATAATAGTTTCGATATTGATTTTGTGATTGGTGTTACCAGTGAAACCACTTTTAAGATTCACAGTCATAACAACATTTTCAACAAGAGATTCAGCAATCGTTACATCGAGCGTATTTCAATCTCAGGCTCGACAAGTAGGCAATCTTCGCTATTCACATCTAACTGCCCAACTTGGACGACAATGAACCACGTGTTCACCTCAAAACTTGTTATGTAAAGATCGTCAGTTAGAAACTAACCCTTACCCTAATTTTATCAGAGTAAGGTCAATGGAAATTAGAATAACAGTGACAGCAAAGAATCGCACATCTCAAATGTACCCGTTTCCGAGAATATAATACATAAGTAAATTCACGATTCAGATTTCATAACTGCGGTTAGCTCTGCCAGATATAATGGGATGGGCTGCACGTTCAATATAGGTGTGCAAACAGTTAGCGAACTCGGCCAGACTAGATTTAGTAGCTTCGGGCTATGACAGAAATCAGGAGGGCGAGTAATAAGCGTGTTTCCTACGAAGATTAAAAATTTACCAGCACCGGTGGCGTCGCACGACTGTTTGATGGCTGCAACGTATTTTATTCAAATCATGAACGATTTAAAGCTATTGCTTCAAATCGTCAGATAGGGTAGCAGGACTAGTGACTAGTAGACTAGCTACTAAGCTACTTCATTATTCATTAATCTGGGTGTTTCGCCGTTTCTTTGAACATTCATAGAACAAAACGCTTGCCTTTGAAAAGACATCAGAATCCAGATCAAATGTAGAGCCAAGCTTCTGAATATACGCGGCCTAACTCTATCGACCCTAACTCCAACAAATTCTACATAACATCAGAAAGTAGTAATGGCTTCGCTGTTTCGCTACCGTCGTGGAGGTGAGGCGAATATTTAGTTTCTGGTCCTGAAGTAAGTAACGAAACAGCCAAGCCATACATACTTACTGATATGTAGAATTTGTTGGAATTAGGGTCGATAGATATATAGGCCGCGTAGATTCAGAAGCTTGGCTCGACATTAGATCTGATGTCTTTTTCACAGGGCAAACATTTTGTGGTCGTCGAGGTAACATTTTACATGAAATGTTTTTGTTACTGGTTAATTTTTAACATTAACTTCCTACTGTAGAAAATTATAACAACACTTAAATTGCGCAGGCAACAGGACTTTAATATGACGTATTTTTTAACTTTGTCGTGCCGAAGCCACACATGTTCCGATCACAGAAGCATTAAACCAACAAAATGAAAGTCGAGGGTTTCGTTGCCGAGAAATTTACTGAATTGATTGGTAAATTGAGACACAATGCTGTTGTTAGTTCACTGGTTATTAGTACAGTAAATGAAGGCAAAAATCAGGTGCAACCTCCGATTTCGTTGAACCTCCATCGATTTGGATGAAAATTTGGGATTAAGTACGTGAAGCCCTCTCCTTTAAAAGTGACATACGCTCGTATCGCGCTTTTTTATTTTAGGGGTGAAATCCACCCCTTTTGTTGAAAATAGAAAAAATGCAGATTTAACCATTCTGGCTTAACTAATTGTGTTTAATTTGATAAAATAAATGTTTTTAATGTTTTATTCATGATTTATGATTATATTATAATTAATTTTTCAATCCTTTTAGCAACCATCCCTTTAATGGTGAAAAAAACATTTTTTGGATTTCTTTGCTTTAAAATCGTATATTTAAACATTACATAAAGAGTATGTTTAATATTAATTATGATATCATTTTTGGATAAGACTTAAATATAAACCCCTAAAAGTACACCTTTATTGCGGAATAACAGTAAAAATTGGGTTCAAAAACTTAATAGATTTCAGTTTTTGAACCCAATTTTTTCAATTTATTTACTTACTAAGTTTTTTTGCGATAAGTTTTCACCCCTGTAAACTACCCAATGTCTGAATAATAAGCTTTAAGTTTTTATTTTAAGTTTTTTATCGGCTTTAATGAGTTCGAATATTTTTTCATACTTAAGATAAATTGTATTAATATTTCAAACATTGATATTGTTTAGTCCAAAATATTCAAACAACGATTTCAAACTACCCTCTGTGCAAAAAATTGTCGCAAAGGCTGAATCTGCTAGACTGAAATATTTAATAGACGCACATCATTATATAAAAAGCCCCTCTCATATTATCTAATATACATTTACCGTTTCGTTTACTTTCTGAATATTAAAAAGCCTTGAAAAGATTAATGTATATTTAGTATGGATTAGATGACGCCTGCAATCGCGCTGGAAACGTACATTTTTCGGGATAAAAAGTATCCTATGTCCATATCCATTCTCGAGACTCAAAGTATTTTCATGCTAAATTTCAACAAAATCGGTTGAACCGTTTGGGTTTTAAGAGGTAACAGGTAGACAAAAACATCTAGCATTTATAATATTAGTATAGATGTACCTGTTGACAGGGTTTCCTACAATATTTGCATCCCAAATCTCTGCTTCAAAAAACATAAAAAAAAAGTTCGTTAATATCACAATAGCTCTGTTAATTTTTAAGTTATCGGGTTCATTTTTAGACTATTTTAAAGGTAATCTAAAGAGCTTTAAGATCTATTTGAATAATACTTTTAAAAGCCCTTGGTTTAAAAAAAAATATGGTCGATTTACACGGGTGACTAACGGGTCGATTTTAGTCACCCGGCAAGTCACCAGTCGAATCGCCTGTCCAAGTCGAATAGCCTGTCCAAGTCGAATCGCCACCCCATTTACAAAAATCGCCTGTGACTAGTTCATGTTCATGTGAAGTACATGACGTCATAAAATGCATCGGTTTACCGTTATTTAAGTTTGAATGCTTAGACTCACACCCGGTTTCTGAAAGGTCTGTCAAATCACTGATCAACTAACACTGCTGTTAATTTAGCATGGATGTCAAATCAATTTGAGTTTCTGATACATTGATCAGCCGAAAATTAACTAATCTATGATCATTTTTAATTTGACTAGCGATTTGTTATTTTTCGTTCATTACTTCACTATTAACTATCAAAAATGCCAATGAAATGTCAAAAGAAGGAATTGCAGACTGTCATTGCTATCAAAAATGTTCTGGGAATTTCAAATCTGATTTTTTCTGAATCATTGATCAGACGAAAATTAACTAATCTGTGATCATTTTGATTTGACATGCGATTTGTTTATTTTCGTTCATTTGTCAGAATTTTGATTTTCAGTTTTTCAGACGTTATCGATTCCTAAATTCTTCTTCATTATAGAAATGAAATTGATTATAATATACATATTTTGAAAATAAAACAAGTATTGCAAATAAAACAGTTTATTTGCTTTATCGACGTATTTATTACGAAGTTTTATTAAAACTTCATAATAAATGTGTTTACAAACCTTATAGTAACGTAGGTTCAAAGAGAAAATGTAGATTTACATAAAAAATCAATTGAATTCATAAGTTAATTCACCCACAGTTACCGATTAGTTGACACAGCTTTTGACAAACGTTTAATCTATGATCACGGCTTGACAAGCGTTTCGGAAACCCAAAATGGCGGTTGACATATGATTCTCGAGTCAAATTGAACAGCCGTGTCAACTGACGCGCTGATCAAATTAAACTAACTAATCATGCTTCTAGCAACTCAATTGGTACTTGACAAGAGAATTAACAGGCGATTAGTTAATTTTACTGTTGATCAGCCTTTCAGAAACCGAGTGTTAGGTACTCGCCGAAAGAAAATATACCTATATACAATCACCTATAGCTCACTTTGAATTAATAAAGGAAGGTATTTCAGAGTAGAAATTAGTTTGTTTTTTTATTGGCTTTAATTTTGGTGATTATACATTTTTCGTAAAAACCTATAGTTTCTTATTTAATTATGAAAAACCGCTTTAAGAAATGTATTTTTCTCACGCAAAAACATGATCTTTGATCTATACTAATATTATAAATGCGAAAGTATCTCTGTCTGTCTGTCTGTCTGTCTCGCTTTCACGCCAAAACTACCGAACCGATTGTAATGAAATTTTGTACACAGATAGTCTAAAGCCTGAGAAAGGACATAGGCTACTTTTTAACTGGAAAACAACCTTTTCACCCCCTTACAACTTTGTAAGGGGGTGAAAATGCGTAAATTTGTTCAAATTAAGTAAGTTCCAAAAATTCATAATAGATGGCGCCGTGCCGTCTCCTACAACGCGCTATCGCTTGCTCAAACGTGTTACTATAAGAGGTGGTTTTTTGTATCAAAGAGTTGATCATTGATGTTCGACTTCGACCCCACTCCCCAGTTTTTAACCCCCTACGCAAAATAGGGGCGTTTTATGTGTGATGTGTCTGTCTGTCTGTAAAGTGTAAACATTGAAGTTTGAAGTAAGCGTACCGCGAAAGCACCTCTGTCGTGCAAATTTTGCAATTTGCAGTAATGTAGCCTGCACTCTACATGGTTCAACGGGAACTACCTACTATAATATAAGCTACTCTATGACGGGAACTACCGCGCGCTATAAGCTGAAGTCCACGCGGACGGAGTCGCGGGCAACAACTAGTCTTTAATAACTCCGAAAGTATTGATTTAATCAAAAAAAATTATATAACAGATTTTGCTTAGAATTTGTGTGTCTATTGATTCCTGGGGTTATTCTTCTATACTTATTATAAAACAAAGTCGCTTTTTTTTCCCTCATGTCCCTTTGTTCCCTTTAATCTTTAAAACTACGCATTGGATTTTGATGATTCTTTCAGTGTTAGATAGCCCATTTATCGAGGATGGCTATAGGCTATATTTTATCACGCTAAGACTAATAGGAGCGAAGAAATAGAGGAAAATGTGGAAAAAACGGGGGAAATTATTTGAAAGGGCTAACTTGAACGCGCTAATCTCAGGAACTACTGGTCCGATTTGAAAAATTCTTTCAGTGTTAGATAGCCCATTTATTGAGGAAGGCTATAAGCTATATTTTATCACGCTAAGGGCCTGTTTCACCACTTCCTGGTAAGGTGCCGGATAGGCTTATTTGACAGATTCTCCATACTCTATCTGTCAAGTTAAGTGGTGGATAGCCTTATCAGGAAGTGGTGAAACAGGCCCTAAGACTAATAGGAGAATGTGGAAAAAACGGGGGAAATTATCCGAAAGGTCTTATCTCGCGAACTACTGGAGCAATTTTTATGTTATTTGGCACAGATAAGATACTAGACCACGTGAAGGATCATAGGCTATCGATTTTAATCATTTTTTCAGTGGCTATATATTTTATACCCGTGCTACGCCGGGGCGGGTCGCTAGTTTTTATTTAAAAAAAATCGCCTCCCGAGAAGGGTTGGCATCCACCCCCAGGGCAAAAGAGCAAGAAGACACTATGTCACTTTTGTTTCTTAGGGTATCCCCCACCTACTTACCAATTTTCATGAAAATCGATGGAGGTTCAACGAAATCGGAGGTGAAAACCTTCAATGCCTCCACTATATACTCCTGGGTGAATATTTATTTTACCAGGTATAAAGTTTTCAATTCATTTGAATTGTCATTTATAGTCATTGTTTTGCGTCTATGTGGATAACATCCATTAAATCATTTTCTATTTCCAATACACTTTATCATCAAATACAATAATAATTATTAATTTATGTATAGTACGGGTACAGTAGTCGCTATTACTAGAATTACAACGAAAAATTCTTGATTCTGAATTTTCCGTTTATTACTAGCGGATTCAACTTTTGCTAAGACTATTCAGTATTTTAGTATCACTTTTTGGACACAATCAGTCTTTAGAACCAAGAAATATCAGAAAAGTGAGAAAACCTTGAAAACCGACTCTTCATAGGAGGAGGCTCAATGTGCTATTCGTTTTGTTATTCGAGTGCCGTGGAGACCTAGACTTAGGTTTTGTAATTTGTATATGTATTAGGTAAAATTGAGAAAAAAATAATACGAGCGTTTTTGTTTAATTGTGCGTCAAGAAGCAACAGCCATTTATGAGTTAAGTAAACGAAAATAAACAAAAAATTGCTAATACAAAGGTAATTTATTACAAGATTTTAGTCAAGGACTAAAACATTTAGTCGAGTGCAATATAAAATATTTGGGGAGCTTAGATATGAAAATCTGAAGCTTTATTATTTTTAATTTTAAAATATTCCTACAGGCCTACCGTACCGTACCTTTAAAGTTTAAATTATCAGTGCTTTATAATATTATGTAAGCTTCTTTGGGGTATACTTAAGAAGGCGTAGAAAGCAAAATTTACGATTTTACAATATTTCACGATGCATCTAATTTTCTCTCTTTTTTTCAATATTTTTCCGAAAAGGTGCATTTAACTGCTTCAATATTTTATTTAATTTATTCTATAATTTGAATTTATTCTATAATTTGAAATTAAGTATATTAAGTATATAAAATTTAACAAAAATTAATTATATAATACATAATATACTTAATGTAAAATTCTATTATCAAGAAACTTGAGTAGCGGATTTTTTAAAATTTGTTTATAATATCGAGTAATTAACAAAAATCATTTTTTGCGCCGATTTCGCGTCGTTTTTTCATCAGGCATATGAATGACGGGCATTACGTACTGTCCACATCTCCACGTCACGACGCGACGTCGCGTCGTCGCGTCAAGTCGCATCGTCAACGTGGAACGGTGCGGTAACGTGGCACGATACGTTGACGTGACGTGCAAACGTAAAATGGACTGCACTTAGTTTTTTAAAAAACCTAAGTGCAGTGCATTTTGAACGCAGTGAAAAGATAAACTCCTGTAAAAAAACTTCAGAAAGCGGGCATTAATCGAGCATGTCGCGAAATCCCCTCTTCGGCTCCCCTACTATCAGGAAATAAATTCCCTGCTCCGCTCCACAAATAGTCTTCAAAGAACCGACAAACGGGCCTTTATATTGTCTACTGGGTATCCCTAACCCCAAATAACTGCGTGCAGGGTCGACCCAAGCTTGTGCACAGCAACGGATATCAAATACTTTACTCGCAGATTTACTCACGACAATAACATTATTATTAGTGATGGGCCGAATGTGGTTTGAACCGAATACGAACTTCGGCCGAACATTCGGTAAAAATGAAAAATTCGGCCGAAGTTCGGCCGAACATGGACCTATAAAAAAAGGCGGACGGAGTCCCACCATACACAAAACTGTGTCCTTCGGAGTCGGCCAGCTGACTGTATGTACACGGTCCGCACGCACACATTATTACGCTAGTCCCTACCATTTGACAGGCGTCAGAATGTGTGCGTGGCCGACTCTGAAGACACAGTTCTGTGTATATAGTGGAGGCAATGAAGGTTTTCACCTCCGATTTCGTTGAACCTCCATCGATTTTCATGAAAATTGGTGAGTAGGTGGGAAGTGTTTTTATCCTAAGAAACAAAAGTGACATAGTGCGTCAACTTGCGCTTTTGCCCTGGGGGTGGATGCCAAACCTTCTCGGGGGAAAATTCATAATAGATGGCGCCGTGCCGTCTCCTACAACGCGCTATCGCTTGCTCAAACGTGTTACTATAAGAGGTGGTTTTTTGTATCAAAGAGTTGATCATTGATGTTCGACTTCGACCCCACTCCCCAGTTTTTAACCCCCTACGCAAAATAGGGGCGTTTTATGTGTGATGTGTCTGTCTGTCTGTAAAGTGTAAACATTGAAGTTTGAAGTAAGCGTACCGCGGAAGCACCTCTGTCGTGCAAATTTTGCAATTTGCAGTAATGTAGCCTACACTCTACATGGTTCAACGGGAACTACCTACTATAATATAAGCTACTCTATGACGGGAACTACCGCGCGCTATAAGCTGAAGTCCACGCGCGGGGTGAAAAATGAAACTCCCGGAGTGCAACCCGTCTTTTTTTAAAATAAAAATAACCCCAGGAATCAATAGACACACAAATTCTAAGCAAAATTTGTTATATAAAGTTTTTTGAATAAATCAATACTTTCGGAGTTATTAAAGATCAAAGATCATGTTTTTGCATGTGAAAAATACATGTCTTAAAGCGGTTTTTTATAATTAAATAAGAAACTATAGGTTTTTACGAAAAATGTGTCATTACCAAAATTAAAGCCAATAAAAAACAAACTAATTTCTACCCTGAGCTATATTCATTCAAAGTGAGCTATAGGTAATTATATATATTTTCTTTCGGCGAGTACCTAAGTCTAAGCATTCAAACTTAAATAACGGTAAACCGATGCATTTTATGGCATGTACTTTCTTAAGACCTTTTAAAGTGCTTAAAATTACCTTTTTAATAAGCATTTTAAAAAGTTAATAGCATCAAAATTGAACAAGTTATGATAAAAACACAATTTTTTTTGGAAAGATCGCAAAATAAAACGTTGACCATTTCTACAATAATTCAAATTTATGGTTATCCCCAAAGGCTTTCTTTCTTTTAGCATAGGTAATGCCTACCATTACCTATGCTAAAATAAAAAATCTTTATTTTAGCATAGGTAATGACCTCAAAAAAAATTCTTGGTTTAGAATGCTTAGTTTTGAAAAAAAGAATGATTTTGTAAAATCGAAATTATTAATTTTTTTTAATATCGTTTTGTTTTGAACATAACTTCAAAAATATTGTACCTCCGTAAAAGAGTTACTCTATGCCGAGCGTAACACTGAACAACGAGCCGCTCAGAAGAGTTGAGCGCGTAAAGTACATGGGCCACTGGGTCACCGAGTCGCTGGCAGATGACCTGGACATGTCGAGGGAACGCAGGGCACTATCAGTCAGGGCGAATATGTTGGCTCGTAGGTTTGCTAAATGCATTGCAGAGGTGAAGGTTACTTTGTTTCGTGCCTACTGTCAGGCTTTCTATACGTGCAGTCTATGGGTCAAACATACGCTAGCGGCTTATAGTGCCCTGCGGGTCCAATATAATAATGGGTTTCGGGCACTGATGGGGCTGCCGCGATTCTGTAGCGCGTCAGGGATGTTCGCAGACGCCGGAGTGGACGGCTTTACAGCAATAATGCGAAAAAGATCCGCATCCATGATGAGAAGATTACGCGGCAGCTCCAACAGTTACGAGTCGAATGGACACTGATTGTCCATTGAAATTTGTAAAATTATGTTTTGTTGTGCATTAATTGTGTAATTTTTGTACTACTTATTAATTAGTTTAATTGTAATTTTCAATTTATAATAATATAGACTATAATACGTAATTTGTCCGAAATAAACAATTTGAATTTGAATTTGAAAAATTATAAAGAGTGAAATTTGTGTCCATTTTTTAAGAAATCTTTTGATTTTCTTTTGATTTTTATATGATGAAAAATAACGAAGATAGAGACGTTTAAAGCCTAACTTTTACCGCGAGAATCATGAAACCAGGACCTTTTAATCCTAATTTTTTTTTAAACCAAGGGCTTTAAAAAGTATTTTTCAAATTGATCTTAAAGCTCTTTAAATCACCTTTAAAATGGTCCATAAATGAACTCGACAACTTAAAAATTATCAGAGCTATTGTGATATTAACGAAAAAAAATGTTTGAAAACAATTTTGAAGCAGAGATTTGGGATGCAAATATTATAGCGGCAACAGAAATATATAATCTGTGAAAATTTCAACTCTCTAGCTATTACCGTTCTTGGATTCTTGGGTCCCGTTTTTACCCTTTGGGTACGGAACCCTAAAAATGTTTTCTTCACGATTAAAGGGAAAACTTAATTATAATATAATCATAAATCATGAATAAAACATTAAAAACGTTTATTGTATCGAATTAAACACAATTAGTTAAGCCAGAATGGTTTAATCTGCATTTTTTCTATTTTCAACAAAAGGGGTGGATTTCACCCCTAAAATAAAAAAAGCGCGATACGAGCGTATGTCACTTTTAAACTAGAGGGCTTAATGTACTTAATCCCAAATTTTCATCCAAATCGATGGAGGTTCAACGAAATGGGAGGTTGCACCTAATTTTTGCCTTCAATTACTGTACTAATAATAAGACTCCGTCCGCCTTTTTTAGGGTTCCGTACCCAAAGGGTAAAAACGGGACCCAATTACTGAGACTTCGATGTCTGTCCGTCTGTCTGTCTGTCTCCAGGCTGTAACTCAAGAACGGTAATAGCTAGAAAGTTGAAATTTTCACAGATTGTGTATATCTGTTGCCGCTATAACAACAAATACTAAAAACAAAATAAAATTAATATTTAAGGGGGTCTCCCATACAACAAACGTGATTTTTTTGGCCTTTTTGGCTCTATATCAATAATGGCAATAGGTAGGTACTTGAATTTTACTCGAGGTCCTTAGTTTTATGTGCACTTTAATATTTAATAATAATATTAAAATAAAATAAAAAATCAAAGGGGGCTCCCATACAAAAAACACAATTTTTGGGCTAATTTTGCTCTATAATGGTACGGAACCCTTAGTGCGCGAGTCCGACTCGCACTTGGCCGATTGTTTCTACGTTCATGCGGCCGAACTTCGGTTCAATTCCGATTTTCGCCGCGCTTTTTCGTGTTGTGACTTGTTTACGCACTCGCTGCAAATATTCCTAGAAGATCTTGTAATGTAAAGATTTTTAGAGCAATATAATTTAGTATTTTTATTAAACTCATTATTAAGATCTTCCAGTTTCATTGTGTGTTCTGGCTAGGTAAGAGAGATTTCTAATGGTTGGTTATTATTGTTAAGAAAAGTAGTTTTATTTGTGTTTTTTGATTAAGTAACCAAAGATTTTTTAAACTGGTAGTTAAAAAGACCAATTTAAGTTTTTTGTTTATCACGTATGATTACTTTTTCTAATTCAAATAAATTACTATGAATGAGTTTATCAGACTTATTTTATTTCACAGTTACTACAGATAATATATGTTTTTTTCATTAATTTCTATTATGATAGTGCAAGTATATTTAGTGCAGAATGTTCGACATTTTAACCGAAATTCGGTTCAAGCTGCCGAAGTTCGGTTAAACCGCGCGCGAATGTAAAACGAATTTCGGCCCACCCCTAATTATTATTTAAATAATATACCGTACTTAATTTTTAAAGAACGATAATTTCTTTTTTTTTTCATTTCTTTCTTTTTTTGAATGACGATATTCTTCAAAGAGGTGATAGCAAAAAATAAATCTCAAAATACGTGTAGCACTCTGCCGCGGCCCGCGGCAAAGCTATTGCATATTTATCATTTTTTATCAACTTATGCAATTATAATTCGCATAGTGCCGAAGTTTGGGCTACCCGGTTTAAGGCCATCCCCGAGCAAACGACCTTGACCATACATTTGACGCGTTGCCGAGATCGCACAAAAATACTATTTTTTTACTTAATTATCTAAGTTCAAAATTGATAAAAAAAAAAACGGGGTTCATATGTAGTTAATGAAATTGTCTATCTATTGTCGTGTGTTTCAAATAAACGTACCTACTTATAATTTATAAATACTAGGGAGACGCTGAAAGTATGCTTGAATTTTAATAAATTGGTATTACTTTGGAAGCTAATATCATGAGTATAAGAAACAAAAATAGAAAATTCAAAACGGGGACAGGAATGTTGATATACTGAAGATTATTGCTGTATTTTTATTATAACTTTGTAGCTTTCAAATTATGAGTTTATAAGGCTCTAAATACGGTAAATTACAGAATCTCTGTAGGGGAAGGGCCTTAAGTGGGGGTGTTAGATTTTTTCGTTACGGAATTTCTTGATTCGGTCGCCGGACGCCGCGCTCAAAGCCCGCTAAAACTATGCAATAGCTTTATAGAAGCAACTCAAGCACCTTGATTGATTGAGATCTTGAAGCGCAGTCTTTTTGATAGGGAATAGGGATAATAAGGATTTCCTTTAACGTGGGAGAGCCATGCTTCGGCACGAATGGGCCGGCTCGACCGGAGAAATACCACGTTCTCGCAGAAAACCGGCGTGAAACAGCGCTTGCCCTGTGTTTCGCCGAGTGAGAGTTTACCGGAGGCCCAATCCCTTACCCTATTCCCTTCCCTACCCTCCCCTATTCCCTTCCCTTCCCATCCCTACCCTCTCCTATTACCCTATTCCCTCTTAAAAGGCCGGCAACGCACCTGCAGCTCTTCTGATGCTGCGAGTGTCCATGGGCGACGGAAGTTGCTTTCCATCAGGTGACTCGTTTGCTCGTTTGCCCCCGTTTATTGAAAAAAAAACAAAAAAATATATTTTCAAACAAAACATTCTGTGGTTAATTAAGACCGGGCTGCCAAAAATATCAAAACACGCTAGCCCCGACTACATACCCCGCTACGAGGGCTGCTATTTATGTATCCGGAATTAAAAAAAGAAACAAACATATATCATTTAATATGGTTTTATTGCTTTTCAAAATATTCGCCGCGATGATCGACACACTTTTGCATACACTGGAACCAATTTTCATAGCACTTTTTCCATTCTGATTGAGGTATCTCCAAAACGTGCATTTTGAACGTATCAACAGCCTCTTCGCGGCTCGAAAAACGTTGACCACGTAATTTGTTCTTCGCGTATGGAAATAAAAAGAAATCGTTAGGTGCCAAATCAGGGCTGTACGGCGGATGACCAGTCAATTCGATCTTTTGACCCTCCAAAAACTGAGTTGTTTCAGCTGAGGTGTGACAGCTAGCATTGTCGTGATGTAATATGATTCTGCGTTGTCGGTTGACCTTTCTTATTTCTTCAAAGACTTCTGGTAAACAAATGGTCGTATACCATTCAGAATTAACCGTTTTACGATTCTCTAATGGCACTGTAGCCACATGTCCATTAATTCCAAAAAAAACAGGCGACCATTTGCTTGAAAGTACTTTTTGCACGAGTAACTTTTGTTGGTTTCGGCTCATCTTGGAACACCCACACCGTTGACTGTTGTTTAGTTTCGGGGTCATATGCATAGATCCAAGATTCATCACCTGTGTAGATATTATAAACGGCTTTTGACGTACCACGGTTGTTTTTTTTTATCATTTTTTTGCACCAATCGACACGAGCCCGTTTTTGATCGATTGTCAAGTTGTGCGGAATCCAACGCGAACATATTTTTTTTACAGCCAAATGTTCGTGTAATATCTTATGTATGCTCGTCATACTTATGCCTAAGGACGCCTCTATCTCGCGATATGTAATATGACGATCACGCATTATTAGTTCCCGCACAGCATCTATATTTTGTGGGACAACAGCTGTTTTTGGGAGACCTTCTTTATTTTCATCCGTGAGCATAGACCGCCCACGATTAAACTCACTGTACCAGTGATAAACAGTGGTTTTTGATGGTGCTTCATCTCCAAAAGTTGCGGTGAGTTGAATAAAGCACTGTTGTTGATTTAGCCCACGCCGAAAATCGTAGTAAATCATTGCACGAAAATGTTCACGCGTTAAATCCATGGCAAATGAAGACACGCAATTTTCAAAATGACGCCACAATGGAAAATTAATTGACAGTTACATGAAACAAAATGTATTCTTCAACCAAAGAGTTCTATTTTCAATGTTGTAATTACTTTTTAAATATTGTTCTTGTAAGTGGCCAGTTCCGGATACATAAATAGCAGCCCTCGTATCCTCCAATCGTGTTATAATGATTCCATGAATCGTGCCCGCATGAATTCTACTTTGAGCCGCAGCTCTAGTAGTGAACAATATCGCGTAACAAGGGTCCCCGCATTATAGCACGAAAGTAAAGGTCGTAAGTCCCAAAACAGTTTTTTGATGATTACTTAAAAACTAAATACAATACTAATATTTCCTTTAGCTATGATTTTACAAAGTGTATCATTGTAGTAGTGCAAGTTATTTAATGATAGTACTGAATAAGTGTAACAGATATTTGTTGAAAAGCCCAGAAATATTCATAATTTCGAAAAATAAAACTATCGAGTCAAAATAAGTGAATCGTGTTTTCCGTTAGGCTAGTATCAGATAAACATACAATGATTAAATAAATCTCAATTTCATTTAAGTCAATCGTCTTCCGGGATCGTAATACTTATTAGAAAACACAGCAAAATTTGACAGCTCGCTCTTAAAAGTTGCACTCAGAATTTAACACGTACACACCTTTATTTAACATAAACATGAAGATTAAAAATTGAACATTTTGGGCAACACATTTAAAATAAAACTACCAAACTTATCGAAACGGTTGTAATTTAGAATCTTTTTCAGAATTCAGTCAATCGATATGAGTTCATTCAAGTCATTGAAATAATTTGAATTTCATCAAAGCAAACGTTGAAAGGCAAACACTATCAATACGAACACAAGAGAAATCAGATTCAGCTTAGAAAGATCTGTTTTCACCAGCATCTGAAATCGTGAGTTTTTAATGGTTAACTTTGCAGATAATATTATGCGAAAAACAGAGATACTTACTGAAAGATTTTAAGGACAAAGTGGTACGATTTCATCCTCATTCACTGAATTAGTGATTACCCAGATCAACCTATCATTGTCCGTTCACCTAGAGCTAGAGAAAGAAACCCTTTAAGTTGCCATGAAGAGCGTGCAGACATAGAACCATACGCAGGCTTTTCAAATTCCTAGACAGTTTAAAGTTTCACGTCTTTGGTGAATAATTTTAGAGCAGCATGTGTGTGTGTTACAACAAACTTCCCCGCTTAGTAGAATTCGACCGATTCGTCTCGGTTAAGTAATAGCTTATAATAGATAGAGGAAGCTGTGGAACTGTTCTCCGTAGCAACTGTTTTTGTTTTCAAAACACTGTTATATTAAGGAAATTATAAAGTTCTTATAATATTCCACTTCTTATAATATAATAGAAATCCTGTTCTGAAAGTATCATCACACTTTTTTAGAACGCGATGTACCTGGCATGTTACGTTACGAAGCACATAAACATATTTTGTAGAGAAACATTAATGAATGTTTCTGAGATCATTATTGACTACTTAGTTCATATTTCATACTAATTTTTACAAGATATCTTATAGTACATTTTTATAATATGCTCATAGCTTGGAGGAACTGACAAAATAAGCTGGTAAGCATTTAATCTCTGTTCTGGGCGCCATCACCTTTTTAAATATGGTGATCTTAGGAGTTAGGCCTATGCACTATCGAGGTAAGCTGACGCCTAGGGCGGCCCAACTAATGGGCGGAGTGCACTATTGGGGTGAGTGCACCCCGGCGCAGCGGCCAATGACGCAACAGCCCCACCCTCGCTTGCACTCACAGCCTGACGTGCCAGGCACGTGGCAGCTCACGCATTTGTCATACGAGCGGTCATCTAGTGGCAGAGATTAAATTATTGTTCCTCCATCCTTTTAAAAATGTTCTGTTATGTTGGGGTTATAACTTATACTCCAAATATTTCTTGGTCAAATCGTAAACAGATTTGATATAAGATCATGTCAGATATCCATAATATTATTCTTTTTCGTTTATTGTATTTGATAATTCAGAAAATATTTTATGAAGATGTGATGGAGTGTTCGATTTTTTATACAACGTATCTACCTATGTTAGAAAGTATAAAGCCCCATCAGCAACAGCGTGAATTTAGAATTTTTTAACTTAGTAATCATGATAGGTACATACCATGACAAGCAATTTAATTTAGGATGACGAGGACGACTGACGCTTTAAAAAATACCACCCAAAAATCATCTACCTTGTTATGCAAAAACAACCAGAATAATAAGCTAAAGAAATAACTATAACATACAAGTTAAGTTTGTATAAAGGCTTTCGACAACAGTAACCAAACTAAGCTAGGTACATCCAGCTAACGCTGTACTCTGTATAGACCTAGATGTGCATAATATTCACGTTTCCGTTCGAGCTGCGTGACACGTCACGTAGGCACGTTGAAGGGGGGAAGAAGACGAGCGAAGTCAACGCACTTGAAGGAAATGGACGTCTAGACCATCGGTACTTGTCTCAATTAATTCAAGAAGATCAAGCGAGAGCGTACGCTGGGTATAACGCTTTTAACGTTTACGGTTTAGAGTTTAGACTAGATCACTTAGCCAATTTGCATAACCCGTGAGTTTTGGCAACATTAAATTTCATCATAGCTTTTAAAATTATAAAATATTAGGTTGGGGAAAATGTTTCTTCGCATATTTTAGTAAAAAAATTCAAAGGGGCTTTTGCAAAGTTTATTATCATTAACTAAAGTATGTAGTTGGCATCTTGTTGGATCACTTTTTGCCATCTTGTAGACCTACGGACGTGATCCCATAATTGCTATCCAAATGGTGCTTCTGATCAAAAAACTGCGACAAGTGGTTTTGGCACTCGTGATTCGTGACATCTGACACTGCTTAAGGAATTCTGTAGAGACAGAAACAGGTTAAAATCTGTAGGTGCAAAGTAAAGACTATACGGCGGATGGTATAACACCTCCCAGCCAAATTTTTGCTGAGTGGCTAAAGATGTGTGGAACTTATTATCAGCTTTTTAAAATATGGTTCGGTTTCATTACGTCGTAGTAAGGAATCATAAATGAATGAGAGAGACAAAGGTTTTTTCAGAGAGCTTATGAGCACCCTATCGCTGTTTTTTGAATGCGCCAAAACCGTTTTGTGGTCAATTCACAGTTCTCCATTACATTGCGTCGTAAGTCGTAACTACTAACATGCCGATCTTGCTCTACTTTTTCAAACATGGCATCAACTTTGCCCGTAACAGGGCGACGAGAGCGACATGATAATGTAAAGTTTTTAAAAGTATCGAATTTAATAGATTTACTCATTTTTAACAATAAGAAAAATAAATTAAAATCACACATTTTCCTAATTTGAATTTGAGATTGTCTCTCTGAATGGTACCAAAACCAGCCAGATACAAAATGGTATTAAAGCTAAACAGATTTTATTACAAGTTCATATACATGTACCTAAGTTATATTAAGTATGTGAAAAGACTTTTTCCCAACCTATAGTAATTGTGACTTGAAGTTTTATAAACTCCGTGAAGTTTTAGTTTCTATTTCTATAGAAATTTTTAGTATATTCAATGCAAAATATTGAATGAGATAATAGATATCTTTACAAGGAGTAAGCTCAATTTTGTGGTGCAGACTGTGGTGCATTGGGCGGAATAACGGAATTGTTTGTGTGTGGATAAGTTATAATGGCTTAAATGGACGAGAAACTAATTTGAAATTATCGGACCGACGAGTGGGCGAAGAGTGAAGACCAAGCCCAAGTAGCAAATTGCAATTGATTAATGAATTTATCACAAAGCGTAGGTTTACGTAGTAATGCTGTTAATTTAAAAAAGTTCCAACTTTACAATGCTATTATTACCAAAAAAAATGAACAAAAAAGAACCGGTAAGACGCCTAATTCTTTTCGCAGCGAGTCACTCACAACGAGCCATTAGTTTGCCCTTTAGTCCACACTCTGCAGATCATTACAATCGGATCCGCAATCAGGACTCAAGATGTTGTCCTTGAAATACTTGACCATCCTCCTTTACAATCCGTATTCATTAAATCACCCCTATAATTTAGCTCCATCATACTGCACAATGTACAGAAAACACTTAGGATAAAACCTTTTCATTCTAACGGATAAAATATGTAACGTTAGGAGTTAGGACACTCTCAAATGGAGTTTTCTGAGGCGATCGATTTGTACTAATTGGAACGAAAGGTACCCCTTGAAGGTTTCTTTTCCTTTCATATACAGGTACATCCTCTTTTATTTTGTTATAATTGACACAATAATACAAACATCCAGTACCATAAATTATCGTAAAACATAGCATAACTTGTGAGGCGGTCAAGAATAAAGTGCACCCGTGGGGCCGCGTGCCTTCAATGCGCAAAGGGATCTGAGACAGCTTTTATACGTGGATGATAATTGAAGCCCGAATAAAAGGATTGTAGGGCCCCGCGAAATGCATCGCAGAAGCGGAGAAAGTGCAATAGTGGACGGCGTGAGGGGAACATGCCACGTGCCGGCGCCCGGCGCACGCGCCGATCGCCCAGCGAATTTCGACCGTACATATTATCTCAACTTCGATCCACCTCGGCCTGGTCACGCCGAATTTATAATTGTATGAAAATTTTCAATTACAGGTGGCTGGACGGGACCACACAAATCTTCCTTTTGGAGCCGTCCACGATGCTATTACAATAGACAGAACTAATCAGTAAGCAGACTTAGGCTGACCGCATACGCACTGTTGGTAGGATAATGTGTGTAGGTAAACATGATGGTAATGAGCTTTTTATGTTTTCAGCTATATAATTATATTTTTTATGTTTTCAGTTAATATTTTACCAATTCTATTAAAATAATGATTGACAAAGTCAATTGGATAGTTTTTTAATTTAATTAATTCGTTATTAAGATTTATTTGTTTAAGTAGGTACAGTTTAAGTTATTAAGATTTTAAATACAATACTATATTTAAAAGAGTTGTTGTTTGACTTTAAATAGCTATCAATGGCTTTGTTGACAAATTCCCTTTTATAATAATAATTGGTCTTGATTGTAATTAAATTAGTTTTGTCCACACTGGGCCTTTTTTTGTTCATCAAGAGCATGCGTTATAACTTATAACTTACAGCGCAGTCAACAGCGAACGTGAGGCATGCCCGTGACGCGCGTTGAAATCGTAGCGCTCGCTATGAGACTTTTCTTTCCACGCGGGTGGATTTTGAGTTTTGACGCATAGTGGAGTTCCCAGAGCGTAAAAATCGTGCAAACCTCCGATTTTTGCAATAGTGGATGAAAATTGAAACGAAAAAAAGGAATGTGTAGCTGATAACATAATTAATAAAGTTTACCTATTGAAAAGTTGTGCTTTTGATTTTTAAATTATTCTCTTCCACTTAAGGTGACGCAGCGTTAAAGTAAGAAACTGTGTTGGATATGTTTTAGATTGCTTGTTTTCTATGAGAGGCCGGCCCGGCCTCTCATAGAAAACAAGCAATGGAACAGCAAAAAATGGAAAGGGCGTGAGCGACAAAATGGTTTTTGTCGCTTAATTTAAAAACCATAAATACATTTCATATAAGCTATGCACAAATTAAAGTGCATGCTTGAACCAATTTATGTACAAATTTTGGAACCTTAAATCACTCTCCTCCGTTGGAAAAATAGGAATCCCTCTTTTTACAGAGGTCTTTTCGATTGATTATTCTGTGCTATAAAAATTGTCCAATCGTGTTATGCTATGGGCAATTCAAAGACAAAGACATGATGAATACTGACAATGAACTTCAATTTCTTAGCTTTAGTCATTGCTGAGAAAAATCGGCATCGCTACAGCCAAATTATCAAGGCGTCGTCTTAAAGTAAACTTATAAACTGTAAAATTTTGAAGAAAATTTGCATATTTCTTTCTTTTAAATATATAGCAAAATAATAAAATATTTCATAATTTTTTAGATTTGTATCGTTGCTTATATTCCAAAGAAAGAAAATAAGTTGAAAAAAAAAATATAATTTATATTTAAAATTTATATTTTTGTATGTAGATGAGCATACCTCCAAATTTGCTTGTGTGCCTCGCCAGGTAAATGGCGTTCCAATTTTTCTTTGGTTTTAAATAGGAAGTTTAAAATAATTTTTAGGCCTAACAAAGCCTTCTATTTCTTAATGAGTATAACTTTTACTTTATATAACTCTTACTTTATTAAATTTTCTGAAAATGTAGCACAAACTTTTCACGGATATTTCGAAGAAAATCTGTATTTTATTTCTTTTGGTTAGGTTTTTACAGAATAAAATTGATTTTTTTTCATTAATTATATTTGCTAAAACATACTTAAAGGAAAAAAATACAAATTAGGTTAAGAACTGATATTTTTTGCATTCAGGTAAGCATTTTCCAAACACAGGTCGCAGCATGCGTCTTTAGTATGTACGTGAGATTTGTAGCACCCAATTTTTTTTCTGCTTAAATATATTTCAAAGACTAGAAAAAGTCTTTAATTTGTCGATGCATTTAATGTTTTAGCTCTCACTTAAATAAATTCTCAACAAATATAGAAAAATATTTTCGGTCTATTTTACACATTTTTGGAGATATTTAAACGTTTTTAAGTACTTAAAAGTTATCATTTCTCTAAAAATTAAATACACACAACAAGTAAGTTTAACACACTTTTCGTTACAATCCTTAAATCTACCCAAACCCTTTTATCTTGGTTACGACGAGCGTTAATCTCTAAAAACTTTGCAAAAAGCTTATTATATAGCTATTTAGCTTAGCAAAGCAAACTTTCTTTTTTAAAAATTGTGTATTTGGTTAATTTTCAACGTAAACAATCGGATAAGAGTCATTAAATAACAGGAACAAGAAAAAAATTTTTTTTTCGGGACCGGTTTTATATGGTGAAATATTAATTTTTAATTAAGTAACTAAAAAATTAAAAGCACAAAAAATTTTTGGTAAACTTTGCAAGTTATAGTGTAAAAAAGAAAATGACACTACAAAAATCCATTCATTATTACAATTTTCAGAGGTTAAACCTCTGGCGACTGCAGTAGCATTCAATTATTGAATATGCCAAACGAAAGTTGAATAAAAAGAAGATGACGAAAATTGAAGATGAAATTGCATAATGTGGACATAGCTATTCGTTGTTAAGGTTCTTTGTTTACTCAAGTTAGCAAGATTTTAAATATAATTCTATAAGTATAAAGACTTGTTATTCGACCTAGCTTTGTTGACAAGTTTTCTTTCATAATAATTGGTCTTAAGAATTTAATTAAGTTGGTTCTATAGAACTACTTATAATACCTACGATAGGTTATTTTAAGAATATTATTCTTTTCGTCTTGTCTGAGTTTATATTTTAATAAATTTCTATTTTTATACACTTTAATAAGAGAATGTTATTATTCGACAAAGGGGTTTGGGTAATGTTTTTCAAACGCGGCCACTTACTAAACCGTCATAATATTATTATGAAATAACATATCAAGGGGAATAAACTTTATTATGAGGGACACATCACATATTATAGCTAAACTATAGGTATGCCGAGACGACCACCTAAAGTTTACCCTGTGAAAAAGATATAATCAGATCTCATGTAGAACCAAGCTTCCGAATCTACACGACCTATCACCTAACTCTACCTACCTTAACTTCAACAAATTCTAGATATCAGTAAATATGTTTGGCTTCGCCGTTTCGCTACCGTCGTGGAGGTGATGCGAATATTTAGTTTCTGATCTGAAGGTAGTAACGAAACAGCCGAGCCATACATATTTACTGATATGTATAGAATTTATTCAAGTTAGGGTCAGTCGAGTTAGTGTCTAAACACACTAGGCTGAATTACGCCGGGGTTAATACCGCCGCGTTTACGCCGCGTTTCAAACGCATACAAAATACGGACGGAACGCGATGGACGACACACTATTATATGCCGAAATTCCGTCGCGAGCCGAACTTCCGTCGAGCCGAGTCGAGCGTTGTTTTATGTTTTGTTAAAGTTTGGATGTATGTATGTATGGATGTTTGTTACTCTTTCACGCAAAAACTACTGAACAGATTTTAATAAAACAATACAATAATATAGAATATAGATTATAGCTTATACATCAGAAATCAGAATAACACATAGGCTACAATTTTAACCGATTTTCGAAATGGGGGAGGCGTTATGTTCGTTTTTTTATGTTCAACGATTACGGCCTACCGTACGGGTCAATTTATATTAGCGCAGAAGCGAAGTATCAAAACCGAACATACCAAATCCAACCTTAACTCCAAAGCGTTAACGCACACATTACATCTGAGAAATTCCGCCGCGTAATTTCGGCTCTTCGCGTAATTTATAGTATGTCGTATCAGACGGATGCGGCGGAACGTAATTTCGACCACGGAAATGATGATGGGCAAAAATATGTATGGGCTCTGGTATTATAGGGCTCAACAGGAATGGATTGTATATTTTTAGGAAGGTACCATGTACATTAATGACCAATAGGGCGCTTGTCAAGATTCGTTGTACTTTTTGAGTAAAGCCATATTAAAAGTGACATCAGCGCTCATACATTTCATGCTGATAACATCACGTTACATTATCTAAGCATGATTATTTTTAGGCTTCCGTAGTCAACAAGGAACCCTTATATTATAGTTTCGGTCTGTCCGTCCGTCCATCCGTCTGTCCGTCTGTCCGTCTATCCGTCCGTCCGTCTGTCCGTCCATCCGTCCGTCTGTCTGTCCGCGGTTTTTCTCAGAGACTATAGGACCTACAAAGCTGTAATTCGGCACGGATGCACATATTAATGATGCCGACAAAATGGTGTATAAGATCTTTAATATATATATATATATATATATATATATATATATATATATATATATATATATATATATATATATATATATATATATATTTTTTTTTTTTTTTTTTAAGGCACCTCCCCTACACATCAAACAGGGATGATTTTTTTTATCTCGCGTCCACCCCACCGTGTGGGTTGTCGTTGGATAGGTTTTTAAAAAATATTATGAGCAGATAGTTATTTATAAATCATTTTCCGATTTAGGGAACCAATTTGTGAAATATGAAGTTTTAGGCTGCCTTCACATTAGTCGCAAGCCGCGCGGCTGCCGCGCTTCTATTACGCGCGACTTCTTTTAGTAATAGGTATTTTATTTTAGTAAAACTTAGGCTGATATGCAGCAAGAAACAACCGAAATTAGCTATTTGCTTTCATAAAAATAATAGTTTCCTGTTTCGCCCGAGCCTTCATGGGGCTGTTTTATACGTTCGCGTTATGTCGAGGTGCAGAAAGTTTAACAAAAAATATATTTATCGACAAACCAACACTAAAATAAGTATTCAATTTCTAGTAACTCCCATAGCGGTCAGCGAGGGAAGATTTCTGACCCTCAAAGGGTAACCGATAAAATTAAACCTTATTATTAAAACCTCCAGTTCAGTCAATATTCCAAAATTTACTTTTCCTACTTTCTCTACATCGCGAGCTATTTAAAATCGCTGAGCCAACTACACCCAGCGCCAAGAGAAAGCAAAAGTTTGAATACAGAGTACAGAACTACAGACTGTACTGATACAGGGGAAAGAACAACGAACCTTATTGGCATACCTAAACTTACAAGTACGTAGGTAATATAAAATGTCGTATTTTGGTGTACACCTATGAAACATACGCCAATCGATAGAGAAGTTGTTTACAAACAATAAAATATAACATCCCGGCAAACGTTGCTTTGCCATAAATCGTAATATAAAGTATTTCGCCCATATTATTTTATTGAAGTGACTAAATAAGTATGTCGATCGCTATCCCGTCGCACAAACAATGGTCGCCGCCGTCAGTCTCAGGTTGTAATAATTTACTATTATTTATTCAACAAATGCACTTATCAATATATAAAGTACCCAGTAGCCGATTCTCAGACCTACTGAATATGCATATAAAATTTGGTAAAAATCAGTAAAGCCGTTTCGGAGGAGTTCGTGGACTAACATTGTGACACGAGAATTTTATATATAAGATAATACAATCTGAAATATTTCCAAAAGTATAATATCATTAATTTACGACATTTTGTCAAAGAGTATATTTTGTTTGTTGTTTGTAATTATTTTCATTGTCGATTGACGTAGGTAATATGTTTCATAGGTGTACACGAAAATAACTTTAGCTGTATGCCACGCTCCATGCAAAAAGATTCGAACTCTTTTATCTAGGGCAAATATTATGACAAATTATGTAATAATTAAATAAGATAAACGTAATAATTTTAATATCAAACCATTAATAGAAATCAGGGAATTATTCAGTTAAGATCCTTTTCATACTACATACTTCGATTTGAATGCAATCCGAACCTGTGATGGTCCCGTCATCCGTGAATCTCGGGTTCGAAAGAATCGGATCGAAAGTAGTACAAGAAAAACAAAGCGCTTTAGCAGTAACAATACAAAGCATTACCAGTGGCATTACCAAACCTTGACGACAAAATATTTACAATATTTAATGGCATTAAAAGAACTACAAAAGCTTTTGAAAATCTATTTCTGCTCAAAATTGTATCTGATATAGGGAAGAGACAAAAAATGACAGACGCTGATGACATGCAATGGTACCAGCTCATTCATATTCCAAACATCGCCTTACGTATTCAGCTTCAGTTTGATTTTCAGTTCCACTACGTTATTCCTCGCCTTCTTTACTGGTCGCGAATCTAATAAAAAGTTCAAGTGATGTCTGAATAAGAGCTCATTGGACCAAGACTGAATTTCATGCAAAAAATTTTTTAGATTCTAAGTTCTGAGCATAAATAAAAATTATACTGTCGGTATAATAATATGAATATATTTAGTAAGATTACTTTCATTTTCCTCAATACGGATTTTCCTCAATATTGAGGAAAATGAAATACTGGAATGGATATACTGGAAAATATACAAAAAATAATGTATACCTATTCTAAGGAAAAATAAAGCAAAAGGAGTAAAGCAAAATCTACATTATTCATTATTCAATGAAATCAATTCCTTTGAAGTACAAAGTACATATTATAACAAATAAATTGAACGGTTTAATATGGTAAAACGATGAAGGTAATATTTTGGATTTTCCGCAAAAACTGAAGTGTTTGGGTGGTTGATAAGAAAAAAATTTTAGCATAACATGTTTACCAAAACAGCCAAGCGACAACCAAAAACAAGCCTTTAGTTTACAAGCCCATAATTAATAAGGATAGGACAAAATACGGCATAGAATTTTGAGCACAATAGCAGTGTTGATCGAAATTCCAACTTCTCTATTAATAATTATTGAGCATAGCTTTTGATAATTGATAACCGTTCCCTTTGCAGTTGTCCAATTCATCTGTTCCCAGTTGATCCAACCCAAAGGTAGTCGATGAAATTCATCTTTGATAGGCTTATCTAGGTAGGTTTTGAGACTCAAATTTTATTTATAAAAAAATGATTGTCTAAAAATAATCCATTTTGGCCTAGGGGGCCTCGCAAAATGTATCTCCCCCACATAAAATTTTGGTCTTGCCCCGCCACTGTTTGTATGAGAACAATAAAACTAACTTATCAACTTCTTAACGGCAAAGTAAAATCGCTACATCTCGTTTAAATAATCAAAATCCTAATTTTGATATGAAAATAATAAAATCCTAATTTTTAAACTTCATGTAGTTTTTCTTAAATTATTTTTACTCGTATTTCTAATCAAATTTTATTTAAAAACGATTTACACGTATTAAGTTGATAAGTAGTTACTAGTTAACTTAATTTTAAGTTCTTAATTGCATGTAAACACATAATTTAGTAGCAAGTAACAAGTAAAAATTTAGTAAGTAAGTACTAGATGACAATTACAATTTAGTTACTACTTATCTTCTTAATACGTGTAAACCAGCTATTATATTAGATAAACTAAAATTTAAAAGAAAAAACAAAATAATATGTTTTAAATATAAATTACATTAAAATGGCGTGACCTATGGGAATTAAAAATATTTTGTTTCCCTATAGGCTGTAGGTTCCCCTCGAGTGCCGGTAAACGGATTTCGTTCGAACAGGTTACAGGAACGGAAGCGGGTCGATGTAGATTGTATGCGAAGATGTTTGTTTTTAGAATATTATTAATCATGTAAATATATCACAATGGACAGAAAGAACCATTAGGCCGACTTAGAACTAAGAAGTGTTAGAATATGTGAATATTATGTATAACTAAATGACGCCCGCAACTCCGTTGCGCCAAAATTCGTTTATCGCGCGGGAACCGTACATTTTCTCGGGATAAAAGTATCCTATGTCCTTTCCCGGGACCCAAAGTATCTCCATGCCAAATTTCAGCTAAATCGGTTGAGCGGTTGGAGCGTGAAGAGGTAACAGACAGACAGACAGACAGACACAATTTCACATTTATAATATTTGTATGGATAACTTCCACGTTACGCAGGAGTAATTTTATAGTGCCCAAGTTTGTGCGCAGCACACAAGAGCACTCTCTATTCCTTTTACTCTCATAACCCAAGTCCCAATGGGATGGACGACCGACACGACTGGCGAGAGATCAGGCGCAGGACCGACTTTTTACATGCCCATCCAACGCATGGATCATCTTACTTGTCAGACAATTAGGTGATCAGCCTGCATTTGGTTAGCAAACCAAGAAATAACATGTTTCCAACGAGGGAATCAAACCCACGACTTCTGAGTCAAGAGTCACGCTCTAAACCACTGGACCACGGAGGCTGATGGCACGGTGATATTACGTAGTATCATGCAGTAAAGACACAGGTCTCTGGTAGTATGTAATATCACCGTGACTCTGGGTTGCTCCTTTCGACGAATAAGAATAACTAGTAAGACGAATACATTTGGATTGCAGTCCAAATTATTATGATTGTTTAGCTTTAGTCGAAGACTTGTCCTTATCAATAAATAGTCCATACTTCGCTGATCCTCCATCAGAAACGAGTACTAAGGGAAATACTTCGTTCCATCGCAGATAACTCAATATTAATCTTGGTTTCAAATGGATTTCTATTACCCCAAATACGATGATCAGATTTATGTCCAAGATGCGGGCAAGTAGCGGTTTAAATCCAATGTAGATACTTGATAGCTCTTTCCATTTCACAGATATTGCTGAGCCACAATGGAATATATCAATCAGGAGCTACACTTTAAACTGGGCGAGGACTAATTCGGTTTGCATCTATTCGAGGGAGGCACTGACTCCCGCCGCAATTTTCATTTCCATGTAAAATATCCGTTCTGTATAATATCCGCCAACAGTCCGTTCTCTTTGTGCTATCGTGGTTCACATTCACAAAGACGAAATCCTACGTACTTGGGCCTTGTGTTATAATTATTACAAAGCACCACTTTGCTATTCTCTATTCATCCTGAAATTTTAATACAGATGCAGGGTGCATCAGCGCAGCAGCAATAATTTTAGTTTCATTACTAGTCACGAGGGTTGATAGTTGTTACAATTATAAAAAAGTTATAATTTTTTTGGAATTTATCAAAATGTCCCGAGTGATGCTCATGTTAAAAGTTTTCACAAAGCCCTATCACCAATAAACAGTGCTATGACCGTCTACGGTCTTCGACCGAGGACTTGCAGCGAGAGCAACGAACCACATTGTTATTGATTTTAAAGCAATATTACATCAAACTCGTGAACTTTACAACTGGAGTTTTATAATTCGAGATTTATGCATTGAATGAATTTAGTAAGATTAAAACTTAATTTTTAACTTTTGTTACAAAAACCACATTAATCGTTATCATACGCAACCGTTACACGTCTTATTCCATACTTATACGTGGGAGAGCCATTTTTCGGCACGAATGGGCCGGCTCGACCGGAGAAATACCACGTTTTCACAGAAAACCGGCGTGAAACAGCGCTTGCGCTGTGTTTCGCCGAATGAGTGAGTTTACCGGAGGCCCAATCCCCTACCATATTCCCTTCCCTACCCTCCCCTATTCCTTTCCCTTCCCATCCCTACCCTCCCCTATTACCCTATTCCCTCTTAAAAGGCCGGCAACGCACCTGCGGCTCTTCTGATGCTGCGGGTGTCCATGGGCGACGGAAGTTGCTTTCCATCAAGTGACCCGTTTGCTCGTTTGCCCCCTTATTTCATAAAAAAACCTACTAACAATTTTTGGAAAAGCGTTGAAAATGAAAGGGCCAAGCCAACAATAGATTGGACTTTAGAACAAATAAATTAGATGACCTTAAAATATTTTTGCCAAATAATATTTCAGAAAGAAGAGAAACATACGAAAAACGAACAAGAAACATTGAATCTTTGACCAAAACTTTTAAATCCAACCTTTCTTTTTAATTCCCTTTTGTGCTACCTGTAAAAAGAATTTAGATATTGACAAAATTGAGTAATTTTTATTTAGGTCAGCACTCAGCAGGCCGCTCCCCTATGTTGTAAATATAGCCAAGGCCCAAAGTTCATTGTTAACATACGTCGACAAAAAGCTTGGCCTCCCAAGCTTACACATCCTCATAATATGTGATCGCTTGATTGTGCTTTTCTTCGAAGTTAGCTGGTGGTATATCACCTTGAACCAAGTTTAGCAAGTATCAAGTGACTACGTATGTAGTGGGAGATACTTTGACATGTTTTGCATTTTCACACTGGTCGAGCCTAAACTAGCCTTAACTTCTCTCCAAAGGTTATGTCGTATTTTTGAGTATTAAAATAATATAAAAACGAAATTCTTAGCATGTGTTTCAAGTAGCAACTAGTAGCTTTAAAAACACAAAGAGTTAAAATTACCAAACCCTTGAATTTTTAATTTTATTAACACCTAAAAAACCCGAATTGACTCAGAAGTCACTGATTATATTATTATTATTATTAACACCGAAATTCAAAGGGTACACTTCTGGAAACTGTAAAATTTCTTGCGTGAGAATTGACACAAAAACAACAGAAAAACAATCAAACTTAGAATTTAAGCCTGACAATCTTTTAAATAGAAGTTGTATGAGACCTCTGAAAATTAGGTAGACTACGCAAATCGCAATAGAAAACAATAAAAAAACTCAACAGAAACATTTTAATGTAAAATGACGCCAAGACTCGGGCACGACCTCCACACCTTCTAGAATCTAGATAATATGCCAAATAATAATATTATCTCAATTATTCTAAAATATTATGTGGTAGGTAAATGGTAATATAGGAATTGCAATCGGAAAAAATAATTGAATTGTTTTTAATGGTACTCAACCCTTGGCTGGCATCGCTATTTTTGGCTACACTACTGGTATCGTGGGTCAAATTTTACCCATACCAAAAAACCTGTTGTAGTATGTATGCAATTGTTTTATTTATGTAAATAGGGATAGAAATTAATTAAAAAACCTATTTTTTACAAAATTATCTTAGTTTAATTTTAGAATCTTAAAAAGTTATTTAGTTCTACATGAATTTGTAACTTAGGATAGTTTTTGGCACTTATTGGTAAGAGTGTATTTAAAATGAAATAAAAAAATATAAATTCAAGAAAATCTTAATCAAAACTAAGTTAATGGTACTTCTTATATCCTCTTAACAACAAAAAAGTATATTTCTCATGAGATCAGCCAATATTTAAAAAAAGACAATCAAAAACAAACGATACATATTTTAGTCTTATTTTTCCGACTGTTCTTGTATTTGTTCCAAAATTGTATCAATCTTTTTCTTTAGATCGGTGGAAAAATTAGCGTACCCCGTTTTCCGTGGCAATATAAATGGTATTGTCAGATCAAAGCCAATTTTTTTTCACATACTAGTTCCTTTTCATACAAAAATCACAAAGTAGCTTTATACTTGTATTCCTTTGAGCATCTGACTCCAAATTAACGTCGTGCAACAACTCCTCAATTTGTCTTTTGTTCATTTTTGTAGAAATATTCACTAAAAACGAAAAGTTTAGAAATCAAAGTCAGTGAAAAAAGTTACGTATTTGGTGTCGTGGGTCAAATGTGACCCATCCGACTCCATACCTCAGCTCCTATGATGGTCACCACGCTGCACGTTTGCCTCCTGCCGCAGCTTGCGACTTACCGAGAATACGTAGAAGAAAGCACTTGTAACATGAACATTAAAAGAATAATAACTAAAAATGTTTGCGTCTGGGTCAAAATTGACCCACGATACCAGCTAAGGGTTAATCAATATTTTCTGCTCAATAAAGTAATAATATAAATAAGGTACAGAAGTTTTTGTATTATATTAAACCAAGATCCTCAGATGATTCGATACCTAGCTGGGGAATTTGTTTCGTGAAAAATTTAATGGTGTAGTCTTATTTTACAACCAAATAGAAATCACAACTCCTATTTGTATCATTTTTCGCTATCTCTCTATTAGTCTAAGATCCCACTGCAGAATTGTGCAGGTATCGAGTACACGCTTAAAACCACATTTTTACAAATATTTATGATATGGAGAACATATTTCTACTGGGGTGCCAGTCCAAATGTGGCCGCAAATATTTTTAAAAATTTTTGGAAAAATTGAGTTTGCGGGATACAATGTAATCATCAGGTATTGAAAGCAAACATCGTTCATTTCATGGCAATGAGTATAGAGATTTAGAAAAATCCGGTGTGCCGTTGGGCACCCGGCCGCAACCCTATTGTAACCAGGTGTAAACAGGTACCATTCCGATACGTTTTTGCATCCATAACGTATATTGATCTTTTATATATCAAATGGAAGCTTATTTTCCTCTTATTATTATAACTAGCTATTTGACCGAGCTTTGCTCGGTATTCGATAAAACACGAATAAAATGACATTTTCGAAAAATGATTCCTAGCTAGATCGATTTATCGCTCCCGAAACCCCCTATATACTAAATTTCATGAAAATCGTTGGAGCCGATTCCGAGATTCCAATTATATATATACAAGAATTGCTCGTTTAAAGATATAATATAGGTGTGCCTAATTAAATCTGGCCGCAAATAAGGGGTGCCGGCTGTCAAAGATGGCAAAGTATCGAAGGTTGAGGGAAAGGGAGCTAGCGCGAAACATTACGGGATAGTGATAGTACATCATGTTAGTGTCCTGGAACATCGGCTCAAACAATAGTAATAATCGGCCAAGTGCGAGTCGGACTCGTGCACGAAGGGCTCCATACTATTTTTGTGTAGTGTAGTGAGCAAAATTAGGCCAAAATTTGTGTTTTTTGTATGGGAGCCGCCCTAATATTTTAATTTTTCTTTAATTTTATTATTAGTAGGTAATTAAATTGCACATATTTTAATTGAAGATTTCGTGAAATTTTAAGGTGCCCATCTGTTGCCATTATCGACATAGAGCGAAAAAGGCCAAAAAATCACGTTTATTGTATTCAAATTCAAATGTCTCTATTGCCAGAATGTTTTAGTTATTGAATATAGTAATTAATGTAAATTTGAACATACAAACTTAAACTTTATTTTGTTTTTAGTATTTGTTGTTATAGCGGCAACATATTATTATATATTACATAATCTGTGAAAATGTCAACTCTCTAGCTATTACCATTCTTTAGTTACAGCATTGAGCCTGGAGACATACAGACAGACGGACAGACGGACAGACAACGAAGTCTTATAAGTAATAGGGTCCCGTTTTTGCCCTTTGGGTACGGAATCCTAAAAACGACCAAATAAATTAATTCATCAAGCCCCAAGCGGCCACATACGGCCGCGATAACAATGAAAAAGCTATTGTGTCTCGTTTTGCCACGACTGATGGGTTAATACTCTACAAGAATTTAAAAGTTTATTCAATTGTTAAATTGTTTGTTACATAAAGATTAAATATTCATAATATTATGTACAAGTGACCCGTCCCGGCTTCGCACGGGTATAAAATATATTATAATCTATGTCACTAACTGAAGAAATTATTAAAATCGATTCAGTAGTTTTTAATTACATAATATTATTAGGTATGTTCATTACTACCCGCCCGCATTGGTCGGTACCGCCACAAAAGCTACGTCCCGCAATTTTAGAATCTGTAATATCTTTAAAAATATAATATAAATCGTATGCCGTAAAGGGCCATATAGCTCTTTATTAAATCAATAATGTATTTAATAAAGTATTTAATTTAATAAGGATTATTGCCGTATTGGTTAATATTGCTTCGAAAATTAACCATTTAGCCAAGTTAAAAGTAAATGACAAAAAAATGTTATTGTGGGATATCCATAAGAGATAGACATAATATACCATCGCGGAGTTTTCTTCGTAGTGTACAATACTTAGGCCCAATTTCACCAAAGACTGTTAAAGTTAATGCTCGAATTAGTATCACGTTACCTCTTTCGTTTTTCGTATGAATGAAAAAGAAGACATGACATTTTAAGAAGCTGTTAACATTAGCAGACATTGGTGGAATTGGGCCTTGGTACATTATTTTGATAAATCTCGTAGGAAGCCTGCGTTTGCAATGTTTAAACGGAAAAAATTAAATGAAATGAAAAATGAAATTAATTCCCAATAATAAGTAATCAAATTAAAGTAAAATTAAAATATAAAGGTGGCTCCCATACAAAAAATACAAATTTTGGCCTAATTTTGCTCTTTAATAATACAGAACCCTTCGTGCGCGAGTCCGACTCGCACTTGGCTGATTATTACTATTGTTTGAACCGATGTTTAAGTACACTAACATGATGTACCTACTATCACTATCCCGTAATGTTTCGCGCTAGCTCCCTTTCCCTCAACCTTCGATACTTTGCCATCTTTGACAGCCGGCACCCCTTATTTGCGGCCAGATTTAATTAGGCACACCTATATTATAATAATAAGAGGAAAATAAGCTTCCATTTGATATATAAAAGATCAATATACGTTATAGATGCAAAAACGTTTCGGAATGGTACCTGTTCACACCTGGTTACAATAGGGTTGCGGCCAGGTGCCCAACGGCACACCGGATTTTTCTAAATCTCTATACTCATTGCCATGAAATGAACGATGTTTGGTTTCAATACCTTATGATTACATTTTATCCCGCAAACTCAATTTTTCCAAAAATTTTTAAAAATATTTGCGGCCACATTTGGACTGGCACCCCAGTAGAAATGTGTTCTCCTTATCATAAATATTTGTAAAAATGTGGTTTTAAGCGTGTACTCGATACCTGCACAGTTCTGCAATCGTATCTCGTACTATATGTTTTTGTCCGGAGCTTATTCTATTCAACAGCGTCGTTGATGGGTTACATATTATTAGTTAATATTTTTACGTCAGCCATTAGCAAATCACAAGTTAGTGTATTATAAACTTTAGTTCAAAGATTTATAAGCCGGGAATTAGTTTTTGATTTTGCCATTGTAATTTTGACCTGTAATACGGGGCATAAACCAAAAAGGCAATTTAAAAATTTTGCCCGTCTGCCAGTTTGTTTTTTCTGTCTTTTTCAGTATCTCGAAACAGCTAGACGGATTTTGACTGGCAGATACATAGGGTGAGTTGCACCAGAGGCGTGGTTAAAGTTACAGTTATGGTCAAAGTTATGGTTACAGTTAAGGCTAACTTAACCTTACCTTTGACCACGGAATTTGACAGATCATGTCTGTTGCGTTTATTTTTTTGTTAAAGCTACAGTTTTTGTTTACGTACACATCGATGTATGGTTTAACATAGTCCATACTCCATAACCATAGGCTACTTTTAAGTACCTATGCACTTGTACCTATATTTGTGAGGCTCTGTAGATATAAGTAGGGCTGAAAAGCCAAACTTGGAAATTTAGTTAAATTTTTTGGACAGTGCCATCTAGTGATCTAGTCTTGGCATTATTTTACATTAAGTACAATAATTATTATAAATACATATTATACACATTGAGATATACTTGTAAGTACTTATATATAGATCTCAATGTAAATATGTAGGGCAGACTGGGGACACTTGATCCCCCACTTTGATTTTATGATCTCATGTGTATGTCGCAGCCAACTGGTTTAAATAGCCGTTCAATCAAACAGCTAGCCCTTTGACTGAACAACGCCATTCAATCACACGTCTAGCTTTATAATTGAATATTTAAGTCGATCAAAACGTTCAACACTACAGCTGATTCAAAAGCCCCCGTTTGATTGAATTAGTTCAGCGCTCACCACCGCGGCGCTAGGTGCGTTTTGTTTATGGCGTCAACTAACCTGTGTTTTGTTATTTTGTGGTTGTATTAAGTTGGTATTAAGATATTTTTCGTGAATATATGTTACAAGTATTATTAAACAGACAGAAATTATGGGGCACATACGAGTGAATCAAAATTTAAACTAATATATATTCGAGACGAAATTACGAGATTATGAAATGCATCACCAAGGTATTTATTGCAATTGTGTCCAAAATTAGTTATAATACAATTAATCTGCTTTTTATCATTACGCTTGTGTAATAATACCACTAAACGAATGATCACCTTAGTTAATTTACCATTTAATCAGTTGGCTAAACGTCATCTAGCTGTAGTGTTGAACGTTGCAGTCAGCAAGTCGGCTAAACGACGTATAGCCGTGTGATTGAAGGGCGTTGTTCAGTCAAAGGGCTAGCTGTTTGATTGAATAGCTTTTTTAACCAGTCGACTGCGACATGTACATTTCTTAAGAAATTTAACAACTTTTTCGACAAATACTTACATGTATTTCTATTTTGAAGTTCCAAATATTAGATAGTATTTTGCTATTCAAGTTTCAACTACTTAACAATGATAATAATAATTTCTAATTTAAAAACTTTCTTCTCTAGTCTTTTAACAATATTTCAATTTTCAATATAACATACGGTTTATGTTTTCACTTCGTTATAATATTATGCATTAATAATGAATACAGTAATAGAGTAGGTAACTCTATTAGAGTAATAGAGTTGCTCTATTATTTAATTTATCTTAAGTGTACCTTTTACACTAAGCTTGCATTTCATCCTTTTGGACTACAAATACACAATACTTAAAGATTATTGCATTGCATGCATTATTATGAACTAGATATTCATAACAAAATTCTTCAATACCCGTAGGCCGGTAACAAAAATGTGCCAAAATTGAAATACATATAGTTAAAACACTAGGGAGTTACTTAATAAATTATTATCAATGTTAAGTTTGTACAACGTTCGTGTGTAGTTAGCAGGTGGAATTTGTGGCATCTCGACTTACCTGTCGTCGTAAGTCGGGGAGGCCTCCCCCGAAGCGCCTTGCGAAACATCTCCGTCCATGGTGAATTCTAACGAGTCCGCTTCGGACGACTCCGTCGTGAAAAATTTTAAGGACCGCTCAAAAATACAACACGACGCCGGCCGGCAGCGGTCGTAATCACACAACTCACAAGATTGCTGCGAACAATGCCTACCTAGTCACTAGTGTACGCGAACGGCAAAACTAGAATGGGAGTACGAAAAACGGTACTATTCCGGACTGGCTTGACAACGTTGTCTTGCCTCGCGGCAGAGTAGCCGAGTAGGATGTTCGCGGTTCGGGTATAGCCGGCGGCCGGCGCGGGGTACGACTCGGAGTACGGCGTGCGAGGGGCGCGCGGGGCGCGGGCGGCGTGGGAATGCGGCGCCCCGACGCCCGCGCGTCGCCAGGCAACGCCGCCGCGCTCTGCGCCGCTCCACGCACGTGGCTCACGCTCGACTCTCCCCGCGCAAGCCCCGCATTCGCATTTCGCACTGATATTCATAAAGTGCGAGCTTCACGTCAATGAGAGAAGTTTTTGAAGTGAAAACTTCTTTAGCGGCGTTGAGCACTTTTGTGGGATGGGTAAAAACTGTGAAACTCGCGTCAGATGCTCGTGCTGATCGAAAAACCGTAAGATGGTTAGAGAGTAGTGTTGTATTTTTTTCAACTCAAATTAACAATCGATTGTTTTTTTTCGATTGTCGATATTTTTTAATCGATTGTAAGGGTTTCGATTAATTAAAAAAATCGTTTTTTTTTAAATCGATTTTCATAAAAAATGGGTTTTAAAAATTTTTAAGGTTTTCGATTAATTAAAAAAATCGATTTTTAAATTAAGTAATGTAAGGTTTTCGATTAATTAAAAAAATCGATTTTTTAAAAATCGATTTTCATAAAAAATGGGTTATAAATTTAATCGATTGTGGGTTTCGATTCATTAAAAAAATCGATTTTTTTAAAAACGATTTTCATAAATAATGGGTAAAAAAAATGCACAACGTTAATAATCAAGTTTTCACTTCTGCCGGCACTCCCGGAGTGCAACCCGTCTTTTTTTTCTTCAAGAAACATGCTGATTACTAAAATTTCATCAACGTATGAACGTCGCGTTGTACGATAAAAAGATCTGAAAGACAAATATAAAGTAATCACTAATCAGTAATCGCTAATCACTAATCAGTAATCACTAATCACTAATCAGTAATCACTCATCGCCGAAATTGGACAGATCACAGAGCACTGCACTGCACTCGTACAAGTTATTATATTATAGGTATGTGAATAAAATTACGTCACAGGCTCACAGCTTAAAGGGGGATGGTCATTGGCTAAATGTGACAATGCATGTTAAATAGTAAATACCTATTCAAAAAAGCGTGACACTGCGGGCGAGGGTTAAAAATCAAAATTTTGTATACTTATAATAAATAAGAATAATATTATGTGGATGGTTCTAACGTGATCTATCAACGCACAGCCCAAACCACTGGACTGATCGGGCTGAAATTTTGCATGCAGGTAGATGTTATGACGTAGGCATCCGCTAAAAAAGGATTTTGATAAATTCCAACCCCAAGGGGTTAAAATAGGGGATGAAAGTTTGTACATATTAATACTTCTTAACGCGAGCGAAGCCGCGGGCAAAAGCTCGTATTATGATATGCAGGAAATTATTATTTAAGTTCACTGAAGTAACGTATAAGGCGAGAGCTATCGGCAATTATTAGTAAAACTTAAGTAATTTATTATTTATCGGCTTAGTTTCTCCGATAGACAACCGTCTAAAATTTCAGAATTATTAATTTTGGAATCTTTGTAAAAAAAGGAACAATTTAACAACCGTATTTTAAATTAGTAAGAAACGGACAAAGAAAGATGGGCAGGCAATATAAAAGATGGGAGGATGACAAAAAGGAAGTAGTAGGCTGTAGGACCGACGCGATGTGGAGAAAAGGGGCCAAAGATAATATAAAAGTATAAACGCTAGAGGAGATCTATGTAGATTGAAGAAAGACAAGCTACATAAACATAATAATAATTATTATTTTAAATGTTATAGTAAAAAGGCTTTCAATAAGTAAATAAAATAAATTGAACCAATTAAATTTCTATTTTTCAGACCTAAGAGAGTACAACAAGCTATAGCGCTCGCTGGCTAGAGCTTAATTTAAAATATTTTAATTGTTTTTCAAACTAACAAAACTTTAACAAAAAATACTTTTTTTCTGTTTGTTTATACCTACTAGCTGTACTAGTAGTAGTAGTTTCCAAACTGTGCGCCTCCATAATTAATAATTAATTATCCGAAACCACGATAACAATATTATAAAACTTAAATTATAATATTTTATTTATTATGTAAGGCTGGTAGATGATTAAATATTTGTTTATCACTATTTACCTGCTTAATCTAACTACATATAATCATTACAATATGAATTTATTTATGTATATAATTTTTTCTAATAGCTAGGTAGAGTCCCTACTCTACCTAGCTGTGACAAAAATATATTTTACGTGTAACCACGCCGCAGGCTGAAAAAGATTGGGAACCTCTGTAACTAGTATAAAGTATTTATTTTCTTTGAAATTATTAAATAATCGGCCAAGTGCGAGTCGGAGTCGCGCACGAAGGGTTTCGTACTATTATAGAGCTAAATTGGGCAAAAATTGTTTTTTTTTTGTATAGGAGCCTTATTTTTTTTTTATATTTTAATATGAATAATTATTAAATATTAAAGTACACACAAAACTAAGGATTGGATGAAAAATTCAAGTACCTACCTGTTGCCATTATTGACATAGAGCATAAAAGGCCCAAAAAATCACGTTTGTTGCCCTTAAATATTATTTTTTATTTTGTTTTTAGTATTTGTTGTTATAGCGGCAACAGATATAAACAATCTGTGAAAATTTCAACTCTCTAGCTATTACCGTTCTTGAGTTACAGCCTGGAGACATACAGACGGACAGACAACGAAGTCATAGTAATAGAGTCCCGTTTTTGCCCTTTGGGTACGGAACCCAAAAAAAGAAAGTAAGTTTAAAAACAACCCCCGAACGTAGTATATAAAACCAAAATATTGTTCGACACTGAGCGGGCTGATGATGTTGAACTAAAGCTAAAATAAATAAAATAAAATAAGTTTATTTCAGGTAATAAACCCATAAAAAATTGTTAAATTAGAAGGAAATAATTAATTTAAATACATGATACATGCACGTGTGCATGTACCCAGTGCTTCATGACTCAGGAAGCACTGGGTACATGCATGCCTGCCCTGTCCAGCTTATCACTGAGTAATTTCAGGATGATGACGATGAAAAAAATAATAATATATTTTATTATTTTGCTATATATTTAAAAGAAAGAAATATGCAAATTTTCTTAAAAATTTTACAGTTTATGAGTTTACTTGAAGTGGAAGAGAATAATTTAAAAATCAAAAGCACAACTTTTCAATAGGTAAACTTTATTATTTTTGTTATCAGCTACACATTCCTTTTTTTCTTTTCAATTTTCATCCACTATTGCAAAAATCGGAGGTTAGCACGATTTTTACGCTCTGGGAACTCCACTAATAATCATAAGTTTGATGCGAGACGTCCGTTGCATAGGATACCGACCTATGGACGCTTACCTTTAGGCGGTACGTCACAACTGGGGGCCTACCACCACCTCTACTAAAGGTGATATCAGACGGTTCACTCGGATGATTATTCACTCGAGTGAATGCTTCATTTTCCTTTCATTCTATGTTCACACGGCTTATAGGGTTAATGATATAGAAAAGAACATTCACTTTTCTTTACTTTTCTTTTAATATGTCCTTGAATGAAGTCGTGCGTCTTGGATTTATTTTAATTTGTGATCATATTTTAATCAAAGAGTTGATAAATAATCGGCCAAGTGCGAGTCGGACTCGCGCACTAAGGGTTCCGTACCATTTTAGAGCAAAATTAGCCCAAAAAATGTGTTTTTGTATGGGAGCCCCCCTTAGTTTTTAATTTTATTTTAATATTATTATTAAATATTAAAGTGCACATAAAACTAAGGACCTTGAGAAAAATTCAAGTACCTACCTGTTACTATTATTGATATAGAGCCAAAAAGGCCAAAAAAATCACGTTTGTTGTATGGGAGCCCCCCCCATAAATATTAATTTTATTTTGTTTTTAGTATTTGTTGTTATAGCAGCAACAGATATACACAATCTGTGAAAATTTCAACTCTCTAGCTATTACCGTTCTTGAGTTACAGCCTGGAGACAGACAGACGGACAGACAGACGGACAGACAGACGGACAGACATCGAAGTCTCAGTATTAGGGTCCCGTTTTTAACCTTTGGTACGGAACCCTAAAAAAAAAGCAAAGAAAACGTCGACGGTGGTGGGCGTGACCATGGATTGAAAGAAGAAATTTTTTAGAAGCTTCAAATACATTGTTGAGAGAACTAGCCGTTGAAGATCCTGATTCATATTATTACCTTCAGATGGAGGAAAATAAATTTAAGAACTTTTGCTTCTTGTTGCTCCGTTTTTAACGAAATAAAGTACTTTAATGAGAGACAGAATACCTTACCGAATAAAACTTCAAATTGTACTAAGATACCTGCTACAGATAATAGTTTTAGAAGTTTAGACTGAGTCGTCAACACGAGACGTCCGTCGACTACAGGACTCGAGATAAAATGATTGAACCCGAATGATCGTTCTCTCAGTGTTCAGACCGTTCATTTCTCGTTCATTCGGAGTGGAAGTGAAAGATGCCGGATGACAATATCCAACACAGTTGGATCGGTTCACTAATGAATTCATTCGGCACTAATGTTTCATTTTATGTTTTAATGTGTCACTTGGAATGAAAGATGCAAAATTAAAGACGAAAATGAACAAAAAATGACCCGTCTGATATCAGGTAGCGACACCGTTTGACAGATAAGTATTTATTACTTTAACGTCAAGCTAGCGATCTTAGAAAAGTTGATATTTCACAGCGGATTTAACAATGTTTTGCATTTTTTACTGTTTTTTAGTAAAATTATATATATGTAAAAAGTAAGTACGTTAATGTTATAGTTATCTTACAACAAAGTGTTCTGGAAACATGATAGTTTTAGGAAAGGTCGTGGTAGGCCCCCAGCATGCGTCATAAACTGTCAACGGCTGCCGTTGACTGCCGCCGACTGCCGCCGACACGTGCCGTCGACTGCCGTTGACTGCCGCCGACACGTGCCGCCGACTGCCGTCGACTGCCGCCGACACGTGCCGCCGACATGTGCCGTTCGTCTGTAAGAAGCCTTAGTCTTTGAAAACTTCTTGTGAACGAAAACGATCTACATTGTGAGGAGGTTACAATTGGAAGAGTAATAGAGGTACGTAACGGCAGTTTTCCTCTATAAAGGCAAATCGGTATATTGTAATTTGTAAGACAAAACTCACAAAGATGATAAAAAGGTCAAAATGTTTGTAAGTCTGAATTATGATTAATGATTTTATGCTTTATTGCACTACCTAGTACCTAACGAGTCACATGCTCTCATCTCAGTCGGAACTCTCACTAAACATCTACATTCTACAATGACCGAAAATTTCAAACAGTAGAAACTCAATAGAACCAAACTATTAAGTAGTTAATCTTTGATAGATTTCTGCATTCAGTGATGCTGTTTGGGTAATGGGTAGAGCAGGTATCCCCAGACCCCAACACGCGGCCCGCGGGCCGCATGTGGCCCACAGCGCCGCGCCGCGCGCCGGGACTTTATAATAGTACATAATATTATGTGGCCCGCTTGATGTTAAACCATTTTGAATTTCACGTCCAGCGGAAAAATAATGTAATACTTAGTAGGGGAGGAGAAGGTGCTATTTGTGTTATAGTCACTTTTAAGGAGACCTAGTAGGTTTTATACATTAGGTAAAACTGATAAAAAAAATAAGAGCGTTTTTTATTTAAGTGGTGGGTTCAGAAACTGCAGCCATTTAAAGTTGAAAAGGCAAATATATTCAGAAAATTGCTTATTTAGGTAAATTATAAATATATTTTAGACAACAAGGACTAAATCATTTAGTTTAGTGCAAAATAAAATATCTGCGAAGCTTAGTTAGGAAAATATGAAGCTTTATTTTTTTTATATTTTAAAATGTCCTTACAGGCTTACCTGACCTTTGAATCGTAAGTGCTTTATATGGAAGCTTCTTTGAGGTACGGTATACTAAACATGCCCTATCTTAATCTGACAGATACGATAACATTTCAATATTCAAAAAAAAAAAAAAAAAAAATTTTTAACCCACTACGTGAGAAATCTGATTTCTATAGGTACCATAATAACAAGACACAATATGTCGGAAGCCTATTACAAGCTTAATCTGACACGCTCGAGCTAATCCCGAAATCCGCTCTTCCCCTCCCCAACTATAAAGTCGTCGTGAAAAAGAAAATAAAATTTTTCCCACATTTAAATCGTTAATTTTGAAGAACGTTATTTTTTAACCCTAAAATTTGCGGTTCGCGATACCAAGACCAACACAATATGTTCGTGGCCCGTATGAAAAAAAGGTTGGGGACCACTGGGGTAGAGGGTATACTATTAAAGCACAATATTATACTACAACTAACAAGTAGAACCGTAATAGAACCAAACTACATATTGAGTAATCTTTTTACAGAATTCTACGTTGACACCGTTTGGGTAGGTACCGGTTATATTTATAGCACTTCCCATCACCCATTCCCACTAGCCATGGATTAAACGCACGGTCTGTCTGTTGACTGGCTAGATTAGTTCGTGTTTACAAGGAACGTACTCCAATATCCAGCAAGCTTTCCATTTTCCAATCCCATTGTGTAATTCAACATTTGTTTTACACCGTCCACATTTTCCGAGCTCCGCAATTATGTTTGCGAGTTGCAAGAGAAAACCGTGCTATATTCGACTGTTTTAGAAGTCTTTGAGATTTTTTAAAATCTTTATTTAATCCTTCGATCGCGGATTCTTGGAAATCTATAATTGTTATTCTATTGTTGTCGCGGTCACCGGTCCTTATGGGGCTTGATGGGTTAAGGGTTTAATCGCAAAGCGATTATGACAGCCGAATTCACACACGTACAATAAAAATCAACAATTAACATGTAGTTAACACAAAAGTCAAAAACAAACAAAAAAAAAACAACTTTACCAGCGCTCTATTAGCAATAATTTGTACTTCTCTGGCTATATCTGAGAAAGGATCGGCCAGAGAAGTCTAGAGTTATCTAGTCAAGATTCTAGAATATTTGGCTATAGTATCTCGAGTGAATAGTTCACATTGGAAGACATGAGTGGAGGAACCGGGTGACTAACATCTTACAACATAAGAGCAATCACACATTTTTATAAGGGTTTCGTACCCCCCAAAGGGCCTTATTACTAAGACTTCGATGTCTGTACGTCGCGTCTGTCTCCAGGAAGTAACTCAATAACTGGTTATTGAAGTTTTAGGTATTTAAAAGTGTTTTAAAGTATTCTTTTCTGCGTGTTCTACGTCATAGATAAACGGCCACCATCAAGCCACCGTACAGAACCAATAAGCATTACAAATTACAATGCTTATTTTATTATTGGTCGACAAAATATGAACATTGACCATAACCATTGACCACACAACATCATGTCATAATATTATTTTATGTACTTACTCCAAGTTGTTTGCGCCTTCTGACAATATCTTTGGTCCCCTGTTTTTTAATTTATAAATTTTATATTTCATATTTTTGCAAATTTTCAATTTATATTTTTGATACAATTACGTAATCTTTTAGTGTTACATATTTTGGACAATAGTTGCCGCTTCGATTTATCGTATAATATCATTTAATAGCCTTAGTAATTCTCATATTACAATTTACAGTCCATCTCTCTCGTCGCTATCAAAGCCAAATTAATAATGTGAAAAAAATCATAACGGATTAGGTGCGGGCTGCGGCGGCCGGCGGCGTACGATATAATATAATCAGCCATTTATCATACTAGCCACTACACAGGTAAATAAAATGCATCTAGGTATTTATACAGATCATTGCAAGGGGGTGGGAATGGGCGTGGCGTCATCAGTGCTTATACAAGCACTATAGAACTAATATGGACCTACAAGTCCTGCCCCACGCGCCTCATTACAAGCTACTTAGTATTTCTATGACAACGCCCGCGCCGCTTCCCGATAATACCCTCTAATTGCATTTCCCGGAATACATAGCAATTAGCGGTATAAATACTTGTCTTATACACGGAACTGGGAAAATCTAGCACAGCACCAATTGAAATGTTTCCAGTTAAATTCGAATGCGAGAATTATAGCTCCCTAGTCCCGTATGACTTTGATGGGGAACTTTATTGAAAATGCATGCTTTTCTCTCTTAGCAACTCCGCCTCGGGGCTTACCTATGTTCGCAGTATCGCCAACTCAAAGAGCTTTTGCTGGATACTTGATGCTTATAGAAATTGGTATTTGGTATACACTATACACTTTGCAGTCCAAAATAGTCGACAAAGTGCTTAATTTACTAATTTGGTTTCAGGAACAAACTTCGATATTGAAATTGTTTATTCCATCAGAAATTTTGATTCTGGTAAAGTAATTACAAAAATAATAACGAAATGTAAAATAAAAAAACGTCATATTTGCAGTGTGCCTTTGAACAAATGTGCTGGGTTCAAAATAAGTATTATGGTGATGAAATTTGAAAAGTTTTATTAATTTGCAGGTTGACATTTTACTACCAATTTGAATTAAAAAAAAAAGCCGGCAACGCACCTGCAGCTCTTCTGATGTTGCGAGTGTCCATGGGCGACGGTAGTTGCTTTCCATCAGGTGATCCGTTTGCTCGTTTGCCAACTTATTTCTTAAAAAAAAAAACAAAACAAAAATTAAATAAAAGTACGTATTTAACGTGCCTAATAGATTTCCATACTTATAATCCAAAATTAACAATACTTAATATTAAGTATATTGGAGGCCATAAATAAAATAAATAAATAAAATAATAAAATAAAAAACTCTTTATTCAAACTGCTAATTAAAAAAGTCAGTTTACAAAAGTTACAAAGAATGAAAACAGTTTGAAATAGCGGCCTTGCTGCTGGAACTAGCTGGAAGCAGTTTCTTCCAGGCAACCATAAACTTAATTACTTACTTAACATAACAAAACAAATAACAGAAAATATTAATTAAAATTATATACTTAAGAGTTAAGCCATAATAGGCCATAATTAATGTTCCGCAGATAACTTTTCAAAAACTGGACCTGGATACAGAAACCCAACGTAACTTGGGCCCAGAAGACCATCATTTAAAGGTTCGTCGTTGAATCAAGACCACAGAGTAAAAACATAGATCAAGAGTCAAGACTCAAGACTAAGCTTCTCAAAAAGTATCCCAATATCCCAACGCAAAGGAGTCGGGGCCCAGACTTTAGACTCCAAGAGGCGCCCTGATAGCCGCCAAGCATATTCGTGCATAAAGTGTACAAGCACATTAGAGCAAAGTATTAATGTTATTAATATAATTTGATGTTGGAGGCAAACGGCGTCGTGGCGCCGCTGCATCGATCGCGGGCACGTGGCTCAGCCGCGCCCAACCCCCTACGCAAAACTCCCCACCCGTTTACTACCGAACCCACTCTCGATTCATACTCGTACTATGCTTTCTCCTGTCTCGTAGATAGAAACCCAAAAGTGACTTGGGTTCAGACTTCAGAGTTGCGCTTTTGAACCCCGTTCGAATACGCCACAATCGGGAACATTAAAATTTCAAACAGCGCGTCGCGTCTGAGCGGCCTACTTATGCGAGATTTATCTTCGACCGTTAGATAAGCCGCACAATGCCATAATATAAAACCGACGCTCACGGCAACGGTCCTAGTTCCATTTTAATACAGTTACGAGTAGATGATGACAAAAGAGTATAACCCCTGTTGGGATCGCGCGATGCCTGGATGTTACGTAACGTGCGGGGGTCGGGACGCTGAGGGGGACGACCCCTTCCCCCCTGCGAGAGGGGTCGCGATTCGTGGGGTAGGGCGCGGCGGAAAAGGGCGTAAATAGTTAGAGATGTGAAACTTGGAAAGAACGCGAGTCGACTTAACTCGATTTGAAATTTTAGGTCACATGGATGTAGTTCGAGTATCACAGCTCGAGTTAGCCGGAAGAACATGAATACCTATAATATTAAGATTTAAGGGGGTGTTTCACCACTTCCTGATAAGTGCCGGATAGGCTATCCACTACTTAACTTGACAGCGTATGTAGAATCTGTCAAATAGGTAAGGGCGCATTTTCATTAGTCGTTAACTCGTACGGTATACAACATGCGGGGTGTCTATGACAACTAATTGACAACTAATGGCGCATTATTATTGGTCGTGAACTCGTGACATGCGTTTCAGAAATCTCCCGCACCCCGCATGCGGGCCCTATCGACAGTGAAAATGCGCCATAAGTTGTGGCACTTTATCAGGAAGTGGTGAAACAGGCCCTAAGAGTTGTTACAATTTATTAATATAGTCAAAACCGTTTATGGCGACATCGTTTAGAGCAACATACCGGTTAAATTGACCAAAATCAAAGGTCCCGGCTGAATGCTATATGACCACCTTATCAAAAACATTGGTTTTTATGACATTGTTTACTACGACATACCGCACAACCACATTTGGTTAAGATTTCGGAGAATTATATCTGCAGAACGACCAGCTCAGCTGTATTGTAAACAATTTGAATAAGTAACAGTATCCACATCTGGCACAGTATAATGGTCAATGGCTATTATCGTAAAGTAAACAAAATTTAGGGTATTTTGTAATTCTTAAAAACAAAGCACATGCATGCCGTAGCCTCATGGCTGATGGCCCGCTTCGTCATATCTCTTAAGTCAGTTTGTTACTTATCTTTACACAAGACGCACCAAAACATATTGTTGAGTTAACTGTGAAAATTGTAACATGTCGCAAACAAAAGGAAAACAACTCAATATCGAAGAAAAATTGCGTATTATTTCAAATCTAGAGAAAGGAATTCCAAACAAAGATCTGGCAAAAGAATATGGTGTATCACACTCGACAATTTCAACCATTTGGAAAGAAAGGGAAAAAATTCAAATCCTTTATGATAAGAATTTTTTGAAAATGAAACGAGCCAGAACAACGCGGCATACGAAGATTGAGGAAGCTTTGTTAAAATGGTTTAAATATCAAATGACAAATAAAAGGACAAAAAATCGTTTTAATTTCCTACATGAATATTACATCTTATTTTTCCTATTATATTACCTGTCACTGGTTATTACAACTATCGGTTTTTACGACTAAATATGAGTAGTCCCTTCGATGTCGTTATAACAGATTTTGACTGTATTACATTTGGAGGCATAATATTAACTAATTATTCTTCAACTCTCATTTGAGTTAATCATTGCTAATAGTAGGGGAGGTAATGCTATCGTTTGCTAAGTCATTTCATACCGACCAAATTTTTGTCCAGCGGTAGCTTAATATTTATCAATCAATATAATCAGCGTCAGTCGCCGCACCCGTGGTGGAATGTTAACTGAAAGTATTTCAAAGTTGTAAAAAAAAATAGTTGCGAAAAGTGATTTTATACCGAATGAAACTTTGATGGATGATTATTGAGGTCATGTTTAACCAAAAATCACCGTCAGCCGTATTGCAGACGGGGGATTCAACGTCAGTCGCGTTACTGAACATGTAAAAAAATTTTGAATATAAAGTCATTTTATACCGTACAAAATTTATACAGGTGAATGTTTCTACTCTGTATATAATAAAGAAAACCGTCAGTCGCTAATACGACGGTGGAAAAACCGTCAGCCAGCGATATAAGTTATAACCAATATAGCCCTACTTCGCGCTCAATGTATCCTAGGGTGTCGCGTAGATGACATTTCCACCTGGAAACATTCAGTTGACGGCGATTTTCGTTTGAATTAACCATAAAATTGTCACATAGCAATTTTAAGTAATTAATTCGATAGTCAATATTTGTGAAGAAGAATGATATAAATTTTACTTTAAAAGCGCCATCTGTTGTTATACACTAAAACTAAAACGACACCTACTGAACCTAAACGTGTATAATCTAGATATGAACCTTTATTGGGTGCGATTTGGGATCTTTTTAATGTCAATTCAATACGATTCCCAACAACAACTTTGAGATACTTTCAATTTTTATTCCACCACTTCTGAAGCAGCTGACGATGAAAGCTGTTATGTATTAGTGGAATACTATTATTGTAACGATTTTCGCTCGGTATGAAATGACTTTTTAAACTGAGCCCGACCTCCCCTACTATAAGCTGCATAGTGCATAGGTTGGTCGTGGGGAAATTGGATGATTCAGTTTACGAAAAAAAGATAACGAATTTTTAAATCATTTTTAGCCTCAATTGATAATAATAAGCCACGAATTGTTCCATTTTTTGAACATAGATAATTTAAAGTATGTTACATAATATCATAATGTTTGCGAGGGTTTGTACTAGCCAACACAAGATATCATAAAATTTTCTCGTTAGAAAAAAATTCTAAAAGATGCATCTAATTTTCACATTTTGCACATACATCATGTTATATTCTATTAATTAATGAGTGACCGGAGTAGCGCGACCGCGAAAACAGATTTTTGTAGTCCTAAAATATGTACCCATATATCCTATATTTTAGGACTAGAAAAATCTGTTTTCGCGCCGATTCCGCGTCGTTAAGTGTGAAGAGTTACGAGAGAAAGGACGCTGCTTTTCTCTTGCAGCTTGCTTTATTCGCCATCTTTAATAATGATAAATAATAATACAATTATTGCGCGTTTACATCGAACTCTATTTTTCACCAACCTGAACATCGACAACTCAAGTTAGGACTTAGTGCAAATGCAACTCGAACGTAGCTCAACTCGAGTTGTCTCGAGCTGAGTTGCCACCTCTCTGATAACTAAGCCGCACCTCTCTGATAACCTCGCGCCGGTGCATGCATTCAAAGCCGCTATTAGTATTACAATATCTGCGTTAACTCAATACTCAATGCATACTACGAGGTACGAACCACCGCGGCCCCCCATCTCCCTACTTGTTGCCATAGCATTGCCGAGCACAAAGCGTATCTACCTAATAGAAATCATGTGTAGCTTTGTACGTTCTTTATAATGTGGCGAATGATTGACACTTTGTTAAGAAAATAAAAATTAAATTAAGGAAACCAGTATTCTTGTAGAACTAAAAACCACCGATATGGACAATCTATGATGAGAATACAATTTCGTAGTTTGAATGAAAGGACCGGAGCGGACAAGGATGAAGAAACGAAGTCGCATTTATGTTGTATTAAACGGTAGAGTTGGAACTTGGAGTACAATAGCGTCGCTGTAGCAGATCGATCCAATTTAATCGATCCAGGGAATTAGACTTAAAAACCCTGCTCCCCACTCAGTTTAAAATATTGGGAAGAAAAATAGAGAGGTCTATGTACCTAGAAACATAACCAATTTAAAGGCCCTAGGACTTAAATTGACGCAGCCCTAGCAATTGAGCTAATCCGCAGACAAAAAAACAACGATACACTCGAACCAATAAAAAGATCATACAGACGCTGTATGCAATGTTTTGTTCTTGTCTATGTCTGATGAAGCTCCATTATATCACTTATTATGTAGGTATGTGTATACATATTGTAACGATGTAAATTAATATAATCGTACAGACATTTTCATCTACCACCTAACTAGTCAAATAGGTACAATAAGAGATTAAATGTTTGTAACAACTACATAATATTATTATCTACTATATACCATGATTAAATAATTGTTCAATATTCATTATTGAAGTATGATATATATTTTTTGGTTCCTTTGTCTTGTTACAATACTTTCTATAAAGGACCGGCATATGGCAGGGATTTAGTGTGTACAGCTGAATATATGTGCCTTATGTGGTATCATTTAAAATTCAGAGTTTATTATAGTATAATAATACTAGCTGTCCCGGCAAACGTTGCTTTGCCATAATATATTTGCCATATTATTTTATTGAAGTGACTAAATAAGTATGTCACCATGGCAACGTCGATCGCTATCCCGTCGCACAAACAATGGTCGCCGTCAGTCTCAGGTTGTAATAATTTACTATTATTTATTCAACAAATGGACTTATCAATATATAAAGTACCGAGTAGCCGATTCTCAGACCTACTGAATATGCATATAAAATTTGGTAAAAATCAATAAAGCCGTTTCGGAGGAGTTCGTGGACTAACATTGTGATACGATAATTTTATATTTAAGATTTTGTCCCCATCTGTCAAATCATTTTCTAATTAATTCCAATTTTTCTCCTACGTCTTGTATAAAACATTATAATATCATAAATATATTTCAGTTTCCTTATCCAGTTAAGGGAACTGGATAATAAAGAAACTATACAGTAGCTGTCCCGGCAAACGTTGTTTTGTTATTTAAAGTATTGTATTAAATATTGGTTATTACATATTTTTGTCTTTGTGTCATGTTTTTTTATAATTTAGGTCCTTACTGTAATGTCCAAATAATAATAATAAAATGAATTTATTTATTTATCGCATCGGAAACTGAATAAAACCCTTGATATTAAGTCAAATAATTACGTTCTTATACAGACACAGGGACTTATTGTCTAAAATCTAAATACTGAAAGTAGCAGCAGTGCTTTGTATCCGCAACAAGTACCTACGGAAACGACAATTTGCGGCTACGAGGTTGGCGCAACAAGTGGTACTGGGTACGATTGAGCGAGCCACCGTGAACTATGGAGCTATTACGTGTTGATAGCGGTCGCTAAAAGACCAAGCTTTCATGGGAAAGAAATTGTTTAAGTACCTACGATTGTTGTCACGGGTTATACGTTGGTAGTGGGTATTACGAAGCTAATAGTAAACTTGTTCTACCAAGTTTCTTCTGGTCTATACCAGAAGATACTGGGCAGAACAAGACAAGTGGCAACTAAAAATGAATTGACCTTCGCAACCTCACACACAACTTCAAACAAAGTTTAGACATTACGAATGATTGCTACCACCAATGAAGACCAATGCGAAGATGTCTTCAGTAATAAAACAATCGACTAACAGTATTAATTATTATGCTCCTCGACACATTCCCAATCGTATTACTTCATTATAGCCAAAGTAAGGAGACAGGATTCCATCGCACAAAAACGTTTTTGTCTATGCAAATAGCTTCTGCAATTCATGGCGCATATTGGGATGATACTTATTGATCGTCAAACGTAATAGTCGAAGTAGTACGCACAGAAAGAACTTCATCACCCGCTGCGGGGTGGCAAACCCTTCAAGTGTAGGACTCATTAACTGACAACCGGCGACTGGCGAGCTTTGATCGAGTCTCCTCATTGCACCGTGCACCGGTGTTAAGTGGCCACCGCGCTGGTATGGTGGCCACATTGAAGAGTGTTTAGTGGACGGATAAGTTACTAATACTTTATGATCGCATCTCGTATGAGAATAGAGAAAAGATTAAATAGATAAAAGACAAAATGGACACAATTCATAAGAGTAACCACAAACACATGACACAGCAGAAAAATAAAAAAAGTAGTCAGTAGAAAAAGAGCAGTGGCTTGGTTATGAAAGTTAAGAGGTAGTTTAAGAGTAAAAACAGTAAAGTTTAAGCAGCAGGCAAGCAGGACTATGGTGGATATCCTAATATGATCAGAACATTGGTAGATTTTAGAAACGAAAAATACCGATTCCATTAAAAAGTCACTTTTGTCTATTCTTCCGTAGAAAGGAATTCTATGATGGTCATCTGCTCTGCCCTAGATGTGTGGTGTGTGCTATTAAACATACTGTACAAGTGTACAGTCTTCCGCTGTAACATCCTGGTACTTACCTCCAAGCGCCACCCGCAGCCGGTCCTTCGCCAGATTCCTTGAGGTCGGTTGCGCTGGCACTCTGCAGGCTCGAACCAGTCACGCTGTAAAAGTTAACGTTTTTAAAATAATATCATACTTGGTGTTAACTACAGCTATTCGCTAAGTAAGAGCTCAAAATAATAGACAGTGAATGTATTCGACCTGGCTTAAGCTTTTAATGGATGCATCTTAAAATCGAGCCCTGGATCAATTAACGGTTGCCACTTTTTACCTATTAAGCACACCATACAGCCCCTGCTCATGATCCCTCTCAGATACTACTCATGAAGTCATGAACTGAAACCGTAATATTTATAGGGTGCTATGAAATCCCAACATTTTCAAAGCTTATGAAACTGGTCTAGTTTCCAAAAAACACAGGTCAAATCATGGCTCACGCCAATGAAGGGATTTAAAAGGGCATCCTCACTTTTACGCAAAATCAATATTAGCCGTAATTGGTTTACGGAAAATTGTCAGGAAATAGGCATCGGCCATCGTGGCATCGATTCTTAGCGAGCCTCACAGGGCTTCGGTTACCCAGTGATTTACAACGTTCATGCGCACAATTTCATTAGCTCAATCGTTGAGCTCAATAGGTAAAGGGGACTGGTAACATTTCCATTTTTTAATTAGACGAGTATTTATATGTGCAGGATTGATCGGAGTTTATCTATTCACTAGCGCCTCTGACTGGCTTACGTTAAAACTTAAAGCCCGGTCTATTTAGACGCAAAAAAATCGTAACCTCGGAATAATTCGCATAGAGCTGAAAATTGGTAGAGACGTTAAATACACCATTATAAATAAAACCTCAAAAGTCCCCGGCGATCCTCCTGCAAAAAATTTTATTCAAGGTCAAAGGTATAAAAATTATGTTTTTCCCGTTTTCTTTCCAAACTGTACATTTTGTCATAAAAATAGGTATCGCAAGAGTGTAGTTCATAGAATTCTCTACAAAAAATATTCACACACTTTTTTCATACGACTTACCATTCCTCATAATTTGTGGGTTTAAATTTGGGAAAAATCATACTCATACTTATATTATAAAAAGTTAAAAAATTTGTGGAACTGCTGGTTTGAATTGAAAAATTCGTTTTGAGTTGGATAGTATTTATCGAGGAAGACTTGAGCTATATAACATCACGTTGCCACCAATAGGGGCAAAGAAACAGAGGAAAATGTGGAAAAACGGGGAAAATTATTTGAAAGAGCTTCTCTCACAAACTGTTGAAGCATTTTTATGTTATTTGGCACATATATAAAGTAGACCACGTGGAGGGACATAGGCTATTTTGTTTTTCGGGAAAATGTACGGTTTCTGTGAAATACATAATTAACAGGGCGGAGCGGAACTTCTTGTACCACAGCATACGAGGGCTGTTCACAGCCAAACATACTTCTGCGTGACTTATTAGTTATTACCATTACCAAATCTTATCTTTTCAAGTCGCGAAGAGCAACAGTACGCTCGCAAGGCACTTAGAAGTATGTCAGGCCGAGAACATGTCAAACAACCCTACTACTGTACTAGACGTTAAGCGTATCTCCACCAGCGTTTATTATAAATTTCACGGAAACCATACATTTTCCTCAAAAACAAAATAGCCTACGTCCCTCCACGTGGTCTACTCTATAACTGTGCCAAATAATATAAAAATTGCTTTAGCAGTTCGTGAGATCAGCCCTTTCAAATTGTTTTCACCGTTTTTTTCACATCTTCATCTATTTCTTCCCTCCTATTGGTCGCAGGGTGATGTTATATAGCCTAAAGCCTTCTTCGATATCTAAGACCATGCGACACAAAAAAAAAATTGAATTCGAACCAGTAGTTCTACAAATTCTTCAGCTCTATAATATAAGTACATAGATATGATTTTACCAACTATAAGCCTGCTATATATAACGAATGGTAAGTCGTACTAAAAAAAGTGTAAGTATATTTTTTGTAGAGAATTCTTTGGTCTACACTCTTGTCCTACTTATTTTTATGATAAAATGTATCGGTTCAAAAATAAACAGGAAAAACCTCATTTTCTTACATTTGACCTTGAATAAATTTGCACAAGGAGGATCGCCGGGGACTTTTGAGGTTTTATTTATAATGGTGTACTTAATGTCTCTACCAATTTTCAGCTCTATGAGGTCAAATGTTTAATTTTCCTGGGGTATTAAAAGAATTTTGATTGTTGATAAATGATAAGGTATCAAATGCTGTTTAAATAAACTCTTAAAAAAACCTTCGAAACCAGGTGTTAAATACATTTCTCTTGTTGAAAATACATAATGGACAATGGTTTTTATTTTTTAACAATATTTTGCTCGAATCATAATACATAGATACAATTGTACACGACTCACGAGTAATATCTTATTTTCATTTTTAGCAACATCACCAAGACAGTTATGAATTTAAATAACAAAAGTCTATACCTATTCAGAGATAAAAAAGGCTGCAAAGTTCGCAGCTAGGTTACTGAGATTTGAGAACATCCTAGACACGAGGCGCCTCTGCATATAAAAGCCGTTTAAAACCGAAACCCATTCTTTGTTCGCCCCACAATGGATTGTTAGGGCTCAGGTAAAGCGGCCTTCCGCGAATCCGGCCAACGATCCAGGGCTGTCCAATTTCCGATCTTTCTCGAGGATATTGTATGCCAGACTTTCCGGTTGCGTCAACCTTAGATCCTCAGCCTTCAACTGCCCCCACTAAATTCTAGTCTAGATCAAGTTTCCGAAGTTTAATTTAAATCGCAAGGTCACGAATCGCGATTTTAAACATAAAGGAATATTCATATTTTACTACATGTTGCCAACTTCTTTAAGTTGAGACTCGTTTATACGGGAACCGTACATCTTTCTGTAATAAAACTATCCTCCTTTCGTCTTTCTTCTATCAGGAGTCAGGACTCTAAGAGTCTTTCCCACATTGAGATATGTTAAGTATGTACTTACATACCTATATACTCAGAATACAGAACAAACGTTTGTTCTGTATTCTGAGCCTATATAATATTATTATCTCACAATGCTTTCCCATACTTAATTGCATGCAAATCTGTTTGCATTTCATAAACGGTCTAATTAAATAAAACATTTTGTTTAAGTTAATTAATACTTAAATAGGTGCTTAAATATTTTTTTTAAACGAAGCCGTAAAGATGTTCAATACTTACTTCTTATTTCGCATTCCAAAACAATCTCAACAATCGCAAGTAGGTCTCAATTAGGACGTGAGTCAGTTATTAAGGCAATTTTAAGGGCAGTTTACTGGGTAATAATAATAAAATGACATTACAAACGCTAGCAGCTGCCAGCCTTAGTCAAATAGCGTTATCAGTGCCAGCTGCTCCGCTCAAAGATTGTTGCGGTAAATTCGATGGGCTTAAAAATCCTTATGTCATGTCAGTAACAAAACCTCAGCTCCGCCTTTTGCGAAAGTCGGCTAAAATAAGATTAACTTACAACATTTTACTAAAGTGTGATCGTACTTTTATTTTGAACTTAAGAAAAAGAACGTAATAATTAAGTAGTTACACAATATATGTACGGTCGAATTAAGAAACCTTCTCCTTTTCGGAAGTCGGTTAAAATGGCTTTATTTGAGTCATCCTACTATCGTCTATATCCGCTATTCCCACCCGCGGCCCGCCGGGACTTTATTTGTGGCCCGCGTTATGTTAAACAATTTTGAAATTCACGCCCACCGGCAAAATAACGTAAAGTCTACGTGATAGTCGTTAATTTTTTTCAATTTTAAATCTTTAATTTTGAAGAAAGTTATTTTTTAACCCTAAAAATTTTTTGTTGCGGCCCGCGAGTCGCGACACCAAGGCCAAAACATGTTTGTGTCCCACACGAAAAAAAGGTTGGGGACCACTGGTCCATATATTCTATCGCTCGAAGCTAGTGAAGATGATTAATATTATTATTAATTATAATATTTCGATTCTTGTGGACATCCGCAACATAAAGGAGACACAATTATACGTGCGTTGCTGGTCTATTATTAAATAATCATCAAGGATTTAATTAGTATTTTCTTTTAGACTACTTACGTCTTCTTATTCGCCACCGAAGGTTCCACTACTAGAGGCAAACCACAATACGAGTGACCTGAAAGCAACAAAAATAATAATATGAAAAACACTAGCACTTAGCAGTGCCCCGCGGTGTTACCCGCGGTTAAATACCTTAATAAATTGTGATATTTTCTCGCAGTAAAAAGTAGCCAGGATATCAAATTACATTGCTTGTTAGTTCCACAGACTGACCTGACAATTCGTGTTTCTCTACGTAATGAAAAATGATGATTGATGATACGAATGGAGGATGGAGCTGCGCAATACGTGTAATAGGTATCTGTCTCCTTAAAACATTTTTAAATGAAGTAATGTACCGATTTTAATTTGATTTCTTTGCTTTATTTGAGTTCGTATATAATATTGTATTTAAGTGATCAGAGTAAGTACCTTGTTAAAATGAGTTTGCTCGCTCCTTTTATATCAATCAAGCCCCATAAGAGCACCGGTGATCGCGACAACAATAGAATACAATAGCAATTCCAAGACTCCGCGATCGAAGGATTAATTATTATTATAGTGCAGTCGCCAGAGGTTTTAACCTCCGAAAATTGTAATAGTGAATGGATTTTTGTTTTTGAGGTGTCATTTTCTTTTTTACACTATAACTTGCAAAGTTTACCAAAATTTTTTTTGTGCTTTTAATTTTTTTGTGACTTAATTAAAAATTAATATTTCACCATACAAAACCGGTCCAGAAAAAAATTTTTTTGTTGTTCCCGTTATTTAATGACTCTTATCCGATTGTTTACGTTGAAAATTAACCAAATACACAATTTTTAAAAAAGAAAGTTTGCTTTGCTAAGCTAAATACAACTATAAGGTTTTTGCAAAGTTTTTAGAGATTAACGCTCGTCGTAACCAAGATAAAAGGGTTTGGGTGGATTTAAGGGTTGTAACGAAAAGTGTGTTAAACTTACTTGTTGTGCGTATTTAATTTTTAGAGAAATAATAACTTTTAAGTACTTAAAAACGTTTAAATATCTCCAAAAATGTGTAAAATAGACCGAAAATATTTTTCTATATTTGTTGAGAATTTATTTAAGTGAAAGCTAAAACATTAAATGAATCGACAAATGAAAGACTTTTTCTAGTCTTTGAAATATATTTAAACTTCCTACTTAAAGCCAGAAAAAAAATTGGGTGCAACAAATCTCACGTACATACTAAAGACGCATGCTGCGACCTATGTTTGGAAAATGCTTACCTGAATACAAAAAATATCAGTTCTTAACCTAATTTGTATTTTTCTCCTTTAAGTATGTTTTAGCAAATATAATTAATGAAAAAAAAATAGTTAAAAAATCAATTTTATTCTGTAAAAACCTAACCAAAAGAAATAAAATACAGATTTTCTTCGAAATATCCGTGAAAAGTTTGTGCTACATTTTCAGAAAATTTAATAAAGTGAGAGCTAAAAAATTATGCACATTAAGAAATAGAAGGCTTTGTTAAGCCTAAAAAATAATTTTAAACTATTCCTATTTAAAACCTAAGAAAAATAGGAACGCCATTTACCTGGCGAGGCACACAACAAGCACATTTGGAGGTATGCTCATCTACATACAAAAATATAAATTTTAAATCTAAATTATATATTTTTTCAACTTATTTTCTTTCCTTGGAATATAAGCAACGATACAAATCAAAAAAATAATAATATATTTTATTATTTTGCTATATATTTAAAAGAAAGAAATATGCAAATTTTCTTCAACATTTTACAGTTTATGAGTTTACTTGAAGTGGAAGAGAATAATTTAAAAATCAAAAGCACAACTTTTCAATAGGTAAACTTTATTATTTATGTTATAGCTACACATTCCTTTTTTTCTTTTAAATTTTTATCCACTATTGCAAAAATCGGAGGTTTGCACGATTTTTACGCTCTGGGAACTCCACTGTTAATTATTATTTACTCGCACGTTTGTCACCCCCTTAAATATAAAATATGTACAGATGTTACAAAACTATGTGATAATACTTTAAGGTGTGTACGTGTTCCTTCTTTGTAGTTTGTAGAGAATTCACTGTGAAGGTAGCAGCGCTGAAAGACCAATTTTTTTTTCATTTTTGTATGGGGAAAATCGTGACGTCGCGCTGCGGGCATAGAATTATTGCGGGAATCTAGCCCATACAAAATGAAAAAAAAGGTCTTTCAGCGCTGCTACTTTCACGGTGAAATCTCTACAAGGAAATAACACGTGCGCACCTTAAAGTTTTATCACTTAGTTTTGTTACAGCCTGTATATACATATTATGTATAAGTAATATATTATTATTTATTATGTAAGTGTAAAGCTATGTTCGGCGGGTTCAGTCACTCAGTGTGGAAGAGTAAGTTGTATTGAATTCGATGGGAAATAAAAATGTACGATAAGATAAGGTGGACTTGTAAAGAACTGTGTAAGCTAGTCTTGTAATATAAACTGTGGTATCAACTGGCATCTATCAGCAAAGCTGTTGCAGTGTTATTTAATAGTTTATCAAAAGCATGTCGATTATGGTGGTCTGCGCTTTTCTGTATCACTTCTCAACACTGCGAAGTTTCTAAGGGTTTTCTAACGTCAACCAGTTAAAACCTTTAAAAAAATCCTGTCGAAAAACTCCGTACAAAAACAGCCGCCGCCTTCGTTTTGAAAGTCGATAAATAGGCTGCATAAGAATTGGACTGGGTTTTCTTTTTGATACTTACCTGTGCGCATCTAAAATAATTCTAAAGAGAAATCCCGTTACAATACATCATTATCATAGAATTTCAAATCGCCGGGCCCGTGCTAGCGAGCTGGCGAAACCGTAAATGGGTTATGGCATTTTGATCCGACTTTATAACTTTAATATTTCATAGCAAGCAACGCCATCTATGCGCAACTATGTGCAACAACGAAACTTACACCACAGTTGACAAAGCTTTCCCAGGAATAAGGTTATCTATGGACTATGAGTTTATTGAAACGTGCGAATGAATTACAGCATGATTACAGCTGTTCTCAGCTGTTATAATAATGTAAAGTGTACTTCATAGGTAGACGAAAATGTAATAATTGCAAAATAATATGCTAATTGAGGGGGTAGGAATTTGCATGTATTGTCAGATAGTCTATATAGGTACAGAACTCATGACTGAGGAGGCAGAAAAACATTTTTTTTCTACATTTTCACCTACTTGCAAGTTGCAACTAAATGCACTTACAGCTAAGTAAATTATTATTATTTTACCATGAAGTTTGTCAATAGCGCGGTCAGCAGCAGATTGGTCCGGGAAGTCGACGAAAGCGTAGCCACCACGCTTGACAGAAATATCAGCCACCGTCAAGTTATGTTCAGCAAATAACTGCCTTACGGCTGCTTCATCGGCTTCTATCGGGAGGTTTCCAATATAGAGTTTGTTCATTGCTGACACAGTTTTTAGTTGGTCGCTCATCTTGAAAACTGTTTTTGAGGGACTTGAAATGATATTATTCGGAATTGTACAGACAGGTTCCGTAATCGACTTTTTTTTACAATAAATGTCAATTTTTTGACATCTTTGATTGAAATTTGAAAATTATTCTTTTATTCTAGACGGCCATGATTATTGTTTTTAAAAACATAAAAAAGGTTTTATGAAATTATATAATTTTAGGCCAGTTCTATTTAATTTTGATCCTATATAGGAAAAGATTGCACCTACCTAACTTTTTTCTTATTAAATTAGAAGGAAAACGAGCATAAAGGGTCACCTGATGGAAATCAACTTTCGTCGCTCATGGACACTCGCCACATCCATACTTCCATACTTACTAATATTAAAAATGCGAAAGTGTGTCTGTCTGTCTGTCCGTCTGTCTGTCTGTCTGTCTGTTACCTCTTCACGCCCAAACCGCTGAACCGATTTTGCTGAAATTTGGTATGAAGATACACACTTTGAGTCTCGGGGAAGGATATAGGATACTTTTTATCCTGGAAAAATGTACGGTTCCCGCGCGATAAACGCATTTTGGCGCAACGAAGTTGCGGGCGTCATCTGTACTAATATTATAAAGAGGTAAACTTTATTTGTTTGTTTGTTTAATTGTAATGAATAGGCTCACCTACTACTAAACTACTGGACCGATTTTAAAAATTCTTTCACTATTCGAAAGCTACTTAAATTATTTACGAGTAACATAGGCTACTTTTTATTTTGGAAAATATAGGGTTCCGTAAGATAATATTTCAGTTTTTCGGAAACAACCAGCAAATTTACTTATTTTGCGTACGCTGCCTAAACTATAAAAGATAGAACCACACAATGTTCTAAGTAAATGTAGATCTTTTAACTATCTACAAAAGAGTCCGTGACACACTATACCTATCTGTGTCGATTGAGGTACAACAACCATTTTTTTATTTAAAAAATTTGTTTTTTTTTTGACTAGATTTAAACGCATTTATTTTACTCATGCTATTTATCCATATCAAAATAAATTATTTCATCAGTAAGTACAGTTTATGTAGACAGTATTTGGTCTTTGAATGATTAAAATTGGACGTTTGGTTTAGAATTTATGGCGAAATTAAAATATTGCGATTTACGCCCGTTTCGAAGTGGGCGCTACCAAGGCGGAGTGCGCTCGCGGGAGGGGAGTTTAGATCTACCTATGAGTAGTATGTATCTGTGAGACGTGAGTAGTAGTAGTAGTAGTAGATATATGAGTAAACAAACAAACAAACAAAGTTTATCTCTTTATAATATATAGTATGGATTATAAACTACTGAATCGATTTTAATCATTTATTCAGTGACTACATAGGCTACAATAATTATATTTTATAAACGTGCGAAGCCGGGGCGGGTCGCTAGTCTATATTATACTTATAAAATAACAATAATATGTCCTTATTCATTATTGACTGATTCATCATCGCTGAGCAAAAACTTTAAAGTTACAGCTACGAAATTTGGTGAGTAGGGTTGTTTTATTAAGTAGACACCCATTTAGGAAGGAATTTTGGAAATTTTACCCCGAAGGGGGTGAAATGGGAGTATACGTGGGAGAGCCATGCTTCGGCACCAGGTTCTTGAGTTACAGCCTGGAGACAGACAGACGGACATACAGAAGGACAGACAGACGGACAGACAGACAGACAGACAGACGGACAGACAGATGTACAGACAGACGGTCAGGAAGACGGACATACATCAAAGTCTCAGTAATAGGGTCCCGTTTTTACCCTTTGGGTACGAAACCCTAAAAAACACACTTTTGAAAATCGGCCAATTTTAGAAGCGCATAGCGAGGCAATGATTGGAGATAGATACAAAGTGTTAAAGACGAAGTTGTAAAAAATTTAATTAGCTTTTATTATGTAGTAGAAGAGAATTTCGTACGAAGCACCGTTTTTGATGAGTAAGCAAAAAACCAAAAAACGGGACCTTCTTTCTTTTAGTATGTTTATCTCCCTAACTACTCTAAACAAAGTACCAAAGTTAAAATTTCTGCTTTTGACTTTTCCAAGCAGACCCCATTTTGGGCATTCGTTTACTAGGCTATGTGTTTCGCCGAGTGAGTGAGTTTACCGGAGGCCCAAATCCCAATCCCCTGACCCCTACCCTATTCCCTTCCCTTCCCATCCCTACCCTCCCCTATTACCCTATTCCCTCTTAAAAGGCCGGCAACGCACCTGCAGCTATTCTGATGCTGCGAGTGTCCATGGGCGACGGAAGTTGCTTTCCATCAGGTGACCCGTTTGCTCGTTTGCCACCTTATTACATTAAAAAAAATGGGGGTTGATAGTTTGAATGATAGTCCGTCATTTGTTAAGTTAGAAACATGAAACTTTATTTTTGGGCTTAAGCGTTTTTGGAAATTCTACGATATTATACGAAATATAATTATATATATAATAATTTATAAAGTCTTCTTAGCCGTGATAGTTTTCCTTTTAAATTTAGCATCATAATATTTCCTACTCTCGTGAATTTTTTCACATTTCTAGAAGCAACCGTTTAGCTGGTAGAAGGGGGGACACTGGACTCTTAACGATTTTTTCCAGTTTAAAAACTTCATATTTCACAAATGGATTCCTAAATCGGAAAATGATCTATCAATACTCGTAACATTTAAAAAAAAAACCTATCCAACGACACCCCACACGGTGGGGTGGGCGCGAAAAAAACATCATCCCCGCTTGATGTGTAGGGGAGGTCCCATAAAAAATATTTGTTTTTAAGATTTCATATACTTACCACTAGCTGTCGCGGCAAACGTTGTTTTGCCATATTAAGTATTTCGCCCATATTATTTTATTGAAGTGACTAAGTAAATAAGTATGGCGCCATGGCAACGGCCATCACTATCCCGTCGCACAAACAATAGTCGCCGTCAGTCTCGAGTTGTATTAATTTACTATTATTTATTCAATCATTTATGCACTTATCAATATAAAAATTAGCCAGCAGCCGATTCTCAGACGACAGACCTACTGAATATGCATATAAAATTTGGTAAAAATCAGTAAAGCCGTTTCGCAGGAGTACTCGTACGGTAACTAACATTGTGACACGAGAATTTTATATAATACTAGCTGTCCCGGCAAACGTTGCTTTGCCTTATAAAGTATTTCGCCTACCTATATTATTTTCATTATTTTATTGAAGTGACTAAATAAGTATGTCACCATGGTAACGTCCATCGCTATCCCGTCGCACAAACAATGGTCGCCGCTCGAGTTGTAATAATTTACTATTATTTATTTAACAAATGCAACTATCAATATAAAAAGTACCCAGTAGCCGATCTTCAGACCTACTGAATATGCATATAAATTTTGGTAAAAATCAGTAAAGCCGTTTCGGAGGAGTTCGCGGACTAACATTGTGACACGAGAATTTTATATATAAGAAGATAAGATTTTGTCGGCACCATTAATATGTGATTCATGCCGAATCACAGCTTTGTAGGTCCTATAGTCTCTGAGCAAAACCGCGGACAGAAGACAGACAGACGGACAGACAGTGGGATATATACGTGGGAGAGCCATGCTTCGGCACGAATGGGCCGGCTCGACCGGAGAAATACCACTTTCTCACAGAAAACCGGCGTGAAACAGCGCTTGCGCTGTGTTTCGCCGAGTGAGTGAGTTTACCGGAGGCCCAATCCCCTACCCTACCCTCCCCTATTCCCTCTTAAAAGGCCGGCAACGCACCTTCTGATGCTGCGGGTGTCCATGGGCGACGGAAGTTGCTTTCCATCAGGTGACCCGTTTGCTCGTTTGCCCCCTTATTTCATAAAAAAAAAAATACAGACGGACAGACAGACGGACAGACAGACGGACAGACAGACGGACAGACAGACGGACAGACAGACTGACGGACAGACAGACGGACAGACAGACGGACAGACAGACGGACAGACGGACGGACAGACCGAAACTATAAGGGTTCCTTGTTGACTACGGAACCCTATGGGACATCGCACACGTCACACTTTTTGTGTGATCGAGTCTGCGGCTTACATACAATCTGATGGCGCGCGCCATGCAGATTGTATGTAAGCCGCTGACTCGATCACACAAAAAGTGTGACGTGTGCGATCTCCCTAAAAAGCTAGACGTGTGAAATGTGAATTGTGATTGAATGGCGTTGTTCAGACAAAGGACTAGCTGTTTGGTTGAAACTTGAACGGCTATTTTAACCAGTTGGCTACGACATGTTCATAAAGCCACTATGACGTAGGCATCCCCTAAAAACACAGTACATACTATGTCAGTGCCTAAAAAGAATTTTATTAAATCCTATCCTATGGTGATGAAAGTTTTTATAAATTTTCTTAGACTTTCGTAGCATTGAACTGAAATTATTAAAGACTAGAATAACTAGATGACGCCCGCAACTTCGTTGCGCCAAAATTCGTTTATCGCGCGGGAACCGTACATTTTTTCGGGATAAAAAGTATCTTAATAACTATTATACTATGTACTTATAAAAAACAAGAAAAGACATTATATTGAATAAACATTTAATGATATCATTGGAACTCTTACTTTCTAGTTTACAGATAATTACTTGCTACCATCTTGCTAACTATGCCCCCGCATATTTTCGTAAAATAGGTAATAACATAATTGTAAATAACTTAGTGGAATCAAACAAATAGACATTCCCTTAACAATAATTAATAATAATAACATTAACAAATGAGGCCGTTAAAGAATTGTGTAAAAAAATAAAGTCCACTTTCACAGATCTCGGTTAAAGTTAACCCGGGGATAAATATGATGAGGTTTGTTTCAGAAAAACAAAAGAGATAACATTATGTGATACATACATAATAATATTTTAATCTAATGTAACTGAAATACAACAATAATAACCACTTTTGACTTTTGTCTCCTACGGGCTACGTATTAATATTATAATACTTCATAGAATATATATTTGTATATGTATTTGAAATGATTAATTATTTAGTTTAACACCAATAATTGAATAAATTACAATATACCTACGGATAAGATTTTTACGTTCTAGTTTGAAATATCTCTCTATAAGCTGTTAGAAAAAGCTAACAAAAACTCGAGATCTTCTGGCAAGCAAAAAAATAGAATTGTACATGTTTACATTGAAATTTGATGATATTCAATTGTATTAAAAGAATTTAGACGTTGGTCTGTATGCCGAGCAGTTTCTGTGCTTTAGGCTGATTTTTTATTTCCGCAGGAATTTCAACTGCTTCCACTGCTGATTCTGAAACAAAAAACGTAGGTAATGAAAAAGATTAGACTTCTTGTGCTTTTAAACTATTGTTGCTCATTGCTTCTGCAAAAATTTAATGTAATTTAAAAGCAACACAAGGCTCATTAATTTTAACATTACATAGCTGGTACCATGAACGTAGAAAAAAGGCGGACGGAGTCTTGTTATATACAAAACTGTGTCTTCACTTTTCTTCAGAGTCGGCCACGCTCACACTCTGACTCCTGTCAAATGGATTAGCGCAAGAATGTGTGCGTGCGGACCTTGTACATACAGCCAGCTGGCCGACTCTGAACGACACAGTTTTGTGTATTTTTTTATACGTCCATGGCTGGTACTTGTAAATTTGACCTAAACATGCTGGCTGCTGCAGCCCGCTGCCCGAAGCATAGCTCTGTTTTGCTTAAAAACACAAGCACATAAAATAATTAAGGGTGGGTTGCACCAACTTACTTTAACTATAACTTTAACTTTAACTACAATGCAAAATGTCAAATCTTTATAGCCGGTCAAGAAAGTCATGACAGGCAGGAAAATTTTCTATACGTAATCACGCTTAAAAGGTGGATTTTTTTCTTTGTATTTTCACAGAGAACGCTTATTACATTTTAAATATTGTCACCTTGCACATTTTTATCTCGAATTAATAAAGTTCTCATATTTTTTATTTCATTTAAAAATTTTCCCGCCTGTCATGACTTTCTTGACAGACTATAGTTAAGGACGCCATATTTAACGATAACCATAACCGCTTATACCTACTTATATCGAAATTTTTTCGTGAAAATTTACTGTGTTATTCAATTTTTTATACTCTCAATCCCATTACCTGTAGCTTTAATAAAAAAATAAACGCAACAGACATATCTGTCAAATTCTGTGGTCAAAGTTAAGGTTAAAGCTAAGTTAGCCTTAACTATACTCATAGCTTTAACTTTAACCACGCTTCTGGTGCAACCCACTCTTAATAGGTTAAAGTAACTCTGGTAATACGTACTTATACATTTTTAAGATATTAAAGGTAACAGTTTAAATTTTGGTCATTCTTGTAAGGTTTCTTACCAACCTAAAAATCTGAACAAAAAAACTAAACAAAACAAAACAAAAGATACTTATAAAATTTTTCTAAAGACAAATAATCTATATTACTGATGTAACTCATAGGCTTATTTTCGTGCAAATAAGCCTATGAGTTACAAATTCCGAAGAAAGTACAAATTCTTCAGGTATATGGTACCTTCGTTTACACGAATGTGACTCTAGCCCGATTCCAAAACGCATACCTCATTTGCACGAGATTACTCGAGTTACCTAGTTTTGTCCCTGATTTCAGCGACTCTTGGTAAGCTCTGATGGTATTGAGTTTGCCATGAATCCGGAAATGCAGTCGGGAATCCAGCATGAAACCGGAGTATTTTCGCCTGAAAAAAGCGACAAAAATTAAAAAAAAAAGATTTAAGTACAAAGAAAAAAAATGCTGCTCAGGGTTAAAGTTAACCCTGGTTAAATTATCAAAATTGAATATTTTTTATTTTCATATTAAAAAAAACAATATTGGTGTAACTTTAACCCAGATTGGTGCAAGCGGGCCTGAGTTGATAATTTTAGCTTAGAACTTTGTTAAATTAATATATTAAAGTTACTTAAAATTATGTTTTGGTGCTCATTTGAATTCTTTTTTTACAAATTATTATTAGCTTTCTGATTTTTTTAAGTAAGTACATATTTTATATTTTTTTGTACGTACCTACTAACAAAATTCCTCAAGTCTGTCTCGACCTCTAAATATAAAAAATCTATTTTTTTCCATGTTTTTAACCCGAAAACGACACACAAAACTTTAATAAAAGAACATTGGAGGGCCTAAAGAGGTTTTCAAACATACCTAGCCTCGTTTAGCATGTGTATGGCGAGGCCGGCTTCTCCCATGTCGAAGTAGCAGGTAGCGATCTCTACCACGGCGAATGGCACAACGTATTTGTTGTCCTTGATCCTGTCTTTCAGGCTGAAAACGACGAGTCACTTTGATTAATTTGGACTTCAGGCTAACACCTGCCTGACTACGGGCGCACTTTATACAAAACGCATACGAAAGTTTAAACTTTTCAGAACCTTAAAGTCGTGTTTTATTAGTTGCAAATGTCAAAATGCTAATGCTTTAGTACAAGACTTAGGACTTAACGCGACTTATTCTAGTAGTACTACGAGTACATACTACTCGTAGTAGCATTACTACTAGTTTATTATTTTAATTATAATGCAACGCAAAAGTTTACAATGTTATATACCTAGTAGAGGAGGTGAGGGTGCTATTTTTGTAGTCACTCGAGCGTCATGGAGACCTAGTAGGTTTTTTACATTAGGTAAAAATTATTTTAGCGGTGGGTTCAGAAACTCCAGCCATTTTAAAGTTTTGAAAAAGAAAATTTATTCAGAAAATTGCTTATTTAGGAAAATTGCTTATTTAGGTATATTTTAGACAACAAGGACTAAATCATTTAGTTTAGAGCAAAATAAAATATCTGCGAAGCTTAGTTAAGAAAATATGAAGCTTTATTTTTTTATATTTTAAAATGTCCCTACAGGCTTACCTAACCTTTGAATCGTCAGTGCTTAATATGGAAGCTTCTTTGGGGTATACTAAACATCCCCTATCTTAATCTGACAGATCATCCGACGACATTTCAACACTTACTTATTTAAAAAAAAATACCCACCTCGTGAGAAATCTGATTCTCGATCTGAAGACTAATGTTAGAGTGTACCTGGCGATTTGAGGCGGTAGCGGGCATTGACCTTTTTAGTATAGGAGCTATATGAAACATGCTCGCACTGTATTCAGTTAAAAAAAATATGTACCTCTTTAAATAAAGACACAGATTATTACAGATTCATCGGAAAACCTCTTGGTAACTCTTAGAATGATAATCTCCAACTTTTTATGAGTTTGAAGTGATATTCCTCATACTTCATATCGAGTAAGTATACAAAACACGATATATCTCCCTTAGACTAGGAACATAGTACACAATAGTAGTAGTTTTCGTTCCTGAGGTTTTTTAAAGAGTACTTTATCTTTTCACTAGCAGTGTTGATTGGTTTAGTTTTTGAGAATGGATGAACTTCTATCGAAAATCTTAGAAACCGAGTATTTGAAGCAGTAGAAGTGTAGGCCACTTTATGAAATCTGCCGCCCCTAGGACGCTGGCGCCACTAGTCCGCGGCCTACACGGCCTATAAGGGCCGCGCCACACCGGAATAGCAGCGGCGAGGCGAGCACTTTCAGTGTCATATTATGATTTTAAACTTTATATTCATTATTGTAATACAATATGGTACCGCTCGCGCTTGAGAAATCGCGGCCGCCAGCCGCCACGAGCGGCCACGGGCGGCCGTAGACGTCTCTTAAGCGATACTAATTATTACAAATTTTACAATAATGAAGATAAAAATATTTAAAATCATATGACACTGAAAGTGCTCGCCTCTAAGCTGCCATTCCGGTGTAGCGCGACCCTTAATCCAGGGCTGAAGTGACTCACTCAATAACGTCATCGAGGAATCTCAGCGCAAGGCGGGGCAGCTTCATGGCGGCCAGCAGCGAGCCGCGCAGGAAGCTGATCAGGGCCTTGTCCTCCACGTCGTAGTTGTAACGCCCCGGCCCGGGGATGTAGAAGGGATCCTCCGCAGCCTCGATTTTATTGTACACGCGCTCGATTTTCTGACAAAAAAGAGAAAATTAGAGTGTTTGAGTCATAAAAACTAGAAATGAATTTAGTGATGATTAGGGAAGTTGTGAAATTTTAAATTACAAAATATAATAATAGAATATTATAAAATATAATAACATTTTACATGAAAATGAAAGATTTTAAAGAAGTAAAATATCTTTGATTTTAAAAATTATAAGTTCCGATTTAAAAAGGACTTTTTGGATAATGTTGATGAGGAAGATGTACTGAGCGCCATCTAGTAAAGTAATAAAAATAGAAAGTTTAAATAAGCTTAGGGCCATCTAGTAAAGTAGTATGTAAATTAACATAATGTTTTAACTTTTATAACATAGATGGCGTTTTGAGCATCATAGTGGCAAAACTAATTTACACCAATCTCCAATAGATTGCACAGTTTAGCTATATTTCTTTTTAAATTAGGTAGGTACCCCGTAAAAAATATAAATAGGCCAAGTGAGGGACACGACACTTTTTTTTTGAAAACGCTCAAATTATTCCGATTTAAAAAGAAAGTCTGATTCCAGGATAATTTTGATGAGGAAGATGTTCTTAGCGCCATCTAGTAGATTAAAGTAATAAAAATTAAATAAAAAAAATTTAAATAGGCTTAGCGCCATCTAGTAAATTAGTATGCAAATTATAATACCGTTTTAGCTTTTACAACATAGATGGCGTTCTGAGCAGCATAGTGGCTGACTAGTAGCCGTCTTAATTCAAACCAATCTCCAACAGATGGCGCTAAACTGAACATTCTTATAGATGGCGCTAAACTGTATTTCTATTTAAATTACCCGTAGCATGATATCGGCATAGTGCATGTTTTTGGCGAGAACTGGGAACAGGTTCCAGAGGCAGGCCATCTCTATGGCTGGGAGGATGAGGTAGCCCTTCTGCCGCCAGTGGTTGCAGCGTCGTTCGACGAATTTCTCCATGGGCACCGAGCGGCCCATAATGCGGCGACGGTGGATGGGTGCACCCCTGTAATTAAAAATACACTATTAACCCTATACTTGGCAAGGAAAAATATTTTTAAAAAATTAAAAAAGAACGTATTCAATATGTTTATACGTCGCTATAGAAGGCATAAAAAATAATAAAAAAAAATTAATATGAGTAAATTATCATTTATTGAGTGTATCGTATTAGATACACTACCAAGTCCATAACAATTAACACTATAAAATCTATGTATCTAATTTGCTACAATGCCAACTTTTCAGTGAAGCAAGATGTATAAATATTTATAACTGAATAATTATAAATGTTTATAAGCTGTTACTTTTTAGTATGAAATTTTATATAACAATTGCGTTCTGTCAATAAACATAATCTCTATCTGCATTTTTGTCAAAAAATTTTGTCAACCCTTTTGTGCACTTGCTCTACTGGTTATTAAAGTTGGATATTTTGGATAATGAGCAACTTGATCATACTACGACAGCATCTGGTGGTCTTTCAGCTACCTACTGGCTTCTGAATAGTCATAGATTTCGTGTCAGACCTGATATTGATCATAATATTTATCAGTTCTTTCAAACCTCCGCAGGCGTTCAAAAATGCCAATTTAGGAATTAGGGGTTTTAGTTTCTTGGCATCCATCCTGGCTTTTTCATCACACCGATATAGAAACCAGGAATTATTTATACTAATATCGAGCATTTGTGAAAATATTGGAAAAAACCAACGATGGCCCCGGAATGGTGTACGATATAGAGTGATCAGCATGTCATAGAGACCAACGCCGCCCATGTCCCTTACATGGGCGGCGTTGGTCTGTATATATATATATATATATATATATATATATATATATATATATATTATTATGTTTAATTAAGTTAATAAAAATTCTCGTGTCACGGGGTGCGTGGTTGAAATCCTCTGAAACGGCTCGACCGATTTTCGTGAAACTTAGCGAGCAGGGCGGTTAGGGTTGAGAATCGGCCAACATATTCTACTTTTTATATTGACACAAGTGCATTTGTTGAATAGCCTTTTTTCGTAAAGTTTTAATTTATAGCTTTACGAAATGTTAGTTAGTTGATAGATAAAGGTAAAAGTGTTACCGTTAATCGTTATTACTTAGGGGGCGTCCACAAATTACGTGAGGTGTTTTTTTGAATTTTTTGACCCCCATGGTGAGATTTTGTGAGATTTTATTCAACCCCCGCCCTAAATCTCACGTGAGATTTTTCAAAATGTGGGTTTCATACGTAAACGTTTGGTTTGACAGTCAGTAAATTTTCTATCGAACGAACGAACGTTTGTGAATGATCTTAATCGTATAACGATTACGTTTGCGAGCATACGTACCTACAATATGGATGAAATGGACCAAAATAGTATTATTTTTGTTGAGAAAAAAATTACGTGAGATTTGCCGAGGCCTCCCCTCTCCCCAACGGCAACGTGAGATTAGATGAGATTTGACTCGATCCCCTCCCCCCCCCCCCCCCCCTAAACACCTCACGTAATTTGTGGACGCCCCCTTATCGGCTATCAACTAGCTTACTTTTCGTAAATCTGTGTGTCTGTTTTACCGTAAAACAGACACACACACAGATTTTAATAAACAATCATCACGATATTATCTATACTTCTAAAATTACATGTCCTGACTGACTGACTGACTGACTGACTGACTGATTCATCATCGCTGAGCAAAAACTGTTAAAGTTACAGCCACGAAATTTGGTGAGTAGGGTTGTTTTATTAAGTAGACACACACTAAGGAAGGAATTTTGAAAATTTTACCCCGAAGGGGGTGAAATAGGGGTTGAAAGTTTGAATGAAAGTCCGTAATTTCTTGAGTTAGAGACATGAAACTTTATTTTTGGGTTACTGATTAAAAACGAATGGATGCGTATTTAAGCGTTTTTGGAAATTCTACCCCCAAGAGGGTGAAATCGGGGTTGAAAGTTTGAATGAAAGTCCGTCATTTCTTGAGTTAGAAGCAAGAAACTTTATTTTTGAGTTACTGATTAAAAATGAATGGATATGTATTTAAGCGTTTTTGGAAATTCTACCCCCAAGGGGGTGAAATTTCAAATTGGGGTTGAAAGTTTGAATGATATTCCGTTATTTCTTAAGTAAGAAACTTGAAATTTTATGTTTGGGCTACTGATTAAAAATGATTGGATACGTGCTTAAGCGTTTTTGGAAATTCTACCCCCAAGGGGGTGAAATAGGGGTTGAAAGTTTAAATGAAAGTCCGTCACTTCTTAAGTTAGGAACATGAAAGTTTATTTTTGGACTGCTGAATAAAAATGAATGGATAGGTATTTAAGCGTTTTTGGAAATTCTACCCCCAAGGGGGTGAAATCGGGGTTGAAAGTTTGAATGAAAGTCCGTCATTTCTTGAGTTAGAAACATGAAACTTTATTTTTGGGTTACTGATTAAATATGAATGGATACGTATTTAAGCGTTTTTGGAAATTCTACCCCCAAAGGGGTGAATTGGGGTTGAAAGTTTGAATGAAATTCCGTTATTTCTTAAGTTAGAAACTTGAAATTTTAAGTTTGGGCTACTGATTAAAAACTATTGAATACGTGCTTAAGCGTTTTTGGAAATTCTACCTCCAAGGGGGTGAAATAGGGGTTGAAAGTTTAAATGAAAGTCCGTCATTTCTCAAGTTAGGAACATGAAAGTTTATTTTTGGACTGCTGATTAAAAATGAATGGATAGGTATTTAAGCGTTTTTGGGAATTCTACCCCCAAGGGGGTGAAATTGGGGTTGAAAGTTTGAATGAAAGTCCGTCATTTCTTGAGTTAGAAACATGAAACTTTATTTTTGTGCTACTGATTAAAAATGAATGGATACGTATTTAAGCGTTTCTGGTAATTCTACCCCCAAGGGGGTGAAATTGGGGTAGAAAGATTCAATGAAAGTCCATCATTTCTTGAGTTAGAAACATGAAAGTTTTTTGACGTTTGCGTTTGACGTTTGCTTAAATAGGGTCCCGTTTGTACCCTTTGTATAAGGAACCACAAAAAGGGGAAAGCTATCCATCTTTGTTATTATACTATGTTAACGCGTACGAAGTCGCGGGCAACAGCTAGTCCTATATAATTTTATAAGCTTGATACAGCAACTATGGAGTATCCATTACTAATCAAACTAATAATAGGTCACATATTACTCGTATGAAGTACTTATTATAGAGAATCACGTAACGCTTGGCTAGGCTCTTATTACAGATAGGTACAGCCCAGGTAAATTTTTCAATAGCAAATTGTTAGTGAAAAACGTAGCGAGAAGCACTGAAAAAGTTGCGAGCTCGATTTTCATAAAAACTAAACCAAAAAAACTTAAAAATCTAATGATGTAGTTTCTATTGGGCAGTCAGAAATAGAACCAATCAATTTAGGAAAAAAATTTTTTCGTTCGCAGTTATGTGCGTATCGACTATCGAGTGTACGAGCACATAACAAGTGTTTACTGGGGTTGCCAGAATTTTACATTCTACAGGCTGTGTATTTGTTTTTTTTAGAAAAAAACATTTTTTGCCGTTACCTTTATGATAACGCCAGCAAGTGCGAAGTTCTGAGTTTTATTTAAGTAGCTAATTTGTTTGATATGGTCCATAGTACTTAACATCGCTTGTCCAGACGACGAGACGACGATGGGACGTTTTTTCTTTAAACTCAAAATGCAGGAAAATCGACATGTCCCGGAAAATACACCATGTCCCGGTAAATACAGAATGTCTCGGAAAACACGACATAATATCCCGAAAAACACGCGAGTTTTTTTAAATAAAATTAGAGGGCAAACGAGAAAACGGGTCACCCGATGAAAAGCAACCACCATAGGCCATAGCCCATGGACACTCGAAACATCAGAAGAGTTGCAGGTGCGTTACTGGTCTTTTAAGAGGGAATATGCTCTTTTCTTGAAGGTTTGCAGGTCGTATTGGTCCGGTTATACTGTCCCAGAAACACGCGATGACTGTCATTTCTCTCCAACTTACAATACTAATGAGTAATGACTGTCATTTCTCTCCAACTTACAGTACAAAATGACTGTCATTTCTCTCCAACTTACAGTACTAATGATTGTCATTTTTCTCCAACTTAAGTATAATTTACACAGAGCCAGTACTAGCTGCCAATAAGACTGGCAGCCAGTATTGGCTTGGCATATTATGCCGCGTGTGAACAGTTTGGCCTGGCTTGAAAATCTGTTCACACGCAGCATATGCCAAGCCAATACTGGCTGCTAGTCTTATTGGCAGCCAGTACTGGCTCTGTGTAAATTATACTTTACAGTACTAATGACATATACTATACTATACATTTCTCTCCAACTTACAGTACTAATGACTGTCATTTCTCTCCAACTTACAGTACTAATGACTGTCATTTCTCTCCAACTTACAGTACAAAATGACTGTCATTTCTCTCCAACTTACAGTACTAATGATTGTCATTTCTCTCCAACTTACAGTACTAATGACTGTCATTTCTCTCCAACTTACAGTACAAAATGACTGTCATTTCTCTCCAACTTACAGTACTAATGATTGTCATTTCTCTCCAACTTACAGTACTAATGACTGTCATTTCTCTCCAACTTACAGTACTAATGACTGTCATTTCTCTCCAACTTACATGATCAAGGTGGCGATAGTTTCAATCGAGTCGCTGCCGCCTTCATCGTCAATCTCCATCAGGACGGCGGCCTGCAGGTACATGTAGATGGTGGTGGACCACTTATTCTCCCGCACGAGCACATCGGCGCTGCTGAGGCAGCTGGTCCAGTTCAGCATCAAGCTGGAAACACGAGAAAATATAAATAGAAAATTTTATTATAAAAAGAAAAAAAATCCACTTTTTTGGTAAAAAGTGGGCCACGTGCGAGTTTCTTACGCCGCCGGTTCTTCTCGTCGGGTTGGATCCCGAACCGGTGGTAGGCACCAGTAGCTACGACGTTCTGAAAGTATTTAATTCAAATCTATGTATTCAGATATAAAAGATTTTTTTTATACATTTTAGTTGAAAATGAATCGTAACGATGCGTTTTTTGGAAAGTCTAAAAATATGCTACCTTTTACTCACTTCGCTTATTCGTATAGTTAGGTCTTTTATACAGAATGTAAACTTTTAGGGTGTGTACTGTGTATGTGTCCCTACTCCCTTGTATAGAGATGATGATCCCCTGTTAAGACGCTGACAACTGCCAATGACCTTGATCTCGCATCACTCTCGCACCACTGTCGATTTTCATGCCAGAGAGACAGAGATGTGAAATGTTCACTTGGTAGCGTGGATACATTTTTCGTTTGTTAGAGGAAAAAATAAATATTATGGGAAATCTAGATGTCAGAACCGAAAATTAAATCTTACAAGTTTTGGATTTTTGTAAAAGGCATCAAATAAACAAATTTTTAAAAGCATAGCTTGTATATTATTTTAGTTAGAACTGTTTAAAGTTCCTGGAAGAGGTGACTTTGGTATTTTTTTTCATCCAGTGGGAATACATTATTTTATTATTTAAAATAAAGAAGCTTTTTCAAATATATAATCAAAAATCACATATATTTTTTTTGTGCCAATCAATGAAATATATTATATTATACGTCTAGAAAACTGCACAAAGAATATGTCGAATTGGCAGCTGTCTTCGCCTTAAGTAGGTAATTAGCAGTGCTGAAAGAGTTAGGTACTTTTTACAAACACTTACCCCAGTCGCGTTAGATTTTAAATATTCCATGGATTTTAAACTGGAATTAATTATAGTCAGTTTTTTTTGCGCCAATTGCGCGGGAGGTCAAACTTAAGTCCAAAAAGGCATTTATGCCTCTCCCTAAACATTGGTGTCAAAAAAACTGACTATAATAATTAATTCCAGGTTACTCTATATGTTTGAGCTAACCCGACTGGGCTAGCCCTAAGCCCTAAACTGTAAACTCAGTATTATCACTCTATTTAGTTACACTCTGAATAGCAACGATTACAATTGCGATACATTTTTGCCATTTGCCTCACATATAGGTACTTACAGCATTTATGTACACGAAAAATATTTCCTAGACTGGAAAATTCTTCACAAATTGAGTGCAACGTTTTTCAATAATAAATAATAATTCATTTCGAGGGCTCGCCCATGCAGCATGCACCTCACCCTCGTTGATGTTACCAAATATTTGGAAAAGTGCGGACTCGTGTATAGCGCGATAACATAAAATATATTTGTTTAGAGGCAAAATTGGAAAGTAATAAAATTAATAATTGTTGGAATAAACCTGATCAGGATGCTATGGATTATTCATTATACGTTGATCCTGTATGTAGAAGAAAGGTAGAGAATAAAACGATTTATACAATATGTGAATTTCAAGCCTTTTGTGTGTGGAGTTACAATTTTGTCATGTATCGTATTCGCAAGTCGGGACTCGGGACTCTAGCGACTTTTTAAGGTAAGAGTGTTAAAGAGAGTTTTAAAGTGATTTAGCACTTTACTTTCGGTTTTTACATAACAAAAATTAAAACTGTACATTAATTAGGGTATATATTTCAGTAAATAGGTACAAAATCATACAAAATCTTTGGCGACAGCCACGAAATAGTAGCTTTTCGTTTGACATTAAAAGTTGTAGGCGTACGCCGAGGCTGTAATCGAAGTTGTAGGCTGTTGAGCTTAGAGAATACGATTTTCGTACATGAAATGTCAAAAAGTGATTCCATATCACCCCGCTTTCAGCCGTGCGGTGCTAGTGTCGAACAGCCCAGAAAACATAAGCAAGTGAATACCGATCTCGATCTCTCGGCTGTAACAGCCGATGCGATTACGGCTGTTTTGATTGTTGCTCTTAGAGAATAGCACTGCTGCAGTCCCTTCCCATCAGAAATATATGAAATGATTATGTCACACCGACGCGACGTCAGACGAGTCGAGACTCAAACAAATCAGTTTGTTAGACGGTAGACCTAGAAGAATACTTTGCTGCTCTAATGAAACTACTGAATTTAACAAGATGTATCGAAGTTGTAATTGAAATATTTGAATCGGGGTACTAAACTGTCCCAAATATTTCATGTGAATGAATCAGGTGCACCCTAGCGACTGGGTGATTGTTTGGCGTAAAATATCGAAACAATTTTGTGCCCTACTATTAATTATATTATGACGAACAAAGGTGCGAATAATTAATAAAACACAGCGTTATCGATTTTTTTACGCCAATAAATCATAATTTATATCACGTTTCATCCAAAATTTATCATTAAAACTGATTTTCATAATAATTTATTTTCGTACGCTATTCCTTAAAATATGAAATTCCACTTTATGTCTCATAATTATTGAAGACGTGAGTGGATGAAGTGGCATATACATATACATATAACAATGTCCGTTTTTAGGGTTCCGTACCCAAAGGGTAAAAACGGGACCCTATTACTAAGACTTCGATGTCTGTCCGTCCGTCTGTCTGTCTGTCTGTCTATCTCCAGGCTGTATCTCAAGAACCGCTATAGCTAGGCTTCTGAAATTTTTACAGATTATGTAAATCTGTAGCCGCTATAACAACAAATACTTACTAAAAACAATGTAAATCAAATATTTAAGGGGGCTCCCATACAACAAACGCGATTACGCCTTTTTTGCTCGACATCAATAAAATGGCAACAGGCAGGCACTTGACAACACGACCACACAAAACTCTATTGTATTTAAACTTGTTGTATACAGGGAAAAGGTGGTAATGTGCCCCCTGCACATATTGGCCCTCCTCAACATTTTATGTTTTAACAACGCTATCCAGTATAATTTTGGTGGAACGGGATGCTCGCGGCATGCTACTAATTTAGCACCGTACAAATCCAACAGAGGCTGTCAAGTTCGATTGTCATTCGATCAAGTTAAACTTGCGACCTGCGAAACTTTTAAGTGTGTGTGATTTTATTTCGATAGTTGTTAAGAAACAGAAATATTTGGCTTTTGTTGCATATAATATTGCATAATGTAGACTATACTGTACTCGACGAAACATGGCGGTAGCGGTCATTGACTCCCTGTCAAAAACTTGTCATTTTCTATATAAACCGCGATTGACAATGAAGTGTCAGATGTTGTCAATCGCTGCTGCGCGCGTGACGCACGCAGCTCCGTTGTGCCGGGATCTGTGTATCGGGCGAAAACCGTACCGTCTTTACTTATTATCACGCTATTCTATTGCCTCACACTCTTGGCTGACGGTGACTCGGGAGTTGGGACTCACCATTCAACCCACATGATCTCCCAGCAAGCCACGTGCTGTATCTGGTTCCAGTGGAGCGGGTGCTCTGCCACGATGCGGTAGGTTACCACGCTCTCATCCATCATGCCAGTCAGCAGCTCCATGCGGCCCTTGAACAACAGGAACCAGACGCTGCCCGGGTACAGCTGGAAAGATGTAGTCAGTGTAGCAGTGGCAGATGGAATACTGTGGAATGTACTCTTTAGGCCATGATAGACAAATGTGAAGTTGTCTATAGCTTGCATGATAGAGGTCGATTAATAAATCACAATATGCGAATGTGCCCTCTATACACTGCCAATGTGGAGGGGCCGCACAAGATCAAAAATCGGTAAGCCTACAGTTTTTTGCCCAGAGCTATATTTTGGATCTCATAGTTCCAGCCTGATTAAATCCGTCACATTGTTTATCAAAAGCAATCTTAAGTATAACCTACTCCTCTCCGCCACCATATTTTTATGCAAGAATTATTTTCACTTATTGCGTAGCCATAATACTTACGCCAGCTACATAATTTAGGAAGCTTTATTTAATGGAATACAATTCGCACTTCGCACTTCGTTCATTATAAACCAAAGCAGAACGAAAAATGCATTTTTTTCAATATTGTCTTACAACATAAATAATCTTAATAAAACATTATTATAACATGACGCACACACACACACTAATACTTAATTGACCAATAAAAATACAGGTAACCAACACTTTTGGCACAAATGCAAGCATAGAATAAAATAAATAATTCCAAAACCAAAATCCAAAAGCAATTACCTCCAAGCTGCTCTTTAGCAGTTTTTGCGTGACCACTAAGTCTGGGGGTAAGGAGGCGAAGTTAGCGATGACGAGGTGGTAGGCCAGCACTGTCATGCGGCATAGTACAGACCTCAGACCTGGCAGATCTGAGGCTTCCAGGAGTTGGTCCAGACCCACCTCCTGTAAAAAGGTGGGTTAATGAGATTGGCGACTGACAAGATACCTGCGGATTACAGTCCCTTTTTTACCATTTGGGTAAAGAAGAGTATTATTATTATTATAAATTGTCTCATTTTGGCCCTTTGGATATGCGATCTTATAATAATCTTTATTATGCGACCTACTCCTCTTCAGGAATATAAAATGGCGCACCTTATTAGCAGTGAAGCCGACGAACTCAAGCAACGAGATGAGTTTGGGCGGCAGCATAGCTATCATGATGTTGAAGGTGCCCAGACCGAGCTTGACACCGCTGGAGAAGTGCCAGCGGGACTGGTCGTTCTCCCACTGGCGGTGCTCTAGCAGCTTTGCGCAGTACCTGATAATATCACATCATATTGTATGCATATCATTAGGAGGACATGAATTCGCAAGCCACATTCGCTCATTGACAGGTTTCAGGGGGACTTTCAGGAGGATTGGGGAGTTCAAGGGTTCTGAAAAAATTGAACGCAGCAGCCATTATTAGTAATACATAGGTAATTGATTATTACGAGCACAATATTAATAAGCGATAAGAATATGTCAGACCGAATGGATTATGCCAGAAATTTTGAGAACTAGGCTTCTCTGTTCTTGCAATAAGTTGTTTTCAGTTCTTGCTATACTTTTGAGTAATACCCAGTATCACAGCTTCAATACAGCGCGAAGAGTACCAGCTGTTTAGAATTTGTAATAATTTTTCAATACTCACTTGTAACAGGTGAATGCGGATCGGATGCGCATGGAGGCACGGATGAGTCCAGCCATGTCCTCACTCTCCAGGACACCGAGGCAGGCTACGATCAGTTGGCATTCCGCGTTGATGAGCTCTGCGTGGGCTTGCAGGTCCGTGTACGCCGCATAGTTATGCTGGTGGAAAAATGAGGTATTATTGTCAGGCCAGAACTGGATAAAACGCTGATTGATCGTTTAATTTTACTTTTAACACGTTCGCTGCGAAGCAAGGCATTATATGCCTGGTTGATTGCTTTCTCTCTGTGCGCGCTCTAAAATCATGTCATTTCGCTCGGTGCGGGCGCTGTAACTCGGAAATACTACGTGTACCTACGAGAGAGATAGTTTTATATCTAACACCCATTTTTAAAGCTTATGACGTTTAACGATTAAAAAATGCACCAGGTTTTTTAAACATAGTTCACACTGAATTAAAATTGAATAAGCTCAGTGCGAATACCAGGCCTTGATTTGTAGGCCTGGTAGCCGCACTGAGCGGGCGAGGGGCATGTGCGTCGCGGCTAGTGCTGTCGAATGCTTTGTTTGTTGTCGATTGTGCGCAAGTGTTTTCAGTTGTGATATTTACATTTTAATCGCGTGGTAAATATTAAAGTGTTTTGAAATGGCGTCAAATAATATTGTTTTGAGTAGTGACAAAGTCTTTGACATGTTTCCTATTAGACTTTTTATATTAAGCCAAAAAAATCGAAATGAAAAATTCAGCTCGAGAAAATTAAGCATCAGCACAGCATTTAATCAGTTTTTCTTATCATTATCCATACTAATATTATAAAATATGCGAAAGTGTGCCTGTCTATCTGTTACCCCTTCACGCTCAAACCAATTTTGCTGAAATTTTATTATGGAGATACTTTGACTCTTATTGATTATTACATGATACTTTTCATCCTGGAAAAACGTACGGTTCTCGGGTAATAAACTAGTTTTGGCACAAAGGAGTTGCGTGCGTCATCTAGTTTAAAGAAAATCGGTTGTCTGTAAAGTCGGTTTACTGACGATAGTTGAACATGAAAGCGTCATAGCCTTAACCCCTCAGTTCCCGGAAAAATCTATGCAAAAATGTTGGCAGGTCAATGTGCAAAAAAAAAAATGGCGCCCGGCCTACCCTCTTTGTAAAATTAATGTAATATCCTTACAGACAATCCATATTTTATGTTTGTGTAAACTACATTATAATATATGTTAAATTTTCTATCTATCAAGCCATCATAATATAGTATTTAGTCCGATGTGATATTAGTTTCTCAATTATAAACTTTCGAAACTATAATTAGTGACTTGTTCAGAAGAAATAAACGAATACTTTATTCTTCATATATTAAGTCATACCTTGACACGTAGGAAATAGAGCACAATTTTGAATAGCCGAAATAATACTAATAGCTCACAGATTGTTTATTTATTTTTCATTCAGTGTGTGGTCAATGTATCAAATGTCATAACTAACCAAACTTCTTCATACAAAAGTATTCTCTAAGTCATTGAAATACGTGATATAATCGAAACAAAGAGCGCGGCCCAGGTGGGCCTTACGGTTGTTGAGAGACTTGAGAGTGTAAATGGAACGCCTCAGAGCTGTCAGTGAGGTAACGCCGCATGAACTGTTATATTTTTCGGACGCGCACCCAATATCGAATTATAAGACGTTATCACGTCAAAAATGTCGATATGATGCATTTGTTTTACTTTCCCATCCCTATTATTATATCTTTGTAATGCTTGAACAGGTCTGGTAAACCTGGTATCTCTTTTTCTAAAAAAAGACATCAAGTTTTTGTTCAATTCCCGGGTGAAGGTAGCTTCAAATAGGTCCACTAATGAACTTTATACACGCAAAACTTCATTCATTCAATCCTAGCCTTGTTGATCCTGGGTTCATATTTCTATGAACGACTTTCACCAGGCCATTATAACCTCGTTCGCATACGATGAAAACTTACTACCAGATCGAATATACCTGGTATCGCATGGTATTCTAGGTATAAAAAATCAGTCTCGCAGTTAAGGTGTTAAATGGACCCAGGTAACGAGCAAACGAAAGTCAGAACTGCTGGTAAACAATTGCGAAGGCCCTGTGCTGTTGGATCTATCAACACCAACACCATTGGCATGACCATTGACCACCCAATGTTTCTTATTACGGAAGAATAGACAGGACTGACTGATGAAGGGAATCCGTCACTTGTTCCTTAAGAAATGTCTGCATTTAGGCCGGCCATAGACGGACCGCAAGTTGCAGTCGGGACCGACTGCTCAAGAACTGCTCGAGCGGTCCGTGTATTGCGGATATGAATTTAGTATAGAAACTGCAGATCGCCGTATCTTGCAGTCGGTCTCGACTGCAAGATACGGTGCTTCTATGGCCGGCCTTAGTACCTCAACGGTAAAACAGCACAATGAATTTCTTACGCCAGTTTTGGTAAAAGAAAAGTCCAATTACCTTCTTGACGATGGAACTGAGAGTCTGCGTGAAGGATGAGCTGAGCTTCTCTTTCTCATACAAGCTGAACGTATGCTGCAGGGCTAAGCGGGCTCGGTGCACCTGGTAAGGGTCCATCGTCAGCACAGCTGGAATGAACTTGAAGATGGCAGCGCCGTGGGCATGGTATAGGGATGTTCTTTTCCTGTAATGATGGAGCTGTGTTAGCTGACAGCTGTGTAGTGTGTACTGGACTTTTAGGCTGCCGCCGGCCATATCTGGTGTCTTTTCATTAGATAAGCAAGCTTAAATCTGCTGTTTAGTAATTGTTTTCCAAAAGTTTGCCTTCATATAACTTGCGAGGTATTTTACGACAAGCGCATACATCATGATTCAGCACATCGCTTATAGACAAAATAGAGAAGTAACAAGAGCGTTCTCAGTCTTATTATATCCATTGGGCGTACTCACCATGGTTTCATAATGGCTTCAGCGCCAGCTATGTCATTGCTGAAGAACTTCTTGATGGCCGTTGAGCAGTCGCTGAGAGCGCGATGGAGGTCCATCTCCGGTCTAAAAACATGGCGTCATAAATTCCAGTCCGATTTATATTGCTCGATAAGAATTAGGACATAATATATATATTTAATTAAAGCTTATTTTTTATTTGTTAAAATTTTTTAAAAGTAATTATTTTTATTATTTAAAAAATTTTTATTTTTTAAAAATATTTAGGGGAAATTATAAAACATGGCAGGGGTGCCTGCCGGAAAGAAGGTAGGTAATTATAAGAAAAATAGGCGAAGTATTTTAAGTTATTCCTAATGACTGTCAGCACAAAGGTGTAGAAACAGAAAGTTAAATAAAGAAGTTGGGTAAAAACTGAACTCACGGTGGCAAGTCGAGAGCATCGTGAAACGTGTCGGACTCATCCTGAAACAAAATTACATTATAAAGAAATTATTGCAAGTATAATGCTGCTGAAGCGATGATCGCGAACGGTGATCGATATCATAGAGCAGGGGCTCCCAATCTTTTTCAGCCTGCGGCGCAGTTACACGTCGCAATATTTTGTCTCGGCGCCCTGCTCTACCTAGCTATTAGAAAAAGATACATTTAAATAAACACCTTTAATGATTATAGTTAGGTTAAGCAGGTAATTAATGATAAGTGACAAATATTTCATAATCCACCTGCTTTACATAATTAATATATTGTTACAATTTAATTTTATAATATTTGTGGTTTCGGATAATGAAGCAGTATATCGACTCACGGCGCGGCGCCCCTCTTGCCTTTCCACGGCGTACCAGGGCACCGCCGCGCACACTTTGGGAACCCCATGAAGGATTTAAATTAAGTACCTATTAGTTTAATGAGAATTGAGATTCTACTATACTGCGCAAGATACTGCCGGCCAATGTCATTGGCGAAATTAGTCATAACTCATTGAAACAAGTTACATTCTCAATAAGAAGTGTCTCTCTCTGGCATACATTTATCAAAACTAATCTACTCTTATAAAAACTGCTGTAACTACTACGAATAATAAAAACTAAGGAAGAGTAACTCCGTCAAAAAACATGCTCCAAAATACTTGTCAAAAAAGTGTACTTTAGGTTCACTTTTCATACATTTGCAATATTTAGGTGACCTTGAGCGGTATAAAGGCTGACGTTACATGACAGTTCGAATGGAACCAAATTTAAAACTGTATTAGTATGGGAGTTACGTTTCCTTAGGTTTTATTATTCGTAGTGTAACTAACTCTAATAGAAACTGCTATTACTAGTGCAGTCGCCAGAGGTTTTAACCTCCGAAAATTGTAATAGTGAATGGATTTTTGTTTTTGAGGTGTCATTTTATTTTTTACACTATAACTTGCAAAGTTTACCAAAACATTTTTTGTGCTTTTAATTTTTAGTAACTTAATTAAAAATTAATATTTCACCATATAAAACCAGTCCAGAAATATTTTTTTTCTTGTTCCTGTTATTTAATAAGAATCATATCCGATTGTTTACGTTGAAAATTAACCAAATACACAATTTTTAAAAAAGAAAGTTTGCTTTGCTAAGCTAAATACAACTATAAGGTTTTTGCAAAGTTTTTAGAGATTAACGCTCGTCGTAACCAAGATAAAAGGGTTTGGGTAGATTTAAGGGTTGTAACGAAAAGTATGTTAAACTTACTTGTTGTGCGTATTTAATTTTTAGAGAAATTATAACTTTTAAGTACTTAAAAACGTTTAAATATCTCCAAAAATGTGTAAAATAGACCGAAAATATTTTTCTATATTTGTTGAGAATTTATTTAAGTGAGAGCTAAAACATTAAATGCATCGACAAATGAAAGACTTTTTCTAGTTTTTGAAATATATTCAAAATTCCTACTTAAAGCCAGAAAAAAAATTGGGTGCTACAAATCTCACGTACATATTAAAGACGCATGCTGCGACTTATGTTTGGAAAATGCTTACCTGAATACAAAAAATATCAGTTCTTAACCTAATTTGTATTTTTTTCCTTTAAGTATGTTTTAGCAAATATAATTAATGAAAAAAAATAAATAAAAAATCTATTTTATTTTGTAAAAATCTAACCAAAAGAAACAAAAACCCAGATTTTCTTCGAAATATCCGTGAAAAGTTTGTGCTACATTTTCAGAAAATTTAATAATGTGAGAGCTAAAAAGTTATACACATTAAGAAAAAGAAGGCTTTGTTAAGCCTAAAAGATAATTTTAAACTTCCTATTTAAAACCGAAAAAAAACTTGCTTAATTGAAAAACCTTTTCCATTCAAAACTCTATCTCCAGCTTCTAAAAGATCAGTTAAACCAGATGTAGTATCTGGTTTATCGTCATTTGTAAGTCACTGTTTCTTCCACCTGATACTATGGATTTAAATGAAATATTCTATGAAACTATCACTGCAAGTTTTGTCGTCGGGTTTTGGAGACCATGGTGATCCATCAACACTAAAACAATAGTTAGGGTACTCAATTAATATCTTTATAAAATGCAACTCAAATAAAATTTACTTGACTGATAATGCAATTTTAGGTTATAACTTATATCGAATCACATACTTTTTCATTTTTACAGCAGCTATCTAATTTCCTAGTGGATTTAGGAAAAACATTAAATTTGTATACTGACTACCTATTTCTGCTGTTATTTTTGCAGTCTACGATACAGAAACAATTAAGACCAATTTATAAAAATTTCAAAACAAGATTGACAAGTTTATTTGACTATTAGCTGAGCCCTTGTGGTTGCATATTTTTGCCGCGGCAAGCGCGGCAATCGCTTTCTTCATCCCCTCCACCCACTTCGCACGCTCCGAGAAACTGCTATTAGTTTGCAGGTAACAATTTTTTTTCGATTTTGTTGACCTGTGTATTGTGTAATCTGATTTTATTGGAATTATATTTTATTATTATGCATAATTCAAAATTATTTTTGTAATAATTACAAAACGATGAAAAATATTTTTGTGTTTGTAGGTTTAGTATTAAAATTACATTTTGAATTATTAATAATATTATCCATCGCCCAACGGTCTACGCGTTACCACTATAAATTATCTATATCTATACTAATATTATAAAGAGGTAAACTTTGTTTGTTTGTTTGTTTATTTGTAATGAATAGGCTCAAAAACTATTAGACCGATTTAAAATATTCTTTCACCATTTGAAAGCTACACATTATTTACGAGTAACATAGGCTACATTTTATTTCGGAAAATGTAGGGTTCCGTAAGATATTTGGGTTTTTCTGACACAAGGTGAAAAAAATCAACCAGAAAATTTACTTATTTTGCGTACGCTGCCTAAACTATAAAAGATAGAACCATACAATGCTCTAAGTAAATGTAGATCTTTTAAATATCTACAAAAAAGTCCGCGACACACTATACCTATCTATGTCAAGTGAGGTACAACAACCATTATTTTATTTAAAAATCTTGATTTTTTTTTACTACATTTAAACGCATTTATTTTACTCATGCTATTAATCTTTATTAAAATAAATTATTTCATCACTAAGTACAGTTTATGTAGATAATATTTGGTCTTTGAATGATTAAAATTGGACGTTTGGTTTAGAAGTTATGGCGAAATTAAAAATTGCGATTTACGCTCGTTTCAAAGTGGGCGCTACCAAGGCGGGGGTGCACAGTAGCGAAGATTATGACCGGCCTTGCAGCTGGTGAATTGGCTCATATGTAACCAGGAATACCAATGATCCCTACTGATTTGCCTATACCCTTCAAAAGGCTCCAATTTCCTGTAAAAAAATATTTTGCACTAACGATAAATATTATGTAAATACCAGGGCCAAACATTCAAATTAGTAGGAATAGATTTATGAAAAGAATGTTTTGCTCTATCACGAGTCGGGGATCCCGACCATCAGTATATTTTGTTACCTGAAAATAACTTAACGTCAATGTTGTTTATAGAAAAGCTCTACAATAATCGCTTTAGTTATCTATCCTAAAACAACGGGTTGCACTCCGGGACTACCGTCAGAGGTGAAAACTTATTATTAATTACATTTAAATATTCCCGTCATTAACAACTTTAACATCCACAGAAAGACAATCTGTGCAGCCTGCGGAAAATGACTACGTCGTCGATGTTTCTGTGAATTGACCTGGGAATCATTTTGCTGACCGTGTCTTTCCTGGGTAGGCTTTTTGCAGCGGTAACCGACATCCACGCGGGCGGAGCCGCGGGCGACCGCTATCTATAGATAGCGGTCTATAGATTATAATGTATACATTATAATAAAACTGTAGAAATGAAAATTCTGTATGTCGGAGATGGACGCCGGTGCCAGTGCTGCCGCACGCGGTCGGCCGGAGAACTGCTTTGTATTACTGGGATACGTCAAGTGGAGTAACTTGGGTGTAGACTGTAGTCGATGCGGAGCTGGCAACTTATAAAGAAACAAACATTATTTTGAAAGGATGACGTTATGTCAGGATAGAGTAGTTACGTTGCTACGGGCGGTTGGTAAGCAATTTTTAATAGGAAATCGGATGAGCGAATTGGGAAAACCAGCTTCGCATCGACTACACCCAAGTTACTCCACTTGACGTATCCCAGTAATACGAAGCAGTTCTCCGGCCGACCGTGTGCGGCAGCACTGGCATCGGCGTCCATCTCCGACATGTACATTAAAGATATTCAAAAAATAATAAGCGGGGGGGGGGGGGGGGGGGGTGTTACTACATCGTTATAGAAGCCACAAAAATGTAGTTAGTTTTTTGTCTGTCTGTCTGTATGTTTGTTCCACTATCACACGAAAACTACTGATCCGATTTGAATGCGGTTTTCGCAGATATATTTGCCTTCTTTCAACTTAACATCTGGTGTATAAAAATTTTCCCCCCACATCTCTAAAGGGACGAAAGAGGGGGTCAGATTTTGTATAAGACTTGCTTTAACACGAAAACAACTGATCCGATTTGCATACGGTTTTCACAGATATATTTGTCTTCTTCCGACTCAACATTTGGTGACAAAAAATCCCCCCACCCCACCCCTCTAAGGGAACCAAAGAGGGGGTCAGATTTTGTATCAAACTTTTTTCTTTAATGGACTTTGACATATTATTAACTGTTTTTTCCAACTTAACATCTGGTGTATACAATTTTTCGCCCCACCCCTCTTGGGGGACAAAAGAGGGGGTAAGAATTTGTATCAACTGATGAAGTAGAAATATTTTAAATGGCAAAACAACGTTTGCCGGGACAGCTAGTTAATATTATAAAGAGGTAAACTTTGTTTGTTTGTTTGTTTAATTGTAATGAATAGGCTCAAAAACTACTGGACCGATTTTAAAAATTCTTTCACCATTCGAAAGCTACATTATTTGCGAGTAACATATGCTACTTTTTATTTTGGAAAATATAGGGTTCCGTAAGATATTTCAGTTTTTCGGAAACAACCAGAAAATGTACTTATTTTGCGAACGCTGCATAAACTATAAAAGATAGAACTATACAATGTTTTAAGTAAAGGTAGATCTTTTAAATATCTACAAAAAAGTCCGCGACACACTATACCTATCTATGTCGAGTGAGGTACAACAGCCACTTATTTATTTAAAAATCTCGATTTATTTTTGGACTACATTTAAACGCATTTATTTTACTCATGCTATTAATCCTTATCAAAATAAATTATTTTATCACTAAGTACAGTTTATGTAGACAATATTTGGTCTTTGAATGATTAAAATTTGACGTTTGGTTTAGAATTTATGGCGAAATTAAAAAATTTCGATTTACGCCCGTTTCGGAGTGGGCGCTACCAAGGCGGGGGGTGCGCTCGCGGGAGGGGAGTTTAGAAATTATAGATCTATGAGTAGTACCTATGTATCTTTGAGTAGTAGTAGTAGTAGTAGTATGTAGATTGTAGATCTGAGTAAACAAAGTTTACCTCTTTATAATATTAGTGCCTATAGATTAAAAACCACTGAATTGATTTTAATCATTTATTCAGTGAGTGACATAGGCTATAATATATTTTATACCCGTGTGAAGCCGGGGCGGGTCGCTAGTTATAATATATAGTGGTAACTGGTAACGCATATTGGGCCGGTTTTCCAATAAGTAATTAAATCGATGTCAAGGTCAAGTCAAAGTATAGTCGAAGTTCAGCCATCAACAGTCAAAATATGGAATATTATGCAAAGGTCAGAAGCAGAGGGCGCTACAAGCACATAAGTAGAGTAAATATTCCGACTAGGGCCGCATTTCCACTGAAGCGGAGCGGAGCTTAGCGGTGCCCGAATTGACCAATCGTGCTATTCCAGCGGAATGACAGCGAAGCGGAGCGAAGATTTCGAGCATGGTGATTGGTCAATTCGGCTCCGCTAAGCTCCGCTCCGCTTCAGTGGAAACGCAGCCTAAAATCCGATATGTTGCACGCGTCATATCAGAATATTGACAGAAACGTTGTCAAACGCCGAAAAACTTTTTGTTTACTGTCTATGCTGGTGCTGCTCTAGCGTGAAAATATTGCTTGGTAATTATCCTATTGTATGAGATTTGCCAAAAGACGTCGCAGTTTGCAAATGACTTGTCACTTGGTTACGAATGTATGAGAGGCTTATATTATTATCTCGTACATTTTTAGAACAAATTAGGAAGACATTTTGATTAGACTCAGAGCAGCTCCAAATTTTCCAGCGGCTCTCCATCTATAATCCTATGGAAAGTCATACATACATCCTCTACGGTGCTTCCATCCAGGCTGGAGTCATTATCTGTCGGTACTTCCCGCATTTTTGTCACCCGTGAACCCTGAGAATAAAAGTCAAAACGTAAAAAAAAAAAAAAAAACAAAAACAAAAATAAAAAACAATATAATACTAATACATAATAATATTAAAGACCTAACAAATAACGAATGTTAAAAATACATAAATTAAAGAAAAAGACATAAAAAAATAAGAAGTTATACAAAATACGAAGAAAATGAAAAATACATTCGAGCGCGTTCAAGTCGTTTCAAAGAGGTTTTCCGGCGTCTTTGAAAATATTGCTAAATTGCTAGCATATTCTCGTATTTATGTATGTATAAAATTAAACGCCAAACTAAATATATGCAGAGGCGTTTTTTACTAGATAATAGCTTATATTATATGAATAGCTATTAGCTAATACATCTATTACATATAATAAAATCTTAGGAAAGTCAATTCTGTACATTGAATATTTTTTTAAAATAATACTAATAATAATTGGTAATCTGTGCTATTATAGCACTTTGAACCCGTGCAAAGCCGGGCGGATCGCTAGTAATAATTAATTAAAGACGTCCGCTTTGGATTTTGATAACATGATAACATGAGAAATGCCATAATATGATGAAAATTGTGGTGATGATGATGTGTGGCATAATAATTGTGGCATATTATGCTTTTTGTACTTAGAATAAAGCCGACACATCTATCTATAAGGAATAAGGATTCAAGAATTCTGTACAGCACCTTCCAGGGTATACACTATACATTGGTGCAAAATCTTACTTTTTGGTAGAAATATCAGAAAAAGTTAAAATCACTAGATAAAATAATCATATAAATTTCAAGGAGTCCCCTCGATCCCTCATGGATTGCATCATCAGATTACCACTTTGGTGACCATGGTACCAAATGACGACTATCCTACTAATATTATAAAGGCGAAAGTTTGTATCGATGTATGTGTGGATGTTTGTTACTCTTTCACGCAAAAACTACTGAATGGATTTTAATAAAACTTTACAATAACATAGCTTATACATCAGAGTAAGAAAAAGGAGGAGGACCGTACGGTCGAATTGAGAAACCTCCTCCTTTTTGAAAGTCGGTTAAAAATGTAATGAATGAAGAACCGCTTTCGAATTGACCGATTTCGTGCAAACCTCACATAAACCGGCTAATAAGGGAACATATCCATACCACGTGACCTATTTAGGGGGGAGGTGGTCTTAAAAATACTACGCTCAGTCAAGTGGGGAGGGGGCTTAGATTTTTGTGACGTAGTCTATTTCGCCGAGAGAAACATCACGACGTTTTTTGACTATCTTCGAATCTGGCGCGCAATGTTGGGTGCTTCTTCACAGTTGGTGGAGCTGACGCACGTATATTAAAACGAATAAACTACCTGACAAACAGTGTCTGATTGTCAGGCACTTTTTAGTTTGGAGAAGTTGTCAAGCAAGTCGAAGAAAGCTCATGCTGTACAATAATATCACTGTACGACCGGATGTACAAAGCTCATGCTGTACAATAATATCACTGTACGACCGGATGTACAAAGCTCATGCTGTACAATAATATCACTGTACGACCGGATGTACAAAGCTCATGCTGTACAATAATATCACTGTACGACCGGATGTACAAAGCTCATGCTGTACAATAATATCACTGTACGACCGGATGTACAAAGCTCATGCTGTACAATAATATCACTGTACGACCGGATGTACAAAGCTCATGCTGTACAATAATATCACTGTACGACCGGATGTACAAAGCTCATGCTGTACAATAATATCACTGTACGACCGGATGTACAAAGCTCATGCTGTACAATAATATCACTGTACGACCGGATGTACAAAGCTCATGCTGTACAATAATATCACTGTACGACCGGATGTACAAAGCTCATGCTGTACAATAATATCACTGTACGACCGGATGTACAAAGCTCATGCTGTACAATAATATCACTGTACGACCGGATGTACAAAGCTCATGCTGTACAATAATATCACTGTACGACCGGATGTACAAAGCTCATGCTGTACAATAATATCACTGTACGACCGGATGTACAAAGCTCATGCTGTACAATAATATCACTGTACGACCGGATGTACAAAGCTCATGCTGTACAATAATATCACTGTACGACCGGATGTACAAAGCTCATGCTGTACAATAATATCACTGTACGACCGGATGTACAAAGCTCATGCTGTACAATAATATCACTGTACGACCGGATGTACAAAGCTCATGCTGTACAATAATATCACTGTACGACCGGATGTACAAAGCTCATGCTGTACAATAATATCACTGTACGACCGGATGTACAAAGCTCATGCTGTACAATAATATCACTGTACGACCGGATGTACAAAGCTCATGCTGTACAATAATATCACTGTACGACCGGATGTACAAAGCTCATGCTGTACAATAATATCACTGTACGACCGGATGTACAAAGCTCATGCTGTACAATAATATCACTGTACGACCGGATGTACAAAGCTCATGCTGTACAATAATATCACTGTACGACCGGATGTACAAAGCTCATGCTGTACAATAATATCACTGTACGACCGGATGTACAAAGCTCATGCTGTACAATAATATCACTGTACGACCGGATGTACAAAGCTCATGCTGTACAATAATATCACTGTACGACCGGATGTACAAAGCTCATGCTGTACAATAATATCACTGTACGACCGGATGTACAAAGCTCATGCTGTACAATAATATCACTGTACGACCGGATGTACAAAGCTCATGCTGTACAATAATATCACTGTACGACCGGATGCACAAAGCTCATGCTGTACAATAATATCACTGTACGACCGGATGTACAAAGCTCATGCTGTACAATAATATCACTGTACGACCGGATGTACAAAGCTCATGCTGTACAATAATATCACTGTACGACCGGATGTACAAAGCTCATGCTGTACAATAATATCACTGTACGACCGGATGTACAAAGCTCATGCTGTACAATAATATCACTGTACGACCGGATGTACAAAGCTCATGCTGTACAATAATATCACTGTACGACCGGATGTACAAAGCTCATGCTGTACAATAATATCACTGTACGACCGGATGTACAAAGCTCATGCTGTACAATAATATCACTGTACGACCGGATGTACAAAGCTCATGCTGTACAATAATATCACTGTACGACCGGATGTACAAAGCTCATGCTGTACAATAATATCACTGTACGACCGGATGTACAAAGCTCATGCTGTACAATAATATCACTGTACGACCGGATGTACAAAGCTCATGCTGTACAATAATATCACTGTACGACCGGATGTACAAAGCTCATGCTGTACAATAATATCACTGTACGACCGGATGTACAAAGCTCATGCTGTACAATAATATCACTGTACGACCGGATGTACAAAGCTCATGCTGTACAATAATATCACTGTACGACCGGATGTACAAAGCTCATGCTGTACAATAATATCACTGTACGACCGGATGTACAAAGCTCATGCTGTACAATAATATCACTGTACGACCGGATGTACAAAGCTCATGCTGTACAATAATATCACTGTACGACCGGATGTACAAAGCTCATGCTGTACAATAATATCACTGTACGACCGGATGTACAAAGCTCATGCTGTACAATAATATCACTGTACGACCGGATGTACAAAGCTCATGCTGTACAATAATATCACTGTACGACCGGATGTACAAAGCTCATGCTGTACAATAATATCACTGTACGACCGGATGTACAAAGCTCATGCTGTACAATAATATCACTGTACGACCGGATGTACAAAGCTCATGCTGTACAATAATATCACTGTACGACCGGATGTACAAAGCTTATAAAAAATGTTACAAGGGTTCCTTGTCAGTGCAAGCCATACTGAAAAAACCATTAATGAATAATTTTTATGCCATTAAAAAATAAGCACATAAAATGATCACTAGAACATCTGACATTGTTAAAAATTGAACAACTTGGTCAGATCGCGACTAAGAAATATCGGCCAAGTACTAATCGAGCTCGCGCACGAAGGGCGCCGTTACGTTATATAGGAAAAATTGCGTTTTTTGGCATTACATACAAACATACAAACAATGTATTGAATAGGTTCAAAAACTTTAAACTACTGAACAGATTTTAAAAATTCTTTCACCCACGGAAAGCTACATCCTGTGCGATGGACATATTAGGCTATCTGGGGACACGATAGTGTCCCCGCCGAGACGAGCCAAGCGAAGCGCAAGGGCACTACCTACCTTTTCTCGAAGTGTTTCGCCGTTTTTTTGACATTCATAGAATTGGTTTCCACTTTCCGTGGTAGCAGATAGTTCATAATTTCAGGATATGACGTCATCAATAGACTTATTAAGCATACAACGTCTCAATTGAACAGTTCTAATACTTTAGATTTCATAGATATCTAAAATAGGCCGATTTCGTCACTGACACACTGATGATCATCAAAATGTTTGGCTACTTCCTGAAGTGTTAAAATGCTGAAATTTGGTATGTAATCTAAGTTTATTATACAACCAACAAAAAAATTCATATACTTATAATTTTCGCCCCAATCCCCTGGAATGGGGGGGGGGGGGGGTGGAAGTTGACCCTCATAGAGATGGTTTCGAATGTACCAGATAGTTTATATTCTCATGATATGATGTCAAAAATAGACTTATTAAACATACAAAATCTCAATTGAATAAGGTCTAATAAGTGCTTTAGATTTTATTGATATCTAAAATACGCCGAAATTTGGTTATACACCGTAAATTAAGTTTAGTAAGTGAATGTGAAGTTAAGGTAATGGAAGTCTTAATATGCGACTTTTACCAATTTTATGGATGAGGACATGAAAGTTTACACGGGATAGACATTACATTAACTAAAAAAACCACTAAAAAGACTGCCTAGCAAGTAGCAACTTATAAAAAGCACTGAAATCCCACCAAAACATTTAATGTAAAATGTTACCTCGACGACCACAAAAGGTTTGCCCTGTGAAAAAGACATCAGATCTAATGTGCTCTACATTAGATCTGATGTCTTTTTCACAAGCTTCTGAATCAAGACATCAGATCTAATGTAGAGCCGAGCTTCTAAGTACGCGTCCTATCTCTATCGACCCTAACTCCAACAAATTCTACATAATATCAGTAAGTATGTATGGCTTGGCTGTTTCGTTACTTACTTCAGATTAGAAACTAAAATATGATATTCCCCTCACCTCTACGACTGTAGCGAAACAGCGAAGCTATTCATTACTTACTGATATTATGTAGAATTTGTTGGAGTTAGGGTCGATAGAGTTAGGCCGCGTAAATTGAGAAGCTTGGTTCTACATATTTAGATCTGATGTCTTTTTCACAGGGAAAACCTTTTGTGGTCGTCGAGGTAACATTTTACATGAAATGTTTTTGGTGGGATAAATACCTTATAGATACATACATACAATTATACTAAACGTATTGTCTGCAACGTGGGGCGCGACGTGTTCGGAAGTCGTCCTCGGAACCTCCTGTAGACGACTCCAATCGGCCAGAACTCCTCCTTTTCGAAGGTCGATAGATGATATGTCGGGACTCTCACCACAAAGGGACTCTCACCACTTTTGGTTTGGATAGACGAGCCCGTTCCTGAGTTATAGAACCACAACGGAAAGTAGCATTGATTTTTATATTTAGAGATTTATTTTATTTAAACCAATACAATTAATTTCGGGTACAAAAACTGAGATTTGTGGACGCCTTAACCTTCGTAAACGATCAGCCTTAGCAGGCTTAGCCGACACGTTTTTTATCTCTATAACTTTATAGAATCGCCGATCAAAATGTACGGAATTGACATAAGTCGATTGTCGACTTCATATTATCGTACGCTTATCTCATTTCTCTGTATTTTGTATCAAAGAAGGTACTTAATATAAAAAATGTTGGCTGAGCCGCCAGTCAAAAACAGAATTGTTTGAAATGGTGTTGCGACACGGTCCACCCCATAGGCAGTCAAACACACAGTTTGGGAAGCCCTGGGTCTGTAAAACGGCAGCACGACAGATTGAATGGAACAAGATCAAAGAGTCAAACGGTTGGCTACACTACAGCGCAATATCTATTGTAATTTGATGAGTAATCTATCAAAGGAACAGTCAGTAATGGATACTCCAGACTAATTACGATCAGCGTTGTTTGATCGCAGTTTCACTTTGCCGACTACTGTGATTTAAAGTTTTACTGACGTTTTTTCATATAAAGAGGCCTGTATCAATGTACTGACACTTTTGGTAGTTATGCCCGTTTTCGCCAACTACACCTAAAATTTAGGGGTCCCCTAAGCCAATATTCCAAGTTTTGTTCTTAATGAATTGGCAACCCCGTAACTCTTAGGTGACGTTTATTTGAAATAAAACAACCTAATATGCGATTCATCCATCAAACCATTAGGTGACGTTTATAATTTACCGGATGGATTGACGACCCCGTACATTTAGGTGACGTATGTGGCGACGACGACGGTTGCCTTGACAATGAATCTGTTATAGAATGGCCGTCTGATATTTTACTTGTAAAATAGCGAACTCCCATAATTAATATACATATTTATCACAAACCTTCCTCTTTAATCACTCTATATATTAAAGAAAACCGCAATTAAATGGAACAAAGGGACATGAGGACAGAAAAAGCGACTTTGTTTTATACTATGTAGACTGTAGAGGTATACGTCACCTAAGAGTTACGGGGTTGTCAATTCATCAAGAACAAAACTTGGAATATTGGCTTAGGGGACCCCTAAATTTTAGGTGTAGTTGGTGAAAACGGGCAGATTTAAAGTAATGCCTCCCACACTTGCCTTTTTCATTTAAACCGAGCCAGCTACGCAGAAGTGACTTTTTGGTGCTCAAGTGTGTGCGCAGTATTCATGTACTGAGTGCTCGTAGCACTCTCTTCTACCTTGACACTCATGAGTCATGACTCATGACCCAATAGGATATATAATCGAGATAATTTTACTGAAGAATTTTTACACATTTAAATTTATATAGAGTCAAGTCTTTATCTTGATGCTTCCTCTACAAAGTCTTAATACATCTTATAAATTGTTTAGGACGAAGCGTAAAATCTAGCAGCTACTATTGTAGATTTCTTCTTCTACTTTACAAAATGAGATTACTAATTTCATTGCTTCTTGTATGAAGAGCTCTTACTCATCTCATATACACTCAGGCCCATCTTATATACTCTGAAATGTGGTTGCATATCAATTGAGGAACTGAACATCAATAATTCCCTGACAAATATTGTAACTATGTATTAGAAATTATCTAATATTGTCAATGAAAACATTTTTAGGGTTCCATAAACAAAGGATAAACGGGTAAAGCTAAGAATTCGCTGCCTGTCCGTTGACGTGACGTGCAAAAGGGATGAGTTGAGAATGCCGGATTTCGTACATTTTTTTTAACAAACCGTGTAATTTAGAAATAAATTTTTTAAGGATGTGTCATATAATAATAATAATAATAATATCTATGGACGCTTCACACCACGTCAGTCTGGCCCCGTGCTAAGTACCTGAAGGACTTGTGTTACAGGTACCAGACAACGGAAATATATTTAATACTTTTATACTATACATATATTTAAGATTTTTATTATATCATACACATATTTAATACACATCCATGACCCAGGAACATTGAAAAACTTTTTGTTCCGTCGGCGGGATTCGAACCCGCGACCCCCGGCTTGAGTTGCCACACACTCTAACCATTGAGCCACGGAGGTCGTCAAACTTAGTTTTTTAAGTCCTGTGTATATATTTATATGTACTAACTATGGATTAAATGGCCTTATATAATATTATACACGTATTTTACTTATTTTTTTTATAAACTACATGCATTAAATAATATTACATACATAATAATACACATGGATATTTTGAATGTAAGTAATGTTTGCTATTTTGTCAACTAAATAACAAATAATAGTTAAAAAAAACTAAAAAAAACACCCTTTTTTAATTTTTACAAAATATTGTATGGCTCTTAATACATATAATGCAAAGTTTTAAATTAATTAGACAATTACTGGAGATAGGTAAAATCGTGCTCAAAGATTACGTTACATACATACAGCCCAAGCTTATAAAAGCGGGTTAAAAATGCTACTCGTATCAGAGTTCCGCTTCCCGACATTTCGACTCTATATAAGTACGTACCCCTTAGTTAGGCAGTGGGGTGTATCCATTATCCATCCTGCCTATAAAGGGTTAATTCAGTCTCGGCAAGTGGTAAACGAATCGATATCAGCTGTGCGTCGAATTGCAGCGTGCAATGATAATAGTAGGGGAGGTGGTGCTCATTTTGAAAAGTTATATCATACCGAGCGAAAATCGTAACAATAATAGTATTCTAATAATACATAAGTTTTGATCTTCAGCTACTTCAGTATGGGCGGAATAAAAATTGAGAGTATCTCAAAGTTGTTGTTGGGAAAAGATTTAGTACTTATGTAACAACAGATGGCGCTTTACAAGTAAAATCTATATAATTCTTCCTCACAAATATTGACTATCGAATTAATTACTTACCGAATAAAATTGCTATATGAGACAATTTTATAGTTAATTCAAACGAAAATCGCCGTCAGCTGAACTGAATGTTTGTAGGTGCGACGCCCTCAGATGCATTGAGCGTGAAGTATGGTTATTGGTTATATCGCTGGCTGACGGATTCTCCACCGTCATAATAGAGACTGACGGTTTTCTTTATTATTTACAAAGTAGAAACATTCACATGTATAAATTTTGTACGGTATAAAATGACTTTATGTTCAAAATTTTTTACATATTCAGTAACGCGACTGACGTTGAATCCCCCATCTGCAATACGGCTGACGGTGATTTTTTGGTTAAAGATGACCTCAATAATCATCCATCAAACTTTCATACGGTATAAAATTACTTTTAGCAAAATTTTTTTCGACAACTTTGAAACACTCTCAATGTACAACCCGCCACGGGTGTGGCGACTGACGCTCATTATGTTGATTATTAAATATTAATTCTACTACTGGACAAACATTTGGTCGGTATGAAATGACTTTGCAAAAAATAACATCACCTCCCCTACTACAATTATTCACAATATAATATTAAACGCCAATCTTTTGATACTATTGTAAACATTGTATTGTTATCCTTACTAACATTATAAATGCGAAAGTGTGTCTGTCTGTCCGTGTGTCTTTCAATCTATCTGTTACCTCTTCACGCTCAAACCGCTGATTTAGCTGGGTATGAAGATATTTTGAGTCCCGGGAAAGAACATAGGATACTTGTTATCCCGAAAATGTGCGGTTCCCGCGTGATATACGAATTTTATAGTATTGCCTAAATTTTGGCGCAACGGAGTTGCGGGCATCATTTAGTATCGATTAAGGTGACGCCGCGTTAAAGTAAAAAATCGACCAAGTGCGAGTTGGACTCGCGCACTAAGGGTTCCGTACCATTATAGAGCAAAAATAGTAAAAAATTGTGTTTTTTGTATGGGAGCCCCCTTTAATTATTTATTTTATTTAAATTGTATCATTAATTATTAAAGTATAAATACATCCGAGTATGTTGTGAACATTTCAGGTGCCTATCTGCTGCCATCATTCATCATTGATACCGAGCAAAAAATGTTTGAAAAATCACGTTTTTTGTATGGGATTAAATATATTTTAATTTATTTTCTTTTTAGTATTTGTTGTTACAGCGGCAGCAAAAATACATAATCTGTGAAAATTTTAACTCTCTAGCTATTAGCGTTCTTGAGTTACAGCAATGGAACAGCAAAAAATGGAAAGGGCGTAAGCGACAAAACGGATTTTGTCGCGTAATTTAAAATCCATAAATAGGATTCATATAAGCTATGGGAAAATTAAAGTGTATGCTTGAACCAATCTATGTACAAATTTTGGAAGCTTAAATGACTTTCATCTGCTAGCAAAATAGGAATCCCTTTTTTTACAGAGGTCTAGTTTTTGATTGATTATTCTGTGTTATAAAAGTTGACCAATCGTGTTATGCTATGGGTAATTCAAAGAGAAAGACATGTTGAATACTGACAATGAACTTTAACCTTTTTTTTAGCTTTAGTCATTGCTGAGAAAAATCGATATCGCTACAGCCAAATACGTGAGCAAAAAACTTTGGACCCCTTTTTACGAAAAAGCGGAACCTCCTAATAAAATAATACCTCAATAGCGTAGGTGCATGAAATTTCGCACAGTTATAGTTTATATGGAGAAGGAGTGCATCGAGCCAATATTCTTTTAAAATTATGCTTTTATCATACCTTATTTTAATAAATAAAACATTACACACACTACAATGTGCACACTATGATATTTTGAATGACAATCTTATACACACGAATAATACTCTTTTATTAGGGTTCCGTACCCAAAGGGTAAAAACGGGACCCTATTACTGAGACTTCGATGTCTGTCCGTCTGTCCGTCTGTCTCCAGGCTGTAACTCAAGAACGGTAATAGCTAGAGAGTTAAAAATTTTACAGATTATTTATTTCTGTTGCCGCTATAACAACAAATACTAAAAACAAAATAAATTAAATATACAACAAACGTGATTTTTGAAACATTTTTTGCTCGGTATCAATGATGACAACAAGTAGGCTTTTGAAATTTTCACTAAAGTCTTAGTTATATGTCTACTTTAATAATTAATAATAATATTTAAATAAAATATAAATTTAAGGGGGGCTCCCATACAAAAAACACAATTTTTTGCCCATTTTTGCTCTATAACGGTACGGAACACTTCGTGCGCGAGTCCGACTCGCACTTGGCCGATTATTTATGGTTGTAAGTCTGTTATCAAATTAATTAAATCGGCCAAGTGCGAATTGGACTCGCGCACGAAGGGTTCCGTACCATTAAAGAACAAAAATAGGAAAAAAGTGTGTTTTTTGTATGGAAGCCCCCCTTAATTATTTATTAAATTTGAATTTCATTATTAATTATTTAAGCATAAATAAAATTGAGTATTTTGTGAATATTTCAGGTGCCTATCTACGAGTATTGCCATCATTTATATCGAGCAAAAAATTGCAAAAAAATCACGTTTGTTGTATGGGAGCCCCCTTGAATATTTAATTTATTTTGTTTTTAGTATTTGTATAGCGGCAACAGATATCCATTATCTGTGAAAATTTCATCTCTCTAGCTGATGGCGCGCGCCATGCAAACTGTATGTAAGACGCAGACTCGATCACACAAAAAGTGTGACGTCTGCGGCGCGCCATAAAGATACTACATTAAAGCTGTTGCGAGGGACCGTACTAGCGAAAACTCGATATCTTAAAATTCTTAAAGTACCAATAGTTTACGGTAGTGGGTTGGTAGCGGCTTAGCATACTTCTCGCGAAACCAAAGCCACCACGAGTTTCCATATCACTTTTAGGCGCGCCGCAGACGTCACACTTTTTGTGTGATCGAGTCTGCGGCTTACATACAGTCTGATGGCGCGCGCCATGCAGAATGTATTAAGTAAGCCGCAGACTCGATCACACAAAAAGTGTGACGTCTGCGGCGCGCCTTGAGGAGTTCCCTCGATTACTTATTCATCATCATCATTCAAAAGGTCACCATTTCTTGTGAACATGATACTAAATTGAGATGTATGTACAATAGGGTAAAGACCGAAAGATACATTTTGAAAATCAGTTCACAAACGGCGGAGTTATTCATCATCATCACTACCATTACGCCATGCATCACCACATTATGGTCCTATTATTATGTAAGTAGTACTTTTCATAATAGTCCCCAGTACAAGGACCTTAAATGTTTTTGACACATACAAAATATGTAAAACTTTGTGAATGCCTTTTTTGCGATGAGTCCGACAAACTTTTCTAATTATTGCGAAAAGTTTCGGCGCTGCTGCGTTTACGAATGCTTGATTCCTGGAATTGTCGATATGACGTAATTATTAGTATTATTACTCTCTTTATGTATACAACTTTGATTTTAGATTTTTTTTTCAGTAAAATTAATTTAGAAATTGTAGACTATTGTTTATTTGTCCGACAAAAATCATGTTGCGTATGGGCTGTCCACCACCCCAAAAATGTCGATATGACGTCACTATGACTCCTCGTACGTACAAGTTTCATTTTTAGGGTTCCGTACCCAAAGGGTAAAAACGGGACTATATTACTAAGACTTCGATGTCTGTCCGTCTGTCCGTCTGCATGTCACCAGGCTGTATCTCAATAATCGCTATAGCCAGACTTCTGAAATTTTCACATATTGTGTATTTCTGTTGCCGCTATAACAACAAATACTAGAAACGAAATAAAATAAATATTTAGGAGGGAGGATTTACAACAAACGTGATTTTTTCGGCCTTTTTTGCTCTATGTCAATAATGGAAACAGGTAGGCACTTGCATTTTTTCACAAAGTCTTTTGTTATAATATGTGTACTTTAATTTTTAATTATAATATTAAAATAAAATAAAAATTTAAGGTTTTAATTTAAATTTAATTTTTTGCTCTAGAACGGTACGGAACTTCGTGCGCGAGTCCGACTCACACTTGACCGATTTTTTGAAATTTGTTTGGTATTAGTTAATTTAAAAATTGTGGTCAACTTGTCCGACAAAAATCATGCTGCGTATGGAGTGTCCACCACCCCGAAAATGTCGACATGACGACGGTACCGACGTCAAAATATGTACTTAGTGAAGACTTTAATATGTACCGAAATAGTTGAGATTTAGACGAATTCTGAAAAAGGCCAAATTAAAAAGTAAGAATTATTTAATACTTTTTAGTTCATTTTAATTATTATTTATTTACCTTGGAAGTCGGTTTCATTTTTATGTTAAAAATAATAATTTGCATCAAATAGGCTATGCAATTGGACCTATTTTGATGAAATTCGACAAGGCGGTGCAATGCATTTTTAACCGACTTCAAAAAAGGAGGTTATCAATTCGACCCATATGTACATTATATGTTTTCAGAATTGTCCAGTTTTCGTATATATGTTAGTCTAGATATCAGCTTCCAAACAAAAGTGCCAAATTTTGAAAGTGTATATGTATATAATATGTATGTTGTTATAGCGGCAACAGAAATACACAATCACAGCCTCGTCTGTCTGTCTCAAATACACTCTAGATTTTCCCTCTGCGTATGAAGCCCTAAACACATAAGAAATATTTTGACGACGTCTGTGGCTCAGTGGATGAGCGCGAGTTTGAATTTGTATTTCCGTTGTCTGGTACCTGTAGGCTGTAACACAAGTCATTTAGGTACCTACTTAGCATGGGGCCAGTTTATATTATTAGAATAAACAATGAACTCCGCTCCACTAATGACTATTAAACGACGGCTTAAACGCAAAAATATAATACTTAATAGTATTTTAAAAATATAAAACCGACTTCAAAATTGTACGTAACTAATTAAGAATTTAGAATTCTCTATCTCTAAAAATTACTGAACCGATTTTGATGAAACTTGAAGTATTCCCTAAGTTGAACAATATTAACAAAAAAAGAATACATACACTTTTGAAATTTGGCACATTTGTTCAGACGCTGACATAGACTAACATATACGAAAACTGGGCAGTTCTGGGAATATCTCATGCATACGGGTCGAATTGATCACATTCTTTTTTTTAAGTCGGTTAAAATAACTTGATCGAACCCTTATCTTATTCTTAAATATTTTTATTTTAAGTTCATTTCCCGCGCTGCTTCCCGAGCCGGGAGGCGACCCACTTGTTGCTGCTACTGTACCCAGTTCATCGCACCTCAGTGTGCCCCAGTTGATCAGTTCAGTAAGGGACCATCCATAAAGTACGTCACACGATTTGCATCACAGAACAATAAAAACAGATGATATTTAATAATAATAATAATAAAATATTTATTCAAGAAAAATTCACACCACACTACACTTAAATACACATATTATACAGATACAAAGTACAAAAAAATAAGTAAACAAGATAAAGTAGGTAAGTAACAAAAAAATGATAATATTAATAATTTGTAGGTACTTAATAACATAAAAAAAATAGATTTTTTTTATTGGATTTAGACCCACTTCCCTTCCTTCCCCACTTTTTACAGGTGGTCACATTTGTGAGATCCCCCCCCCCCCCCTTCCTAGTGGGACGTCAGTTTGCAATTTTAAGTACATCTAAAAATTAAAACCAACGCAGTATTTAAAATTACGCTATTAAATTTTTGAATTTAAAATGTGATGTCACAAAACTTAGGACCTCCTCCCCCTTTAGGTGTGACATACTCCTGTACCTCAAATATCGGTACAGTTTCATGACAAGCGTCACTGAAAGTACGAGAGCGAGTTATTAATTACGATAGTAATTGCCCCCTGTTATCCGATGGCACAATCACTAAACAGAAGTGTTTTTATTAAAAATATATATATTATGACCCTTCGAATTGTTGATATGTATTTTCAAAAATTTTAATGTAAATTTAAAGGATCGAACATCAAATTTAAACATCACTGATTAATATAAATTATAATTACTTAATTGAATTAATAAGTTCAATGAAACGTATAACGCTTACATACATTTGGTAATTGTGACTTGCATATTTTACTATCGAATATTTCGGCGTCTGCGGTTTTGATTTAGTAGCACTGGAAAATAACAATATATCCATACAATTCGCGACATAATTTAAACAGCTTCGTTCTGTCTTCAGATTTCAGAATCTTGACTCGATATTTTTGTGGTCCGAAGCATGAGAGAAGTCCCAAAAGTTTTGACATTTCACATTTGTTTAAAAAAATTCTTAAGTTATTGTCTAGCGCGGCAGTTCTAGTGCCGAAAACGCTATTAATAATGTCCTATTAAAAAAACTGCTTTCTATTTGGCAACGAACTAACTATTGTCAAAGCTCAGAATACAGAATTATTTTCAGAGTAATTTTCGGAAAAGTTTATTCTGTGTTCTGAGTGTCAAAGTAGACAAAATATTGTGACTTTGTCACAATGACAGCATCATTTTTATGTCACAATGACACCTTTCAAATGTGACGTTGTCATTTCAGACGTTGACTTTAGTGACTTGCGAATTTGCATAAGTCAAAGTCAAAACTGACATTTATTTAAGCTTTAGGCATAGTTCTCACAAGCGCTTTTTAAGGCGCGACGGTTTTGGAAACATCACCTAATATTATTAAAATACTAGAGCCTAGAGTCTAGACTCTAGACGTTTCACAAACATAGTTTCATGCAGGAACTGTACATTATCCAGCAATAAAAAGTATATTATGTCTAAATTATCTGTCTGTGTTAAATTTCATTAAAATCGGTCCACTAGTTTCGTAGCCAATTCGAAGCAAACACACAAACTAATTTTCCTCTTGAAAACTATGTAGTATTAATGAAGTCGAATATCAAACACTATTCGTGTGATCATTTTTCACTTTTCGGGTGTATTGTAACAAGTAACAACGTAGATTTTATTTTCAGTAATTATTTTTAGTAATACTAACCAAATACGACTCGCGACAACATAGGCTTCTACGGTGGTGATCCCTCACACGAAACGAGATAAAACAAGACGCGTCGCGCGACTTGCGTATGCAGAAATGCAAAAAAATAAAAATATTAAATAGTCTGACACCAATAATTTATAGCTCGTCAATTGATAGTGCGACAAAATAAAATTCGCTTATTTTTATGCCTTGCTTATTTTAGCAAATAAATGATTTATGTTTCTCTATTTCCCTCCTACTCGCGCCTCGTAAACTGATCACCTAAAATTACATGTTTTGTTAACTAGTTAATTAATACTTACAGTCAGATTCACATAAGAAGCCCGTCTGAAATAGTAGTAGTCGGGGTCCGGATAGCAGAACGCTCTGAGTATAGCACTGAACATCTTGAAACAGCTACGAATGTCCAGAAAAGTCACAAAGAAGTCCCAAAAAATGTCCAAAAAAAAGCGCGGAATCCCCTCACTATTCCCGAAGATTCCCCCAAAATTCGTCCCAGAAACAATATAGAGTTGTCCCGAAAAATTCACAGAAATCACAGCTAGAACAAAGAACTTCGTCCCAGTAGTCCCACGCGTTCTCTGGGTCCCAAACAAACTAGTAAGCTGCCGGTCCAGGTAATGGTACAGGTTCCACCAACCAGGTATATATATCCTCCTACCACCTATACATATATTGGTATACATATATATACCACCCCACTGGGGCCGCTTCACCCCCTTCCACCCCTTACAATTACGCTGACACCCATTTTCTAGAATAAAATCATCGAAATCATGTAAACAAGGATGTAACCCGCTATAAAAATACAATAATAATAACCTGACAATTTTTTTTTATTACGAGTATAAAAAACCTATTCAAATATCGACAGTCAGTTAATTAAATCAAGCGTATTTTCATCTAGCGCTGTTGGGAAATATTACCCAGACAACATTATTTTAATTTCAATCGAATTGCTGGTAATAATAATTAGTAAACTTCACAATATTTTATTTTGGAGAAAATGAAATGGAAAAATCTTGTTTCACAATGATGTTTTTCGAATTGCAAAATAGCGAAGCTTACGTTATATTATTGTTTACAAGTTACAACCTTAAATTAGTATCACGAACTCTCATTCGTTAAGAAATAATAAATTTTATTACCAAAGAAAAACAAAATAATGAATTATTATAATAAGTATTTATTTTTTAGCATACGGAATTTTTTAGTACTCACACGGCTTTTTTCATGACCGAATGATTTCACCATGAATCTAAGCAAAAATACTTAATCTCCTTTAAATAATATATTAATACCCGGCAATTTTTCTAAAAAATATTTTTACCAGCCAAATCAGTCCAGCCGTTCTCGAGTTTTAGTCGAGTGAAATCAATTTTTATTTTGACTGTTTCGCGGAAGCTTATATTAAACCCTTGACTCTTAAACAAAAAAATGATCTAGTCCATGATAAAAAAATGCACGGCTAGGTTTCTTTGTTTGCGTATGCAGACTACAAAAGTATTAAGCCGATTTGGTCGAAAAGCACAAAATATATAATATATAATAGGTAGTGTTGACCACGGGAAATGACGGGGCTAATAATATTATCACATTCACAGCAATATCTACGGTTACCGACTGATTTTGTTTGCTCTTACGGAGTTATGGGTAAATCTTTCTGTACCTAAACAGAAAGTAAAACACTCTCTTTAGTCTTTATTGACTTACTTGCATTTTTTTACTAAGGGCTGGTTTACACGTATTAAGTAAATGAGTAGTTAACTAAATTTTAACTTAATTTTAAGTTATTTATTGCATGTAAACACAAAATATAGTAGCAAGTAGCAAGTTAAAATTTAGTTAAGTACTAAACAAGGAAATTAGAATTTTGACTATTTTCTGTTAAGTTGGCAGGCGGGGCTTGTCACTTGACACATTTCGGGCAGGCACTTCAAATTAAGTTAAAATTTAGTTACAACTTATCTACTTAATACGTGTAAACCAGCAATAAAGGTTTAAACTACGAAATTAAATTTTATGCTGGCCTCGTGGTTTTGACAATTACAATTGGCTAATTTACTTCATCATTGCAGATCCAATATTACATACCGTAATATCATGCATGTACGTAAAATGACATGCCGATTTCCCTACAGGTGGATCAGGGGATATGAAAATTAATGTCGTTCAAATATTACATGTCCTGGGGTCGGTATTGATTGCCAAATATTGAACTTGCACTAGCTATTATACAAGTTTTGTGTAGTGTTTTTAAATTGATAGTAGGAAGTCATTGATTTTTTGTGGTATATTAAAAAGTATAATAAACAAAATTTCAAAAATTAAAACCCTGTTCCCGATTAGCCATTATAGATTACCATGATTTCGAAGCCGACTTATAGCATCAGTATATTATAGTATAGTGCACTTTGCACAATCAGTGCAGCAATCATAGACGAATAATATGCCCTTTACAAGACGACGAATAATATGCCCTTTACGAAGGATCAATGGTCAGCCAATACGAATAATATGCCCTTTACAAATCTATATTGGTCAATCTTGAGAGACCGTATTAGAAACCTTCTGAATTGTCTGATAAATCTAATGAATCGTTTTCATAACTATTCATCAGATTGATGCTTGACAATAATTATTCATTCTCGATGTCATGTTTTTTTCCAAACATGAAAACTATAAAAATAGGTTTATCTTTTGAGAGCACAACTCGTGGCATCATTGTGTCGTCGTAGTTGAATACAATGGTGTTATCGATAATTCTGATCCTGACTTTTGTATGCGCACACGTAGTCATCTTGCGGGTCGTATGCTAAAAAGTTTGGCCATATACAGGATGTAGAAAACAAAGTGATAATACATTAGGTTGTGTATGTGTCCTTTATAATTATGATTTATTTATTTATTAATATGAAACATGTTTGGAAACATGGTACATAGTGATTGCGTAAAATTAGGCTGCAATCAACCTTTGGCAGAAAGTTTTTATTTATCTAAAACCAAATTCAGGTAATAAACTAAAAAAAATATAGTTCACTTTAAATTCAATGCAAACTCGAATCTATCCCACAAAGTAAAATTTTGAGTGGACAGATGTTTGATACTTTTTTACACGCAAATTGCTGAACGGGTTTGGATAAAACTTGGTTCGTCTGTGTTTTAACACAGATAATACTATTTATCCCGAAAAACCGCATACTTCCTTTAGTATTTACTCGACCGATTGTTTTAAATTTTTCCGGCAGCCCTAATGTTTGTGTGGGCGGCGATGCAGGAGTGCAGGTGGTCGTGCCACCTTCGCCACCCCAGCCTTCCCACTATGGAGGCTGGACCTCCCTGGATGAAGGTGGGGTTCAAGGACAAACCAGCGCCGGCGCCACAGCCAGGAATTGCGTCGTTTGGAGTAACTATCAGCATCAGCCGTCCGACCAACGAACGGAAGCCCAACCCAAAGTGTCTTTACGCTTAATTCACGTATCAGATTTTAATGTAATTTAGTATGGACATACTTGGAGGGACGGGAAAGGACATAAGATAGTTCTTGGTGTAAAAAAATACATATTTTCAGCGCGATAAACGAATTTCGTCGTATCAGTTGCGGGTGTCATCTAGTATTAAAGAACGAGATTTTTCCCGCGGCTTTGCTCATGTGAAACAGAATCCTTAGCATACAACTTTGATCCCAAATTTAAGCCCTTAGATGGTGGTAAATTTTTTCTAAGTGTTCGACTTACGAGAGTCCAAAAATTCAAGTTATAGTAGCTCTAAAATTTGACCTGTGTATTGATCAATCTGCTTTGTCCTTTTAGGAAGGAAGACAAAAGCATTACATTCCTAACACTAAATAAGATTTGTTTAGAGTATTGCATTATGTCCTATTGTGTCCGCAAAATTTAGTGTTATTAGATTTATTTACACAATTTTGTAGCGTGATGTGAAGGTCCCTATCACAAGCGATTATTTGTAATTTTTTGGTACCTCTTTTGTCCTCGTCGGGTACAAAGTTCAATGCTAACGAATATTGCAAGTGTATTTACTGTCAACTGCAGCTGTCTTATTATTAAGAATCGTCTTTAAAATATAATTATACTTTCAACTCTCACCTTGGTAGACCAAAAAGAAAATGGATAGATGACACAATTAAAGGAATTAGCTCAGGACTGGAAGAAATTCAACCAGCTGACCGCCGAACTTCGTTATGAAGGGGGCACTATATGATGATGATGATAATCAACTCTCAAAGGGGTTTCTAAAAACTCCTATTTACTATATCTATATTAAGACATAATTATAAATGCAAAAGTGTGTCTGTCTGTCTGTTTGTGGACCGATTTTGCTAAAATTTGGTATGGGGATACTTTGAGGCCCGAAAAAGGACATAATTATGATATTATGATCCCGCGCGATAAATAAAATTAATGCGTCAGTTATAAAAAAAATAATGTTGCTTTTAAATAAATAGAGGTAAATTATTGCTTACGACGAAAAATTCACAAAAAAATTGAATCGTTAATTTTTGACGACAAATCAAATCATTTTGTACACGCGGTGCATCCGTGAAGAGTCAAAGAAAATAGTGAAAATTTATTGGAAAAATGCAATGGGACATCAAAAAGGCTTCGTCGCCCTTACGGAAAATCATTTATCAGTGGAGAAAAATAATGAAAAACATTGGAAAAACAAAAATATTTTCTTGGAAAAACACTGCAATTACAGTGAAACGTTAATTAGCTTTGTTTTAAAATATAACTTTCAACCCTTGACCTTTATTATTGTTGTTACAGATTTAGGATTTGTACTTAGCAACTGATTTTAGTAAAAATCATGCAAACCTCCGATTTCCGTAATAGTGGATGAAAATTGAAAAGAAAAAAAGGAATGTTTAGCTGATAATAACAAATATAAGTTTTTGAAAAGTTCTGCTTTTAATTTTTAAATTAGATATTCTCTTCCACCTCAACACTCATAAATTTTAAAATTTTGAAGAACACCTGCATTTCAGTTCAGTTAAGAAGCAAAATAATACAATATATTATTATTTTTTTGATTTTCAATATCGTTGCTTATATTCCAAAAAAAAAAATTTAAGTGAAAAAAATATATAATTTAGATTTAAAAATAAAGATTTTTGTACCTAGATAAGCATACCTCAAAACATAGCCTCAAAATACACTTGTTGTATGCCTAACGTGACCATTTTTTTTGTCAGAGCGGGACATCTACGGATCCCCCCCCCCCCCCAATAAATTTTATTTTCATTTTATTATTAATTATAAAAGTATAAAGGTAAATACAATTGGTATTTTGTAAATGTCTAGTGCCAATCTGTATAAGCAAAATATGGTAGAATAATCACGTTTGTAATTTGTTGAATGGGAGTGCGTTACATCCAGGCATTACACAGGCATTTCAAACATAAAAATACTTTTAAATTGTCGTCTGGTCTGTTTGCAAAAGCGGGACAATTTCGGCCTCGCGGGGGACAGCGGGTCAGACTGCCTGAAAGCGGGACTGTCCCGCCCAAAGCGGGACGTGTGGTCACGTTATGTATTCCTCGACAGACAGTAAGTAGCTGATAAATGGAGCTCCTACTTTTTCTATGGTTTTAATTGATAAAGCCATGTAATGGCCTATATGCCAATGTAAGTGTATAATTTTTAGCTCTTACTTTAATAAATGTTCCGAAAATTTGGCAAAAACTTTTCACATAATATATTTTGAAGAAAATCTGCATTTTATTTCTTTTAGTTAAGTAATTAAAATAATAAAGTTTATTTTTTATTTATATATTTTATTGTTATATATTCACCAAAACGAGCTTGAAGGAAAAAAATACAAATTAGGCAAGAACTGATATTTTTTGTATTTAATTATAAGATGACGCCTACAATATTGGCGATTCAAGATTGTGGGCGTTATCTAGTTATATTTAAATTAATTAGGAAAATAGAAAAAGATTTTTAAAAAATACCTATTTCAGATAATTTTAGTTCAGACAACTTTATGCGGCCTACGTTCGTCTAAATGATGGATATAGATGAACGTGTCACACTGTCATGATACGAGTACGATCGGTCATGCAGACAGTTTCGACTTTCACAATCATAGTCTTATGGCTCATGTGATGAGCCTATAAAACAAACAAATATACAGGCTGTTACAAAACTAAGTGATAATACTTTAGGGTGTGTATAACTGTGTACGTGTTCCTTGCAGAGAGTTCAATGTGAAAGTAGCAGCGCTAAAATACCGTTTTTTTACACTTGTATGGACAAGGGCCCAAACGTCACGAGTTTCCCCATATGAAAGTGAAAAAAAATTTGGTCTTTCAGCGCTACTACTTTCACAGTGAACTCTCTACAAGGAGCACCTACACATTACACACACAAAGTATTATCTGTCCCGGCAAACGTTGTTTTGTCATATAAATAATTTTTGGTATGAAAAATAGATGTTGGCCGATTCTCAGACCTACTCAATATGCTCACAAAATTTCATGAGAATCGGCCAAACCGTTTAGGAGGAGTACGGGAACGAACATTGTGACACGAGAATTTTATATATAAGATTAAATTATTCTCCTGCGTTGTAAAATAAACACTTTTTATTTGCTCCTCTAAAGTTCATTCCAATGGAGTTAAGCATTTTGATATAATTAAGCCGACGATGTGAAGAGTCTATAAAACAAACAAATATACGTGAACGCATATTCGAAAATACTTTTTTCGACCGAGTTGGGTTTCGTGTTTTTCCGCGAAACCGTAACACTATCAGCCTGCGATCGTCTATGTCGTTTTTCCGAGTTTTCCCCGTCCGTTTTGAATTAAGGTGACGCCGCGTTGAAGTACAAAACCGTGTTGGAAATGTTTTAGATTGCTTGTTTTCTATGAGAGGCCGGCCCGGCCCGGCCAGCAGAAAGCGCTTTTGCTTACAAGTTACACCAGTCCTGTCAAAAAAAATAGAAACAAGACAAAGTGACAATGGAACTCCGCCATAGACAATGGAAATCCGCCATTTTGTCCATAAAATCTGTCAGTATTGTCGATTCGATTCGATTGTCGACTGTCGATTCTTTCCCATGTAATGGGAAAGAATCGACATACTGACATGCTAGCCCTGCAAGCGTAGATCTTCAATTTTATTTTAATATTCGTATATCATTGTGAAGCTCAGGGCACATATTAAAATGCAATTTTCTGAAAATTTCCAAGAGATGTAAGTTAAAAATCCAAGGACTTTAATCTCCACTAGGGATGCCACGAATAGTGAATTGGCCGAATACCAAATACCGAATATTCGGCGACGCTGTCGGCCGAAGCGCCGAATATTCGGGCGCCGAATATTCTGCACGAAATACATACTTTTCGGGGGCGCGGTAGCTGGATTAAGACAAGTCCCAACCTGTTTTCCTCGTTGCGTTTTCAAACGAGTCATTTGCGTCAAACTAGTTGGATTTTTATTTGAAAACAGTTCGCCCATATCGGAAGGCCGATCCTTACAAGCGTTGGTTAGCAAACGAAAAACAATACCCAAACCTTTCGAAATTTCACAAAGTTTATCTCCGGGAAGTAGCGTGTATTGTGAGAGGTTATTTTCTGCGGCTGGTAACATTTACGATGAAAAGCGTTATCGTTTGCTACCAAAAATGCTGAAAAAACTTGTTTTTATCCATCACAACTTAATACATAATTTTGATTAATATAATGTGTTTTTTTAATAACTTGGTATTCGGTATTCGGCCGAATAGTACGTATTATTCGGCCGAATACCGAATAGTTGCCGAATATTCGTGACATCTTTAATCTCCATGCGTTGCTTAGAACCGACTTATCACTTAATATGACTGTTATGAGGGACGTGAGTTTTCTGTGAATATATTTCCATACTAATATTAAAAAAGCGAAAGTGTGTCCGTCGCATAGATTTTTCTGGGTATGGAGATACTTTGAGTCCTGGGAAAGGACATAGGCCACTTTTTATCCCGGAAAAACTTATGGTTTCCACCGATAAATGAATTTCTGCGCATCGTAAAGTATAACGTTTATTCGGCGAATATTATAGCACTGTTTTGCTATTTGATCGAGAAAGCGGACAGGACCAAACATGAAATATACCTTACATTTAAATATTTTTAGTTTAAGTCATTTTTACTTAAGGTTTATAATATTAGTCGGATAAATAAACATTCCCAGCTATTCAGTTATTGGCAATATGATTGCTTTATGGCTAGCGCGCACAATTTGATTTCGTTTGAGTTCATTACAGAGAAGCGCAGGATAGGATGTAATTAATATTACTGAAATATTTTGATGCTAGGTGCAGCTCCAGCATACTAGACAATAAACAAAAAGTTTTGTTCGACGTTTGACAACGTTGCTGTCAATATTCTGATATGACGTGTGCAACATGTCGGATTTTGGTAGGATTATTTCCTGTAGTAGCTGTATGTGCTAGTGGCGCCCTCTGCTCCGACCTTTAACCCATCAAGCCCCATACGAACACCGGTGATCGCGACAACAATATAATACAATAACATTTCCGAGAATCCGCGATCGAAGCATTAATTACGTAATATTCCTCTCTGTGGGTTAATAATTATGAAAAGCATACATTTATTTCTGTCAAAAGTCATAACTCACACTACCCCGTCCCCCTTTACAAATAAAAGTATATTTTAAACAATGCGAACGTCATACAATGTCTTGCCTTTGTCGATCAAGCGCAATTTTTGAAATTCCAACGTATGACAAAACATGTTACTATGTTAAAATTATTTATAATAGTGAGGTAGGTTGAGGAAATATTATTTTACAGGTAATTAGGTAGAGGTTGCTAAAATACAGTAAAGATTAAAGACCTTATGTGGTCAAGAATCAAGATATATATTTTGCGTAGCCCTACGAATAATGAAAACTATTTTTCTTATCGTAGGCGTAGCCCCTCGATGGATTACCTACGCAAGAGGACGGATTTTGTGAAGAGAAATGTTTTTTTTTGTTGCTAAAGTTTTTAACTATTTATAAAAAATTGAGGATCAAAACTCGTGAATGCTTATAATAATTAAACGCCGTAGGCGATGGCAAACGTGTGGGCTGCGGCCTTGCCTAGTTAGGGGAACTGTTAATTATTTTGTAAAAACCCTTTAAAAACATTATCGTCAATAAACTATTTTTGTATAATTTGTATTGTATTTGTATATTTCCGAATTATTTAGTCATGTAATATATTTCTTAATGGTCAATTTATTCCAAAACTATAAGATTGTAGGTACTAATTCAATGGAGCCATTAAATAATAATGACATATTTACAATTTAGTTCCCATTCAAAAATAATTATACAGAAATTATTGTTACTTTAAGGTATCTAATAGTGTTAAATTTTGATTTCATGTAGTTATTATGTAGTTATAATGTAGGATTTATTTTGTCACTAGTTGACGCCCGCAATTCCGTGCGTCGAAATTCGTTTATCGCGCGGGAACCAAAAAAATTATCGGGATAAAATAAGTATCCTATGTTCTTTCCCGGAACAAATACTATAAATATAATAAAATTAATATTAAAGGATGGCTCCCATACAACGTGATTTTCTTGCCCTTTTTTTGTAAACAATAATAGCAACGTAGGTGCTTGAAATATTCACTTAATCCCCAATTATATTTGTTCTTTAATAATTAATTTCACATACAAAAAACACAATCTTTGTCTATCTTTGCTTTATAATGGTTCGAAACCTTTAGTGCGCGAGTCGGACTCGCAGTTGGCCTGTATTTTTTAATTTTAAAATTTTAATTAGTTAAATATTCACTTATTAGGTATATAAGTATTATGAAATAAAGAATACATTATAATAAGGAATGTATTTCAAATTGAAAATTTATCAAATAAATATATAAATTATCTTTACAAGTACCTCAAATAAATTTAAATTGTTTACGCGTGTAACATTAATGTAAATGAAAGTTCAAGTTCACTGTATTGATCGGGGGGTTCTAGAATCCAGGGAAAAATCGGTGGATGCGTCATGTGCAGACCTTGACTGATCCAGCCACTGCGCAGATGCATTGGGTCAGGGCTCACCAACCAGTGGGGCATGCATGCCTCCCCAGGGTGGAGACGAGAGACACAGACCAAAATAAACGATAATTTTGCAATAAAAAATAGAGGAAATGCATTTTTTAAAGTAATATTATCAGGGTCTGTCGTCTGATCAATTATTATTTATGATTATATATCTACTATACTATACTATACTCGTCATAATTAGTATATTATGATATACTAATTATGACGAGAATATATTTGTTTGCATCTAAAAGACTTTGTAACTATCGGGCCAATTTTCGTGATATTTGGCTTAGTCATAGAGTAGACCATTTTATAATAAAATAATATGACAGCGTGGATTTGCCTATTATTACGTCGCCAACGACTTATACTATTATACATCCCATTTAACAACTTCATTAATAATAATATTATGATTTTTAGTCAAAACGATAGTTATGACTTATGAAGATACTCTGCGTAGGCACAAATTAACAACTCTTTATGACAGACGTAACATGTCCGACATCACACAGCTATATAAAATATTAAACGCACTTACTGATTTACCTACATTATTATCAATGATATCGTTCAAAGCTCATTCTCGGCTACCTGTGCGACCCTCACGTAATAAGCCCCTATTTGTTCCTCCGAAACTTTCTAAAACTTACACTCGTAATTCATTTTTATACCGATCCACTAACAATTATAACAGAAACTTCACCGATATTGATATTTTCAATAATTCTCTAAATAACCTAAAATTAGAACTTAAACGTAGACTGAACTGAACTGAATATAGATATTATGTAACTCGATCAACTAAATTTGTACAACTTTATTATAATATATTATTTTTTTTTTTTTAATTTTTCAGCTATTCATGGTACCTTGTACGTTTAGCAAATATTCTGTATATACATACAGGGCGCAATGACTAGCTATTATACTCATGCATGTATTCTAAAATAAAAAATAGCATATTTGGTCTAGTGTAAGCTATAGTATTAAGTTTTAAGTCAATCTTAATCATATACGCGTCTCCCCAAAATTCATGAAGGGTCTACCACATTGGAATTTATATTCCATTACACAATATCATAAACTTCACTCGATAGAAAAAAATCTCGAAGTTACCTCTTCTTTTAACGAAATTGCCATACTATGTTCAAATTACTTGGAATTTTCAGGTAATTTTTGTACTGAACGAAAGACAAAGAATATATCTAGGGATTCTCGTTTATTTTGACTCGATTGAATTATGTATAAAATAACGACGATCAAAAAACTATAAACGTTCAGTCGCGCTCAGGCGCTCATGCAATTTTATAGTTTTTTGATCGTATATATATATATATATATATATATATATATATATATATATATATATATATATATATATATATATATATATATATATATATATATATATATATATATATATATATATATATATATATATATATATATATATATATATACGATCAAAAAACTATAAAATATATATATATATATATATATATATATATATATTATTATTGTATTAATATAGTGATGTAAATTCTTTAATTGTATACCACAGTAATTTGGATGCGAGTTGCTGTTTTTAGTAACGCGGGACAACTAATATTCGGAACCGAAGATGAAATCAGTTAACTCTAACTGCTGTTATCATAGACTTTAGGCCTTAGGGCCGAGACACAAAAACACGATACGACGTCGTGTCGTACCTCGACGCGACGAAAAAAAAAATTAACAATTTTAGGCATACGGAGTCGCGCGCATTCTTTTAGACTTTAAATTATAAGTAATTCTAGGAAATTTCGTAAAAAAAGGTTGCGATACTCTGCCCCAACTTGACCACACACACACAGCCAAACGGGGGGTGGGAGGCGTACTCGTGGGCGGATGCTGCAGCAGGGTATGGGGAGGATGCCCAGGGTATGGGTGCTGCGTGGGTTGATAATGAAATTCACGTGCAACAAACATCATCAGTTTCGCAGCGAGCCCAAGAGCGGCACTTGGGCTAGATTAGTCAATTTGCCTTCGATAATTTAGGAAGGAAACCAAATGGCATTAAGTGACATAATACGAGTATGACATCAGAAATCAGAACGCGTTATTAAGTGCTTATTAGTTATTACGCATCAAAAATATGTTTTTTTTTAATTTTTAACTTCACTAAGTATATGAAATTCACGTATTGCAAGTACCCTGGTGATCAGCAAAATATGGAGCAGCTTTGATGCCTGAGCAAGATATTTTGCGAAAAATTTCCTTTTTTGGATGTCGGTAAAGAGCGAAAATTGGACCGGTCAGTGGTCTTTTTGACGATTGTCAATTTCTGTGCACACGATGCCAAATAATGCACGTGTCTTAAGAGTGACCCAAAATAATTTGGAAATGAAGCTAAGCTGCATAGCACTGTTGGATAATGTGAAAATGATGACCTCGACATAACTGCAGCAGCAGTGACCTAGCTATGTGGTCACACATGACTCTGCTTCGCGCTGTCGGTTAAAAAACCCTAGACTACATTGGACACATCAAAGTAGTAGGGGTTTAGGTTTAGAGTGACCGCACTCTAACCACAAAGACGATATCAACTGACACAACTCAAATGAAAAGAAAGGTGGCAAGAAAATAGAAACAAGAAAATACATAGTCGAAAAATCATGGAGAATTTGAATGCAAAGTGCTGAACAATAGCAAAACAATTTTACTCCAAACCACGTCAAGCAACTAATGTAAGTAAAAAATCGCTTGATTTGCTATTAAGTACCTGCTGAAAACATATATTTTGCTTTTTTGCTTCGAAATGTAATTACAACATTGGACAGCTTGTTTTTGATTATTAACCGTTTTTATTTTGCCTATTTTCAGCTTACCGCATAATTTTTCATCGAGACTAAGCTTATTGCTATGCGAATAAAATCACGACAAAATAAGGTAAGTATTATTTTGATATTTTATTCTCAATATTAATATGTCTTCTACCTAAAATCTAAATTATATAAAACGCCCGCGCAATTAAGTATTTTGCAATATTTTGCTCAACGTTCACGATATATTTCTGAAGATAAATATTTATGGCCAAATAGAATCAGTTTTGTAATAATGTAAGTCTGGGAGAAACATTGGGCTTAGCATTTTGCCTAGTACCTAACATAGAAAATGTTGAATAATTTATACGTGGGAGAGCCATGCTTCGGCACGAACGGGCCGGCTCGACCGGAGAAATACCACGTTCTCACAGAAAACCGGCGTGAAACAGCGCTTGCGCTGTGTTTCGTCGAGTGAGTGAACTCACCGGTAAACTTACCGGAGGCCCAATCACCTACAATATTCCCTTCCCTACCCTCCCCTATTCCCTTCCCTTCCCATCCCTACCCTCCCCTATTACCCTATTCCCTCTTAAAAGGCCGGCAACGCACCTGCAGCTCTTCTGATGCTGCGAGTGTCCATGGGCGACGGAAGTTGCTTTCCATCAGGTGACCCGTTTGCTCGTTTGCATTTTATTACATTAAAAAAATATGAAACTATTAGTATTAAAACTATAAAATAAATAAAAGTAAAGTAAACATTTTTTATGTTTTTCGATTAAATTGTCTGCGGTGTTTGAAACACGTACAGTAAAATTCTGTAGAAAAATAACAAAATTTACAAATATTAGAAAATCTGAAATCAAGCGAGAATCATTTATCGAAGTTTGAATGTTAATAGAGAACAGACCTACGAATAATTAAAACTAAGCAAACGTAACTCCCATGATACTTCAATCGTTTTGAATTTGGTTCTCAAGGTTCTTTTCGTACTCTAAAATAATTAATATGGCATCAATAGCTACGAAACAGTACGTTCAAGATTATTGACAAATTAAGCCGTTGACAATAATTGTCACTTCTATTACACAAAATTTTTGCTTGTATTCGGGTCTCTTTTTGCATGCTTTTTGCATAAAGTATGCAAGTATTCGGGTCACATTTTGTAGAATCGGAACAAATTTTTTGATACTACTCTTTCATAGTTTTTATTATTCGTAGCAACAGACACACTTCCACATTTATAATATTAGCATGGATTCTCAGAAACCATTCTTTAGTTACAGAAATAGTTAAATAGTTGGTCTACCATTAGTCTTTTAATATGTTGCAGACAGGTTATTTAAATTGTCCGTACGATTGCTCAAGCACTAGCACACGGCATTCTCGCAAGTCGGCCAAGTCCAGAGGAATGAACTGCGGGGCTAAAATGGTCACATTTAGCAATTCCTCAATCAATAATTCAGCAAATGAATTGTCAAAACTGTCAAACTGACGAATTTCAAATTAGTACGAATTACTAGACATGAATTGCAAACAGAGTGTCAACTTTTGCGACTTTTAAAAAATGAATCATATTATGTTTCTCCAAAGCGACCATAGCCCCGCTAGTCAGTATATTAAGATCATGAAAAGGTTTCCTCACCACGTTTTCCTTTACCGCACCAGCGTAGAACTATCAAATTGATTCGTATGCAAATTGCGGGCCTCCGTAATTAGTTCGGATAATGTCAAGTCCACTAAAAGACCACGATTCACGACTAACTTTGACTTAATACCATTGATCATCTGCGTATGATTCCTATAAATCAATTTCTATTATGGAACCTACTTATATGATCGGAAAGTTTTATTAGTAAACTCTACTACCTCCCTATCCTATACTATAGAGCAGTGATTCCCAAAGTGGTCCAGGTGAACCCCCAGGGGTCCACGTGAGACTAAACAGGGGTCTACGTACCTACTTAGGTCCTGACAAAAAATGGGGGTCCACAATAATTGTAGGCAGCGGTATTGTAAATTAATTAGGTTAGCAGTAAGAACTTTTATGTAGAAGGCTTTTTCTAAGTATATCTCTTCTCTTGTCTTTAACCAACATTTGAAAAAGTGGGCCACAAAACAAAGGAGTTTGGGAACCTCTGCTATACAATAAAGTGTATCAAAAAGTCTACCTTAGTTGGTTTCTGAACTTGTGACTTACTTAGGACCAACGCTAAAACTCGCACGGGCGCACGCGCGCGTGTGAATAATTGAAAAATAGTATGGGCAACGTCGTCGCCCGCGTCCGCGCTCCGTCGCACGCGCCTGCGCTGCCCATACTATTTTTCGTTTGTACACACGCGAGCGTGCGCCCGCGCGAGTTTTAGCGTTGGCCCTTAGGCTGCACCATTACCGACACCAACACGAGACAGGAGGAAATAAGTTACATCCGCATCCAAAACACCTTACGATGCAGCGCGGCACTTCATGGAGTGTTAGCGTCCAATCTCCTAAGTAGAAAAAGTAAGATCGCCATGTACAAGTCCGTAATAAGGCCAATACTAATGTACGGATGCGAGACCTGGACGCTCACACTCGACGAAGAGAATAAACTACTGGTAGCCGAAAAAAAAGTCCTCCGCAAGATCTTGGGACCGGTGAAGACAGAAGACGGAGGAACTAGAATCCGAACCAACGCCGAAGTTGAAGACCTCATGGCTGAGCCCAATATTATTGGCGTAACAAAAGCCCAGCGACTCCGATGGCTCGGTCATGTTGCAAGAATGGGAGAGGATCGTGCCACTAAAAAGGCGTTCCTTGGGCGTCCGATCGGGCGACGACCTGTCGGCCGTCCACGGTACCGGTGGCTAGATGTCGTGGAGTCGGACCTGCGCGATCTTCAAGTCACAGAGTGGCAAGAAACTGCGCAAGACCGCGACAAGTGGCGCAAACTCGTGTCGGAGGCCAAGATCCACTTTGGGTCGCTGAGCCATCGTAGTAAGTAAGTAAAAAGTATACCCACTAGGCCTTGAACGCTCTTTCATTCATCCATCTACTATCTACACTCATTGTAATGGGGAAAAGTTTGTTATAATATGAATAGGCTCCGAAACTCCTGCACCGATTTTCATGAAATTTGTCATAGAGAAAAAGTCCAGTAAAGGACAAATTAAACATTTCATAGCGGGAAAACGTACGATTACGGCGGGATTCAGTTTTCACGCGTGCAGAGCCGCGAGCGACGTCTACTTCTTTATAAAATTGTGTATACGAAATACCAAAGCATCAGGTAACATTCAGAATTATTATCATCATTAAATACAGTCGGATATAGGTTTAAATTCGATGACGCTCGCAACTCCGTTGAGCCAAAATTAGTTTATCGCGCGGGAACCGTACATTTTTCCGGGATAAAAACTATCCTATGTCCGTTCCGGGACTCAAAGTATCCCCATGCCGAATTTCGGCAGAATCGGTTCAGCGGTTTGAGCGTGAAGAGGTAACAGACAGACACACTTTGGCATTTATAATATTGGTATATAGGTAATAGTGTGGATTAAGGAAGTAGTTCATATGAAAATTTATTGTAATAACATGTACCTAATATTCTTATTTTGAGGGCAGTTGATGTGAACATATGACACATGAAATAATATACTTAATACATTTCTAAGAATATTTTGTAAAATCCCGATTTAAAAAACTCGTGTTATATTATCCCTACAGCTATGTTACAATCGCGAAAGTTTGTTCGTCGTTGAAAGGAAATTGTACGGTTGTAATTTGTTTTGTCGCAACGAGCAACAAGTTCATTAAACAAAAGCAAATACAAACACCAATTTTTTGCACGTGTCAAAGCTGACGAAATGTTAATTTAACGAATCATTACACCGTTTAATTGTAATAAACAAAATGTAATAATTGCGGAGTCAATTTACTTTTTGCGTATTAATAACGATACAATAAGTTTTATAATAATAATTTTCCCATGGAAACTACACTTGAGCACAAAAAGAGTTAACCGGATAAAATCACTGTCAAAAAAACATGCGTTAAATATTAAATATTAATATTTAAAATACGTTGTGTGAGGCAACTACTCGGGAGGTTCAAGGGTTTTCTTTTATATTTTTGCATTAGACTGGCCTGTTTCAATAATTTCAATATTTTTCAATATTTCTCCGGTTCAAAAAGTAAAAAAGTTTTCACAACGCGCCATTATGATCGGTCTAACTAAACTCTACATGTTGGAGTTTAGACCGGTCATAATGGCGCGGCGCGGGTGTTTTAATTTCCACGCGCCAAAGCATCCTTGAAAGATTGTAAAATCTACGTTGCTGTCGGATTGCTGCCGCGGACGGGTGATTTTTTCGAGTGTTAGGCATTTTATTTCGTTTTATCCCTATGACATCACAGGGTTATAGTTTGTTTAGTGTCACTATTTGTTTTATGGACAACAGATTAACTAGAGAAGGATCTGCAGCGTCAACAGTCAAAGGCCGTACTTACGTAATCTACTTATATTTTGATGGTAAAATTAAAAATATACAATTTTATGAAATACTTTTATTTTTTTAATTAACTAAATGACCTGGTGATCTTCGTTTCACTTTTCTTTTAAATGAAACCTTTCCTGGACTTCCACGGTTGTTTCAAGACTAAAATTTGTCAAATCGGTTCAGCCGTTCTCGAGTATTAGGGAGACTAACAAAATTGAAAAATATTTTTTAATGTTATTTGATGTTGCCCGCAATTCCGTTGCAACAAAATTTGTTTATTAGCAAACAAAAAAATAATAATCCTATGACCTTTCCCGGGAACCAGAGTATATATATACAAAATTTCATCTAAAAACGATTCAGTGGTTTAAGCGTGCAGAAGTTACAGACAGACAATCAGATAAAGTGGCAGAGACACAATTATTATGTTACTATTGATATTATGGATAATAGATCGAGTGTATAAAAAAGATAATAATAATAAAGAAAATTGCGTCATTTTCCGTTTAGATACTTTTAAATCTATAATCGCATTATATAAATTAGTAATTTCTAATTAGTAATTAGCGAATACGTTTACAACGCGAATTATAAGGTGAAGATAGGCAAGGCCTTCATTGAGAGAGGCCTATGTCCATTGTCCAGCAGTGGACGATTAAAGGCTGATATTATGATGATGATGATGAACTAAGTCTATAATATAAACTTGAATTTTTATTTATTTATTTTAATTTTTATTTATAATATAAACTTGAATTTTTAATCCGAAACGACGGATGTCGGAAAATAGTTTAATTGGAATTATTTTTTACTTTTTAACATGTTCAAGCAGAATTTACGGATAGTATCCGATGCAAGTTTGATATTCTCTGATAACGTTATCTTAGGTCGTTGACGTTGTATAAAATTATTTTCATCTTAGGATATCGTGACATTTTCCTTATACAAAGGCTCTCTTTCATAAACCATTTTAAAACGCTTTCAGACTCTGTATTACAAAGAGATAGGGAATTGACATTGTTAATTATTCAAGTTTCATCTCTCTAGAACACAAACTACATGTTTATTCTTCAGTCTATTACACTTTATATAAGCGCCGCAATTTAGAACATTTAATGAATGATTTAACATTAATTTATTGAAGAGTTTGACATAAATTGTATGAAGGTTTAATGTTATAATAACTGTATTTTAAAAAGATAAAACCGACTTTAAAATTGTACGTAATTGAGAATTAAAATTCCCTATCTCCATGACTATTGAACCGATTTTGATGAAACTTGCACTATTTCCTAAGTTGAACAATACCTAGTACCAACAACAAAAAAAGAATTACTGGAATCGGAATGGTAGTTCCAGAGATATGCGAACACAAACATAAAAACATACATACATACACTTTTGATTTTTGAAATTTGGCACATTTGTTCAGACGCTGATATAATCGTTATTATAGACTAACATTTACGAAAATTGGGCATTTCTGGAAATATTAGATACATACATAGGTACGCGTCGAATTGATAACCTCCTTTTTTTTAAGTCGGTTAATAAAAATATTCATTTAATTGCAGTTAAAAAATACAATAAAAAGTTCACCACTTACTCATAAGTTCCGGATAGGCTATCCACAACTTTTCTGACCAATACTCCATACTCTATCCGTTAGATAGGTTGTGGATAGCCTATCGCTATCCGGCACTTGTCAGGAAGTGGTGAAACAGCCCCTAAATCTCTCTGAGTGCGATTGTAAATTGTAATAGTCTAGCCGTTTTTGGAACGGAATGAATAGCTGTGCAGATATAGCAATCACTTCAATTAAGTACAGTTGTATTTTATGAGGTTGCGGTTTATGAGGTTTTAAAGCAGAACTTTAAAAATGAATTTAAAAAATGAATGGAATTCATAATCCATTTGATAATAATAATTTTTAAAGTGAATTAAATAAGCAACAAAGCTACAAATGCAACTTGACAACAAAAATTTTGGGTTGTTGTGACTTGCATTAAATTCTATTACAAATTAAAATAATTTTTTAACAAAAAATTAAAACCGACTTCCAAGGTAAAAACAAAAGTAATACTTAATCTTAATCTTAAAAGAATCAAATAATTCTTATTCCTTATTATAGTGGCGTCTTCAGACTTCGCCTAAACCTCAACTATTTCTGTACTCAATCTTCATGCTTTTGAAGTCGGTACCAGCCTGGAAAAGTTCTGAGATCCTTGACATAGCAATTACGCTAAGGTAAGCTGGTAAAAGAACATATAGTGATTTCGATTTTTTCTGAAGTATCTTTCTTACAGTTGGGACCGACCGATTAGAGCAGTCGGTCCCGACTGCCAACTTGCGGTCCGTCTATTGTGAAATACTGCCTAACTACATTAAGACAGATCACCAATGTTGGAATCTCAAGTCAATAAACTGCCTTGGGTGCGGAACCCCAGATGTAATTTTGTAACTAAAAAAGTAATTTTGTAACTAAAAAAAGTCAACATTTTTTAAATCAACGACATTATTTTAGTTTTCAATTAATGGTTTTTTATTAGATATCTATAGAATGCTTAAACTTAAGTATGTTTTACAATTTTCCTTCACCACAAGGTTAAAAGGATTTTTGTTGAAGATCAATAAAATCGATAAAAAAAACTTGGCGACGCTAGACGTTTTCTTATACTTTCTAAAACTTATATTGAAAATATTTTGATTTGGTCGTAAGAATAATATCCCTTACCTACAAACAAACGCTCACAAACACACAGACACACAAACTTTAAACACTTTGGTATATTGCAATATCACATTTTACTAAACTTTCGCGATTCAACGGATTTGAAGCGGCCTCCTCTCTCGCCAGACAGGCACAAACTAACCTGTGAACCTCAGTGTAATCATGTTTTTCAACACCATGCAGTTGTATGGTGTTTAAGGTGATAGTTTTGTTTATTTTCGTTCAAAATATTCAAATATCTCAACGAATAATCCAGTGTGAAAGGAAAAACCTTGAAAATCCGCCTCCATATAAGGCGTTCGGGACGACCACTGCGCACTAGGGCGGGGGTCTTGTTAAAAAGTTTCGTAATATAGGTACTAACTTGTATTATAAATTATAATATTTATTTCATTTTTTTATTTTTTATTATTTATATTTATTAAACTAACTTATAACAAATGCTTCATAAATTATTATATTTATTTCATTATTTGTCAAATTTTTTATTATATTTTTTATTTGATAATTCCTCCCCCTAACATTATCAGGGACATTATTTTACATTTGTATTTCTGTTTCAACTTTTATCTAATATTTTTCTGATTTATATATATATTACATTTTTTAAATACAAATTATTGTAGCTCTTCTTCTTTACATTTTCCAATAACTTAACTTTTCAAAAATAATTTTACAATAACATTAATATAAATACATTTTCTGTAATCTGTTTATACAATGTGTCCCTGCGGCCAGCACCGGTGTCCGATCCTTTATAATGTGATGAAATATGACATTTTTTTATCGACGAAATGGCTGAAAGTGTATTTGTCTGCTTCACATTAAGCCAGCTGCTTTTAAGAAAATGTCGAAGAACTTATATGGCTTCACTGAGATAGAGCATAAAATAGTTTTTATAATAATTATTATAATACGAGTTCTGTTAGTACTTTCCGAACCATGGTGTACCTTGGTGCAAAATCTTGCTTGTTGGTAGTATATGTATACTTAGAATACTTCTCACGAAACCGAAGTCACCACAATATGTTTCCATATAAATTTTGAGGACTTCCCTCGATTACTTATGGATCCCTTCATCAGGTCACCACATATTTTGTGAATATAATACCAAATACCCCGTACACCAAAAGAAAAATTTTGAAAATCGGTTAACAAACGGCGGAGCAATCGTTGAACATAAAAAACGATTAACGAACATAACACCTCCTCCATTTTGAAAGTCGGTTAAAATTGTAGCCTATGTGTTATTCTGATGTATAAGCTACATTATTGTAAAGTTTCATTAAAATCCATTTAGTAGTTTTTGCGTGAAAGAGTAACAAACATCCATACCATCCATACATCCACACTCAGAAACTTTCGCCTTTATTTATTAATAGGATTTACACTTTGATATTCTAAAGTCTAAACCAAAAGAGGTTTTCACTGAATAAACGAAATGGATCGAATTATCAACGTATGGTTGAAATAGTAGCAGCGTAAAGCGTTTACGCTGAGTATAGTATCGTTTTACTATGACTTAAACAATTCCTCATCAGTACTACAGAATATATATTAGTAGTGTCAGTACCTCGACGGTTGAACTATTATTTCAATCATATTTTACAAATTTCATATTTTAAAAGTATATTTTAAAAATTCTGTGGCACTGATGAGGAATTGTTTAAGTCATAGTAAAACGATACTATACTCCTCGTATTAGCTATAACTAGCTATTTGACCGAGCTTTGCTCGGTATTCGATAAAACATGAATAAAATGACATTTTCTAAAATGATTCCTAGCTAGATCGATTTATCGCCCCCGAAACCCCCTATATACTAAATTTCATGAAAATCGTTGGAGCCGATTCCGAGATTCCAATTATATATTTATACAAGAATTGCTCGTTTAAAGATATAAGATATAATGCAGATACAAGTATCGTATGGTCGGCGGTCATCGTTTTTCAGAGAAAGTGGTACAAGCAACTCACTTTCTCCGCTCAATTGCAGGTACGACTCAACAAATATTGAGAACCTGCGCAGAATACTTTTAGCTCAGTGACACTCATGACTCAACCTATCTTTACACGGGCCACACGTTTTGGTCGTGGTGTCGCGACTCGCGTGCCACAACCAAATAGGGTTATAAAAATATAACGTTCTAAAGGGATTTTAAGTGGAAAAATTTCCACGACTTTGGACTATTTTGCCGGTGGGCGTGAATTTAAAAATTATACTTCACGCCGGCCACTGATGAGGTTGGGCCGCAGGTTGGTAGCTGTTATAGCCCTTTACTAATTAAAAAGATCCACATTTTATATACACACGTTTTATTTATTCTCCTTCTTGATAATAAGAAGTCTACACTGTATATTTACCTTACTTTTTTACCTGACGGATAAGGACAAAACTCTGATTGTAAAACGTCTGTATTATACAAGACTGCATATTAATGCATTCATAACTCGACAGCAAAATTTTTGTGGGACAGTACTTACTACACTAATGCTTAACACATTTATAAGGTGTGAATCTTTTTTAGTCGTAGGATCATTATACATTCTGCATATTCAATAATGATCAAGGCTGAAATTATTTATTATAATTTTGACCGATGACCTACATCTGACCTTAACGTTCAAGGTTCCGCAAGCAAAATTATTTAAATTTTAAACAATTGTGAATAAGTACTTACCTGTTTATGTCAGTTTACGCACGTTAATAATTAACCTACTAATTAACCCACCACAAACACTGAATGGATAAAGTTTTGTCAAAGAATCTCGGAAATAGACTGTAAGAATATCCCATACATCGACGCAGACTCTATCTTAGGACTGGCATGGACGTTTGACCGATGTTATAAATATATTATTTATATTTTTAAAAAAATTACAGAAACTAAAGGACTCTTAAAATATGAATAAATATATAGGTTGAAAGTTGTCAAAATTTAGAAAACAAAAAGTGCCATACTATCCGTTCCATCTTTTGTCTAAATATAAATATAATTGAATTGATAACTGCCACAAAATCAACAATTAATTAACGCACAGTTTTTTGCAAATTACAAAAAGAGATCTCAACGATGGTTTTAGTGATAAGTTGTGATTACATACACGTAACTCGAAAGACATTATGGTCATTAGTCTGTATGGCTTTCTCTTTTATGTAACGAGTAAATATATACGGGCCTGTTGAATATACATAATATTACATAGAAGATTACAACGACATAATATCTAATAACAATTGCTTCGCAGTCCATCGTTCTTGTCTGTACGAGGGATCAGCCTGTCAAGTTTTTTGGTTCTTTTAATAGGAATCGAAGCTACGACCTAAAGTCGGATAAGAACCAAAAGAGTGGCCAAACTCTAACTGCCGCACTCAGAGAGGAATAATTACTTGGGGGCTAAAATGGTCGCATTTTGCAATTCCTCTAAAATCAATTCAGAAACTGAATCGTCAAAACAGTCAAACTGACGAATGTCAAATTAGTACCTACGAATTACTATAGGTCTACCAGAATCTGATGGCAAAAAGTGAGAAAATAAATTGATTCTAGCAATACCAGGGTAATTGGAATAAAACATTTTGATCCTTTTTTATTCTTATAGCGGCTGATTCTGTATGTTAAACATGCAAATATAAAAAATTATCGAATGATCAAGGATATTTTTTGAAAATCTGCTGTCAAAAATTGCCATCAGATTCTGGTAGACCTATATCTACATGAATTGCAAGCAGAGTGACCATTTTGTGATTTTTAAAAAATTTATCATAATATTATGATTCCTCTCCAAAGCGCCCATTTTAGCCCCCCAGAACAGTAATTATATGAAGATTTTTCATTAGCCCCATACTGCATAAATCACCTGTCGAACTCTTCATTAAATTATGAAGTTTAATGTGTGTAGTGCGGCACTAAGCCACCAAAATAAACTCTGCACAAGACATGAATTTCTATTTAATTGTAAAGCCATACAGGTAAATTGTTGTGTCGGAGCGAAAGGATATTTATTTAAATACCTTTCAAGGAAGTAGCCAAAATATAAGGGATCCCCGCCAATTTAAACAAAGTTTGGATGAAGCTAAATATGTTTTTGAAAAGAAAACGTAAAAGAGCAAACATACATTTTCATCACAAATACAGGGTGTAACAAAACTAACTGATAAATGATAATACTTTATGGTGTGTATGGGTCCCCTATATTTTATTATCATATTATGTTTTGTTACACCTTGTAGAAATAGGAAATTAATACTTCCTCTCTTTAAGTCACACCGGTGCGAGTCGTCTCTCCCTTTTTTTTACAAATTTTCTACGAGTATCAAGTCATGTGTCCTGATCAAGTTATTTTTTTTTATCAAAGTTCTTTGGTGGCGGAACTATTTTAGGACGTGACATGACGGAAAAATGTTTTGTCTTTTCTATAACAACTTATGATAGTATATGTTTCGCTCGCGGAGCCTCTACATTCTACAAAGCCTTTGCGGAGCAGCACAGTTTGAGAATGGCTGCCCTAAAACAAATTGAAAATGTCTATAATTGAATAATGAATTATTTTAATTCATTTCAAAACGTATTTAGTATATTTTACCTAGTCAGTCTATCTACTAGGTAATGTAATTGACAGGTGCAATTTGGAGGCCCAAAAACTATGCGCCCCGGGCAATAATAAATTATTAACTAACTTGATTAATACATTTCCCGAATGCAGATTAAAAATTAATTGATTTCATATCATTTTCAATTTGATGGCATACTAAAGATCATTATTTCAAAATTATTTAAAGTTATCCTCATATTGTGCAGTACATTAATTAATACTCTACTCTAGTAACCGTAATACAGGGTTCAAGTGTGTTCATCATGATAAACTAATCTTTTTACTTAAATGGTTTTCTTTTTTCATTTTTTCATACGGTAAAAAGGCTAAGGTTTTAATTCGTCTGTACATAGTCCATGGAAATCGTACAATAAAAGGGGTCTTCACTTGCATCAAATGGGGTAGTTCTGATTTTTTTATATGTTGTATGTGATGAGGTGGTAATGTCAAATATAATTTTTCCACCTCGGAATCCTTCCGGAACATTGTAAAATTTATGAAAAACCATTAAATTTTTGATCAGTTTTCAGTTTTTGCCATTTTTTACCACCAAGGACCTGTTTAATGGTAGAAGTTATCAGAAATTACTTTAAATAAGACAAAATTTTCAACAAAATGAAAATAAATGGTCTCGATAAACTGAATAGTTTCAAAGGTACAGCTGTTCAAATGTTTGTAAATTTTCCAAAAAATTGGCACAAATAAGAAGTAGAGCACGTAAAGGTTCATAGGCTATTTTTTGTGGACTAATTTGTCTGTGAAATATCTAATTTACGTGAGCGAATCATATTATTTCATTTTGTTTACTCACTAACTACTTACTATCAGATTTTAATAGACCAAATTGGTCTCGTTTTGTTGAAAAAATTGTCTTCTTTAATAACGTATATTAATTTTTGCCGTCAAATAGACCAATAATTGACCACATTGACGAGAACTTGTAAAAACTCGAAAAATAAATGTTTTTTTGGAAAATTTACAAACATTTGAACAGCTGTCTGTACCTTTGAAACTATTCAGTTTATCGAGACCTAACTATTCTCATTTTGTTGAAAATGTTGTCTACTTTAAAGTAATTTCTGATAACTTCTACCATTAAACAGGTCCTTAGTGGTAAAAAATGGCAAAAACAGAAAACTGATCAAAAATTTAATGGTTTCTCATGAATTTTCCAATGTTCAGAAAGGATTTAGAGGTGGAAAAATTATATTTGACATTACCACCTCATCACATACAACATATAAAAAAATCAGAACTACCCCATTTGTTGCAAACCAAAATGTACCAATTCCATGTACTATACACTGTTTTATTATAGTGACAGCGGACCTATTCTCGTATTGCCGAATTTTTCATATAGCTCCTAGACTAAAAAGGTCAACGACCGATGGGGACACCTTATTTCATTTTGACTTTAGAATATTATATTATTATCGTTATACGCTACGTAAATATTTTATATAAAACCACAAAATATAATTATGGTTTTACACATTGCGGTAGAACTTGTTATACAAAATATATTTTGTTGTAAATAAAACTTGTTAGTTACGCAATAGTGCCGGAACGGAATTATGATTTGTGTTCAAATAATGCGGTGAAGGACAGCTGATGTACGATTTTGTCTCCACTCACACTGGTGCTGACTCGAAGCACGATTTCGGCCGCATCTTTTCGACCTAGTGTGTTTAGAGTTTAGACACTAACTCTAAAATATATATTTTGAGTGCAAACTGTAAAATATGAAAGCAACGAAGAGCGAATGGCGTCATCGCGCTTCGATGCCCTAGTGTGTGTTGAGCCTTAGGTGAGGTGAGGACTCAAGACGGGCCACGGACCACACACTGCCAATAGATCCGTCAAACGCTGTTTTGTCATGTTACCAGTACTTATAAGTTATGCTATACAACTTACTTATTCTCACCGTATAAACCTTCTGCGGACTTCTACGAATATTTCAAGACTAAAATCGATTCAGTCGTTCTGGAATTTTATAAATTATGAGAAAACGACTTTGTTTTATAATGAAGCGTTTAAATCGCTATGGGAGGTGTAGGAACGATAACAGCGGAGGTGACAAAACAGGGTTAGGGACGTTATGGTTATCACGTCTTATCAGTTATCACAAACTTCAAAGAATAGATAATAAAGCCAGGTTCATAGCTCTTTAGAACTAGCTGGTATGTGGGTTACAAGTTACAACACAACCACATAGATATATGTTTTTAAACCTTTTTTATGATGGAACGAAATGCGAGCGAAGGAACAGTGTAAAATTTGAAAAAATGGGGAAAATTATTCATCTCTATTATTATGTGTTGAGGCGGTCGCGGGGTCAGCTAGTAGGTATTTCATAAAGTAACTGACTTGACAAACGTTATTTCCGATGTGATGACCGATTCTCAGAACTTATACCCAATAAGCCAACAAAAATTTATTCGTCGGTCGTCCATTCGTCCCATTGGGACCAAAATTTATGGGACGAAAGACTCAACTACTTGGTTTCAATTTCTATAGAATTGGTCTAGCAAGTAGCAACCCTTGCCGCCGATGCTAAGTAATGGCGTTGAACAAAATGAAACCAATGGCTAGGTCATAAAGTGACATTTTATATGAACTTTTTTCGGCGACGACCCGGTGACAGCGGCGGTGGAAAAGCAGCCTTAGGGTCAATTCAAACCGCAACGCGCTACGCGTAGATATGCATTTCTAAATTTGTACTGAATTGACAGATTTCGTGAGCTTGAGACGTCTTGCAAATCTGTCAAATCCATACAAATTTAGAAATGCATTTTCTCGTCGCGTTGCGGTCTGAATTGAACCTTAGTTTGCTGGTTTCACAGCTGCAGCTAGTAAACGCATTTTGCAGTTGCTCAACACTCAGCTGGCTAAACCAGTCGGATTTTATATCCGTTTTTAGGACTACTAAATGCAGAATGTATGAGTCTAGTTTTGTTGCAAAGTTATAATGGAAGTAATAGAGTAATTGCGAAGCCAAACAAGCGTAATTTGCGAGTTTAGAGTCGCAGTATTTCGGTTCGGCAGAATTCTGCTGCATTCAGTTTCATACAAAAGTCCTGTTTGATTCACAAGAGCGTAATTTTGTGAGTCATGATTTGTATGAAAAGATATTTACGCGGCAGAAATTCTGCGATTCACAACTCACAAATTACGCTCGTTTGGCTTCACCCTAAGAGCCTGCGATGGCCAGACCTTCCTCAGTTTCGTAAATCTGAAAGATTACCTGTTTGTGGCCTTTAGAGACGTAAGAAGGACCAGCAACTATGAAGTTTCGGTCGCGGTTACTTTAGGTTGATCCAGTTCTGAAGATCCTTCCAGAAAGAGTAAACCTCAATTTCATAGCTTATATTCTTTGCAGTAAGTGGAGGACTCTCGTCTTCCAGTGCCGGACATTTTTGACAGCCGCCAGACACCCTTAAACTTTCTTCAAGCCTTGAGGGTGTCTAGCAGTGGGAAGCAACTGTCCAAAACTAACCGCAACCAAAACTCCATAGTTGCTGGTCGTATATTGTACTATAAGTTACTCTATGAGGGGAACTACCGCGCGCTATATAATATAATAAGCTGAAGTTCACGCGGACGGAGTCGCGGGTAACAACTAGTATTAGAATATTGACAGTTCAAACGTTATCAAACGTCGAATACTTTTGCAATATAACATATTTTATATTACATACTATTTTGTAGTTTTTTAATACTGAAACTGTATCTTTTGATGTATTTGGCCACTCTTTGTCTTTAGGCTACAGCGTCTATATTGTACTCGGCGAAACATGGCCGTAGCGGTCATTGACTCCCTGTCAAAAACTTGTTATTTTCTATACAAAGCCGTGATTGACAACATCTGACACTTCATTGTCAATCGCGGTTTATATAGAAAATGACAAGTTTTTGACAGAGAGTCAATGACCGCTACCGCCATGTTTCGCCGAGTACAGTACAGTAACAAATTACGAGTACATGTCTGTTTTTGCATTCTGATTAGAGAAATCAATTCAACATTTTAGTTCTTCACTGCAAACCAATTTTGCAAAATAAATTTTCATCGTCGCGTACGATTTTGGACCCCCATTTTTTGTCGTCCAACGTAGACCCCCGCCGAGTCTCGCGTGGACCCTTGGGGTCCAACTGGACCACTTTGAGAATTACTGGTCTAGTTCGTTGCGCCACATTTTCTTGACAAGATACGTGTGAAGGAAAGAGGGGAGGCCTTTGCCCAGCAGGGGGTCGCCAATGGCTATTCTATATCTATATTTTATTATAAAACAAAGTCGCTATTTTTTCCCTCATGTCCCTTTGTTCCCTTTAATCTTTAAAACTACGCAACGGATTTTGATGATTCTTTCAGTGTTAGATAGCCCATTTATCGAGGAAGGCTATAAGCTATATTTTATCACGATAAGACTAATAGGAGAGAAGAAATAGGGGAAAATGTGGAAAAAACGGGGAAAATTATTTGAAAGGGCTAACTTGAACACGCTAATCTCAGGAATTTGGTCCGATTTGAAAAATTCTTTCAGTGTTAGATAGTCCATTTATTGAGGAAGGATTTATTTTATCACGCTAAGACTAGTAGGAGAATGTGGAAAAAACGGGGGAAATTATTTGAAAGGGCTTATCTCGCGAACTACTGGAGCAATTATTATGTTATTTGGCACAGATAAGAAGTAGACCACGTCAAGGATCATAGGCTATCGATTTTAATAATTTTTTCAGTGGCGATATATATATATATTATATATATTATAATATATATATATTATATATATATATTATATATATATATATTATATATTATATATATATATTATACCCGTGCGACGCCGGGGCGGGTCGCTAGTTATTAATAAAAAAAAACACGCAACAAAAACAGTGAGAAAAGACGCTTATGTTTGTTGGATGGCTAGTTGTTGTTGGTTATAACTTGTAATGGTTGTTTCTCTTTAGATTTTCTCTCTATACCTCACTAAAAGAGATCAGTGACTACAAAACTTTAGTTTAGTCAAGATTTTGACAAATACTCCCTTCATTTTCTGTCAAACTCGTTATTAAGTTAAAGTTAAGTAATCGCATACGCCAAAAGAAGAATTAATCAGTCTTTGAGTACGCTATGCTATATTTTTCTATTTTACTAATGCTCGTGTTTCGGTGTGAACCGACCCTATCGAGCACCATAACTAGTGATTCATAGTTCTGTTGACAAACAGATGCTTTTATTAAAATTCATCCTGGCTAAAGTAAATAATGAGTTATACGGAAAGTATAACTTATACCGGGAAAATGAAAAACTGAGCCGCCGGAGTCGGGTCACGTGTTATTACACAGGATTATCACTTTAGTTCGTTTACAGTTATGTCACCAGTGACAGGACTTGTAGTGTATATTTTATGTCCTTATATTGTTCTGGGGTAGGCCTGCCATCACCTAAATTACCTTCACCGGGCAGGCACGACAAAAATCCCGGACATTTGGCCGAAATGTGGTTATTTCCCCGGACACCTCAAAGTATTTATGATTACACGTCTTGCTAATTTTCCGGATTACTCCCGAACACTTTTCAAAAACCCGGCCGGACGGTCCCCGGACGCCCTTCAAACTAGGACTAATCCGGGGAAATCCGGATTCCGATGGGGTATCACGTAAAAATAACGATCAACAATCCACTAGCAATAATCGCGCGAGCAATGGGCATTGTCCAAAAAAAAATCACATGTACTTTTTATATTTTTTTTCGTTAAAATAGAGTATTTAAAGAATATGAATTAAGTAATTTTGAAATTCATTGGCTAGTTTTTTCTCAATAAATTTTTAAAGTTTCGCTCTGACGTCATCATCGGCGGCCAAATGACCTCTGCAGTATGTTTTTTTTCCTTTCAATCTTATTTATAATGGCTGGTTCGTCAAATGCAAGTTCTCTTTATGTGAAAGCTGATACGAGAAGCTTACCAAAAGTTCGAAACGTAATGTTGGTCAAATTTATTGCTAATTTAACGCCATTGAAGGTCAAACTAAGGTTAAACATATTTGTTCAAAAATATAAGTAACTAATGGGTATTTTTTTCGTTTATATACAGAAAAACGATCACTGACCTTATTCCTCGAAATGTTTTTGTAATGAGCAAAATTTAAAAAAAAATGGACAATCCCCATTGCTGGGTGTCATGAATGTCACAAACAATGGTGTCATGTGTAGTGATCGATTGCAATCGTACCTATTGTTTTGGCTGATACGTGATACGAAATTGCGATTTTGGAGCAATTATCGCGCAATAATTGCTATCGCATTGCTCTCGCAAGATAATACGTAATACGGGGGCCGGACGGATGGCAGCACTATTCTGGGGTCATTCTCATAAAAACTCTAAGAGCGCTTTCCCTGTGATGCGGATTATCGTGCGTATGTAAGTTGTCCGCCATCCTATCATTTCAATTTTCATAGATGCTTGTCCTATCATGCGGGCAACACCTACGAGGCCAGGAGCGTGTTGTCACCCGCATGCGGACCAGATCGAGACGTGAGCAAGCCGATTTGTATATCCACGTAACGACGTTAGATTTCGAGTGATTTAGCTCGACCCCCATACCTATTCTTTGTAAGATTTAGCAATAAAAAAACTAGTGGCACTCGGGGACTGCCGCAGTAAAGCTTTGCATAGCATTTTTTATCAACTTATGCAATTATAATTCGCATACGTCTAATCGCACGCACACAACACCGTGCCGAAGTCTGGGTACGCCGCACCACTTTGCCGGTCGGAGTGGAGGGTTAGATTTTTTTTCGTTACGTAATTTCTTGCTTTTAGTTGCCGCACTCAAAGCCCGCTTAAAAATATTCAAAATATATTATAATAACACATACTTAAACCCCTACATGCGATTCGCCTGAAAGGTTTCTTGGTTGTTCGGTCGTTTTCAGATTTTCATATCAAAAATACCTAATGTTATGCATTTAATCGAAATTTTCTGCTCGTAATTACTGATTTAGTTTCATATATGCGGCTGAACTGGATCGAAATTATCAACTTGTTTACAGAGCTGGGTTGAAAATATAAAGATCGGCCAAGTTCAAGCCGGACTCGCGCACGAAGGGTTCCGTACCGTTATTATGAGCGCAGAGCAAGTACGCAAAAAAATGCGTTTTTTTGTATGGAGCCTCCGTTAAATATTTATTTTAATTTTATTATTAATTATTATTAAAGTATAAATATAATTAAGGAGTTTGTGAATATTTCAAATGACTACATGCGGGCCGATTCTGTATCGTACATTTGCGAGTTAATCGCTGAGTGAGTAACGAAACGGAGGAGTGAGCAACCGAAAGTCTCACTTTTGTATGCAAGTGAATACAAAAAGTGGCACTTTCCGTTACTCACTCCTCGGTTTCGTTACTTACTCAGTTATTAACTCACAAATGTACGATACAGAATAGGCCCGCCGTTGCCAATTATTGTCATTAGCTGATTACTTACTAGCACCCCCATCGTGGGTATTGCCTGGACACAATAGATTTTCAATTGTTATGCAGCAGCCGGCTGCCACTTAGGGATTGATGGATTGAAAGCAAAAAATACGAAAAAATCACGTTTGTTGTATGGGAGTCCTGCTGCAGTCCCTCTTAAATATTAATTTAATCTTGTTTGTAATTTTGTTATACTAGCGGCAACATAACAACAAATACTAAATAGAAAATACACAATCTGTGAAAATTTCAGAAGTCTAGCTAAAGCGGTTCTTCAGATACAGCCTGGAGACAGACAGACGAACAGACATCGAAGTCTCAGTAATAGAGTCCCGTTTTTTGGGTAGGTACGAAATCCTAAAGAAAAGAATGCTAGATTATTCGCAAATTGACCCAATGTAGCTGGATTCCAGTGATTGCGCCTGCTGTTATGCTTAATGCTATTGTAAAATATAAGCACTTATTATAAGTTATTTATTTATTTTTAAAGATCTAGACTTCTACACAATTCCAATAAAAACCTTAGGGCTAAGAGTACACCTACGCTTATTGGAAAACGTGCATACTGAGTAGCTCTCATTGTAATCTGATTGAAAGAACCCATGGAAAGAATATTTTTAATATTACATTTTAAGAAGTAATATATGAAACATGTTATTGGTATTGAACATTGTACCCACGTTAAACTTGTATTGCGGGGAAATTCCATATCGCAACGAGTGCATGATTTGGATTTTAAAGTACCGAATGACTATGGAATAAGGCAGTGCCGGCTTATATTTTTTACAATAGTCATGTGGCACCAGCGGTCATTAACCTTTCTAGTCTAGGAGCTATGTGAAAAAATACTCGCAAGTTGCATTCTTTTAACTTAAGAATAAAATTGAATTTTTGTAAAGAAATTAACTCTTCGTATGATGATCTCCAACTATTTATGAATTTGTATCTGCAAAATCTATCTCACCCTGACTAGAAACATTTATCATTTCATTGTCAATCGTAATATAGAAAATGACAAGTTTTTGACAGGGAGTCAATGACTCCCCTTAAACCTCTATTATAATACTAAATACGCGTAAAAGATAGAGGTCAGTCAGTGCAATGACCGCTAGCGCCATGTTTCGCCGAGTACAGTATAGACGGATTTTCATCCAGTCTTCATCAATCGATAGAATGATTCTTCCGGGAGGTGTAGGTCTGTTATTTATTTATATTTTTTATATAATAGGTATTATACTTTTTGTTTATCTGTTTTTGTCGCCTCGTGTCCTGTTGTGTCGCACTAGTGCGTCTTTACCTTAAAGTTTCGAAACAGGTCGGGACTTTTACTTTTACCCTTGGTCGGTCACGTGGAGTAAAAGCCTGGAAATTGCGAAAACGAGAAAAACAGTTTATTTCAATTAATACCGTAGCAACTCCGCTATTTAGGTATCTTCTTAAAAGGAATTATAATCTGAATCTGCTGCCGCCCTAGGACGCTGCCGCCGACTCGGCCTATACGGCCTATTTATAAATCCAGGGCTGTAAAAGGGGACATTGGTGACGGGGATGGGGATCGCCAACCCCAGACGACCATGGACACGGATTGTAGAGATAGACGGTAGACCTGTCACGCATTTCGCAGTGGCACCTTTGTACTGTGGACTGGCGGTTAAGAAGTAGGTGTGAAAGTACCTATCTATTTTAAATAATCGGCCAAGTGCGAGTCAGACTTACGCACGTAGGCTTCCGTACCGCTATAGAGCCAAAACAGGCCATAAATTGTGTTTTTTGTATGTGAGCCCCCCTTAAATGTTCATTTCATTTAAATATTTACATTAATTATTAAAGAACACATATAATTAAGGTCTTTGTGACAAGTGCATACCTGTTTCCAAGCTGTTGCCATTATTGATATCGAGCAAAAAAGGCTAAAAACATTAGCGCCCATGAATTAATATTAATTTTATTCTGTTTTTAGTACGTACTTGTTATAGCGGCAACATCGTGACAATCTCTAGCTATAGTGGTTCTTGAGATACAGCCTAGAGACAGACATGAGGCAGACATACAGACAGACGGACAGACAACGAAGTCTTAGTAATAGGGTCCCGTTTTTACCCTTTGGGTACGGAACCCCAAATTTTTGAAGTGAAAACTTCTTTAGCGGCGTTGAGGACTTTTGTGGGATGGGTAAAAACTGTGAAACTCGTGTCAGATTCACGTGCTGATCGAAAAACCTTGGAAAAACCGTAAGACGGTTGGAGAGTAGTGTTGTAACATCGAAATTGATTAATCGAACAATCGATTGTTTTTTTTTTGTTTTTTTTTTAATCGATTTTCATAAAAAATGGGTTAAAAATTTAATCTTTTGTAAGGGTTTCGATTAATTAAAAAAATCGATTCTTTATTAATCGATTTTCATTAAAAATGGGTTAAAAAAAGGCACAACGTTAAAAATCAAGTTTTCACTTCTGCCGGCACTCCCGGAGTGCAACCCGTCTTTTTTTTATTATTTTTTAATTTTTTGGGATATTCACCTGTCACCCTATTACAAAGAAATTACGATAGGATAACACTGCAGAGTTACGATACGGTACCCGAACTGTAAACTGATATAGTTATATGTTAAGGCCGTTTACGTAGTACCTCACAGACATAGATCAAGATAGATACCACATGTGTATGTGGCTATTTCTCCAAACCGCAAAATTTAGTTGTCCGGACGTATAAAGTACCCGCAGAGTTACATAAATAGACTTCTGTATTTTTTTATAGTAATATAAGGTGTGATCTAACTGGGCCACTTAGGTTTTTTTTAAAAACTTAATTGTAAATATAATTAAAATTAATTCAAAGATCCCAAAATTGATTCCCTAGTCATGTCCTGTCCCCAGAATTCACCATAAATTCCCAAAAAAATACCACAAATACGATATAAAAAAATATAAATATTTATAAAAAAGTTGTAAATTAACATACATATCGTTATATAAATAGAAAAAGTCATTTTAAGATTTGTCCTGGCTCACATAGTGATTCCCTATGCGCTTCACTTGGAGGCTCGTAGCTCCCTAGTAATAAGTAGCACGTGGTTGCGGGTGCGCAGGGGCGGGAGGTTAGGTAGCCCTCTAAACATCATGGAAGGAGGTCACACAATTCGTTGCTCCGTTTCCGAGTTACAAAGGAAATTATCTGATTCCCTCAACCTTGGTTCCTTACACAATAATTGATTCCCTATTCGCTAATTACAATGTCATTTCCAAAGTTAAGTTTACTTAGACACGATGTAAAGGACGATAATGAGTATGGTTTTTAAGATAATTATTTTTATAATTCACTTAAGAATAATATGTGATTATTGATTTTAAAAAATATGCAGAAATAAAAATGTACCAGGGAATCAACTAAATAATCCAAATCTGGAGAAATGCCCATGTACTTCGCGTGTCATATGCGTTCCCAAACGACGAGCAATGCTCGTCTTTCGAAAGTCTGTTCTTTAGTCTGCTATCGGAATCGGACGTCAATAGTATCTAATTTTAAAAATGCCTAAATGCCTAAATGTGTCATATTGAGCTGTAGGAATTCAAATAGAGACGTTGGCCTTGATAATGGACACGTTTCTTTTCGGTACGTCACAGACCACAGTGGTAGGAATAAAGTGACACGCTCGTTTTCATACGTAAATGGAGCGACATGCGGTATCTATCTTGATCTATGTCTGTGTAGTACCTAATCGAATTATAGTATGTAATAATCCCTTTAAAGCGGCCAAAACAAGACGTAGGTACATTCTATTTTTATTTGCTTCGTTATTTAGGTACCCCTAAATACTCCTAATGAGCACTTGTCAATTAGTTGAATCGATAACGACTAACGAGGTTGTTTTATTTAACGTAGGCAGATCGACTTTGTAAACAATAGGCCAGTAAAAAAAGAAATAAAAATTTTAATAAGGAAGTTCCACGACTGCGCGGCGATTCCGAGAGGTTTTCGGGACGTCTAGTGATGGGCTCTGAGTCGGGACTTCAATCGATAACGACGAATTTACCCAAACGAGTAAGAAAGATTAGTTTTGCTCAATAGCAATAGCTCATATATCAATATAATGAGTTTTTGAGTGAAAGTTAATAAAAGTACCGTTAATATCATCTTCTTCGAATGAACACGCGTGTACGTAGAGAAACAAAAAGATCGAAAAGTTGAATAGGTAGCTTAGGTGTGAACAATAAAATGAAAGGTTTTTGAACTTTCTACTATTAGCGGTCGTAGATATTAAACAAAAAACATTAAATGCAAAGTTAAAATATTATATTTAGGCACGTAGTTTTTATTAAGTATTCGTAGGCACCTAGTTAGTTTTTTGGCTCTACTTCAAAACTCTCATTTAACATTTCTGATTTGTTACAATTAAATAATAATAATGACACACATTATGATAACTATTTGAGATAAAGAGTACGAGCTCGTTTGTTTATAGTAGGTATAGTAGGTATAACCCTTAGGTTAAATGCACTACATAATAATAATATTATATTTATAGTAGCAACAGTTGTGATTTTTAAAAGACATTGGAATCAGCATCATAATAATCAATGTAATGTAAATTATAACCAAATCATGATGCTACAATAAATATTAATATGTTTTTCGTACCTCTATTTTTCCATCAAACACACAACACTACTTTTGTTAACGTAAACATACCGACAACACTTGACTTTTGATTGAAAGTGGCTGTCACATGTCACAGTATTATACATGTCAAATAATTGACATTGACAGTAACATCACATTTGTTTGTGCCAGAGACATGATCAATCACATTGGCTTGTAATCACAAAAATACGGATAAAAATTAACCCCTCAGTTCCGGGAAAAATCTATGCAAAAAAGTTGGTAGGTCAATGTGCAAAAAAAATGGCGCCCGGCCTACCCTCTTTGTAAAATTAATGTAATATGAAATATCCTTACTTAAAATCCATATTTTATGTTTGTGTGAACTACATTATAATATATGTTAAATTTTCTATCTATCAAGCCATCATAATATAGTATTTAATCCGATGTGATATTAGTTTCTCAATTATAAACTTTCGAAACTATAATTAGTGACTTGTTCAGAAGAAATAAACGAATACTTTATTCTTCATATATTAAGTCATACCTTGACACGTAGGAAATAGAGCACAATTTTGAATAGCCGAAATAATACTAATAGCCCACAGATTGTTTATTTATTTTTCATTCAGAGTGTGGTCAATGTATCAAAGGTCATAACTAACCAAACTTCTTCATACAAAAGTATTCTCTAAGTCATCGAAATACGTAATATAATCGAAACAAAGAGCGCGGCCCAGGTGGGCCTTACGGTTGTTGAGAGACTTGAGAGTGTAAATGGAACGCCTCAGAGCTGTCAGCGAGGTAACGCCGCATGAACTGTCATGTTTTACGGGCGCGCAGCCCATATCGAATTATAAGACGTTATCATGTCAAAAGTATTAAATAATTATTCCTATCTAATAGTGCCTTTTTCCGAATTCGGCTAAAACTCAACTATTTCTGTACTCAATCTTCATAATTTTGAAGTCGGTGCCAGTTCCAAAAGTTTCAAATATTCTGTCAGAGAACTGAAGATTCAGCTGTATCTGGTACCGACTTCAAAATGATGAAGATTGAGTACAGAAATAGTTGAGTTTTAGCCGAATTCGGAAAAAGGCAGTATTTGATAGGAATAATTATTTAATACTTTTTAGTTCATATTAAAAGGATGTTATTATTGTTTTTACCCTGGAAGTCGGTTTTAATTTTTTGTTAAAAATAATAATTATGTATTCAATGCTGCCGGCCGCCGATGGTGACGTCATAGGTCCGAAAACTTAAAAAATTAATTTAAAAAAACTAGCCCATGAATAATTAAAAAAATATTTAATTTATATTCTTCAAATACCCTATTTCAACGAAAATAAAAAAAAAATAAGTACCTACATGTGATTTTTTTTGGACAATGCCCATTGTTACAACATAGGTAAGATTTGAAAACGCTCTTTCGATTCGTCTAAATACAAAATGATTCTTGATTCTAGAATCTTGCTAACGAGAGCTAGCAAAACGCGGCAAATAAAAAAAAATAATTTTAAGGTATATCAATGTAGTAGGAAAAAAGATTTTGATCCTTTTCTGCCGATGATAGATAGTAGAATATACTAGTGTTGGGTAGGACATGAATTTTATACGAGGATGTAAGGGTCTACACAGACGGACTGCATTTCAACTGCAATCCAACTGCAAATTGCAGTTCAAGTGCAGTTTGAATGCAGTTGACACGACTGCAATGCGACTGCAATAGAACTGCAAACCAAACAGTTCACACGACTGCACGCCGTCTGCAACTGAACTGCAATCCGACTGCGCGTTTGGTTTGCAGTTCTATTGCAGTCGTATTGCAGTCGTGTCAACTGCATTCAAACTGCACTTGAACTGCAATTTGCAGTTGGATTGCAGTTGAAATGCGGTCCGTCTGTGTAGACCCTAAGAGGTGCCACATTTTCGTACTGAGCCGGTACAGTGTCCCACTTCAAAAGAGGCGAGGCGTTTGAAATTTTGAATCGTAGCAGTACGTTTGACGTGCCGCGACATGTTATGTGAGCCATCTTGAGGCGTGAATTTATATTTACTTATATATATTCCCCCTAAAAAATATATAAATATAAATTCATAATTATTTAGAAATAATATACTGTAATATAATATGTTTCAAAATCTTTTTATTAAAAGTTAATATTATTTCGTCTTCATCTAAAGATTCTGATTTTTTGAAATCATGTTGACATTGAATAAATTTAACATTTTATTGGATGGATTAAATGTTACACAAGATCCATCATTTCGATTTAACGTAAATAGGAAAATACATTTAAAAAATTAAAGAGTCAAAAATCCCTGAAAATACCCCTAAATTCTAAAAAATTCAGACCACCGCGACAATCATTTTGAAGCGGTACATGTTATAATGCTGAGCCGCTCTTACATTTTGCCGTCTTGTCCCGGACAATTGTAATGCCTCTTACGTAAGTCCTACCCAACACTAGAATATACTACTCCAATATGAAAAAAAAAATGCACCTTTAAAAGAAAGTCCATCCAATCCATTTTACATCAACAAAGTTACTTAGAAATTATATTGCTAACTTTTCCCAGTCGGTATTAAGAGTCCGTATACGAAATTTTGCCGATTTTGCCGAAATTGCAAAGGTTCGCTACAGAAATATTATTAGGTTTTTTCCCCTTATTAGACTTAAAAAATATATATTAATTATTAGATTTAAAATATATTTAAGCGCGGAAAGCCGACTCGAACTTGCGGCGAGTAATATAATGTGAGATTTAGGTTGTTTTGAATCGTGTTGTTTCGGCACAATTTGTTTTTTTTTTCTTTTTTCTCGAATTGGATAGAATTTTATCTATAGATTATTTCTGTCGTTTTCTTTTTATGAATTGCAGCTCCAAGTTGCCGAAATTAACAGCAATTCTTTGCCCATTTTCTCTAAAATTTTGCCGAGTTACATATTTTTTTACTCAACTACTTATTTCATATTAAAGTGGTAAAAAGTAATTCCAACATTTTATAGACGACTTTCTCAACAGTACATTGTATTTTTTTCATACCGTTAAGACGTCAATACAATCCATAAACAGGTGATATTCTAAACCTTTTACAGCAAAAATCACAAAACTGTCGCGGGTTTGAGTTGGATTATTTAAAAATACTTAAAAAAATAAAAAATCTAGCTCCAACATTAGATTAAAATTGAAATGATCTTACAATATGTTGTGCATTAAAACTTATAGAAATACTGTATTTTAACTGTTAAATCACGTCTGTAAAATCAGCGAAATCGGCAAATTTCGTATACGGACTCTTAACCTGAGAATAGAATATCGATCGATCTTATTGAAGATTTTCTATAAAAAATCGGTTGTCTGTAATGTCTGTAAAGTCGGTTTACTGACGATAGTCGAACGTGACAACGTCATAGCCTTAACTTTTTTGCATAGATTTTTCCCGGAACTGAGGGGCAGTTCCGGGAAAAATCTATGCAAAAAAGTTGGTAGGTCAATGTGCAAAAAAAATGGCGCCCGGCCTACCCTCTTTGTAAATTAATGTAATATGAAATATCCTTACTTAAAATCCATATTTTATGTTTGTGTGAACTACATTATAATATATGTTAAATTTTCTATCTATCAAGCCATCATAATATAGTATTTAATCCGATGTGATATTAGTTTCTCAATTATAAACTTTCGAAACTATAATTAGTGACTTGTTCAGAAGAAATAAACGAATACTTTATTCTTCATATATTAAGTCATACCTTGACACGTAGGAAATAGAGCACAATTTTGAATAGCCGAAATAATACTAATAGCTCACAGATTGTTTATTTATTTTTCATTCAGAGTGTGGTCAATGTATCAAAGGTCATAACTAACCAAACTTCTTCAAGCAAAAGTATTCTCTAAGTCATCGAAATACGTAATATAATCGAAACAAAGAGCGCGGCCCAGGTGGGCCTTACGGTTGTTGAGAGACTTGAGAGTGTAAATGGAACGCCTCAGAGCTGTCAGCGAGGTAACGCCGCATGAACTGTCATATTTTTCGGGCGCGCAGCCCATATCGAATTATAAGACGTTATCACGTCAAAAATACCATATAAATAAATAACTTGACGTCTGGTATGAAAAATCTATAGTATCTATAATCAAAGAAAAATCTATAATACTAATTATCATCAATCTTCATGACCAATTATTATTTGCCAAATATCAAGATCATAATCTTAAATCGTGCTGCAAAATATTATGTCAATATCAGAATAATGTTGCCAGTCAAAATAAATAATGGGTTCACCGTTCAACTCTCGTTGGCCAGATTCTAATCTTGAATGATATTCAAGATTAGAATTTGGCCAACGAGAGAATGTGTGTATAATTCTATCTAAAGTGCCTAATTTATTGCCACCAAATTATATTATAGTTAGCTAATGCCTCACTCCAAAGGAATCTATATCGCTACGACATGCACATACGATATCGCATCTGTGTATAAACGGTCTCATCGAAGTGTCTGTACTCTGTGCTAAGTCGTGTTCATTTTGCTTTTCAATGGGTTGTTTTCTTTTTTTAATCTCCAACAGACGGCGCGACGATAGACACTTCTAGATTTTCTATTGGTTCCCCACCGATCTGAAATTATCTGCAGGGTGGCATCACTGACTATAGTCTGTCAATAAAGTGAAGAAATTAAAAAGTAGCAACATCGAAGTAAAGTGTTACGAAATAACTAGTTCTTGATCTGTGGTAAAGTGAAGAAATTAAAAAGTGGCAACATCGTAGTGTCATCCCTTTTTTCTGACTTTTTTTTGGCGGGAAGTCGAAAAGAGCGGGTGTTCAAAATTTTCTCTGCTTTATAAAAATTAATTTTCCAGTAATATTACTGTAATATAGTTGTAAATAGTACTTTTTCAATAGTGTTAAATAATTTAAAAATAAGATGAGTGTAGATAGCGACGGGGGTCCAGCCCCCGCAGATACTTCTAAGAAAAGAAAATTGGACAATATCGATAGCTGTACAGTGGATTATAGAATGTTTACAAAAACAAATTATAAAAGGCAATTCCCGGAGAACTATAGTAGCGATTGCGTTGTGTATGTAGAATCGATAAACAATGAAAAATTGGGAAACAAAAATCCCATTGCTTAATGCTTTGACCAAATTATTCACGGAAAATGTTAAGGGCATCATAGGAGTTCATAGAGTTAACGCTTATAAAGTTGGTGTCACCTTTAAGAAGCCCGCTCCTGCGAATAACTTCTTAAAAATGGATCATTTTTTAACAAAAAATAAACTGAAAGCCTGTGTACCGGCCCACCAGTCGGAAATTACTGGTGTTATAAAATATGTGCCTAAGGATCTGTCCAATGAAGTTATATACAAAAACATTACATGCGACACAGAAGTGATTTCAATTAAAAGATTTTTTAAGAAAGTTGAAGGGAAACTTACTCCATTGGGTACAATAGCAGTTACCTTCGCTGGTACAATTTTACCTCAATACGCCTACATACAAATGTTCAGGTATCCAGTACATTTATACATACCACCATTATTGCAATGCTTCAAATGCCTCAAGTTCAACCACTCCGCCAAAGTTTGCCGAGGAGAGCAAATGTGCTCCTCATGTGCTGGACGGCACTCATACAAAGAATGTGATGTAGAAGAAATTGTATGCCTCAACTGTAGCGGAAATCATTTGGCCATCTCACGAGACTGTCCAGTGAAACAGAAGAAAATGCAGGAAAAGAAGTCCAAATATCAGAATGTTAACCGTAGCTATGCCACTGTGGTGAGTAGTGTTCCGTTGCTCACTGACCCTAAATCTTTTCCAGCTATTTCTAAACCTATTAATGTAAATACTGTTGGTAACACTAAAACAAATTTCGATATAGAACAAATTTTGAATAATGACATTATAATGAATGCCTTAGTTAAGTCTCTTGTAATCCTCGGTAATAACAATACTCCAGTCACGAATAAAAGAATTAAAGATATACTATTATCTAATTTAATCACATAATGGATACATATTTAAATATAGCACAATTTAATATACAAAGCTTGCAGAATAAAAGAGCCTTATTAAAAACATTTCTTTTTGATCACAATATAGACATATGTCTGTTAAATGAGACATGGCTTAGGAGTTCAAGTATAATTCCAGATTTTACACCTTATAATTTCATACGTAAAGATTCATTAAATTCACATAATGGAGTAGGTATACTCATTAAACAAAACCTCAAATATAAAATTGTAAATACAACTTTTTACGAAAGTATTCAAAATATTTGTATATCATTAGAAACTACAATAGAAACAATACACATTTTATGTGTGTACTGCCCACCTAATAACAGGTTTGATACAAATAAATTAAAAAAAGTATTACTTGAAACTCCTAAGCCATGTCTCATCATGGGAGACTTTAACGCACACCACATTTTATTCGGATGCCACTCAAACAATAACAGAGGTAACAGTTTGTTTAACATCATAGATGAATTTGACATGTGTATATTGAATGATGGCAGTGTCACAACAGTTCAGGCACCAAATAGAAATCCATCTGCAATTGATTTAACTCTTGTTAGTCCTTCTTTAGCTCCTCTTTGCGAATGGCTTGTCCACAGTGATCCAATGGGCAGCTACCACTATCCAACTCAGGTAACTATTAATGTACAGCCCTCAATATATGAAGTTCGTCCTGTGGAAGAAAAATATATTTACAGTAAAACAGATTGGAATAAGTATTTTAAGTTATCAGAGACATATTTTTCAGAATTAAATGTAGATAATAATAATTTAGAACCACTTCAGTTATACAATAGTTTTGTCAGTATCTTAAGTAATCTAAGATCAGTAACAGTACCAAAACAAAATATAAAGCCAATTTCAAAGCCTTTGAGAAAACCAGCTCCTTGGTGGAACCAAAAATGTGAAGATGCAGTTCGAAAGTCCAAGGAAGCTTTAATAAATTATCGATCTTCACCCAGTATTGACAATTTTATTACTTATAAAAAGTTAGATGCTCAAAAGAAAAGAATATTAAGGGAGGAAAGGGTTAAATCATGGCATGACTTGTGTAGTAGTTTTAATAGAATGACACCAGTATCTAGAATATGGGGATACATTAAAAGATTTAGGAGAATAGGTACCTCCCATAATAGGTATTTAAATGATAATTGGGTACCATCCTTTTTGAATAAAATCACAGATCAGTCTCAGATAAATGAAAGTAATTTAAAAACTATTTTTGATCAAGCCATTGAAGATGAAAGTAATTCATTTCTTAATAAGCCATTTACACTAAGCGAATTGTACATATCTTTAAAAAGTAGAAAAGACACAACACCAGGCTTGGATAGTATACCATATATTTTAATTAAGAAACTACACCCTAATGCCATAGAAATACTTTTAAATATTTATAATAGATTATGGGATAGTTTAGTAATACCAGAGTCATGGAAAACTCAATGTGTCATTCCTATTTTAAAACCAAATAAACCTGCTGGTAATCCAACTTCCTACAGGCCCATTTCCCTATCATCATGTTTAGGTAAGCTCTTTGAAAACATGTTAAAACTAAGATTAGATTACTTTGCTGAATCACAAAACTTTTTACCGGATATTCAATTCGGATTTAGGAAAGGAAAAAGTTGTTCTGGAAGCTTTGTATCATTTATAGAGGATTTAAAAAAGGCAAAACTAAGTCACTGTAGTGCTGTGTGTGTATTTTTAGATGTAAAAGCTGCTTTTGATAGTGTTAACATTGAAGTGTTAATAAAAGTTTTACAAGAACTAGGATTTCCGGTAAAAACTTTAAAATGGATATACAAATTTTTATATGACAGAAAAGTCTATGTCAAATTCAATAATAAATTGCATGGGCCACAAAAGGCCAATAAAGGCACAATGCAAGGTGCTACGACATCACCATCTCTATATAACTTTTATACATCTCAAATACTTAAATTTGTAAATATACTTGGAGTAAAAGTTTTGCAATTTGCTGATGACTTGCTTTTGTACTGTGTAAATAAAAACTTAAATACAGCTATCATTCTCATAAATAGGGCATTAGCTCAATTACAAAATTATTACAAGGATATTTTAAAATTAGAAATTAGTTCAGAAAAAAGTTCGGTGTTAATATTTAGTAAAGATGTACCTGCACAGTCTGTAAATATAACTTATAATAATGACAGAATTCCCGTTGTGAATCAACACAGATTTTTAGGAGTTATTATTGATAATAAACTTAAATTTGATAAACATATAAACTATGTATGCCAGAATGCTATGAGAAGCATAAATGTAATGAGAAGTTTGGCAGGAACATTTTGGGGTTCAGACCCAAAAACTCTTAACATGTTGTACAAAAGCATAGTCAGAAGTCATTTTGATTATTGTTCATTAGCTTATATGAATGCAAATATAACATTACTAAGGAAATTAGATGTTATACAGAATATGGGTTTAAGAATAATAAGTGGTGCCATGCGCACTACCCCTATTGTGTCTATGGAAATAGAAAATTGTATACCTCCATTGTCTCTGCGCCGTTTACAATTGGCTAAGAGATTTTGTCTTAAACAGTTATCCTGTGATAACAATTTTATAGTGAACCAATTGTTGCATCCTGTAGAAATTGTAGGGTCAGCTTCACCAATTATTACATGTAATGATCTCATTTCTGCTTCTTTACCTGAAATACCAACAATTATGTTTTTAACAAAAAAATGTGCTAAAAATATGTATATGAGTAATAAGTGGCCAATTTATCAGTATTCTTATGAGATTACAATTAACTATTTTACTATTAAGTGTCATTTAAACTCCGTTACAAATAAATTTGACTTTGTACAATTTTTACAGGATAAAAGAGATTTTTACACAATATATACAGATGGTTCCAAAAGTGATGAAGTTAAAGCTGCATACTATGACCCACAAATTAAACTGAGCAAATGTTTTAAAATGCCACAAAGTTGCAGTATTTTCACAGCAGAGGCTTGGGCAATATTAGCTGCTTTGACATATGTTTATACTAATGTAAATAATGTAAATATTTTAATTATTAGTGATTCAAAAAGTGTACTAAATTCTATTTGTAACCAAAGTTTGTGTTATAAACAAAATTATATTATATTTAGAATAAGATATTTTTTTAGAAAATTGATTGAAAAGAATATAGAATTGGTGTGGGTTCCCTCCCACAGTGGCATATTAGGCAATGAAATTGTTGACCAAGTGACTCGTAGGGAACATGATGTGGACATATCAGGAACTTTTAAAGTCCCATTCACGGATTTCTACCCACAAATTAAAAGCTCAGTAAAAAGTTTATGGATAGAATATTGGAAGAAAATAACAGAAACTAAAGGAAAATGGTATTCGGAAATACAAAGAGACTTACCGATATCACCATGGTACAGTAGGCTTGGTTATGTGGATAGAAAGTTTGTGACTAGTATTAATCGTTTGCGCTTTGGACATTGCCTAATTCCCTCACATCTCAGCAGAATTAACATAGTAAATAATAGTAACTGTACACATTGCTCTGAAGAAAACGCAGACATCGATCACATGCTTTTTAAGTGTCCAGTCTTTGCCATACAGAGATCTATATTTGTTGACATGATCAAAGAAATAGATGAACAGAACTCTTTAAGTGTCCCCCGCCTCAGTCAAGATCTATTAAGAAACACTATTTACTTTCACCCTATTTATAAGTATATTGTAAATACTATAGGAAAAATTTAGTACCTAATAAGAAGTTTAGAGCTCTAATTTCTAGGTTATGTTTGTTAAATTTATGTACCTAATTGTTTTTTTTTTTTAGTTTATATTTGAAATGTCATGACTCATGTCTCATTCGTATTTATAAATGTCATAAGTTTGTTTAATTTAAGTATTTAAATATTTTATTACTCACTAAATACCTATGTAATGTCTTGTAAGTTGTAACGTTATTATATGTTTCTAATGTTATGTATTCTAATTAATTTTATAATTTATTTGTTTTTACGGCTGAAGGACTTGTATCCATGGTCACGAATAAATTAAAAAAAAAAAAAAAAAAACCCTTTTTTCTACTACGATGTAGCCACTTTTTAATTTCTTCACTTTCTTGACTATACCAAGACTATACCCACATAATATGGGTTGTGTTTCTAAAAAATATCAGTCTACTGTCAAGTGTGACATAATTAAATCAAAATATCTTAAACCTAGTTTCCGTTAGCATAATATTAACATAAAACTGTATGTATTTATACATTTCCATATATTACCATATAATATGGAAATGTATAAATACATACAGTATAGAAGAGCATACGCCTATGCGATAATAGTATACTGGTAATGGTACCGTAACAGTTTAGGAAGACGCTGACATAATATTATAATACTTGTCAAACTGAAAACTGACAACTGAAAGAGTTTTGGCGGGCATGTTACTTTGACACTTCTTCTACTTTTTATTGTTGGTGTGGTTTTTAACCCAAATAACACAATTTGGGAAAAAAATATTTTTTTTCCCAAATTGTGTTATTTGGGTTTTTGATTTTCATTATTGGTAAAATATTAGTGTTAAATATCCGTTACAACTGATAACCTGCACAAGTGCAGGTAAGATGTTGTTAAAACCAAAATGTATAATTCCTGTTACATTTGGTGTGAATATCGGTAAATAGGGCTACTTCTTCTGTGAGCTTTAACTAAAACATCGTAATAATAACTTTATTATCCTATTCATTGGTATAGGATAATAAAGTTATTATTTATACACAATATTCGCTAAGGTATTAATTTTTTGGTAGGTATCAATCGATGCAGGATGTTTTATTTTATAGTCTGTCAAGAAAGTCATGACAGGCGGCAAAATTTTCTAAACGTAATCACGCTAAAGCGCTTATTCCATTTCACTAAATTTAGATATCTAAATGATTTAGTGACTAAATTTAGTCAAGTGGAATAACATTTAGAAACTTACTAAACTAAACGTCTAAATAATAAATAAATGATACATAAATACGTAAGTATTAAACAACGTTTTTTGGGCTTTTCAATCGGTATTTTTGTAAGCTAAAAAGATAATTTATAAGTTTAATAATCCCTTATTTGTGCTATATAAGGCATTAGTGCTAAAAATGTCACATCAATTAATAATTTGTCTACAAAAATTGCATAGCTTTTTACGTGTGTTTACGGATTCTCATTACTTGAACTATAGTTTATCGATATCATGAACTAAATGACTTTCTTTTCTGTATAATAATGTGCTTCGAAATGATCGACACATAGAAATATTCAAGAAAATAAACGCACACTACTTGTATGAAAATAAGCACAAAATGGCCACGCGATGACGGGCTAAGGTTACATCTATATATATCCTTAATCTGTGGCTTACTCGTCAATGATAGAAACACTACTCGTAGCATGGAATTAATATATACTACGTATAACAGGAATGCTCACTTGCTATCTTCTTGAGTGTCAAAATGAACCTTATTATTAAGAGAATAAAGTATTTTTTTAATAACGAATATTTACTCTGGGAAGTGTGCCCACGTGAGACAAACTTTTTCTTGGTGTGTCCCTTTCGCACAATTGCCATGTAAAATATTTTAAGTTTAAGGGTAGTAAATTCAAGAACAGTTCTTTCGCAGCAAAGACAAATATTTTGTTTATGAATATCACGTGCTGTATGTTTGTACTTGTACTCGTATACTAATAAAAATATTGAATGCAAAAGTTTGTAGGTCCAGATATATCCAAATGTTATGTTTCACGACATTTAAAAATTATGGTAGGTAGTTTTATTACATTTACACTAGGCAACACTTGGAAAATAGTATAAAGCACCACAAACGTCAAACAACAAAAACAATATGGCGTTTTCTTTGTTTTCGTATGGAGTTATTATTAATGCTTTCCAAGCTTAAAAATAGTGTATTGGTTTGTAAAATTGTTAAAAATGTATGTGCTGTGATGGCTGTGTGAAAGAATCGTACCCTGACTGGATTATCTATTCACAGGTAAGTTTGACATTCAGTATGAACTAGGGTGACCACGTATTTTGAACTTTACGTTTTTGTTTTGTTATTGTAATTACCTAATTATGTACTAAATTTACACTAATTGTTGTGTCACTAAATACCTTGGAAATTCACTATTTGCATGTACCTCTGCATCAAAAAGCATGTAGAAGCTTTAATGAGTATTCTTTACTATGCCAAACAAAACCAAATAGTTTAATAGTATAATAGAAAATGGTATTTAATATAATATAAATTTTATATTTCCAGTTTGCCTTCAGATTTAGAGCTAAAGAAAAAGTGGTAAGAGGTGATACCCGGGAACTTACGTCAAAGCTCTGTAGTTTGTTCACTTCATTTCTAACCTGAAGATTATCGAACAGAACATCGGAAAAGATTGAAACCTTTGACTCCTTCTATCTTTCCAAAGGTAATTTAAAAATATTTGAATTATGCAACATTGTATCCTAATAAAAAGTTACTGAACAGCAATTTGTAACAATACCTACTTATTTTTATGTAATTGCATTACAGATTTTTCCCGAAAATAAAATTAAAGTGTTAAGCATTATACGCTTCAATACTTTAGAAAACACACAACCTGGATCTTCTAAAAGTTCTCCAAGGAAGAAAATAAATAAAAATTTACGTAAATACACAAACATCTAGGTACTTTGCTTGCAAGTTGCAACCCCAAGAAAAATAAAGCGTGAGTTAAAAAATCTTAAACAGAAAATCTTAAGAAGAGATTTAAAAATTAAAAATAATGTATTATGTTTTAAAATTAAATATTATGCTATTTACTGTGTTTTATTATTTTTCACCTTTATTTATGAAATTGCCTTTTTCCAAAGAAAATTAAAAATTAATAATTGTTTAGTTCAAAGTAAATAAAACATATATTTCTGCTTCGTATTAATGTTATTTAATTTCAACAGTCGTATTTTCATTTCAAATCGTTCAAAGTTGGCGGTAGCGGTTGTTGACCTTACTAGTCTAGTTGCTAAGTGGAAAATGCCTTCACTGTATTTTGTTAACTTTAACCAAAAATTTTACTCTTAAAGAGACACAGGCTATTATAGATTGAAAGAAAAACCTATGGCCTTTAATGGGTAACTCTTAAAATGATAATTTCCAACTTTTTATAAGTTCGAAGTGTAACTTCATATTCAGTTCATATCGAGCTGAATATGAAGCAAAACTTAATATAACCCCAACTAGAAACATATTTTGTCACTTTATTGTCAATCGTGGTTTGTATAGAAAACTAGGAAATATGAAAAAAATTGACAGAGGGTTATTGACCGCTACCCTACGAATAATAAAAACTTCATTATTCGTAGCCGCTATCGCCGAGATTGACCGATAGGACAATTATAGGCACTGCATTGCACTTGCATTATAATTGAATGTCCTACAGATAGGTCATAGGAATGGTTACACTAGTTAGAGAGAGACGGACCAAGGTTTATGACCTCTCACTCGGCACGTGCTTAGATGCACAGTGAGCTTTCCAGTTATACGTAGTATATATTAATTCCATGACTCGTAGTCGTAGAGTAAAAGTGCCTACCATAGATAAAGTATTATAGTATAGATGTAATCTTAGCCCATCATCGCGTGGCCATCGTGGATATCGATTAACTATAGTTCAAGTAATGAGAATCGGTAAACACACGTGAAAAGCTAAGCAATTTTTGTAGACAAATTATTAATTGATGTGACATTTTTAGCACTAATGCCTTATATAGCACGAATAAGGGATTATTAAACTTATAAATTATCTTTTTAGCTTACAAAAATACCGGCTGAAAAGCCCAAAAAACGTTTTTCAAAACTGACGTATTTAATGTTAAATCCACGTGTTTGAGGCATTATTTGGCCATTTTTATGTTTTATTATTTAGCGAAACCACAAAACTCAACAATACCTAGCATAAAATGTTCACTAAAACCTTTATTAACACTTTTATGGGTTGTTTTCTTTTTTAAATCTCCACCAGACAGCGCGACGGTAGACACTTCTAGATTTTCTATTGGTTCCCCACCGATCTGAAATTATCTGCAGGTTGGCATCACTGACTACATATTGGTTGTGTTTCTAAAAAATATCAGTGTACTGTCAAGTGTGACATAAATCAAAATATCTTAAACCTAAGCGATCATTGGCCTAAGCGATTAGGCCATTATACTGGTAATAGTTTAGGAACACGCTCTTAAAATAAAAACTTGTCAAACTGAAAATTGACAACTTAAAGGCCTTGTGGCGGCAATGTTACTTTGAAACTTCTTCTACTTTTTATTGTTGGTGTGGTTTTTATTATTTTTTCCCAAATTGTGTTAATTTGGTTTTTGATGTTCATTATTGGTAAAATATTGGCCATTAAATATCCGTTATCGTGCACAAGTGCAGGTAAGATGTTGTCAAAACCAAAATTTATAATTCCTGTGACATTTGGTGTGAATAAAGATAATAAGGGCTATTTCTTCCGTGAGTTTTAACTAAAACATCGTTATAATAATTTTATTATCCTATTCATTGTAATATCATTCTGTCTTTTTCAAATTGAAATGTATCAAGTTTTACATTGTTTTGCCCAGTTTTGTAGCAATTATTGATGGTATTACCTGGTATTACCGATAGTTGTCTACCCATACGCCATCTAGTTACTAAAATGGAAGCTGTTTGACAATCAATTTAAAAAAATAAGAAAATGACCCATTACATGAAATATGCAGTCCGACTCCTTTGTTATGTCTTAGTAGGTAGGACATAACATTACACGCTTTTGACGCTTATACACCGATATAAGGCTCTCTCCTAGTATATAGTATCTCAATGGTGCCTACCAAGTGCCTACCATGCTTTGTCCATAGATATGTCTTTGGTCAACCGACCGGGACGAATTAAAAAAAAATGTCTTTGGTCAACAATCCATTGTCAAAAAATTAAATTATCTAAATGTATAAACATACGTAGTATCCCCTTAGTAGTCTGAGGTATAAACATTGCACTTTTCATAAGATTTTATCATGATAAATGTAGCTGTTGAGCTTAAAACATGAAAAACAATTAATTAGTGAAATTATACACAATGTAAATCAAGCTTCACTTGTATTTTATCATTGTAATTTGTAAACAACAAGTTTACATGGTACTCCACCGAACAGAAGATGGCCCTTACAAGTTTAGGTATAAAAATTGAAAATATATGCAGAACATGTTTAACAAAAGAAGCAGAACTGCTCTCTGTGTTTAATACGTTCGTGGGAGCGTCCACTTTGGAGAACATCATAACATATGTAACAGGGATAGAGGTAATTCCAACACTATCATATTATATCTGTTCTGACATACTTTGTTCTGTCTCACTTATTTATCTAATTTATGTATTGTTAATATTTTCCCCGTAATTCTCATCGCTTAAACCGTCCTTGAACTGACTGTAATATTTTTTGTCAGATTAAAATTGGTTCAGCTGTACTCTAGCTCGAGCTGAATATAAAATGTTAAATACTACATAAAAGCTTTGCTGCTAAGCTATGTAAAGTTTTTACTGTCTGTATTTAGGCATTATTGCCTGTTGTGAAATGCTGCCGCATAACAATTGAAAATCTATTGTGTCTGCCATACCCATGATGGAGGTGTTAAGGGGCCGGGTACCCTTGGAATTTCTCATACAAACGTAATTCCAAAATCATTTTCTCATACGAAAATATTTAACATGTTTGAGTTATTTTTCAGTTTAAGATAGTAACTACCTAGGTTCCTACACAAAAATTTACTTCAAAATATTTAAACAAAAATTTTTTTTTTGTTTTTTTTTTTTTTTAGTAAATTTACTACTAAATATTTAAACACTAAAAAATAGAGTAAAACACTAAAAAATATATAAATAAATAGTAAATTTACTACAAAATATTTAAATACTAAAAATTATTTTTTAGTTTAAAAATTTTGTAGTAAATTTACTATTTATTTATATATTTTTTAGTGTTTTACTCTATTTTTTAGTATTTAAATATTTAGTAGTAAATTTACTAAAAAAAAATTATAACAAAAAAAAAAAAATTTTGTTTAAATATTTTGAAGTAAATTTTTGTGTAGGAACTTAGGTAATTACTATCTTAAACTGAAAAATAACTCAAACATGTTAAATATTTTCGTATGAGAAAATGATTTTGGAATTACGTTTGTATGAGAAATTCCAAGGGTACCCGGCCTCTTAATGGGTAAGACCGAGAATTTTTACACTTTTCGAAAGTAAAAAGTGTCCCAATTTTTGTCTGCATATTAAAAAAAAACTAACCAGTAATTTTTAATTAAATAACTTTTATTGTATTTTGTAGGGATCTAAATCATACAATTTCATATCAGAGTTAAAATACTCTTTATGGTATAATAACTACAGTGAGTTGAATTCGTCGGTTACCCCAAATATTGCAAAAAACTCGCTGTCTTTTTCATGTATCCAAATACTTGGAACTAAAAATTTGTATTTCTTTTCCATTGAAAGACAAATTCACAAGAACTGACTTAAATACCCTGATACTTAGCAATTTAATCGTAGTGATTGATCTTTTTAAATAAGCAGATTTCATGACTTTATCGAAATTTAAATGTTTGTCCCCATATTTTCGCTTTCTATGTTACAATTTTGTATGTTACCATAATTTCACCTCTAAACAATGTTAATCTTTTGTGGCACTATTTTGTATTGACACTGGCAACAGTAAGTATCTATGCGAATAATAAAATTTAAAAAAGACGCTTGTTTGTTGTCTGTAGAATCGAGCAAAAGTGCATGCATGTGTTTGGTCGGGGTTTTTTTTAATGAATTTAGACGATCTCAAAGGTAAATAACAGTTTTTATTACACCTGTTTTGAATAGAAATATGAATAAGCAATGCGTGACGTGTGTATTTGGTCCAAATTGAGCTCAAATTATCGATTAATGGTCAATTAAAGCCTAAAAAATCTTGCTTCTATGTTACTTCTATGTTACTTCTATGTTACTTCTATGTTACCGGTAACGTTCATTGTATGTAACGTAACGTTGAAGTGTTGTAAGGATTTGTTCATATCGTCGTTAATTACTATTGTAATAATTACTATTGTTTTTTGTTTGTTTAGTTTTTTATGAAAAACAAATTTGATTATTTTCTGTGTACTGGAAGATTTAGACTTTAGAGGAACAATAACAATGTTATGTTTTTGTTACTACTTAATTTTGATAAAAAACTAATTTTATAGTAGCATAGAGTAATAAATATACTGTCTCTGATAGTAGGTATTTTAGTACCCAAGATTTTAAATAACAATTTTATTTAATTATTTGGTACTTAGCTGTTATATATACTTAGTCAAAGTAAGAGACATGATTTCATAAAAAAAATGGTTTTATATTTTTTTGTTATCCATGCACATCATACATACATATACTGGGTGTAAGCAACAGCATCGTGCAAACTCGTAGGGGTTGCTCAGTCAACGACACTGAACAACTATCACCAGGATTTTTTATTTAAGGAAATAAAAAAAAAATGTTTATCCATACAAATTGTCATATCGATAAATTTTTTTTCATTCCTGAAAATAATTCCTCTTTCCTGGTGGTGTTTGTTCAGTTTCGTTGACTGAGCAACCCCTATAAGTTTGCGGGACGCTGTCCCTTACACCCCGTATAAGGCATAAAGTTTTACATAAAAAGGTGCACTATGAAATCGGCCTTACATACCTTTCGCGTTACTTTTACGGTACCGTAACATAGAAGTTTCTATGTTACTCTATGTTACTAAGTGTAAAAATTCTCGGCCTTACCCTAATACAGTAATGTCATTGTGTACAATGTACCTACTTAATGTCATTGGTTGAATTGTTTGTAAACCTCTACCAGGAAGCTATAATATCTTGCTTATTTTTGAACAAGTCTGGCATCATGCGAATTGAATTATTAATTTAATGGTTTTTATTAAAATTAAATTAATGTTTTAAATTTTTATTAAAATTAAATTAAATTAATGTAAACATTGAAATTAATCTTACAAAACAATAATTTGTGAGTCTAGACTCTAGGTCAATAATTACTGCACTATAATATACTGATTTATATTATTATAGCTGTTTAATTATGCTGTTCCTCAGCATATTACAACTGTTTAATTGTTTATAGAATAAAGCAGCTCAAAAAAAGTACCTGTGCAAAGTCTAGGTTTACTTTAGTAATAGACCTGCAATGCAATTAAAATTATAATCTAATGAATTTAGAAAATAAGATGCCTGGATGATTCTAATGCTATGCATTTACACATTGCTGCATTGTTACGTTAAATCTAATTTAAAAATTTTCAATTAAGTATTTTTAATCCTTCGATCGTGGATTCTTGGAAATCTATTGTTTACGCGGTCAGATTCGACCGCTTGACCTTTGTAGTTAGTGTTTTTTTGCATAACAAGTACATACATATGAGTGACTAAAATATCGCTAGTTGCTGACCAAACACACTGTATAATTAGGAAATTTTACTTCAGTGTGGTATGTTTGTTTAGTCAAATGATATATATTTAAGCTATTACATAGCTTTTATCGCGGGCTTTGAGCGTGGCGATCGAATCAAGAAATTCCGTAACGAAAAAACCTAAAATCCCCACTCTGACAGGCACAGCGGTCCGGTGGCATTGCCCGACATCGACACGGTGTTTGTGTGCGTGCGACTAGACGTTTGCGAATTATAATTACTTGCTAATGCAGTTGATATAAAAATGCTATAACAGCTTTACCGTGGCAGTCCCTTAATGCCACATGTATATTTTTTTAAAGTCTGAAGAAAAATGTTTTAAAGATATATGTATATGTCGGAAATGGGGATATCAGGGATTTATCGAAATCCCTAGAGATTTCACGAAATTTCGGTAGATGTCGAATATTCTTGTTTATTACGTCTTCTTACTAAATATAATATATTCTAGTGATATGTCATTTCACTAAACTAAATTTAGTTAAATGTCAAAAAAGCAGATACCGCCGAATAAAAATCGAGCTACGTATTAGAGAACAAGGCTTTAAAAAATGTCATTGTGAAAAATCAAAGGTCCAGTGCAAAATCAACAGATACATATTATAATTGCAAGAAGATAAATGTTTTGTGTAATTCAAGGTGCCACAAATCACTGCCTTGTTTAAATAAATATCAAAGTTTTCAATTTTCCATCTGGTTGCCATCTCAATTGAGCCTCGCCTTTTAGCAGTCCATTAATTAATTTTTACTTACATTTGTTTTTTTGTACCTAATGAACGAATCAACATAATAGAAAAAGGCACAATACCTGACATCATTGTCAAATTATTATGTTTTTTTGATTAAAACTTTATTTTCTAATAAACATACACTAGTTAATTTGTAATTTTGTTTTATTACTTTATTCATCAACAGTATTCTTTATTTCACTAGATTTAGTTTAGTGAAATAACATATCACTAGATATTTTTAGTAAGAAGACGTAATAAACAAGAATATTCGACATCTACCGGGATTTCGTGAAATCCCTGATTTCTCATTTCCCTGCGACATATATATTGTTCATAATATAAGGATATCATGTATGCATTCAGTTCGCAGAAGGCGATGGCTTGCCTACAACAGTTTGTAGTGAGTGCAAATCAAAAGCGGAGACAGCTTATGACTTCAAGTCAAGGTCACGGGAATCCGACATGGCATTACAGGGACTCATCAAGAAAGAGAAGTTGAATGACAATCATGATGTTGAGGTATGCTGTACTGCTTTATTGATATTTTCTTCTTATTGCTTTTAGATCAAGTAGGCAATATTTTTAAAAGGAAGATAATAATGTAAGCTTGTATAACAGTAGCAAAATTTAACAACATAACTTCAGAACCATCTCAATTCTCCAAGAAAAAGTACTTAAAGAAATAATATGTAAAAAAGGAAATAATGTTAAAAGTACACAGCAAAGTTGGCCGTCTAAAATTAGTCACTAAATCAGATTAAGAATTCAGCCAAGTGTGATAAGACCTTAACAAGATTAACAACGTATGCATGACATTGAGCTACATAATATAAAGGGCCTTTATATAACATTTGAAGATTTAAGTATTGCACAATAGGCAAATAGTTTTCTTATGACCGTCCAAGATTGCTATTGTTGACTCAATATCGGTCGTTAAAGCTGTACATTTGTTACTTTGCTTCGAATGTAAGCGGCGACTTTGCATCAAAAATAATAATTTTTATTTTCATTTCATACTCGGTATATTATATAAAATAGTTTAAAAGATGAATAGTAGTGAAACATGTTTCTATCCTTCAGATTTTTATGAGATTATGGTGAGTGGAGACAATGTGTCGAGATAGTTTTAGCGGGCCCTTAGACGATAAATTTTATTGCGCCATTATTGTGCAATATTATTGACCGTCTAGACTAGGGTTCATATTGAACGCAGCCGCCTTTCAATCGTATTGTCAAATAAATTGTTCAATAATATTGTTCAATGATATTGCACAATAAAATTTATTGTCTAGGCCCTAGGGACTCACTTAGAGCAATAAAGTCTTTAGTAATTGAAAATTAATATTTTCAGTCCGGTGTGAATGTGAAAATTGAAAATATAGCAGAAAATGCAGAGATGTACATGGATTTAGATTTTAACATCCCTCTCAGCAATAGCAATGATAACTTCGACGATGGTAAGACTATAGTTGTCTCTTAATTTTCTGTACTTTCCCAACGTTGGACAAAATCCGTCCCTATATTTATAGTTAAGGTGACGCAGCGTTAAAGTAAGAAACCGTGTTGGATATGTTTTAGATTGCTTGTTTTCTATGAGAGGTCGGCCCGGCCTCTCATAGAAAACAAGCAATGGAACAGCAAAAAATGGAAAGGGCGTAAGCGACAAAATGGTTTTTGTCGCATAATTTAAAAACCATAAATACATTTCATATAAGCTATGCACAAATTAAAGTGCATGCTTGAACCAATTTATGTACAAATTTTGGAACCTTAAATCACTCTCCTCTGTTGGAAAAATAGGAATCCCTTTTTTTACAGAGGTCTTTTCGATTGATTATTCTGTGCTATAAAAGTTGTCCAATCGTGTTATGCTATGGGCAATTCAAAGACAAAGACATGATGAATACTGACAATGAACTTCAATTTCTTAGCTTTAGTCATTGCTGAGAAAAATCGCCATCGCTGCAGCCAAATTATCAAGGCGTCGCCTTAAGACCGGGTGCCAAAAATATCAAAAGACGCTAGCCCCGCCTACATACCCCGCTATCCTCCAATCGTGATACAATAATTCCATGAATCGTGCTCCCGGGCAATGTGTTTTAGGCTGCAGCTAATAGTGAACAATATCGCGTAACAACGGTTCCCGCATTATAGCACGAAAGTAAAGGTAGTAAGTCCTAAAACAGTTTTTTGATGATTACTCAAAAGCTAAATTTAAAATACAATACTAATATTTCCTTTAGCTATGATTTTACAAAGTGTATGATTGTAGTAGTGCAAGTTATTTAATGATAGTAACTGAATAAGTGTAAGAGATATTAATTGTTGAAAAGCCCAGAAATATTCAAAATTTCGAAAAATAAAACTATCGAGTAAAAATAAGTGAATCGTGTTTTCCATTAGGCTAGTATCAGATAAATATACAATGATTAAATAAATCTCAATTTTATTTAAGTCAGTCGTCTTACGGGATCGTAATACTTATTAGAAAACACAGCAAAATTTGACAGCTCGCTCTTAATGTAACAAAACTTACTAGCATTTTAAATTTAATTGATTTTACTATGTATTTGACTTTCGACTTTTTTCAGATGAAATAAAGAGCTTAGATGAACCACACACAACCTTACAACTAGATCATAAAGAATTAATAGAAAGTAGTGCTGCTAGTACAAGGTCAAAGAAGAAAATCGATACAGGTGACTATTTAATTTGAAAAACACTAGAATATGTTTTCCAATAACTGTTTTCTCGTGAGGTATAGGTACCGCCGAAAATATTACCCTTTGTCCTTTTCCGACGGTCAAAGTATCTCTAGACAGTGGTTCTTAACCAAAATGGTGACTGAAAAGTCACCATTTTACCAAAATGTTTGTCTAGCCGGGGACCACCCGGTTGGTTTATCTAAGCTAAGGGTTTTTTGATAAAGAAAACAAGGACAACTTTATAATTATTAGGACTCATTATTTAGGGTTCCGTACCCAAAGGGTAAAAACAGGACCCTATTACTGAGACTTCGATGTCGGTCCATCTGTCCGTCTGTCCGTCTGTCTCCAGGCTGTAACTGAAGAACGGTAATAGCTAGAGAGTTGAAATTTTCACAGATTATGTATATATCTATAATGTAGCGGCAGCTATAACAACAAATACTAAAAACAAAATAAAATGAATATTTTAGGGCATAGGGCTCCCACACAACAAACGTGATTTTTTTGGCCTTTTTTGCTCTATATCAATAATGGCAACAGGTAGGTACTAGAATTTTTCTCAAGCTCATTAGTTATATATTATGTGCTTTAATATTTAATAATAATATTAAAATAAAATGAAAATTAAGGGGGGCTCCCATACAAAAAACACAATTTTTAGCCTAATTTGCTCTACTAGTATAACGGTATGGAACACTTCGTGCGCGAGTCCGACTCGCACTTGGCCGATTATTTTATTTGGCAAAAATCTAAAAGTTACAGATTTTAATTAAATGTGATTGTTGTGACTGCATAGTCCATACTCTTTACTAACTTCTGAATTGTCACATATTATTAGGATGGCTTCGCGGACCACTATGAATGCCTCCAGGGACCACCAGTGGTTCGCGGACCACCGGTTAAGAACCACTGTTCTAGACAAAATTGTATCTAAATCCATTTAGCGGTTTATGCGTGAAGACTTAACTAATAGGCAGATACCGACGCGAAAAATATGCCAGGTTTACCTGTACACAATTTATCCGTATTTTTTAGGCCAGAATATGTATGATACGGAACACAAAGTGGCGTACTGTCCTGTGTGTGACACCTCGTATGCCGACGTGGAGACACTAACCAAGCACATGTGGCATAAACACAGCGATATTATGGGGCCAAAGAAAAGGGGACGACCAAAGAAAGTTCAAACTAGCGTAAGTGTCATGTCTCCTCCATTCGCGTTGATTTTCCAATGAATTATCCCAATGTCCCTATAGGATATATTAATGCAATGTTTTCATGCTAGGCGCCAGCACCAGCACAGACAGTAATATATTATAGTATACAAACTCTAAACAGGTATATTTAACGTTTGACAAAGTTTCTGTATTTTTGTGTGTGTGCAACATGTCGGATGGTACTGTCTGTGCTAGTAGTTGCGTAATATTATAGCACGTAATGATGTGTAGCCACTACCCAGTTGTTAAAGGCCAAGTTGGGATAACTATTTTTAGCACAATGATGGCAGAACAGTTTATAGCACGCACAGTTGACCTCGAATATGGGCAATCATTGACAAATATGCCACTCTACACATTCTCAATCATTTGGCATACTATCAACTGTAAAAAAATAGTTTTATTTTGCAGGCAATTTTAAAGAAACTATCAGAAAATGGTATGTCATTATCAACATGTGAATTCTGTAAGATGGATTATAAAACCAAAGAGAAGCTAGACTTACATATGCATATACATAAAGGTAAGTATGTACTACCGTAGAATTGTAATTTACTTTTGCAACAGCTTAAATTCTTTTGTCATTTGAAGATCTTAAACAAATTATTTTTGTCAACAGATACTTTACTTACAAACTGCCTAGTCTGTAAAAAAGTCTATCTATCCAAAGCGTACTATCAACAACATAAATGTCAGAGGAATCATATAGATAAATTGCAAAATGTAAGTAAATATTGTTATTAATGACTTCATATCACTTTACTCCCAATATAATATCCCTGGACTTCCAAATTAAATAAAATTACATTAAAATATTTCAAGCCAAAAAATTAGTCAAGTTGGTTCAGCCGTTCTTTTTTAGCGAGAGTTACTGATTATAGAATATAGTAGAATATATAGGCCGCCCAAACATGTTATAGCTTATTATGCCTACTTGGAAAATACGGCACATACGAGTGAATCAAAATGTAAACAAATACTCGAGGAGAAATTACGGAAAGTTATTATAACGATTAATAAAAATGTGTTTTTTATTTTTACTTATTTTATCAAACTTTTGGTTACCCCTTAAACTTAACCCTAGAATAATCTTCCAAGAAATTACAAAAAGCTTTCTGTTCTCTCACATTACGTACTAAACTAATGGTCACTTTAGTTAATTTGCCATTTAACCAGTTGGCTAAGAGTCGTCTAGCTGTAGCGTTGAACGTTGCAGTCAATAAGTCGGCTAAACGACGTATAGTCGTGTGATTGAATGACGTTGTTCAGTCAAAGGGCTAGCTGTTTGATAGAACAGCTATTTTAACCAGTTGGCTGCGACATATAATATGTACATTGTACAACCCTAAAATATATAGTTAAATATATAGAATATAATATTGTAGATATTTTTTCAGGCAGAACCTCCGGATCCAAATATTTTACAAGACAGATCAGCACAGGTTTTGTTGGCTGAAATTGTAAAATCTAGTGATGCAGAGGTAAGCTAAACAACGTTGGCCTACACAAACATTTTTAAAGGTAGCTTCGCCAGTTAGCTTTCTCGGAATCATACAGGCTCTCTATTTCAAATTGATAGTATTACTACTACATGCCCAATTCTTATGGGTCGTTTACCTGGACCTATAAGTTGTGCTCGGTCTGCCTGCCTAGCATACGCCAACGAGATATCTCACTCTCGACATAATTAAAAACTACTCGTCTCATAATGTCAAAATCTCGACATTATCTCGACAAAACTCTATAAAAATGTGTTATTTCGATGATAGATCTACGCGAGAAAAAATGTTTGTCATGCTAGGGTCAATAGAGATGAAGATACAAACTATCAAACATCGAGAAACATGTAGAGTGAGATATCTCGTTGGCGTATGCTAGGCAGGCTGGTCGGGCAGCGGTAGCGGCATGACGAGTGGCTGGCGAGTGACTATTTACATTCTCGCGCTGGCCACTTCCCTGCCCAACAGAGCTGAGTGTAAATGTCGCATTAGAAGTTAAAATATTATTGCGCAGCATGAGGCCATAGAGTGTGTGAAGGTGTGCGAGGCGTGCGGGCGCGTGTGCCGCTCGCCGGCCGAGCTGCAGCAGCACCGCGACGCCGACCACCCCGAGCTGTCCGCCAGCTGCCAGCTGTGCGACAAGGTGCGTGCACAGCTACAAGGATAGACACACAGCTACAGTACATAGAGTGTGGAGGTGTGTGAGGCGTGCGGGCGCGTGTGCCGCTCGCCGGCCGAGCTGCAGCAGCACCGCGACGCCGACCACCCCGAGCTGTCCGCCAGCTGCCAGCTGTGCGACAAGGTGCGTGCACAGCTACAAGGATAGACACACAGCTACAGTACATAGAGTGTGGAGGTGTGTGAGGCGTGCGGGCGCGTGTGCCGCTCGCCGGCCGAGCTGCAGCAGCACCGCGACGCCGACCACCCCGAGCTGTCCGCCAGCTGCCAGCTGTGCGACAAGGTGCGTGCACAGCTACAAGGATAGACACACAGCTACAGTATATAGAGTGTGGAGGTGTGTGAGGTGTGCGGGCGCGTGTGCTGCTCGCTGGCCGAGCTGCAGCAGCACCGCGACGCCGACCACCCCGAGCTGTCCGCCAGCTGCCAGCTGTGCGACAAGGTGCGTGCACAGCTACAAGGATAGACACACAGCTACAGTACATAGAGTGTGGAGGTGTGCGAGGCGTGCGGGCGCGTGTGCCGCTCGCCGGCCGAGCTGCAGCAGCACCGCGACGCCGACCACCCCGAGCTGTCCGCCAGCTGCCAGCTGTGCGACAAGGTGCGTGCACAGCTACAAGGATAGACACACAGCTACAGTACATAGAGTGTGGAGGTGTGCGAGGCGTGCGGGCGCGTGTGCCGCTCGCCGGCCGAGCTGCAGCAGCACCGCGACGCCGACCACCCCGAGCTGTCCGCCAGCTGCCAGCTGTGCGACAAGGTGCGTGCACAGCTACAAGGATAGACACACAGCTACAGTACATAGAGTGTGGAGGTGTGCGAGGCGTGCGGGCGCGTGTGCCGCTCGCCGGCCGAGCTGCAGCAGCACCGCGACGCCGACCACCCCGAGCTGTCCGCCAGCTGCCAGCTGTGCGACAAGGTGCGTGCACAGCTACAAGGATAGACACACAGCTACAGTACATAGAGTGTGGAGGTGTGCGAGGCGTGCGGGCGCGTGTGCCGCTCGCCGGCCGAGCTGCAGCAGCACCGCGACGCCGACCACCCCGAGCTGTCCGCCAGCTGCCAGCTGTGCGACAAGGTGCGTGCACAGCTACAAGGATAGACACACAGATACAGTACATAGAGTGTGGAGGTGTGCGAGGCGTGCGGGCGCGTGTGCCGCTCGCCGGCCGAGCTGCAGCAGCACCGCGACGCCGACCACCCCGAGCTGTCCGCCAGCTGCCAGCTGTGCGACAAGGTGCGTGCACAGCTACAAGGATAGACACACAGCTACAGTACATAGAGTGTGGAGGTGTGTGAGGCGTGCGGGCGCGTGTGCCGCTCGCCGGCCGAGCTGCAGCAGCACCGCGACGCCGACCACCCCGAGCTGTCCGCCAGCTGCCAGCTGTGCGACAAGGTGCGTGCACAGCTACAAGGATAGACACACAGCTACAGTACATAGAGTGTGGAGGTGTGCGAGGCGTGCGGGCGCGTGTGCCGCTCGCCGGCCGAGCTGCAGCAGCACCGCGACGCCGACCACCCCGAGCTGTCCGCCAGCTGCCAGCTGTGCGACAAGGTGCGTGCACAGCTACAAGGATAGACACACAGCTACAGTACATAGAGTGTGGAGGTGTGTGAGGCGTGCGGGCGCGTGTGCCGCTCGCCGGCCGAGCTGCAGCAGCACCGCGACGCCGACCACCCCGAGCTGTCCGCCAGCTGCCAGCTGTGCGACAAGGTGCGTGCACAGCTACAAGGATAGACACACAGCTACAGTATATAGAGTGTGGAGGTGTGTGAGGTGTGCGGGCGCGTGTGCTGCTCGCCGGCCGAGCTGCAGCAGCACCGCGACGCCGACCACCCCGAGCTGTCCGCCAGCTGCCAGCTGTGCGACAAGGTGCGTGCACAGCTACAAGGATAGACACACAGCTACAGTACATAGAGTGTGGAGGTGTGCGAGGCGTGCGGGCGCGTGTGCCGCTCGCCGGCCGAGCTGCAGCAGCACCGCGACGCCGACCACCCCGAGCTGTCCGCCAGCTGCCAGCTGTGCGACAAGGTGCGTGCACAGCTACAAGGATAGACACACAGATACAGTACATAGAGTGTGGAGGTGTGCGAGGCGTGCGGGCGCGTGTGCCGCTCGCCGGCCGAGCTGCAGCAGCACCGCGACGCCGACCACCCCGAGCTGTCCGCCAGCTGCCAGCTGTGCGACAAGGTGCGTGCACAGCTACAAGGATAGACACACAGATACAGTACATAGAGTGTGGAGGTGTGCGAGGCGTGCGGGCGCGTGTGCCGCTCGCAGGCCGAGCTGCAGCAGCACCGCGACGCCGACCACCCCGAGCTGTCCGCCAGCTGCCAGCTGTGCGACAAGGTGCGTGCACAGCTACAAGGATAGACACACAGCTACAGTACATAGAGTGTGGAGGTGTGCGAGGCGTGCGGGCGCGTGTGCCGCTCGCCGGCCGAGCTGCAGCAGCACCGCGACGCCGACCACCCCGAGCTGTCCGCCAGCTGCCAGCTGTGCGACAAGGTGCGTGCACAGCTACAAGGATAGACACACAGCTACAGTACATAGAGTGTGGAGGTGTGCGAGGCGTGCGGGCGCGTGTGCCGCTCGCCGGCCGAGCTGCAGCAGCACCGCGACGCCGACCACCCCGAGCTGTCCGCCAGCTGCCAGCTGTGCGACAAGGTGCGTGCACAGCTACAAGGATAGACACACAGCTACAGTACATAGAGTGTGGAGGTGTGCGAGGCGTGCGGGCGCGTGTGCCGCTCGCCGGTCGAGCTGCAGCAGCACCGCGACGCCGACCACCCCGAGCTGTCCGCCAGCTGCCAGCTGTGCGACAAGGTGCGTGCACAGCTACAAGGATAGACACACAGCTACAGTACATAGAGTGTGGAGGTGTGCGAGGCGTGCGGGCGCGTGTGCCGCTCGCCGGCCGAGCTGCAGCAGCACCGCGACGCCGACCACCCCGAGCTGTCCGCCAGCTGCCAGCTGTGCGACAAGGTGCGTGTACAGCTACAAGGATAGACACACAGCTACAGTACATAGAGTGTGGAGGTGTGCGAGGCGTGCGGGCGCGTGTGCCGCTCGCCGGCCGAGCTGCAGCAGCACCGCGACGCCGACCACCCCGAGCTGTCCGCCAGCTGCCAGCTGTGCGACAAGGTGCGTGCACAGCTACAAGGATAGACACACAGATACAGTACATAGAGTGTGGAGGTGTGCGAGGCGTGCGGGCGCGTGTGCCGCTCGCCGGCCGAGCTGCAGCAGCACCGCGACGCCGACCACCCCGAACTACAAGTAACTACAAGGATATAGACACACAGCTATAAGGATATGGACTGCGAACGGCTTCAATATCGCTCGGTGAATCTGGAGGGGACAGGCGACATAAAAGAGAACGCGCGCAACGGTTTCGGAAATCTAAAACTTAAAATTGATTTATTAATATCCAAAATAATTTTCTTGACATGTCTTGCCTATTGCTGACACGGGACACTGTCCCGCTAAAAATACCTAAAAATCGAGCACATTTGGCATTTTAGCTGAACGATATTAAATGATCTCTGTTAAGCATTTGCATATCAACCCACAAAAACCCACACAAAAATTGGGTGTTGATTTATGTTGTTGTTTTAATCCCCCGATCGCGGATTCTTGGAAATCTATTGTTATCGCGGTCGAATTATCCGCTTGGGAGTTGATAGGCTAAATTATCTAAAGAACAAGATTGCATTCAAAACTCAATGCGTAATTTTTTGTGGGTTGATAGTTGATAACTTGATACACAAATGCTTAGCAGTGTCCAAATATGGCTAACGATATAATACTGTATTATTTTATGTTTCTGAAACAATGTACTTGTTTTCAGACATTTGCATCAGTGAAGACCGCAGAGCGTCACCGTGTGACGTGTGAGCGTGTCGAACGCAAATTCGTCTGTAATACATGCGGACGACGGTTCGCTTTCGAAATCTCTCTTAATAAGGTAATAATAATAAATCCTTTATTTGCACAATTAAACATCATACAAATCACAGACATACATCAAGATTGATACGGCATTGTTAATCCGATTGACGTCCGATTCCGATAATGGTGGAGCACAGACTAAAGAACAGAATTTCGAAAGACGCGCATTGCTCATCGTTTGGGAACGCGATATGGCACGCGAAGTACATACACATGCGGTATCTATCTTGATCTATGCTGTGATACAAACAATACAAAAAGAAAGGATCTGCGCAAATTAGCGTTACTGTTTCAAGCGGTTCCTTCTAGTCAACCAACATACTTGAAAATATGACATACGATAGGGTAATTACCCAACTGAGATAAATAGTGTGCTTTTGCTGCCTAAACTATTTCTTAGCGACCTTAATTAGTACCCCGTCTCGTCTTAATAGAAAAGTTTTGCCTAAACTACTGATTCATGACTATGACCCTGATTCTCCTATTTTAATACAACGTATGCAGCATCGATATGGTTTAAATACAGTCTGTTTATAAAGAATCATTTTGAAGTTATAAAAACTTGAACATTTTATAATATTTAATTTTATCATACTTCTAGATGACGCGACGCCCGCAACTCCGCGAGAAACGTACATTTTTCCGGGATAAAAAGTATCCTATGTCCTTTCCCGGGACCCAAAGTATCTCCATACCAAATTTCAGCGAAATCGGTTCAGCGGTTTGGGTGTGAAGAGGTAACAGACAGACAGACAGACATACACTTTCGGGTTTATAATATTAAGTATGGATTAGTATGGATATGTATAATGTATCTCTTTGTTCCAGCACATATTGCAAAGTCACGCTGGTCAAAGAGTATCTGTGGACTTCATAAGCCGTCAGAAGCGACAGGTCACCTGTGACTTGTGTGGCAAGACCTTCCCTAGGTTCGTATAACCATCACACCTTTATATTACGGATGGCCAATGTAGTACTTAATATTAATTTGTTGCAAGAGCTTAAAATTTTAAAATATTATCTAATGTATAATATAACAAAAAATTCCAATGAAATGGTATAAAAACTTTAACCTAATGGTCAGTACTAACTATCGGTATTACTCGATAGTTTTACTGCAAATCGAGTAAAAATTATCGTGTGAACCGTGAATCGCAAAAGTCACAACTCGAAGGCTCGCGTCAAGCCGCCCTGATGCAATTAAATAAATCTAATTTCAATCAAACTTACTCGACGCGAGCCGTCGACCTTTACTTAAAATGTGTACCGTCTCCATAGTTGAACAGTCATCTTTTGACTCGAACGGTTCGGTGAATACTGAACGGCGTGAGTCACGCGATAGAATAATGCTGAATGTGTGGACGAAAGCCCAAGCCATGGGTTTTACGCTACTTGATTGCTCGATCGAGTAAAACCGTATGTGAAGTACTTAGCATAACACTAATTTTATATAACGGCCAGTCCACACGGCGCGTTGCGTCAGCGTTGCGTCGTAGATGCATTTCTAAATTTGTATGGATTTGACAGATTTGCAAGACGTCTCACGCAATTTTCTGTCAATTCAGTACAAATTTAATGACGCAACGCTGATGCAACGCGCCGTGTGGACAGGCCCTTCCCTAAACTAGCTATCAATGCAAGCGTCCCATACAATGTGGTGTATAATGTATTTGCTTTGTCGCAATAAACGCTTGCTATGCACGTTCAACCTTTAAATTGGCTAAAATTTAAATATTGGTGTAAACAATCAATTAATACGATTAAAGCTTTGAAGGGAAAAATAATGTTCTAATAATGTTTTTTCAGTAAGGAGCAGCTCGTTCGTCACAGCATCGTACATAAAACACCGAAAAAATACGAGTGTGATAAGTGCAAGAAGAAGTTCACTAGAAAAGGGAATTTAAAGTAAGCTTATTTTTAGGGTGAAGCCAAACGAGCGTAATTTGTGAGTTGTGAATCGCAGAATGTCGGTTCGCCAGAATTCTGCTGCATTCAGTTTCATACAAAAGTCCTGTTTGATTCACACGAGCGTAATTTTGTGAGTCATGATTCGTATGAAAAGATCTTTACGCGACCGAAATTCTGCGACTCACAACTCACAAATTACGCTCGTTTGGATTCACCCTTAGTGTTAAAACCAAATATTTAAAACTCAGGACATGGCACGACCTATATAAATGACAAAATAAATCTTTCTACATGAAAAAGCCTTATGACGACTCACCGGCTAAATATCATTAATCCCACGCCATTTAACGGAATTCTAATATAGTAAAGTATCTTTTTACCAAATTTCCTCAAAATCGTTTCAGTGATAGGTAGCAAACAGATTGCGTGAATAGGTAACAAACAGACAGACAGATACACCTTGAATTTATAAAATTTTGTATAAACGCAGTCACCCTGCGTTTGGTCCGACAAAAATGTCTCTGTCGACATTTGCATTCAGAATATCGACTCTAGCACTAGCAAAATAGAGTAATTTTTTCCCCAAAACATGATATTGTCTCTGTACAGATGTTTTGAAGAAAAATAAAAATTTTGCGTGTACTGGAGTCTATAATATAATAATACTAGATGAGGCCCGCAACTCCGTTGCGGCAAAATTCGTTTATCGCGTGGAATCCGTATATTTTTCCGGGATAAAAAGTGTCCTATGTCATTTCCGGGACTCAAAGTATCTCAATACCAAATTTAATGCGAATCGGTTCAACGGTTTAGGCGTGAAGAGGTAACTGATAGACAGGCACACTATTGCAAATTATAATATTAGTATGGATTAATCAGAATGAACATTTTACATAGATACTGTCACTAATTATGTTAAAGACAACGATCCCCTATTAGATTTTGTAATCACCCACCATCAGGACTCATAACAGCTCATTTATCGTAATCCAGGTCTCACATACTCCGAGTACACGAGTCAGGTCTCAGCAGCAAAGGCAGCGGGCTGTGTCTGTACTGCGGCCGCAGTTTCAACAACTCGTCCAACCTCATAGTACACATGCGACGGCATACTGGCGAGAAACCGTACCAGTGTGATTTCTGTGGGAAAGGTAAGTTTAATAATATTGTAGAAATATGGATGTTATAGCTTAATGGTAGTATAGTGTATTGTAAAATTTGCTGTAATAATAATCTCATAATAATAGTATTGAATTGGGTTTAATGCAGTCTAGGTGAGACTAAGGCCGTATTTCCACTGAAGCGGAGCGGAGCTTAGCGGTGCCGAATTGACCAATCACCATGCTCGAAATCTTCGCTCCGCTTCGCTGTCATTCCGCTGGAATAGCACGGGCACCGCTAAGCTCCGCTCCTCTTCAGTGGAAACGCACACTAAAGGTGCCGGTTGGCAGCGGGCGACATGAAGCGGCTTCAGAAGGCTTCGGAAGAGGTTTCTATGTATTTCTATGAAAAGTGTCGCTAGCTTCGTGTCGCTAGCTGCGCAGGGTATATTATAGAAATACATAAAAACCAGTAGTGTCGCGACGACACGTCGTCTGCTGCCGCTTCATGTCGCCGGCTTCCAACTTTTACCTTTAACCACAAAATGGTATACTAGCATTTTTATCAAGTTATGCAATTATAATTCGCATAGGTCTAGTCGCACCGTGTTGAAGTCTACCGAACTTAAAGGATGTTAGACGAGAGACAACCAATAATTGAATTTCGATTCCAGGATTCCCTCGTTCGTCAGACCTTCAGTACCACAGACGCTCGCACACAGGGGAGAAACCGTGCAAATGCGGAATATGTGGAAAAGGTAAAACAAAGTTTTGTATTTATAGCACACTAGATGTTGCTCGAGACAGTGTTCGCGTTAAAAGTATCGCTTTGAGATTTTACATACTTTTTCGTGATTAAAAAAACAAATAGAAACAATGTTGCTTAACTTTCCCATTATTTACCGACTTCAAGAAAAGGAGGTTATTAATTCGACACGTATGTATGTAATATGTCCGGAACTGCCCAGTTTTTGTATATGTTAATCTATGACAGCTTCTGAACAAATGTGCCAAATTTCAAAAGTGTATGTATGTATGTATGTTTCTATGTTTGTGCACGCATATCTCCGGAACCACAAGTCCGATTTTAGTGATTCTTTTTTTATTGTATTAGGTATTGTTCAACTTAGGGAATACTGCAAGTTTCAACAAAATCGGTTCAGTAGTTTTTGAGATAGGGAATTTTAATTCTTAATTACGTACAAAAATTTGAAGTCGGTTTTATCTTTTTAAAATACAATTATTGTTGCAGGTTTCACGGGCAGCAACAAGCTGTCGCGCCACATGCGCGTGCACACCGGCGCGCGGCCTTACAAGTGTCCGTACTGCGACAAGGCGTTCTCGCAGAGCAACGACCTCACCGTCCACGTGCGGCGACACACCGGCGACAAGCCATACGCGTGCGATGTATGCGGCGACCGCTTCATACAGGTGAGGGCCAGTCCACAGCGCGTTGCGTCAGCGTTGCGTCGACGCAGCGCTGTCGTTGCGTTGTTTTACATACAAATAACCAAGGTGTTCTCACGGCGCGCTGCGTCGTCGCAACGCACACGTGACGATGAAGCGCGGGGGGGGGGGGGGGGTGTTGACGTTAATACTGCTTCGTTATAACGCTGGAATGACGCAGCGCCCGTGTGGCCGGCTATGCGTCAAACGGCAGCGCTACGTAGATGCAACGCTGACGCAACGTGCCGTGTGGAAAGGCTCTGAGAGTATATATTATGCGTATACGCCGCGAATTAGACGCTGCTCATGCTTGCATGCATGCATGTCTTGTCATCACATCACATCACAGGAAAAACATCTATGCGCACCAGAACCGCGCATGGGCGATGACACGCAAGAATTTAATTGAATGGAAATTAATATGAAATATTCGGTTAGTACCATTTGACAAATCCGGCTGCGAAACGACTCCGGCGGCTCTTCTACAATATTATTAGCATGATGTTACACAAATTCTATACATTATATACTTATTATAAAACAAAGTCGCAATTTTTCCCTCATGTCCCTTTGTTCCCTTTAATCTTTAAAACTACGCAACGGATTTGGATGATTCTTTCAGTGTTGGATAGCCCATTTATCGAGGAAGACTATAGGAGGCTATATTTTATCACGCTAAGACTAATAGGAGCGAAGAAATAGAGGAAAATGTGGAAAAAACGGGGAAAACGATTTAAAAGGCCTAACTTGAACGCGCTAATCCCAGGAACTACTGGTCCGATTTGAAAAATTCTTCCAGTGTTAGATAGCCCATTTATTGAGGAAGGCTATAGGCTATATTTTATCACGCTAAGACTAATAGGAGAATGTGGAAAAACGGGGGAAATTATTTGAAAGGGCTTATCTCGCGAACTACTGAAGCAATTTTTATGTTATTTGTCACAGATAAGAAGTAGATCACGTGAAGGATCATAGGCTATCGATTTTAATAATTTTTTCAGTGGCTATATATTTTATACCCGTGCGACGCCGGGGCGGGTCGCTAGCAAGATATAATTTAGAGCAGTAGCCCTTGCTATTATTTAATTCGCACTATATCTATATATCCGTCCTCCATCCGTCCGTCCGTCCGTCCGTTTACCAACAAGAAAAAATATATTCGTCAATTCGTCATGCCTATTGACTTGATTTTTGGTATAAGCTTAGTTAAAAGGATGGAGAGTAACATAATATGCTACTTTTGGTCTTAGGAAAATATCATGATCCCAAAGGAGACTTACGCGATTTTCGAATTTCACGCGAGCGAAGCTGCGGGCAAAAGCTAGTTACATAATATTATTACACAAATTCCTAAGTATCACTTCACCAATTTCAGGGTACAGCGCTCCACAACCACCGTCGTGCGCACGGGCACTACCCCGGCACGCAGCCTGTCACGTTCACCGTGCACACTGTCACGCAGACTCACTGACGCGCACGGTAAATATTGACACAGTGTTGCTAATTGAAGAAATGGGGGAAAAGATGGAGGACCTACGTCATTTGTGTATGGTTCTAAATGATCTAAAGAACATGACTGCATTCATAATAAATAATAAAAAAATAAAAATAATAACTCAATCCGTTTTTTTTTGAGGGATGATACACAAATGCTTAATAGCGTCCAAATAACAGTCCTCCATCTGCCTATTAATCAAGTCGATGAAAGTTACATTTTTCTTCATCGCGACTGCACACTTGTGACTTGTGAGATATTCTTAACCTTCAGACATGTTGCCATCCCTAAGCTAACTTTGTTGTGGTATCTTGGCTGAAGGTTCTGAATTTATTTATAGGGTAATTTGTAATCAAGCAATAATATTTTAGGAGATTTTCCTGTCATGTATTATGCCATAAAAATGTATTTTTCACGTTTTATTAGACGTAGTGTAAGCACTTGAGTAATTTTATCGTTTTGAATTATTGTTATTGACAGAGAATTCAATTAAATTATGTATTGGAATGAATTTTATTAATGGCGAGGCTGATTTGAAATTGTTAACTGATATCTAAAATAATACTCAAAAAAAATTTTGGTATGATAACAACTTTATATTGTATTATAATACTTTATTCTATGTATGTTGTATCTTTTTTATTTAAACACTCCATTGGAATTTAGAATCTATATTATCATTTTTATTAATCACTTTAACATTACTTAGTTTAGTAGTATGTTTTATTATTATCAACAAAATGTTCACTAATATTAATGATTTGCTAAATGTATTTTGCGTCTATATTTTTGTGCTTAGTTGTTATGAATGTGTCATACTTGTGAATATATTAATATTATTATTTAGACATACTATTATGATGAATATGATTTTAACTCCTAAATAAATATATTTTTGCGATTTATATGTATTTTTTCAATACGACACGAGACTATAGGATAAATAAAACTACATCATACATGTTCACGCCCGATAGCTAGTTTGCTTTTTTTATCTATCAGGCGTTTGATTATTTAAGATATTTTTACGGGTATAATAATTATTGTAGAATTGACGGTAGAAAAATACTTTGTTTTTTGTCACTCTTTTTTAACTGCGATTTTCGCTTCAACACAATTTAAATATTGTAATAAGTCAGATTATATCTTCTAAATTCATTTTTTCGAGTTTCTTTTGGAAATTCCATATCGTTCCCTACGAGACGAAACATTGGCGACCGTGACAGGACAGTACAATCCCCAAAATTGTACATCCGGAATTTGGACTTCGCGTGAGAACAAAGGACTTGTACCAGCGAACACAAGGCTCCACATCGGCTACGTGTCATCGCACAGCATCGTCTTCGTTGTTCCTGCGACGGGAACTTCGGGCCGTGGAGTAATTCAGGAAGACGGGACACATTGGACCTCGCCGGGCAGTGACGCAGCAAAAGCATCACCTCGCAGCATTAATCCCAAGATAAGTGCCCTGCTATTTCCTCTTTACTTCCTAAACAGCATCCTTATACCAAATTATCCATATTTTCCCCTAAAATCAATTCAAATAGCTTTCACCTTGTGACTACGTGTCGGTTCGTGTAAAACCTCAGAAATTACAAATTATAAGTCCTAGATACTAAAATCTTTGATTTAAATACGATAACATTCTATTATTAACAGTTTCTTAAAATTATCTTTTAAAATTTGCCAAAAACGACATAATACATTACTGCATTCAGTTGATCAATCTAAAGTCAACGATGCTCAAGGTAATGATTCGTGTATTATTTCAAATATTTCTAGCAAGGAAAACTATAGTCAAGTTTTATTGTCAACTGCCCAAATTTATGTTTTCAATTCAGCTAACGAACCAATAATGGTCCGCACTTTATTAGATTCAGGCAGTCAAACATCCTTTATCACAAAGGCTATGCTTGAAAGGTTGTCAATTAAAACAAATCCTGTTTCTATGAAGGTCATAGGTATAGGTCATAACTCCGATAATAATATTAATGAGGGCTGTGTGGTACAAATGCGATCACTTTATAATTGTTTTACAACTAAAATAAATTGTTTAGTTCTAGACACAATTACTGGGGTTCTACCAAAGGCTCCAATAGATATAAAATTATTAAATATACCTAGTCATTTACAATTGGCTGATCCAGATTTTAATCGCCCAGCTCCTATAGATATACTTATAGGAGCCGATGTTTTTTGGGATCTCTTAATAAATGAACAAATATCATTAGGTGAAAATAAACCTAAATTACAAAATTCGGTTCTAGGGTGGCTAGTAGGTGGTTCAATAAATAATAATGTAAAATTCTCTAACAGTAATATTGTTAATAACGAAGTAGAAATAATTGATACTGATTTAAACCAGCAGCTCACAAAATTTTGGCAGTTAGAGGAAGTGCCACAGAAAACGATTTTAAGTGCGACAGAGGTAGCATGTGAAGATCATTTCAATGCCAATACAATACGATTATCGTCAGGTAGATTTAGAGTTAGACTTCCTCTTCGTGATTCATCTAATTGCTTAGGAGATTCATTCGAGCTTGCTAAAAGGCGTTTTTTGAATCTAGAGAAACGTTTTAGAAGAAATCCTTCACTAAAGAAGCAATATACTGCATTTATAAAGGAATATGAAAATTTAGGCCATCTATCTGAATCACCTGTCAATAAACCAAACCCATCTTACTTTTTATGTCATCATGCAGTATTTAAAATCACCAGCGAATCAACTAAACTTCGTGTGGTCTTTGATGGCTCTGCATCCTCCTCTTCTGGCTTTTCTCTTAATGACTTACTGATGGTCGGACCAAATATGCAGGATTCTCTTTTCTTTATTTTGATTCGAGCTCGTCTGTATAAATATCTTATTTGCGGTGATATAGAGAAATTTTATCGCCAATTTGATTTACATCCTAAAGACCGAAATCTACAGCTCATTTTATGGAGAGAGGATGAGTCATTGCCTATTAAAACGCTGCAATTAAACACACTCACCTACGGTACCGCATGTGCCAGTTACCTAAGCACTAGGTGTCTATGGCAGATAGGAGAAGAGTGCGAGGACATTCTTATTAAAGATATAATACAGAGAGACTTTTATGTCGACGATTTAATAACCGGCACTAATAATGTTGATGAATTGCAATTTATTAAAGATTCTGTATCTCGAGAATTAAGCAAGGCTGGTTTAAATTTGCGTAAGTACAAAACTAATTTAATTTCTATGTTTGATTCTTCTAAAATTAATATACAAGACAGTTTAACTATAAGTGAAGCAGCTAGTACGCTTGGCTTGGGTTGGAATCCTAACAGTGATACATTAAATTTTCCAATTAATAAACCTTTAATTAGATCCATAATTACAAAAAGAAGCATAATGTCTGATGCTTTCAAAATTTTTGATCCGCTTGGACTACTAAGTCCTTATATAATGTTACCTAAATTAATGTTACAGAAATTATGGCAAATTAAGTTACATTGGGATGAACCAGCCCCAAAAAATATTCATGATGCGTGGGAAGAGTTCTCAGCGGATCTCTCATTATTATCAAGTTTTCAAATTCCTAGATGTATATTAAGCGACTCACATAATATTATAGAAATTCATTGTTTTTGTGATGCTTCATTGGCAGGATACGGTGCTTGTTTATACATAAGAACGGTATCGTTACATAGTGAGGATGTCCAAATAAATCTTTTATGTTCTAAATCCAAGGTGGCGCCACTAAAGCCCACTTCAGTGCCTCGTTTAGAGCTTTGCGCTGCTTTGCTAGCCAGTCGACTTACTGAGAGTGTAGTAAGGTCAATAAGATTCACTGTAAATTCTATAACTCATTGGTCTGATTCTACTGTCGTGTTAGGATGGTTAAAGAGTGATGCATCAAAATTAAAAACCTTTGTAGCTAATAGAGCAGTCGAAATTCAAGATAAAACTAAGAATTCCCTCTGGCGTTATGTACCTACAAATCAAAATCCCGCGGATATGATTTCGCGAGGCTCTAGATTTAGGGAGTTACAGAATTCAAAATTGTGGTGGAATGGACCTTCATTTTTACTAAAGGATAAGAGCGAGTGGCCCACTTTAAATCCACATAATAACGTCGTAGAATTGCCTGAATTAAAATGTAGTACGACTGCCATCGTACTTGAAACTATTATTCATTTTGAACGTTTTTCTAATTTTAATAGATTACAACGAGCTTTCGCTTACGTAAAACGTTTTATATTCAATATAAATGTTCGAAATATCTCTCAGAGGCGTCTTGGACCACTAACAGCAGACGAAATATCAGTATCCTTTAAATCACTATGTTTAATTGCTCAAATGCAAAGCTTTCCTATAGAATACAAATTATTGCAAGGCAAAAAATCACTAAGCTCTAAATCAAAATTATTAAATTTATCCCCTTTTATCGATAATGACGGCTTGATACGTGTTGGAGGACGTCTAAAATCCTCTAACTACACATATGATAAAATTCATCCGATTTTATTAGATTCTTCTCACCAAATTTCTAAATTATTGTTTAAGTATGAACATATACGTAATATGCACGCCGGTCCTCAGCTATTACTAGCAACAATAAGACAAACAATTTGGCCTATAAAAGGTAGACATCTTGCCCGCACCACCGTAAATAATTGTGTTCGATGCAAACGGGTTCAAGGTCATACTATATTTCCGAAAATGGGAGAGCTACCTACTCAGCGCATTACGCCTGATTTCCCGTTCAATTCTGTAGGTATTGACATGGCCGGTCCATTTTATATAGTTAATCGAAAGGGGCGCGGCGCAAAATTGTTAAAATGTTACCTATGTTTGTTTGTTTGTCTTCGTTACAAATGTCTGCATTTGGAGGCTGTGAGTGATCTTACTAAAGAAGCTTTTATTATGACATTGGAAAGATTTGTGTCGCGACGCGGAAGGCCGGCTGAAATATTTTCGGATAATGGGCGCAATTTTGTAGGAGCGTCGAAGCAATTAAATACGTATATAGAAAATTTTAGCAACGCACTATCTGATTTTACAGCTCAAGCCAATATTAAATTCATTTTTACGCCGTCGTACGCTCCTCATTTCGGTGGTATTTGGGAGGCTGGTGTTAAGTCAGCCAAGCACCATATCAGGCGCGTCATGGGCAACTCCCATTTAACCTTCGAAGAAATTACTACATTATTCGCACAGGTGGAGGCTATATTGAATAGTCGTCCGTTGTGCCCATTATCTTCATCTCCCGATGATTTCCTTTTCCTTTCCCCAGGGCACTTCCTTATCGGGAGACCACTAAATGCGCTACCATCTGCAAGCTGCGACTCTAAGGAGCCTCAAGTCAAGCGCTACGAACGACTCGAGCAGATCCGGCAACATTTTTGGTGCAGATGGCAGAACGAGTACATATGCGAGCTGCAGACTCGAACAAAATGGAAATCCAACATGGCTGCACTTAAGGTCGGAGACTTAGTATTATTGAAGGAGGATTCCATTTCCCCACTAAGTTGGCGTACTGGACGAATACTAAAGTTATTCCCTGGGCCCGATGGGGTATCTCGCGTCGCTGATGTCAACACTATTGCCGGATGTTATCGTCGGCCTCTTGTTCGTCTCTGCCCTTTGCTAAATGAAGAAGAATCTACAAGTTGAAGAACTGCGCCTTCAACGGGGGGGAGTATGTTCACGCCCGATAGCTAGTTTGCTTTTTTTATCTATCAGGCGTTTGATTATTTAAGATATTTTTACGGGTATAATAATTATTGTAGAATTGACGGTAGAAAAATACTTTGTTTTTTGTCACTCTTTTTTAACTGCGATTTTCGCTTCAACACAATTTAAATATTGTAATAAGTCAGATTATATCTTCTAAATTCATTTTTTCGAGTTTCTTTTGGAAATTCCATATCGTTCCCTACGAGACGAAACATACATATTTTATTCCGGACTCGTAATAACAACACACTGCTGTGATTGCAGAATATTTATTTACCACTGAATCAGATACAATGCGTTAGACAACAACAAATCTAATGATAACTGTGAATTAAATTCAAATTCGTATGTCGCTTATTAGTTATCCGATATCTATTGTAAACTAAAACCTACCCCATGAATAAAACGCGATCCTTACACGTAATAGTCGAATATACATTACCGAATGAGACATGTACATTGTACAGGTATACGTGAACGATAGTAAATATAATATGTAAATATAAATATCATTAATATAGTCATTCGAGATATAGTCTTATAGGCTAGATAGGAATAAACGAAGCCTCTATGTACAGCCTTAAAACAACATTAATCCGTCTACGTATATCTAATTGATCCCGCATAATACACAGCTCTTACACATCAGTGTCCCACTCCACTAAGTCAGAAGTTTCCGGTAGAGATACACAAAACAATAGCTAGAGGTGCGGTAGAGACGACGAAGGTGTCCAACTCAGTTGAACCGATTCCGGACCACGGAACTGTGTCGGCGTCCCCACATCAGGTGGTATCATACGATGGTCCCCTGCAGGTGGGAGGGGTCCGGGGAGGGCGCCTGCAGGTTGGTCGCGCTGCTGGTGGAGGGCAGAGCCCCCGCCACGTCCTGGTACCCGGTCAGTGGAGCCCCCAGCCGGTCGGAAGGCCCCTCGTCGGGTGGCGTCACCTCGAGTCCGATGCTCGAGTTCAGGGCGATCTTGATAGCGTTCGCGTTCTGCTGCTGCTGCTGCTGTTGGTGCAGCAGGAGGCTGTTGAAGTGGGAAATGCCTATCTCCTCCAAGCTGCTCTTGCGTCGCCGCGCGTTGGGTACGGCTCCTAGCCCCTGTCTCAGGGAATTGGAGCGGTGAAGGAGAATGTCGTCGACGACTCGCAGGGAGTTTGATCTGCCGCGGAAGTCTGTGACGGTCGGGCTGTCGGGCAGGGAGAGAGAGTTGGCCTTAGTGTTGGTGAGGGGTGGGGGGCGGGGTGTCATGCTTGTCAGGCCCCCTAGGGCGGAGCCCCGCCGGCTGCCGCACGCTGCCTGTATCAGAGCTCCGGACACGAAGCTGATGTTTGACTTCCTCCGGCTGTTGTGACGCTCAAACGTCTTCTGCGCTGAGAACGGTGACGGTCGAACCAGATATCTGTAACGTTACGATGTTATTGTCAGTATATGTAATGTGCTAGGAACAATTCATTCATTTAAAAGCATTATAAACCTGAGTTCTCGAGTGCTGCCTTAATGAGAGTCTTAGAATGTTGCCACCTTCTTTGTTTGCAAGAATGGCTAGCACTTGAGTTACGTGGCGCATTTAAAAAAAACGTTGGTGTAGGTAGGTCAGTACTTTTTTATCTCTTTTAGTGTAGAAAGCACTAAATACTCACATAATGTCACCTTCTTGTAGATTCAAGTCGCAGCTCGGGTTTATAATGACGTAGGACAGGCTATTTCGTTTTTCGCTCACATCATCATAGTCTACGCCTGTCAGATTCAACGATTCCATCCTAGACCTCACTAGGTTGGCTATTTCCGCCCTTTCTATCTGTTGTCTATGGTTATCCCTTGCTTCGTCAGCGGAACTCGTCGAATACTGTTGAAAAATAATCATGAAGCAAATGCTCTAAAGCTCATCTCTGAAGCTAAAGTGAAAAGGTGTTCCAAAGTGATTTAAATCCTTCATGATAACGTGGCATGCCCATGAATCTATTATGATTCCGTGTTTTTTGAACGAGACATGTGACTTTTATTATATATTTTTTATTCTTTATATTATGTTATTAGATGTAGTCATAAGTTGTATTTCCACATAATATGTAAAATGAAATTGTCCATCTTAGTTGATGTAAAACAAAATTATTTTCTTAGTATTTCTGTAAAAAAGGGCCAATTTATAGCTAGGACTTAGTAGTAGACAAATTTTACGAAATGTTAAATAAAAATTTGAAACAAAATAAAATATTTGAAATAAAGTCACGTGTAGCTACTGAAATTTTGAAACCAAAACTTTCATTTACCAGACTATAACGAAAAAACTATTTTTTCAATTTTATAATGGACTCGACAATAACAATTATTAACAAGCCACCTGAGAGCGTTTTCCTATCATGCGATACGATATCGAGATATTAATCGGAACGATATATCATGAGAAAGATCAATCAAACATACCTACTATTAAATTGTTGCCATTATTATTTGCGTGATATAGGCAGATTGGATATATAATTATATTACAAATGCATTTATATCAAATACATAAGAGCGATTTGAAAGCGTTGAAAGCGAGTTTTGGACACTACTTGCCGTAAAGAAATGCACTTTAGCGTTACAAATATTATAATAGCATCGAAATATAGCCCCTAGTTTCAAAAAAGGTATTCAGTGCCATACAAACAGTAGATATAATTCTTCATTTGAAATTGTGACGATTAATCGTAGTCAGCACCGACTAGCGTTATCGACCTGTGGATATCGGTGTCGTGTGATGTGAAAACGCTCTTAGATCTGCAAATGATATAAGCCACATGTCTCTTCTACAAGTTCAAGTAAAAGCTACTTTGTCTATTGTACTAAGTGCATTTGCGCACACAATTCTACTAAACTAGGCGAAACTAAAGCTCTATATTACCTTTTGCGTAATATTGTATTATATTTTACATTTACCAGTTTTTAAATACCTTTCTTCGTATCGATTTCTATGGAATAGCGAGTAAAAGTGAGCATTTGATACTTTGCAGTTATTTTCTTGTGGTATCTGCAGAGTTCTTTAAAAGGATTCGTTAGGTATACGTTTATAATAGTCATCACGTTTCTGAGGAGAGTCAGTAAATTTACGTATTTATTCCTTAAGACCGATTATTTGGATAATATTCGTCGGCGAGTAACACGGGATTGAAACGGGATATATTTGATTTTTGCACGCTTTTCATCTAAGCTAGATCCTTATTTCTTGAAATTATTTTTCAGATATTACTTTTAAGATATCAGAACAATGTAATATCTTGCTGGTGTACGGTATTTCAGTGATCATTCACATTTCGAATAGGAGTTGCTCCTACGAATAATAAAAACTAAGGAAAAGTAACTCCGTCAAAAAACATGCACCACAATACTTGTCAAAAAAGTGTACCGGTACACATTTCAATACTTTTGCAATATTTAGGTGGCCTTGAGCGGTATTAAGGCTGACGTTACATGACAGTTCGAAAGGAACCAAATTTAAGGCCATCCCCCGAGCAAACGACCTTGGCCATACATTTGCCGCCTTGCCGAGATCGCGCCAAAACCCTATTATTTTTACTTATCTTAGTTCAAAATCGTCCTAAAAAAATTAAAACGGGGAATATGTAGTTTATGATATTGTCGATCTATTGGCGTGTGTTTCAAATAAAAGTAATTTATAAATACTAAGGAGATGCTGAATGTATGCTTGAATTTTAATAAATTGGTTTTACTTTGGAAGCTGATATAATAAACAAAAATAGAACATTTAAAACGTGGAAACGAATGTTGATATACTGAAGATTATTGCTGTATTTTTATTATAACTTTGTAGCTTTCAGATTATGAGTTTATAAGGCTTTAAATACGGTCAATTACGGAATCTCCGGAGTGAACGCCCTTAAAACGGTAATAGTATGGGAGTTATGTTTCCTTAGTTTTTATTATTCGTAGAGTTGCTCTATATTTTATTTGCGCCGTTAGCAAAGTATTTTTATTATTCCATCTATTTTGTAATAATGAGTCGTATAGAGCTCTGTATATGGACTTTCTTTTTTTCTCTGTTACAGCCGTAGCTTAAAAATGTCTTTTAACCTTGTATAGGGGTAAGATAGGGGTGTTAATCGCCGACGATGGGAGTAGGGGTGGGGTCTTACCGCGGGCGTGCGCTCCCTGGTGCAGCCGGTCAGACAGCCCGTCGTAGTCCCGCTCCGCTCCCCCGCCTCCCCGCTCGATTCGCCCTGCTGCAACTGCCCTGTCACTTTCTGCCACTACCACACTAGTACCCTCCCCCGTCATATCAGCACTAGCAAGCAAGCGGAAGGAGAGGAAAGGATCTAACGGTCATGCTGGATCTGGACTCCCTCCGGCCATGCTCTCGTATGGTATGGTAATGTACGTCTGTACTCTCCGTTCCGTCGCTAGGACATGCATCACACTCACTACGTCGTACCGTGCCGGGACTGCGATCATCGGTTTGGTTACCTTAGTAGGCTCGAGCCTCCCCTATCTACTCGCCTATCTACCGATCGGTTCCCCGATGGGACAATAAATATTAACGCAAAAGCATAATCAATCGTCTGTCTACAGCGGTACGCTATTATAAAAATTAAGCTCGTGTCCTCAATAAAAAAAAATATACGTGAGATTGAGTTGTACAAGACAAATGCAGAGAACTAATACAGACACGTCACAAGTGCTGTCTGAATGCATGTTTAGCGCAAAATGTGGTTGCGTAGAACGCGAATAAAAATGATATATTAAAAACCCGAAATACAGTCCAAAGACGATAGGGATGGATAGATAAAACGGAAAAAAGATAGAGTGAAGGACTGTATTTGAGGGGTGGTTAGTATGGAGTCCTACTCACCGAGGCGCGCGATGTTCGCAATCCCGTGAGACGCGACCAAAACCGACTGGTCGGAGTCGGTGCCGGCATACTCACGTGGTGCGACGGATCGACCAGGCTCGTGTCCTGGATGCGATATATGCCGATTGGGATTTCGCACGTCGTCGAGCAAAGCTTCTGGTACAGCCGACCGTACGTGCGAATCCACATATCCTCCTTCGTTATTTTCATCTGTTAGGACCAACTCACATTATTAGGAAGTCACAAATGGACGAAAATTCGCAAATTCGCAATGCATTTAGCACAGCGCGTGGTATGAAATGATGGTGGGCGAGATGATAGAATTCGCTGACAGTTGAAATGATGCGTTCCAACTTACAGAGGTCAAGAAGCCTGAACCTGGTGCCTGGTCTACGCCTAGCAATAGCCTAACGAATGTTATAACGTAGTCCTTGACGAAGGCTTGGTAGAGTAGGGTGTCGAGCATCGAGGCGGAGAATACAGAGCCCGCTGCGAACGGCAGCCTAAACATGTACGAGATATGTGATCCACGCTCTTTCTCCCTCTGAAAAAAAAAATAATAAGAAAGTCATTCAACAGAAAAAAGTGTGTTGTTTTCCTTTGCCTCTATGATTTGCGGAGTCTGCGTTGTGACTAGTGATTCATAATTCGCGTTGAACTTGGATCCGGTAACAGTTTTTGGTCAACGCTTAGCGAGATAAGCGTTTATTAGCTGTCGTACCGCAAAGTTTTCGAATCCAATTCGAATCACGCATTAGGGACTAGATCAATTGGCCTGATTCACAATGCGTAATTCGAATCTACGCATTATGAATCAGGCTCTGGACGGATATGGATGGATGCAAATCCCCTGTTGCCAAAGGTCTCATTGGTGTCGCCGATCTTTGTACGGCTTACTCACCTTTTCCATTTTGGACAAGTGCAATGCATATTTATCATGAGCTCGGAATTGCATGAACCTCATGTTAGATGACTGAGACAGTTCCGTTATGGATTTGATCGATGGGAAAAATCTGAAACATTCGACCGCCCTCAAAATTTGTACAACAAAACAGAAACAACGCACAGCTACAGGAAATATCGCAAGCTTAAAACTAAATTCGCATCGCAGTGCATGCACTGTCGCATATATTATTATCTAGTAAGATATTGTATAATTTATATTTTACTTGAACATAGTCTGTACGGCGACGATAGTGTTACAGTCAGACAAGCTGTCTTCCTCAGCTGAGTTTGATAGTTCTTTGTTCACAACAACAACGTTTTCAGCTAACGTTATACCAGCTCGGAGGAGATCGTCCAAACTGAAAACACAAGATGTTAGTTTAAATAACGGGAATTTATATAACTGCGCTATTACAAGTTGAAATACGAGTATCTCGTAAGCGGGCTCCTAGACTAGACGGTCAATTTTATTGCCCAATATCACATATCGTGCAATAATATTGACGGCTTAGGGGCTGTCTTAAAATTCGGATAGTTTTCATCTATTAAACAAATTGTCCATACTAAACATAAAAACTTTCGGCTGGTTGCAAACTGCAGAGCATCACTTACCTGTCAATGCTACCCATCATCCAGTACACCAATGGGAAATATGATATTGAATCCAAGAAAGCAATGTCTGGTCTCCTTTCCAGCAATAGTATTATCGGATTCAAAGACGTTTTGCACCTGAAGTGAGCTCGCAGCGGTATTATAAAGTTGTAAATGCCGTTCGAGGCGTAATCCGCCGCTAGAATTATGGTTTTGTTCTGCCATTGGTACTCTTTGGCGTTTCTGTAAGCGCAGTGCTCACAGACCTGTGCCAGTTGCAAGCAACATAATGGCTTCTTCTCTTTGAGCAGATAACACAAGGTTGGGCTCACTCCAATGAAGGGTGAGACAGGGGGAAACCCTTTGACAATCCTGAAAGATACGCAATGTATAATCCATGTAAGAAATAGCTTTGACAACACAAACGGCTTAAAGCAAAGCTTATAATATCGAGGAAAAGACTGAACTATTGAATACTTACAATGCAAAGAGAAAATCTAATTCGGAATCTGGGGGAACATTCAATGCGAACAACTCTAATGTGTAGGTATATCGAGTGCGCTTACTAACTAACATTCATTAGCAAAATTCATGCTTAGGAGAACATAAAATTAGCCATCTCGGTTCAGGTTTTTTAAATTTTTATTTTGGTTACCGAGAGATAAATAACTAAACCGACATCAAAGTGCTCCAAATTAAATTTGCAATTTATAATTTTATTTGGAACATATTTAATGTCGAATTAATACTCGAAACTGCGTTAGGTTTTTATATACTCCTAGGAGCTTAACGCAAACGCAGCTCCGAGTCTTGGAGTTGGTACATTGAGCGCTTTAGACCGTGCATTTAAATTATCTCGGTAAAATTCTAAAGCCCCAATGTATCGTTCCTGCAGGCTTAGCATGACCACGGTAGAAATGCGAAGAAATGGCAGAATATGTGGACAAAATGACAGATTTTCCCTGTCCATCTGTCTCTTCCCTCCCTTTCTATGGTGGCCATGCTAGCTGGGTGTACAACAGAAGGACACTCACCTATGGAAATCGTTGCGCCAAACTGACCGGGCGTCGCTATCCATTGACGAAAAGGAACTTGTGGTCGCGTCGTCACTGCCGTTACGTTAAAGTGGTAGGGGTTACATCACAATGCACATTTACCTATCTGATCTGTGCCTATGGGGTGACATGCTCTAACTCAACTAGGAATTCAAGGTCATTTAATGAATTTAGTATTTCAATGATATTTTATGTATCGATCTTTATGTGTACTCTACTAAAATGTATAATTACTGTAAAGATTACATCCAATTTTAATGTTTATTCCTTTGAATATGATTATGATTCGATTAGCGCATGCATTTCAGCAATGACTTCGAAGCAAAATGTTCTATTTAATAATTTTACAGCAAATGATTGATTATTTCAAAATTAATTTGACAATGTTTGATATTTGGTTATCATGAGTTATTTAGCATTTATTGGATGTTTATGTCCTAGTTAACTAGGCGTTATGTGTCTGCTAAGTTGTAGTTTATCAGGAGTAACTTACAAGAGATTAGAATGGCGAAAATTGTGCAGAGTGCATGCAGCGGCCGCAATCCACACTGCTGTCTACACAATAATACAGGCTAAAATAATAAAAATTTGCGTGGCTGACAATAGATCACTGTCTCAATGAGCCTATTGTCGCCGAACGAATATATTAGCAAAATCATTATATGGACGATGAGAAGGAAAATTAAAATGTGTAGTGTTCAATTTTGCTAATACACTCAACGAAGCGTCTCGTTGTGAAATGAATTCATGTCACAACGAAAACGGTATCGGTGAAGACAAATTGAAGTATGTAAAGTATAAAAAAAGTGACAAAAAAAAAGAGCGTGCGTGCATGGTCGCGGGCGCGGGGTGTATTCTGGCGCTTACGCTATCTTCTCAGAGGGAGACCTCCAGGGTACATCGTCATCGAGCTCATCCTCGCTCTCGTCTGCCTCGCCTTCCTCCTCCTGGTTGTCCGAGGCTATGTTCAGACTACTGGTCACCATGTCTGGCACGGGCAATATCGATGGGCGGCGACTTCCTGGAAATATATATTTTTTTGCTCTAGACAAAGTTTCTTGATGGATAATTAAATTTTTCTACAAAAGAATCCTTAATGTTTTACAAATAACCCCTCAGCGATGTTCATTATTCGTAGACAATCAGTTTTCAAAAGAAGAATGTATGAAGGTAGCGTATAGTACATAGATGAAACTAAGAATTATAGTAGAAGAGGTAAAAGAGTATAGTAAGTTGATTAATAAAAATTATATAACTACGAGAAAGGGTAATAAGAGAAAAGAGTGAAAAATTGATTAGGTACGAGATTAAAAAATACAGCGAAAAAAAGAAGGCAACTACAAAATCTTAACTCTTACACAAGAATCGACCAAAAACAGCAGATGCATTTATTGCGTTTGCGAGAAATGGTAAAATCTTTATTACCAATTTGAAATTTTTAAATACTGAAGATTGAAGAAGAATGTTTGTCTGTTTGAATTGAGCTTAAATATTTAGCAAACTTGTCATAATTTGCTTTTACGGCTTGATTTAAAGCCTCCAAAAGCATGGTCGCTGTAGAGTGTAGATCTACGAATAGTTTATTATTCTTCTGGAGTAGTTGATGGTGTTACTCTGGAGTCTGGATGTAATGTATGAAGAAAGTTCTCTCACCACGTCGCACGCTCAGCGAGTCGGGACTCAAGAAATTGGAGTCGGGACGTGGTAAAAGCAAATGACTGTCGGTGGCACTGTCGGTCGCGGGTGATTCTCTGAGGCAAGTTCGCGAGTCCGATGCTGATGAGTCTGCAAATCAAATCAATCGTCGATACCAAGCTACTCAAGCTAAAAACACTACTAAAGGTCCTTTTCACGAATTCCCGTTTAAGAGGGCGACTAACCCAAAAAATCAAACATCGTCCTTCTCTCTTCACACTCACGCCTGTCTTTCATATGTCAGGTGAAAAAGAAAGACGCGGATTCATCGCCAAATTAGTTTTTTCTCAATAACTCGATAAATATACAACATTTTAAAAATCCGCTAGGTCGGTTTCTGAATGATAGAATTTTATACAATGTGTTAAAATATTAACTTAGTTCAATGCACGGTTATGGCAATAAATGAAAAATTAGATGCATTTTTGTGATTTTTTTCTATCGAGAAAATTTTTAGATATCGTGTTTTTGCTCTGATTGAATTCTTGGATTAATTTAATGCAGTATCTTATTTTAGAAAATATAAAAATTTTGGGTTAGTCGCCCCCTTAAGCCTGAGCTAAAGCAGTCAAGGTCAAATTCGTCAAAAGTTTGGTATTATTACGCCGACGCGAATTTCAAAATTTACGTCAGCGTAATATTCAAATTCTATATCCCCTAAATACATTTCTTTCTATCCAGATTCGCTACGAAATTTCTAAAATGGTCTGAGAAATACATGTAGCGATGGGTCAGGTGGCAAAGCTTTCGCACGAATCTGGTTTGCCTAATTTTTTTATCTTTGGGTATTTTATCTTTCGTTTAAAGTAATTGGGTTTTAGATAATTTTTTATTCAGTCTTATTAAATTTAAAAAATATAAATGGTAATGAATGCCAATGAAGTATATTTAGCGCTGTAGTTTATAATGATCGATTTAATGAATGTTGTCCATGCCGTGGCGACTAAGGCACAATCATCAATGCTTTAATTTTGTTTTAAAGAAAAAATGATAAATAACCTTATTATATTATGAACTTTTAAATTGCCAAATAAATAAAAGTTGTGAGGTCACGATTACATAATAAAAAGTTAGCGAACGCACTATTAAAAAAGTTTTAACTGCGCATGCAGACTTCTCGAAGCCTCGTCTAGCGATTAGCCAAATTAATGAAATCGGTCTCTCGTATCATATTGAATTCAGACCAAAGTGAAATATCCTGGGCCACGGCTCATGTGGTCGGACTTACTCACGAACTCCACTAAGAAGAGCTGCTCTCTGTCCGTACTGCCAATTCCCTCGGTACATTGCAATGACGAAAGTGAGTTTTGGGGACATTGAGCAGCTAAGCGACTACAGAAATAAGTAGACCGAATGAACGATCCGTGAAGGTTGATCGTATCCGGTCCACGTGAGGTTATCTAACTGTGACACTCACAGCCAACGACAGATAAATTAGCGGATGATACTGTATTAGCTTGATTGTGTGAGGGCGATGCGTTGGGGGTGGTACTCGATGGGGCCTGCAGTATCACTTGAGGGAGGTCGTAGTTAGCCACATTACTACCGTCTGGTTTTTTCTGCTGTCTGGAACCATCCTCCGCGTCTTGTTTCTTCTCGCCCGATAGTAGGCTACATGCGGTTTGGTCTTTGGGTATGGTTTTGTCTTGCCGATCTGAAACAACGAACGCGGAGTTTTCCTCCTTCGTGATGCTCATATAATAGCACGTGTCGCTGCTTTTCATAATATGTCTTGGTCCGGGGTTGAGGAGTATCGTGTCTTCATAGAACTCAGGTAGTTCTGCGGGTCGGACCCCCACTAAAGCGACACCGTATCTGAAAATTCATTTAACATTATAAGACAATATTCAAAATACTATTCGGGGAATTCTGAAAAAATATTCTAGCAGTAGGTTCTATTCGGTATTGTTATCGTTATAATAGAAATAGACAAACAATTAAGTTTCGTTTCTGATTATTTAGTGACATTAATGATTATGGTAACGCACTTTCGATGCGAATGGAAGCTGGCATATGTGAAGCTTTTTCCTTCGTATTCGCCAAAGAAGCGACTGTCTCCCAAAACGATGTGGTATATTTCGTTGCCTGAACATTTGCCGTATAGCCGATGCCATTCTTCCGCAGACTGCTGGCCTTCTCTGAAAAACAACATGTCAAACGTTATATTAATATTTTATTATCATTATTTATTTATTAATGACTGCTCATTGACTTTAAATCTAATTTTTATTTTCAATTCCCGTCCCTGCAAGTCTTCGAGAAGACAGCCAATCTTTTACATAGCCTCATTTCATTGGTGGCAGTTCATCCAAATATTGCCAAGTAGCGATACTTACTGTCCTCGACTAGTATGCAGCAACAGCGTCACCAGGGTGGAAGCGCCAGGGCAGGTGCAGTTGTTAGCCAGCAACGCGTACTTGAATTCGTCCTCACACACCACGAACTCAGCAAACTTCACATGTAGTTTGTTCTCCGGTCTGAAGATCTGGACATATTGCGGCACGTTTGGTGCAAAATCCTTTACGGCCCAGGATCTGGAATAAAATTGTAAAATTGTGAAAAAGGGAGATATGTATATGCCGAATATCTCTGCCGAAGCGTTCCCTAACTTTGGTGGAAGTCCGGTCCCTTTTGAGGTAGATCGGCCGGTCGTGGAGGGGGTCCTGCGTTAGACAGATCCAGGATATCCCTCTGTATACGGCTGAAGGCGAACCGCAGGTAGTTTTAGTGGATAAGCCCGACGCTTCTCGTCGGGAGTCCCACATACCCTGGGGTGCTTTAGCTTAACTGAGGCACATCCCCGACCCGAGGCACCCATAAAAGGGTTTCCCCTGCGCATAAAAAAAAAGATATGTATCTCATTTTATAGCAAGCTGCTAGCATGGCATCTTGCAATAATTCCTTTGCTTTTTTCCACGTTTTGCTATTATTGGCTTGTGGCTTGCGTCTTGTTGCTATAGCAAGCAACTGCCAGCGGTACGTGTATTACGATTTGTGTGCTATAAGAATATAGAGATACGATAAAACTTGCCTGAGTATAGTATGCTCATCAGCGGCAGTCTTATCGGCGTAGTTCCTGGCTGCGAGTATGAAGCAGGCCTCGGCTTCGTTCATGCGGGCGCGGATCAGGTCGGAGTCTTTCAGACAAGAACCCTGGATGTAGATCACTCGCTGTGCCCATATTGGTACCTGGATAGGAGTTATTAAAAATACCATTAGAAAGCTTGATTGAATAAAATAAGGGTATGATTTTCTGACTTTGCAAGATGTCTTATAAAAAGATTTTTTGGGACTGTTACAATATGACATTTGGTCTTATTCAGGAGATCTGACACAAGCAAAAAAGAGGAGAAAGAAAACCGTTGTTAATATCGTGTCACCACTTTCTTTTTAACGGTGTCGAGTAACTTGATTATCACTTGTAAAATCTACCAACCTGTAAAATCATTCTCATCGTGGTGTCCAGTTCCATCGGCGACAGTAGCACAACATAATAGTCCTGGAGGAGTGGATGAGCGTAGAACTCATTGAGGAAGTCCATGATGGTATCAGCGTGGAGCGTGGTGGAACAGACCACCACATGCTTCTCCGACTGAGCGCGGTGAGAGGAGTATGAGCCACCGAGTTTCTGCCGCTCCATCCATGTGAATGCCAGTTGCTCGAACTGGAAAGTTTGTTGACGTAATGTTTGTGACTAATAGCCGCAATCAGAGAAATTTTATTATTACATAACTATCATTTGATGGAAACTTTAACTGAAGCCATAATAGTATGTCGAACTCTTCATTAGTTAAATATTAGGTAGGTAATCATTAAAATATATTATTATGTGCGGCCTAGTTGTTTGTGCTAGTCGGGTAAGGCCCTCTTGACCAGATCTGGGTTAAAGTTAATCCTGTCTTAAACATGGGCGTAACCACACTAGGGCAAGCTTGGGCGCTTGCCCCACCCTGGCTCTGACCTATAAGGTGCCAATTGCCAAAAACTGGCTAAGTTCTATGTCAAGTATCTCAGTTCTGGGCTGGTACCGACTTCAAACAAATGAAAATTGAGTACAGAATTCGTTGAGATTTAGTCGAATTTTGAAAAAGGCACTTATCTAGAATTTTGGGTTTAATTTTTTGGTAAAAAAAATAATAATATTAAAACGCGTAATTCATAACAATATATTTATTATTGTTCATAAATAGAACTGGGGGGGGGGGGGGGGGGGGGTTAGGTTGATTGCCCCACCCTGAGCGCAAGGCTGGCTACGTAATGTAATGTCATCTCTGTTGTTCTTCGTGCTACAGCTGGTAGAGATAGCGTGGTGTAATCCTGGGTTAATTACTTTTACCCAGGTCGATGCAATTATTATTATATGTTTCATAATAGTAAATAAAATAAATTTATTATCAGAGGGTTTAAAGTAAAAAGTTGTAGTGGTACGAGGGTAATCCGAGTAATATACAAACATTTGAGTTAATAATTACTATAAAAATGACTCCTTAACCACAATGCAAGCGTAATCCAATTATTTCAAATAACTACCTACTTCCTGGAGTAATAAAGAGTGCAATTACTAGCAAGCATTTAATTAACGGTTAGCTATTCAACAAGTGAAGTATTTAATTAGCGAAAGTCGTTTGCAGTCGATTACGGTTGGCCTTAACCCTGGATTTTCGTGTAGTGCATGTTAATAATGAAAATTACTTGTTAAATGCATATTCATTATGCTGATAAAATGCCTCACTTGAGTAATTAATAAAATAGAGGTCGTAGGTTTCTAGAAAACTAGATACTTGCGGTTACGAAAAAGCCTGAGGGAACGCTGTACTTTTTCGAGAAAATGTGCGCTACGTGTTTATGCAGAGACACATAAAATACAAATACCTATCCATCCTCACATACTTCCTATTTTAATAATAGGAGGACAATATACGTTACTGAAAGCACATCATGGCCTAACTGGGAACCGGCAAGGAATGTTATCTACACTCTAAGACCTACATGTCTTCGTCAAAAGGCGATAAGCAGGGTTTCGAAGCGGTGACTCCAGGCTAAGTTGGTACTACTAATATATTATATTCTGTGGCTAAGCTCTAACCACCGCCTATGGGTTACCAGAATTTCCCAGGTTATAAGCATGCATTTCCATATTCGGAGCTGCGTTGTGAGGTAGATGTTTTTGAGAGCATATTATAGAATACGAGTATATATTTTCTTTAACCACGCTCAGCGTAGCGATTCTATTGGATCTTAAAACATACCTCGCAAAGTAGTTCTGGTAGGTAAGGCGCCTAACATTAGAAAAGCCAACTCTTCATCTTACTCCTTTAAGCGATCTATTTTTATTAATTAACATTATAAATGTAGGCCAAATGCTAGGAGCGCTTGGCCGTCGGGAGTTTAAAATTACCATTTGTAATTTGTATCTGATATTATGTCACCAAGGTTATTCAATGGATATTATTATAGCCTAGTTATCGGTGGCATTGCACAGTTTCTATTTCTGTTTTAAATTGAAGCACAACTGCTGCTTTTCATAATGTATAATTCATATTATATTCTTATGTGCTTTGATCGATTCAGAAAGTAGTTACCAAGTTGAAAGTTTCAAACACATAATGGTATCTTTTTTATGCCCGGTATCTTATAATTTTTGGCTGAAGTTTATCTATTCACAAACGCTTTTTGGCTGACATCAAAATATTAAACAATCAACAAAGTTTGCGAATAGACAAACACTTGTCAAAAAAGCTTTGACCTCAAATCCAGATGTTGTGGGTACGATATCGTTGGGAGTTGGGACAACAAACAATATTATTTTCAATAATGAGCCTGCAGGCATGGACGTATAAAAAAAGGCGGACGGAGTCCCACCATACACAAAACTGTGTCGTTCAGAGTCGGCCAGCTGGCTGTATGTACTATCAGAGAAGTTGATTCCTATGCAGATCGGGGACCTAAGTAGTTTGGTTGCGTTACGTCAAACCCAGCCGACAGATCACAATTAACATTGAATTGACATATTCGACCAAATAACGTTGGTCTATCAACTGCATAGGAATCAATTTCCTCGATGATACAAGGTCCGCACGCACACATTCTTGCGCTAGTCCATACCATTTGACAGGAGTCAGAATGTGAGCGTGGCCGACTCTGAAGGACACAGTTTTGTATATAACAAGACTCCGTCCGCCTTTATTTCTACGTTCATGCCTGCAGATAAATACTAAATTTTGGTAAAATAAAGCTATTTTCAGCTACTAATGGTCAATTAAGACCGCGACGCGAGGCGTAGATGCATTTCTTTTGTACTAAATTGACAGATTTCGTAAGCGTGAGACGTATCGCAAAAAGAAATGCATCTACGCGTCGCGTTGCGGTCTGAATTGACCATTAGTAGCTGAAAATAGCTTTATTCCGGCACCCGGAATAAAGGAACCGTCGATGGTTACCGAGCTGTTTAAAACTTTAAATTGCGTATTCTTTGGACACCTTCTGCAACTCTTCAATCTGTTCTATGGTGTTAGTTTACCTGCGTAGGAAGCACGACCAGGGCCACTCCGATCATGATGACCATGAACAGCTGTGACGGCCAGATGTCCGGCACGAAGTCCCCATAGCCGACGGTGGAGAATGTCACCACCACGAAGTACGTAGCTTGGAACAGGTTGAGGTGGCGGTGGCCCGCTCGCTGGAAATGCTGGATGCCGCATACACTGGTGAACAAAAGTGGTTTAGGTGGGTGCGGGTATTATCGAGGAAATTGATTCCTAGGCAGTTGACCAACGTCATTTGGTCGGATCATGTCAATTCAATGTTAAGGCTGCGTTTCCACTAGAGATGTGTTGCGAGGAATGTGTTTTTAAGATCCAATAGCATCGCCGCGCTGTGCAAAATTCACAACACATCTCTGGTGAAAACGCAGACTTATTGTGATCTGTCGGCTGGGTTTGACGTAACGCAACCAAACAACGTAGGTCCCCCTATCTGCATAGGAATCAACTTCTTTCAGCTCTCAATTAAATTAAAGTTAAGTAATCGTTAAGTATCAATTACATGTCTCTGAGCGAGACCATAAGATTGCCAGATATAATATTTCGAATAAATATAATAACTAAGGTCCACTGTCTGGCTTTAAATCGATTCCTCAGTACACAATATTTTCTTTATGTGAATATACGAGGCAACTTAAAATTAGCTATGTTTAGTTTAATCATTTTTAAGTACCACTTTATAGGAATGTAAAAAGCTGTAATTTTAGAAAAAACGGTCGCAGGTTAGTGTTTGACGTCCGTGAGAACTAAGTTGTGGCAATTTTATTAGAAGTTGTGGATGACCTAGGTGTCGTAGGTACATCTAGGTTTTATAAAAAATAAATGAACAGAAAACAGTTTCCCACGTTTAAATGACACCTGTTGATATGAGTCGTCTCAAAAAATATCAGACTCGATTTATATATGTCGCAGTCATCTAGTTCAATCTGCGATTCGATTGAATGACTAGCGCATTCATTGAATGACACCATTCAATTGAATGACTCGGCCGAACGTCGATTGAACGATCGTCCCTCAACGTTCAACTACATCCGCGCGTACCAGCGGTTTGGCTGCTACAGCGCGAGATCACAAGCAATTGTATGTAAATGACAGCGCGACCGCGCCGCTATTTAATTAAGGCGACGCCTTGATAATTTGGCTGTAGCGATATCGATTTTTCTCAGCAATGACTAAAGCTAAGAAATTAAAGTTCATTGTCAGTATTCATTATGTCTTTATCTTTGAATTGCTCATAGCATAACACGATTGGTCAACTTTTATAACACAGAATAATTAATCAAAAAGACCCCAGTAAAAAAAGGATTCCTATTTTGCCAACAGAGGAGAGTGATTTAAGCTTCCAAAATTTGTACATAGATTGGTTCAAGCATACACTTTAATTTGCCCATAGCTTATATGAAATGTATATTTATGGTTTTTAAATTACGCGATAAAAACCATTTTGTTGCTACGCCCTTTCCATTTTTTGCTGTTCCATTGCTTGTTTTCCGTTCCGGCCTCTCATAGAAAACAAGCAATCTAAACATATCCAACACGGTTTTTTACTTTAACGCGGCGTCACCTTAATTCCTTACTATACGAGTAGGTACATACATTTGCTTTTAATCTCGCGGTGTAGCGGCCAATCCGCTCGGTCACTCGGACGAATATATTCCAGCCTTACAGCTTGTGGCGGAGCAACTATCGCGCTACATCAGAGGTTCCCAAACTTTTTTTTGCTGGATCCAATGGACCCCACAGCTACCCCCCCCCCATTCAAGGCCGGTCTAAAAAGCGTAGTCATCCAACAGTCATTATTTTCATCAAAAACATCATGCCAAACTTTTTTTTTTTTTACTTTTTGATGAAAATAATAAAAATGATATTTTGAGGGAAAAATCAGATCCTCATATCCATAACCCAGATACCCTATCATGATACCTGCGATCAAATTACTTCACCACCTATGTATTTGCCACCAGCACCGCCTACAGATTAAATATTTACTCCATTGAACATTGAGGTAACCTCCAGCTTTAATAACTCACCAGCAATATATTATATATTGAAGAGTTTGAAGAACCTGCGATTTCTACAACACCATAATCATCACATAATATGGTATTAGGCCCACCACACATTCCCACCACTGCAACTCCTGTGTCGCCAGGATCAACAGTGGTAACCAACCACAAAAACTCTTTGAAATGATCTCAGGGATGACCGAGTTACAAGCCAAATCTGTCTTGGGACCCGCAACGAAATTAATCAGAAGGAAGGTAGGAGGAGTAGGAGATTAGGCCCACCACACATTCACATATGGTATTATAGCTACACTTATACCTTCCCCAGTTAATGTACACAAAAAATGTAATGATCCTTTTTATGCCGATCGTAGTGGTTGGATTGATTCAGTCCAATCCCTAAATAATAGCACATCAAACTTAACGCCTGAAACTGCCCCGAAGTGAAAGTCAAAGAAACGTTTGGTACGTAGACAAGACTGGTCGAACGCGAAACGAAAAACCCTGAAAAATCTTGGAAAGAGTTACGTTTTAAAAAGAGGTAGATTGGTTAGTTATAAAATAATGGGAAAACCGTGTAGTTGTTAAGTATAAGTGTGGAGACGAAATGACAGAAGAACAAAGACTTGAATGTTTTAATCGATTTTGGAAGCTAGGAAATAGAGACTGCAGTACCTGTATTAGAAAATGCTTTTTTGTCACTATTGAAGCTAACAAAAATAAAGATTTAATAAGTATGTGCGATTCTGGCGTCATAAATTCAAGCAATGCAATGCCAAATATCTGGTAGATAATTCAAATAAAAACCGATTAGATTTTTTACTTCTTTAACTACCAGCAGGCGTAGCATGGTCACCATAGACACGGTTTCTTTCTAAGGAAGAATAGACAAAGTGACAGTTAGACAAGATAAAGTGACAGTTAGACAATGTAAATCCGCCATTTTGTCGATAAAATCTGTCAGTATGTCGATTCTTTTCCATGTCTACTTTTGTTATGCCCTGCAGGTGCGAATAAGAGTAAAATTTATTTTGGTGAAGATTTAGTTTACTGTTTTTTTAAAGAATTACTTTTTCTATAGGTGCACTTACCAAAATAAATACAGCTTATTATTACTTACACGTTTTTATAATAATTACGACTGAAATTTTAGAACCTATGTAACACACACGTTGACATTAGTGTTAATTCATAAACAAAGTTAAAAACAATTTTTTTATATTATTTTTGTGTTAAAAATGTTCAGAATTTATTTATTTAATTAAAGTTTTGATAATTACATTGTTATTTTCAATATCAATTCGAACATTAGGGCTTAATTATCTTTTAAGACATGAAACCGAAACATCAATTCCGTAAAACAAAGTCTTAAATAAAGATATATACTAGATTGTTCCAAAGAACAACGTATATGTACTAGATCGTTCCGGAAAACAAAACCTTATTGTATTATAAGAATTCATTTTATTCGAAAATAACAATTTAAATCTATAAAAAAATGTGAAATTAAAGGAATTAAGCTGTTTCAACAATTTATAATTATATTTACACAGAACTTGAAAACCTCATACTGTAAACCGATATTTTCCTATATACGATTTTGTTCTTGGGACCCGTCGATATAATATTGTCTGCCTATATTCATAGGAGAAGTCAAATCGGGTCACCTAATTTTCATAGACCCCCGTTAACGACTCGTGGACCCCCATTTTTTTTCCACGCAAGCGTAGACCCCTATCGGGCTCCCGTGGACCCCACGGGACCACTTTGGGTATCAAAGCGCTACATCATCGCGTCGCTCTATTGAAGTTTACAGTACTGAAAGTTCACTTATATTGGAATTACTAGTATTTTCAAACAAATATAGGTATCCTATTTTAAAGGTATAATAGGATGATTTCCAACGATTAGGTAGTTTAAATTGCCTTATGTCCTAGACCTGGCATTTGACAAAAAGTCTATTCTAGGTAGCCTTTGGGCCGCGAATTAATGATTGAGCCATTGGCCAGCCGTGATTAGGGCAGCCGATGGCCTGAAATATTAAACGGGTACGTAGCCAACGTTGAACGTGCAACAAGTAAGTTACTATGGCGGCTTACATTATAATATTATAATACAAGGCCTCCATGCAATTCACTGTATCATAATATCATTATATATTAATCAGTTCTGCACGTGACAGTACCGATGCAAGAATATCAATTCAATTCAAAAAAGTGCCTGTCTGTTACCAAGCCACGGTTTTTTAAGCATGCCATTATAGTTACAGACACTTTTTATAATGATTTTGATGGTACTTTGTGTCCTGAGAAAGGACGTAAGATAGTTTTTATCCCGGAAAAGTGTACGGTTACAGTGGCACAATAAACGAATTCAGCGTAACAAACTTACAGGCAACATAAAGTTGAATATAAACCCTTTTGTAAAGGCTTATTTTGTGTGTTTCAATATCTGTGCGGCCTTTCAGGTTGGCATGAGAGGGGCATATTGATGGACAAGTGATTACGAACTGGCAAAGATATTCGTCTAAGATTGTCCATTATAATTGTTTTAAACAATTATAATGGACAATCTGGCTCTTTACGTAAATAAGGAATGAATAATAAATCATTACATTAACAATTCCATGCCAATTGCTACTATAGAACACATAAAGTTAATATACCTATCGGAATAGAGAAACAAAGGCCTGAGCAAGCGAGATGTCATTATCAGTAACACTGCGTGGTAGAAAGAGAAGCGTGATTTGAGGTTGCATAGCTTTTTTTTTCATCTGTTTGACAGTCTGTCTGACCCTGGGCCGATCGTTGTCAATTTGGGCTCTCAGAAAGATGAATGAGTGATTTTAAGTTAAATAATGAATATTTTTTAGAAATACTGCTCTAGAAACATGGTTAAATGTTTGTGGAATGATTGTGGATCCACACATCGAAAAAACCCGGACAAATATTCATTTCACAGGTGAATTATTCTACATCGACAGGACCTAGTTTTAAGTTTATATTTGCTAATTCCCTACGAGTTACTGGGATTGGTTTTGATAATTCACTTCTTTAAATGGTTCATTATATGGAAAACATAACTTGACTAGCCATGGTGCACAATTTAAGGATATTTTGTGTAAACAATTTTCATCTATTTTACACTAGGGCTGCATCAAGTTATCGATAAGTTGTATCGATATGAAAATATTTTTTAGTTAAGTATACTAATTATCTAGGAATGTTGAAATGATAACATACTCATCCGTAGTTTATAATTAGTTTAAGTATATTAATATACTATCATACATAATTTATCGTTTTTAAGGTTCCGCACCCAAAGGGTAAAAAGTCCAGTAGTAGTGGGGTCCCGCAGCCCGCTCTACTACTAAGACTTCGTTGCCTGTCCGTCTGTCCATACGTCCGTCCGTCTGTCTGTCTTCAGGCTGTATAACAAGAACCACTATAGTAATAGACTTCTGAAATTTCCACAGATGTAATGTCATTCTACATCCAATATGGCTGCTCATCCAAGATAGGGGAATAGTTGAAAGCACTTCTGCAAGATGGGCTTCAAATAAAAGGGCTCATTGAGAGTGAATTGAAACTTAATAGGGTCTAGTGAAGTCGTGTCGTGTCGTGTACTGATGTCACGTGACGTAACCTGTCGTGTCGAATCGTGTCATGACATGTCGTGTCGTATCGTACCGGGTTTTAGAAAATGCCCGGTTGAAACCGGTGCACCCTTCATGCGCGAGTCCGACTTACACTTGGCCAATTTTTCAGATTTCCTGCTGACCTGGATAACAGAAATTCATGGCTTAAAATAATTAACCGTCCAAACTGGACTCCGAAGAAAAATTCATGCATACTTAATTATGCAGCAAGCATTTTGAAGAAAAGTCACATTTTACTTCAAAATTACAATTTTATTATATATCTATGCAGTTTTATTTTATCCCATTTTATTATGCTTACAATCTTACAATTATTATTCCATGATCGATATTTTGTCGAATTACAAGATGTTTGTACATCACTGACACGCACACGTAAACATAATTGTATACACAGATGTAAATCAAATTTTGGTTAAGCTTGACAGCTCGGGATTGTTTCTCTATTCCGATAGGTATATTACCTTTATGATAGAACATCAGCAAAATTGACAGGAGTCATTTAAATATGCTACATTTACTTATTCAACAAACAAACCCGCAGTTATTATGAATTACTTAGACCCAGCTTCTGTTTTACCCAGTACCTTCTATTAAATCCTACGTATTAATTATATCTGATATCTTTTATACAGGATGTAGCAAAACTAAGTGATAATACTTTAGACTCTAAAGTATTATCATTTATCACTTAGTTTTGCTACATTCTGTATAAAAGTTTAGAGTATGTATGAGTCCCTTGTAAAGAGTTGCTCTTTCAGCGCTGCTACTTTCACAGTCAACTCATAAGGGACACATACAACCCATAAAGTATTATCACTTAGTTTTGGTAAACTCTATATTCAGTTTGTCGGTAGAAAATGAAACTTAATATAGCCTAGTGCAAGTGGCACTTTATTTGAATTATTTATGGCGGTTTAGTAAAGTTTAAAATTTTATAGTTATGACTTAAGCTGTAATAATTATGTTTCATTTTCTGTAGACATTGGTAGCGGCCCATGCCGGCGCTGCTTAGTGCTTTGTAGTGGCGTAGAAATGAAATGAAAAATTGAATCTTAGAAAGGGATTAGACATATTCATTCCTTCCGTACGTCGCGCCTTCTACTCTCTCTCCGTCTTATAAATTAATCTATACTGTTATACTAATATTATAAAGCGGAAGAGTTTGCTTTAGTTACTTTGTTTGTTTGAACGCGCTAATCTCAGGAACTACTGGTCCGATTTGAAAAAATCTTTCAGTGTTAGGTAGCTCATTTATCGAGGAAGGCTGTAAGCTATATTTTATCACACTAAGACTAATAGGAGCGAAGAAGTATAGGAAAATGTGGAAAAAACGGGGGAAATTATTAGAAATTGCTTATTATCTTAAGGACTACTGGACCAATTTTTATGTTATTTGGCACACATGAAGAATAGACCACGTGACGGGACATAGGCTATTTTTTGCGGAAAATATACGGTTTCCGTGAAATTAATCCTAAATTGCCCGGGCGAAGCCGCGCGGAACATCTAAAGCTCCGTTTAGACCAAACGAGCGAATGCTCATTCTAGTAAAGCTCTTTTGATGTAAACAAATAATGAGCATTCTTTCGTTGTTCTAGTGTGTTCGCCACGTGTTCGGCGGTAAATAGGTAGAATGCACTAAGAATGCTCGCTCGTTTGGTGTAACCGACGCAAGAGCGCTCGAGCAGTTGCCTAGAGCATTCTTTCGTGTTTGGGCGTGCTCGCTCTTCGAGGCGGTCTCTTCAAAGGGATTCTAGTGTTCTTGAAATATTTTACTTTTTGGCGGGTTTTTTAAATTATCGAGTATTCTTCTTTGTATTAAATTCGTCACCCACCAACGTCTTTTCCTTCTTTTCTTTTTCATTATTGCGTTATAACAATAAATGCAGCACTTGAAATCACAATGATATACACACACAATGATATGAAATATCACAGTCAGACATAGTGTAGTTGTTACGTAGTTTATATACTCTTTGAGTGTAGTGTGAATCTTACTACTTATCGTTGACGAATGAGCAATGAGCATTCGCTCGTTTGGTCTGAATGATTCTCATCTATAGAGCAAAAATTCTTACTCTCGATGATCTTGTTGGTTCGATTGGTGTAAACTGTAAACGATCTAAAGTATGTTGTAACGAATTATAGTTTACACTAAACGAATAGAAAGAATGTTCTTGTGCAGTTCTTGCTCTATGTTCTTTTGGTTTAAACCCACCTTAATACATTATATTCTGAGTTCTGACCCGTGTTTAACATTTTACAAAATGTTAAACACGCGTCAGAACTCAGACTACCTACTCATCGCAAAAAAGTGCACAATGCCACTAAAGAAGTTTTCACTTTAATAAAAATAGCTATATTAAGTATAATGTTTTAAGATGGATGAATAGAGATTGCTCAAAACAAAATATTTTTGTCACAATATTTTAAGATACTAGATCCTTCCTATTTCAACCCTTAAAAGCTTTGAGAATTATACATTGCTTTAATAGGTTGGCAATCAAGAGGAAATTAGGATAAACAGTTTCTGCAGAATCCATTTATTTGAAATTATCTTAACAAAGTGGACATTTCGTTTATATTTTATCTCATTAAAATAATTACGGCCCTAAACTTGTTTATGATAAATTCGTTACGAAATAAAATGAGATGAAACCTTAAGAGGCTGTAAATCGAATAAAAAGCTTGAAACAGTTATTCAACGAAGTTGGTTTAAGAGAATATTCAAGAACAATTTTATATTTTAAGCGCGTATTTTATTTAGTTAAATGTAAATTATAAAATATGCCAAGTACGTTTTATTTTTCGTAATAGCGTGTCTCTGCCGCACTCAGAGACATTTAATGATGATTAAGCTTTAATTTAATGGAGAATTTGACAGATAATGTATGGGGCTTATGTCAAAATCTTAATTTAATTACAATTAAGTGATTAATAAGTATATTTTGTCTCGAACCACGACATAGCACTCAGAGACGAATTTTATTACTCAACTGTACTTAGGTAATTGAAATATGAAGATTTTGACATCCATGGGGCTTATGTCAAAATCTTCATTTAATTACAGCGTAATAACACTGTGTAAATAACTACAGTTAGGCCAGTCATTAAAGCCAAAACCCGAAAGAAATTAGTAACTTGATAAAATTTTAGGGGGTTGTTAAAGAAGGTAATATAACTTACCGTGTGATTTTGCAGTGTTCTGGGGTGTACGGAAAGGGTTGAAAAGGGGTGAAAAAGGTTTCTTGTTAATAACATTGCGTAAAAAATTGCACGCTGCTGCACGGTAAGAAAAACCTAATTCCAAATTTGCAGCGTGTTACTAATTTTTTTACCCCTGTTATTAACAAATTTTATTGTTTTTTAATAATAAACAATGTTCCGTATGTTGCAAAACGCTGCAAATTTAATACACGTTACAAAACGGTAAGAACAACCTAATTCCAAATTTGCAGCGTGTTACTAATTTTTTACGCAATGTTATTAATAAAAATCTTTTTCACCCCTTTTCAACCCTTTCCGTACACCCCCGAACGCTGCAAAATCACACGGTAAGTTATTTTACCTTCTTTAACAACCCCCTAAAATTTTATCAAGTTACTAATTTCTTTCGGGTTTTGGCTTTAATGACTGGCCTAAGTGGTCCAACGCCTTTGAAGTCGCGCGAAATGCCGCTTTTGTGTAGGTATTCGTCAGTGCTTCAGGGTTGTCACAATAATGTGTTTTATTATAATCTGTTCTACATTTTATGCATTCGTAGTATTTGTATGTAGAGTACTAGGAATAACAAAAAATGGATACAGAAGTATTATAAGTAAGGAGTTTTATTATAAAAAATACAAATGCGTATACAAAAGCTCAGGGTTCGCATGATATACCTATATTAAATAAATTGATATTTAAATCGGATATATATCATGAATCATGATATATAATATCAATTGATATTTATGTTTGATATAATATATCAAAATTGATATTTATATTATTTAAAAATGTAAAATAAATAATAATGTTTTAAATGTAAAAAGTCAATTACATCAAGTCGTAGTCTAAATACACAGGTCTTATTTTCCGAGAGTTTCACAAGCCTATACTGTACTCGGCGAAACATGGCGATAGCGGTCATTGACTCCCTGTCAAAAACTTGTCATTTTCTATACAAATCCGCGATTGACAACATCTGACACTTCAGTGTCAATCGCGGTTTTTATAGAAAATGACAAGTTTTTGACAGGGAGTCAATGACCGCTGCCGCCATGTTTCGCCGAGTACAGTATAGTTCATCAAAAACCTGCTATTTGACACGACATTAACTAATCATAGCCGTCGACGCGGTTTGTAACTTAGGCTTATGACACCCACGTGACCCCCTGTTTTTCGGAAGAAAATTCCTTGTTTGTTATTATACTATTTTTATACCATTTATATACCATGTGTTAAGTTAATTCGACTGATAAAATTATTACACTTTTTTTCTTCTGGCTAAAAAAGCTGTGTTTCGCCGAGTGAGTGAGTTTATCGGAGGCCCAATCCCCTATCCTTTTCCCTATTTCCTTCCCTACTCTCCCCTATTACCCTATTCCATCTTAAAAGGCCGGCAACGCACCTGCAGCTCTTCTGATGCTGCGAGTGTCCATGGGCGACGGAAGTTGATTTCCATCAGGTGACCCATTTGCTCGTTTGCCCCCATATTGCATTAAAAAAAATTGATACTCAAAAGTATCTATCGTTGATTTTTACTTTATTTGAAAACTTTGAATATCAATAATAAAAAATGAGTTTAATTTTACTTCCCTATCTTCAAATTATCAGACATACAAATTATTTCGAATCAACTATTACGAAAAAAACATATCAGAGTATGAAATTTGTATGTAATTTTTAAAATATCAAAAATTAAAAAAAAATCAAAAATATCGGATATAATATGTATATTATGTATTTAAATAAGTACATACATATAACTCAAACGAAACACTGTCGGTCGCAAACCACTTAAAACAAATAAATTAAAAAGCGTCAACCCCGGCTGACGTGTACCGAACGAGTGTATGGCAGTTCGGTATCGCTACCGCGCCTCTCTCACCCCGCACGCCCCGCACGATTGCTCTGTCTAGACGTGTTCGTTGGACCACTGTAGTTATTTACACTGTGGTAATATGGACGTAATATGTGTCAAATTCTTAATTTAATTGAAGTTTAATCAACATTAAATAAAATATGTCTCTAGTGCGAAAGTTAGTGCGGCAGTTAGCCTTCTATTCGAACGTAGTGACTATTCGTAATTTCGTACGGATATTGGATAAGCCATTTTATGAGTCGGGTTAATAGATTCAGCCTTTTCGAATTATAGAGTCCATACCTTGTGAACACTAGACAGAGCAGGGTGACGCACAATATCATTAGCTGTTGTGACAGCGCCGACTGGGATTTCTGCATTGCTCGGTGTAAATCGTTCTGAAACAAAAAACTTACGTTACATATTGTTTTACGATCGCCATCAACAAAAGACGTAAGTATATTATGTGATAGCCGTTAAAGGACAGTTAAGGGCCCGTATATGCAGAGGTCGATCGATCCGAACTCTTGTGTGCAAGATCCAGTAAGGTCGGCCTGCGAGCAGTCCGACCGGAACAAGTAGGCTACACGTATACGGAGGCTTGAAGATTTCGTTATGAAAAGTCTAAAAAAGAAAAACTGTCTAATGCTAAGTACTGACATACGGTTTTGCTCGATTGTTTTACTCCAAATCGAGCAATAAGCGCTTACCACTGAGCTATAGAGGTCGTCAACAACAAACTGTTTCTTTACAATCCATCACTTCGTCATATTACAATCTCGCGGTGTTTACAATCTTATGGTGACATATACAAAGTAATAAGTATACTGGTTGTCAAATAAGCCTGTCAAAATGAACAACTTTTTCTATGAGAACAATGCTGGGAACTCAAAAAAATCCGTCGTCATACCCATACTTGAAATTGCCGAGGATAACGGTGTTAATCCTAAAACCTGCTAACACCCAATATAATATCGATACTTGATTCGCAACAGACTGAAATCGATAATTTAAGGTTATTTAAATTATGTGGTACTCGTACTCGCTCACAGAGTACATTTTTCGAGAAAAGCCCGTAGTGTGTTTTATTCTTGTGGGTTCAATTCCCGTGATGGAAAATGTAGTGTTCAAGTTTGGTTAGGACAATGCAGGCAGATCACCTGACTGTCTGAAAAGTAGGGTGATCCATGCGTTGTAAGGGTAACACGTTTCCTTAATCTGTTCTTTCTAGAAGAGACGCCTTCGTCCTTTTCGATCTAGGTATAAAGAAGAATAAAATGTAGGCTAAGCCTCCTGTTCAATTACCAGTTTTGTCCGCTGGGTAACGAAAGTAAGGTTTGACGAAACAAAAAAGCCCTTATGAATCGTGCACACACTTGGGCACTATAAAATTACTCCTGTAAAGCTATTTAAATAAAACGTTTTCACCAAATGTTGTGTGGGTGGTTAAAACCTACTCAACTAAATTGTAGTGTATTTACTTTTTTGTTTACACCATAATATGCATTTCCTTTGTCGTATTGGATTTACTTACAAACATATTCTCCAGGGAACGTTTCGCAAGCCAGCAGTTCAGGAACACCGGTATAAACAGATTCCGTAGCGGCGGAAAAGGGACCTGAAGAGGAAAATCTTTTAGAAACATATAAAGGTGATCGCACATTTTATCAGAACGCACGCGCCGTACTTTCCGAATTACTTTTCCGTACATACGGAAATCTGAATGCACGGAATCAGTAGAAAGTACATTGGGGCACACGTTCCGTTTTCGGCACAGAACGAATTCCGCACGTGTACGTTTTCAAGTCGGCATGCACATTCGCGCGTGATACAACCGAACGTTTGCGCTATTCTCACGGAATTCCAAATCGTAATTCTAAGTTAGGAAATCGAATACGGAAAACGTGTGTAAGCGGCCAACCAACCTCGGCCAAAAAGAGAGAGGTGTTATAAGTCTGACTTGTCTGTCTCTCTGTCATTCTGTTGTCTTGGCATCGTAGCCTCCTAACGGGTGGACCAATTTTGATCTAGTTTTTTTTTGTCTTAAAACTGACATGATCGAGACTGGTAGCAAAAGTTCATCATCAACAGCTCGCTTATTACCGCTTAAAAAATTGCGCTCATCTATTTCATGGAAGGCTGTAGCAACTTCCAGTGGTTTTGTTTGCATTCTGATTCCTGACACTTGTATCGGTTTTTTTAATTGCCTAATTTAACATTATCTATTCGCTTGTTTGTATGAACGTACACTTAATTGTATTAAGCTAAAACTTATAGTAGGTAACACAATTGCGAGTAACTAATGTAATTCCACTTATAGTCGTAAGGGAATGTGGTAACTTGTAGAGTGCTCCATAATTCAATACGACTAACACAAATTAGATCATTACAGCCAAATGCCGATTCTGCCTAATAGCTTCTTATTCATGCTACTATAAGCGTGACAAAAATCGTTTTGTAATTAAGATATTTCCATCGGGAAATGATGGATAAAGCAATTTATCTTGTAACTAATGTTTTAAGTGCAAAAGTGTGTGTCTGTCTGTCTATTACCTCCCAAACATCTGAATCGATTTTGCTGAAATTTGGCATGGAGATAGTTTGAGTCTCGGGAAAGGACTCTCAGAAAGAAGGAAAGAGTTGCGGGCGTCATCTGGTTATTAATTTAATTCTTGCTACTATACGCTGCACTGTATAAGCATGATAAAACGATGGAAATGCAATATTTAAGCCATCAGATTATCTTGCTACGCCTAGATGCCACCAGGAGAGTCGGAAAATACTTTTATTATTATTAACCTATATAGATTAACCCTTAATTTAACCCTTAATTTAACCCTTAATTTAACCCTTAATTTTAGTCTTTATTGATTAATTGTTAATAATATTATTAATAGAGTACCGGATTATATGCATTTGCATATCTGCATATGCATTTGCATATTTTAGCCATTCTCAGCGGTAATAGCATATTTTACCTAAAATCTAGTTATGATGCATGTTTTCGGTAGATTTACAACATTTTTCACTAACCCTGCGCTACGAAATGCGACCAAATTTATTAAAAATAACAGTTAACAATAATAACAAAAACATAATATGGGCTATTGAGTAATAGTTGCGACTTTTACTGCATTTCGAATGCAGTCAGTAGCCGTGCGCGTCTTTTGTTTTGACAGTTACGATAGTAAAATGAAAGAGCCAGAGCCAGAAGAACGTCGCGCTTGCCAACTACTAATTAATGGGATGGCAGAACTTTTCCCAGAAACTGTACCTAAGTGTTAACAAAGCACCCATGTTCAAATTCTGCCCAGTTTCCTCAGTGAATGTGGAGCGAACCTTTTCTATTTACAATAATATTCTAAATGATCGTAGACACAATCTTAGCACTGAAAATTTAGAAAAATATTTGATTGCTTGCGTTTACAATTTTTTTTTAATAATTTTAATGTCATACAGCCCCGGATCTTCAATTTTTTTTAAGCGGGGCAAAAACTGAAAAATGCCGCCCCGCCTACCTACTTATGTTTATTTTCATCTTTATCATCCATATAATTTCAGCTATCAATATGTAGGATATAATATAATATTTAACAGGGTAGGGTTTAATGCGTGCTGCCCCGATCTGCGATTCCTGCATTCGAGCGGGAGCCGGGCGCGTATTTTGAACTATGCCTACGCGCCTCGCGAATAATAAATGTTCGTGCAGCATGTGTCACTCCGCACTCAGGGTATCGGTCAAGTTGATATTATGGCCATGAAATTGCTGTACTTGTGCCATTATTCATTCCTTGGTCAAAGTTAAATAAATGATGAGTTGTCCATTGGTCCGTGAAGTGTGAATTTGGCCGCCCCCTGAATTTGCCGCCCGGGGCATGGGCCCCGGCTTGCCCCCCCTAGATCCGGGGCTGATGTCGTATTATGATGTTACTGTACCTATTATCGCCTATCAAAAAATAATAATTTACTAATTGTATGCAGATTTTGAATTTGCATATTGTCATTTAATTTTGCATATTCTGCCAATTTTCGTGCATATTTCAAGCATTTTTCATGTATATTTGCATGCATATAACAAGCTTTTTATGTTGCATATAATCCGGTCTCTAATTATTAACATCTCTTCTAGTGTTGTTAGTGTTCATGCGACAAACCGTCCACTTACCTAATCCAAGTCGTATTTTTGTACGAATAATACTTCATTATAATATGGCAAGTACTTACCGTCAGCGCAAAGGGTACCGTATTGACCATCTCCAGTATGAAATGAAACGACAGCACTTGTTGCCAGATGTTGCCCTACAAGCATACACAAAGAATTAGAGTTCTAAATAGTTTGCCAAGTTAAATTGTGTTTGTATGCACAAGCTACCCTTTATAGTTATTGGTATAATACAATAATAATGTACTAACTAAATTATATTATCTTACTAATAAATATATTTAGTCAGCACATACTACACAGCACAACTACTTTGTCGCACCGCCCCACTCGCTCATTTGTTCCGATACGGCACGAGACAGGCTCTTTAGTTTTTTTTATTTTTATTTATTTTTTATTTATTTAGGTTTTAGGTTAGTTAAGTACACCTTGTACCTACATACAACCATTAAATATCTTTGTATTGTGTCTCATATTACCTTGTACCCCAGGTAGACGAGCAAGGTAGCTTCTGCGAGGGATATCATGGCGAGCACCACCTGGACCCCCCACAGGTAGAGGGGGCGGTTGACCCATATTATCCCGTCCCAGTTGATGATGGGGTGCTCCTGAAACTCTTCCTCCGTGAGATTCGCCGAGAATTCAAACTCCGTCTTGTTGCCGGGCTTGCAGCCGTAACTGAAACAAATTCGTGCTTAGAAAAGGAAAATTCTGGTGGCTCCAACTTTCATAATATGCAAACAAGATGTTCAAATTCATGTTTAGGATAAGTAAAAAAAAATGAGGGGAGGTGAGGTGAGGCTACATCGCGGCACCTGGTGGCACATGGAATTTCAACAACATTCATTCTGGTGGCTTCAGCTTTCATCAAGGTACTATTATGTATTCTGTGCTTTCATATGGATTTTTTGACAGATGCAAACAACGTTGAGACATAGTGTTACCCAAGTGCCACCAGAGATAAGATTATATACTGCTTAAAGAAAAGGCCTCAATCGTATAGTTATAGTCCGCGCGGAACTAGTTGGCCGCGCCTTAGGTATGTGAGCGGTGGGGCGGAGAGGCGGGGGCGCTTGATTTTGACAGTTCTGGCTAGTTTAGACAAAACACACAAGAGATTGCAATAGCAAGATAAGTCCGCCGATAGAGAGACAATATAAGGAAATAATACTTAAAGTGCATAGGTTTTTAAAAAACGGACAGCTGATGTCAATAATTTAGAATATAAAACTGGTCAATTGTCTTTAATTTATTCTTTTCAATAATTAAATAATATTATTGTTCACGATATCGCGAGATTGGTCGTCACTGTCTAATCTCATGTGCGTTGCGAGCAGCAAGCAACACGCCCCCTCACCCCCGTCCCTACCTAAGGCGCGGCCAACTAGTTCCGCGCGGACTAAGGGTGAGGCCGTAGATTTTGCCACTTTGTAACGTATAGTAACGCAGAATATTCTACGTTACAGTAACACTAAGGTAACGCGAAAGTAACGGTGTTGCTTTGTTAAGCTTATGTCATACTGACGCGATAAAAAAAACTAGCGGGTACAGTGATTAAAAAATATATATTTTTTAAATTGTTACAAATTGTGTGTTTTTTTATTATTGTCGATCAGAATAATCAAGGAGACAATTAAGTAAATATTTAAAAAGTTATGGAAATTTTAAATTTTATTGAAATAAGAAGTTTCTTAATATGAACAATAAAAAATGTTCATATTAAGAAATTAACGCATGTAAATACTAATCAATTATTTACAGAACATTTCTTTATGAGATTTCCAAAAAAAAACAAAGGCATGGCCAATTTTTTGGTTAAAAAATACTATGTGTATTGTGTATAGTAAACAGCGAAATTGACAATATGCACTAGTCTTTACAATGCTTCTACGTTACGTAACATAGAATATTTGTTACCAGTAACATAGAAGTAACGTTTAAGTAACGTAGAAGCTCTATTTTCAAGGCTATTGCAGGTTATAATTTCTAAATTAAGCCAAATTTGGAATAAATCTATAAACTATCATCTACATTATCCATTTCGACACATAGTTTTACGTAAACAATAGTTAAAAAGTCGATATTTATCTTTAATTTCACCAAAAAACTCTTTTGATTTTGCGCTGCTGAAACACGCGTCATAAAGTTGTCACAAATTTTAACAAACAAGATGGTGACTTTTCACTTTTTTTCTTGGCCCAATAACTCGGTGTTTTCATAATAATTCCGAATTTCTACTTAAAATTACATTTATATGCTTGTGTCTCGAAATACTGGTAACGAAGAAAACAGTAACGTAGAAGTGAAAAAAATGAGACAAATGTTTAAATGTTTATAAATCACTGATTAATACATGTTTTCAATAGTTTAAAACCACTTTATTGTGTCTCAACTACCAGACAATTAGATCCAATTAAATTTGCTCAGTAGACTCATAAAATAAAAAAGTTAAATAGCGACAAGTAAGTAACCTACCATCAAAGACATCGCTTTTTTATCTAAAATTAGGGCTCTGAAATATTCAGATTGGCGTTTTAACATGATAATTTACCAAAATCCGCTTAAAACTATCCTAAAAGAGATAAAATATAACTGAAAGAAGTTATATAAGAGATCAGTGTTACAGTCTAACTGGTATTTTCTGTTTTATTTTATGATGAACATATGAGACACTTTTCTTTTAAAAAAAGTGGCAAAATCCACGGCCTCACCCATAAATACTAAATATGAAACCAATTGCAGTAAGTGTCATTGGTCATCTCATCACAAACCTAACTTGTAGCTTACTGCGAACATAACAAAAAATGAAAAATTTGCAGTGTGCATTGGCCAAATGCCCGGTTTCTGAGGTTTTTGACTGCTACTACTCACTACCGCCTTTGGCAAGGTGAAAAACTAAACAAATTCAGAAAGATATTAAACTCCCGAAAAAACGTCAAAAGCTGGGTAAATTCTGTTATGTTATTTGCCACTGAACGTTAATGAATAGTGCAAAACGTAACCCAATAAAAAGCGTTGTGTCAATTTGGTGAGGCCGTAATCCATTAATTACCTTTCACACCAAATGCACGAGCCGGGAAGAGCTCTCCAACCGAATTATCGAAAGTGATTTGCGGAATTGTCACTTACAGGACTTGTATGAATTTCCAATAACATGACCCGATTTTAGATATAATTAGGCGCTAGGCGTACATAGGGTAATTAAATTCTAATACTCAGCATAAAAACTCTCCGAAATATCACAATTCAAAGCTCACTTAAAATAGATCTTCCCAAAAACGCTCCAAACAAAATGTTAGCTAACTATGACGTCATGCCTAGCTAGATAGTACGCATTGTGGGCGGCGGCAGATGGCGGCGCTGCTGATGGCGACCCAGATCATCAAAAATACGAGCAAGAATGAGGTAAACATTGCTTCAGATTCCCGATCAGCCCTGCAGACCGTCGCAGACCCTTGCAGCCTGAATCCAGTAGCCGTAGAGATAAGAAACCGAATAAGGGAAGACTCCACAAAAATCAACTGGTACTGGATAAAGGCGCACGTTGGCCTGGAGGGAAATGAACGTGCCGACCACCTAGCGAGGGAAGCCACGAAAAAGGAAACAGTGCCAGCATATGATTCAGTTCCCTTAAGCGCAGTAAAATATAACCTAAGGAAGAACATACTAGACAAATATCAAGAACAATATAATACCGAAAGAAACGGAAAAACAATATCTTACTTTTTCGACGACCTGCGAATAGCGTACAAGATTCTCTCCGAAGTGAAGAAAGACAACCTGTTAGCACAACTTTTTACAGGACACGGAGGCTTCGGAGAGTACTTGGACCGAATGAAACTGAGGGAGAACTGCAAGGCGTGCAAATGTGACAACCTCACAACTCAAACAGTTCTGCACTGTCTCACAGAATGTCCCATTTATGGAACACTCAGAAGGCAAACAGAAGAAGAAATAGACCAAGTCATAACAACAGACATCATTAAAGATATAATGAAGAATAAAAAACGCAGACCGACTTTTATGAAGATGGCGAGGAAGATTGTGGAGCAAGTGGCGAAAAGCAATCAGTAGCGAAGCCAGAGCACTGACTACATTGAAGCGCCGGAGAAAAAAAAAAAAGAAAACAAGTCTTTTTCACGTAGATGATACAAGGCATAAGGTTGTCGGATAATCAACGTTTTTTATCGTTCTGTTTTTATTTTGTTACAAAAATTAGATCTTTGACCTTGTCGTCATCCCTATTATAGCTAAAGTCGGCCTAATTTTAACATTTTTATAGCATAAATTATATTATAAATTAAAAATTATCTATTAGATAATTGAAAAGTTAATCATTTAACTCGGTTTTTATATAAGTACAAAAAAAGAGGCCAGTTCCATCTTATACATAAAATTCTCATGTCACAATGTTATATAGTTACCGTACTCCTCCGAAATGGCTTTACTGATTTTTACCAAATTTTATAATATGTAAGTATATTCAGTAGGTCTGAGAATCAGCTACTGGCTACTTTTTATATTGATAAGTGCATTTGTTGAATAAATAATGTAAATTATTACAACTCGAGATTGATTGTGCGACGGGATAGCGATGGACGTTGCCATGGTGCCATACTGATTTAGTCACTTGAATAAAATAATATGGGCGAAATACTTTATATGGCAAAACAACGTTTGCCGGGAAAGCTAGTATTACATAAATCTATACATTGGAAAGGGCCGTCACCGCCCGCTTGCCGCTGATTTCGATGCTGAGGTATTAGGAATAATTCAACGATTTCAATCCAACCTAGTTCTAGATTCAAGTGGCTTACTGAAGTTTGTATTGTACAGTCCAGACCTGTGTAGATATCGGAAATCTATACTGATATTATAATGTGCGTGTCTGTCTGTTCGTTACCTCTTCACGCTTAAACCGCTGTACCGATTTTGATGAAATTTGGTATGCAGATAGTTTGAGTCCCGGTAATTAAGGACAGGTTATTCTTTTTGTTATTCTTTTTATCCCGAAAAAATGTATGGTTGCCGCGTGATAAACGAATTGTTGCGGGCGCGTCATCTGGTAGGTACAATATAAAAATTCGTACAATGTAACCTACTAGTTGATGCCCGCAACCCCGTTGGGCCACAATCAGTTTATAACGAGGAAACCGTACATTTTTCCAGAATAAACATTATCCTATGTCCTTTCCCGGGCCTCACAGTATCTCCACACCAAATTTCAACAAAATCGGTTTAGCAGTTTGGACATAAAGAGGTAAAAGACAGACAGATAGACACAGACATTTTCGCATTTATAATATTAGAATGGATAAAATCGCTTGGCTATGTTTATAAAGCAATCAATTACACAGATTAGTCAATGTTTGTTTAGTGTCTGAGTAGTTAACAGTTTTTAATCAAATACGGACTACGGAACGGACTTTCATTACAAATGTGAAAGTGAAAGTCTATTTATCTGTGTGTTACCTTTTCGGGGAGGTGCTTTGAGTCCTGTAAAAGGACATCCCGCGCGAATAACGAATTTTAGCGAACTTGTATAATACTAGATGAAGCCCGCAACTCAACTCCGTTGCGAAAAAAAAATCGTTCATCCCGCGGTAACAGTACATTTTTTCCAGATAAAATGTATCCTATGTCCTTTTCCAGACTTTTATAATAAAAGTCTGTTTGTCTGTGTTACCTCTCCGGAAATATGGTATGGAGATAGAGTTCCGTAAAAAACATCCCGATTCCCACGCAAATAACGAGTTTTAGCGCAACGATGTTGCAACATTACCTATACGGTAACATTTACCTAGTATATTGGGAAAAGGTGGTAATGTGGCCCCTGCATATATATTGGCCCCCTTCAATATTTTAATGTTTTAACAACGCTATCCAGTATAATTTTGGTGGAACGGGATGCTCGTGGCATGCTACTAAATTAGCACCATACAAATCCAACAGAGGCTGTCAAGTTCGGTTGTCATTCGATCGAGTTTAAACTTGCGACCGGCGAAACTTTTAAATGTGTGTGATCTTTTTTCCATAGCTGTTGTTAGAAACAGAAATATTTGGCTTTTGACTAATGGGCTATGTAGCCTGTGGAGGCTCCAAAGGTGACTATTACATTTGTTATTTTTGCCGTTAAGTTTCATTTATGCAATACATTTAATGTGACCTCCCCGGGTAGTTTGAGATCAAGTGATGGTAATGTGACCAGCGTTGCCAGACGTCCCGATTTTGGCGGGACGTCCCGATTTTTTCATCAAAATTAAAATATGTCCCGCGCGGGACAGGCTCAGTCCTGCTTTTCGGGGAAAGCCCGAACGTACGTGCAGCGTGCTGAGAAGAAAGGTGCGTAATGAAGATAAGAGTGTGGGAGGTAGAGGGGTGGATTTTCTTTGGCTACTTTTACTATCTATTGTCACGTAAACGTTATTGTAACGCAAATAAAAAGATAAAAAAAAAAAAAAACTGTTGATTTTATACCTTTTTTTACTTTGTCCCGCTTTTGACTGAGGAATCCCGCTTTTTCACTCAAAAAGTTCCAATGTCCCGACTTGGCACAAAAAAATTCGGGCAACGCTGAATGTAACCCACATTACCATCACTTGATCTCAAAGTACCAAATGTGATTGATTAAGAATAATTAAAACTTTCGATTATCCTGCAAGAGTTTTATTTATTCCCTAATAAGAAATGTTTAAACAAATGATAAGAAGTCCCATAATGTATTTTTTAGGTTTCTGACTCCTATATTTTTTAAATAATGCTTGATAATTATAATTTTAATATCCCAACTTTTTAATATCCCAAAATATAAAAACAATGTAGCTAAGAATGTGCTCTCTTTACAATAGTATTTGCTCAGATTTTGACATATTTCATAGTAATCTGTATTCATTCAAAAAAGACATATTAAAATATAACTTAAAATTCTAATCAATAATATTATAGTGACATATCTATGACAATAATAATAATCAATTATTAATTCTATTCATGTTTTAAATAGGCAAGCTCTGTTTGACATCTATAATAATATTATGATTTTGTTTTTGTGTACACATTTTTTCTGACTTTTTACTATATTTTATTGACATGTTTAATCTGAATATAATTTAATTTACAATTAACTCAATGTATTAAATTGAAATAATTATTATGTTATATCATAGTTTTAAGAATTACTCGGAAATTTTGTTATTAATGTAATAATGTATTGTACTTGAAATATCATATTTTATTGTTACAATCACGCAATATAATACATGTAATTATTTTTCTTCTAGTTTAGTTTGTAATTAATAATTTCATATTATATTCTGTGGAGCTTTAGTTAAAAACGCCGTGTCAACTGCTAAGGTACATGCACCAGAAGAATTTAAATTATTAATACGCTTATTGTAATAATGTCTCGATGTGTGTGCTGTTTGGTGTCCTGATGAAATAAATAAATAAATAAATAAACAAAGTGGGGGGCCACATTACCACCATTATCCTATAATATTAATAAACGATAATTATGTAAAACTTTTTTTTTAATTACCCAGTTGGTAATTATTAAGGTAATATAAGTATAATTTATTAAGGTATTTTTACACATTATAGCTATGGACAACATCGATTTCCAGTTACTTTGATGTCTTAGAGATATTTTCTTCAGCCACCACTTGACCTACTTCACATATTGCATGAATAATATAGTTCTGCGAGTTAATAATGTCTTCCGTTGTAAATTATTCTGCTAAGTCCAAGAAAATACCTATCTAATTTAGAAAATTATAACAAAATTGTAGGGTTTTTGACTAGGAGTAGGCGTAGTTAGTAAATAATAAATACGCCGTCAAATTTCATTCGCCCTGGGCCAAATCTGAAGTACGCACCTAAATCTCAAGGAAAAGTGATGGTAATGATATTGGATGGCATGTCTTTATCCTCAGTAAAGTTTTTTTTTTATAAAATGACACGTGTAAAAGGGTCGCCCTCCCTGCAGGAATACGAAGTAATAGAAACAGTGACAGTTTGAATTCAAATTGTTTGTCTATTCTGTAGTAGACCTTTCTATTATAATAGTGCACCAGCAGCAGTGTATACTTGACCAATTTCGCTTCAAAAGACAATTTAACCTTTTATATAAAATTAGGGAGCAAACGAGCAAACCTGATCGAAAGCTACCGTCGCCCATGGACACTCGCAAAATCAGAAGAGTTACAGGGGCGTTTCCGGCCTTTTTAGAGGGATACGCTCTCTTCTTGAAGGTATAATAAAACTGTCGCCGCAGTATTTCTGGACCAATGCGACCTGCATATTATGCAGGTCGCATTGGTCCAGAAATACTGCGGCGACAGTTCCAGAGTTTTACTGTGTGTGGCAATTTTGTTTTATGTATCCTCGTGTGTGTATTCCGGTTAGGTCAGCCTGCGATCAGATCGACCGGATCGATCTGCCGAATAAAGACGTGTATGGGGGCCTTAAAAGCAGCTTTTGTTTTTGTAATGTCTTCAGCGCAATGTTTTATGAATCTCGAATTACCATACCCAAGTCGTGACAGGTAAATTGTTTTATAATGGAAAAGTTTATCCCTACATTCGAAATCGAAATAATCTTGAGTCGGAGTTTTGTGAATACTTTTCCTTTCACACCCCACTTACGGCAAAGACTAAAAGGGTATATTTTGTCGCTTTATACTTCGTAAAGGTTGTCTGGACAAATGCCAGAGGAAAGTGAGAATTCTTGTCGAATATTTTTAACTTATTTGGATGACTTTAAGAGCCAGCCCACACGGCGCGTTGCGTTGCGTTGCGTCGTCGCAACGCAAATATTTTGACGCATAGCCGGCCACACGGGCGCTGCGTCATCGCAGTCAAAACGTCAATACCCCCCCCCCCTGGTGCGTTGCGAACACCATGGTTATTTGTATGTAAACAAACGCAACGGCAGCGCTACGTCGACGCAACGCTGTCGTTTTACGCATAGCCGGCCACACGGGCGCTGCGTCATCGCAACGCTATTACGAAGCAGTCACGTCAACACCCCCTCCTGCTTCGTCTCAGGTTCTGTTGTCCGTCATGTGTGCGTTGCGACGACGCAGCGCGCCGTGTGAACACCTTGGTTATTTGTACGTAAACAACGCAACGGCAGCGCTACGTCGCGTCGAACAATAACTAAACGTAAAGCCAGACATCATTACCTCTTCGGGTGGCTGATGCGTCAAACGGCAGACGCAACGCTGCCGTTTGACGCATCAGCCACCCGAAGAGGTAATGATGTCTGGCTTTACGTTTAGTTATTGTTTATGAAACTTAAAAAAATACCCTTACCCTCTTACAAAAATTATTTAAACACAAAAAAATTGAGTAAAACACTAAAAAATATATAAATAAATAGTAAATTTATACTACAAAATATTTAAACTCTAAAAAATATTTTTTAGTATTTAAATATTTTTTAGTATTTAAATATTTTGTAGTAAATTTACTATTTATTTATATATTTTTTAGTGTTTTACTCTATTTTTTAGTGTTTAAATATTTAGTAGTAAATTTACTACTAAATATTTAAACACTAAATTTTTTTTGTGTTTAAATATTTTGTAATAAATTTTTGTACAGGAACCTAGGTAATTACTATTTTAAGCTGAAAAATAACTCAAACATGTTAAATATTTTCGTATGAGAAAATGATTTTGGTATTACGTAACTATGTATGAGAATTTCGAGGGTACCCCGGCCCCTTAAATATTTACGGAGATTATAACTACAGGGTGTAGCAAAGAAAAGTGATAATACTTTAGAGTGTGTATGTGTCTCTTATAAAGATATAGTTCCCTGTAAAAGTAGCAGCGCTGAAAGAATGTACTTATTTAAAAAAATATTATATGGTTATGGGCAAATTCATGACGCTGGGGCGCTTGCCCATATAAATTACAAAAAATTGTTCTTTCAGCGCTGCTACTTTCCCAGTGAACGGTATATAGGGTGTAACAAAAATAAGTGATAATACTTTAGGGTGTGTACGTACGTTCCTTGTAGAGAGTTCACTGTGAAAGTAGCAGCGCTGAAAGACCAAAAATTTTTTTTCACTTTTGTATGGGGATACTCGTGAAGCTCGGGCCCTTGCCCATACAAAAGTGAAAAAAAATCGTCTTTCAGAGCTGCTACTTTCACAGTCAACTCTCTACAAGGAACACGTACACACCCTAAAGTATTATCACTTATTTTTGTTACACACTGTATAAGACGTGATACGTACACAGTACACACCCTATTTAAATAATATGAAGTAAAGGCATATTATTCAGCACGCACGCGCCGAACGCGCCGCATTTTAGAATTCGTTATTTGAAATGATGTACGCGCACCGTACGCGCCGTATTTCGTACAGTACCCGGCGATAAATATTGCACATCGACCTTTGGAAAGTGGCAGTCGGCTAATTTCGGTTTTGTAGAGCGTTATCTCTTACGCACGAAATACAAAAAGTCCGGTATATATTAGGAGCTGTTAAAAAAAAACATAATTATTATGGTTTGCTTCTTTTGACAATTTTATTATTCTTTGTATAAAATACACCAAATTTTCTATAAGTTATGGCTTTAGGTTCGGGTAAAATAAAATAAAAAAGCGTGTTCAAATTATGTTTACGTATTTAATTCTTTTGGAAAATTACAGCTGTAGCAAATTTAAGGGTGTTAACATCTCTAGTCAAATGTTTTGAACTGGACGCGACTGCACTCTATTGAATTTGAACAACGACTGACATAATGTCAAATAGGTGTGTGCTACAAAGATAACGCTCTATGAAACCGAAATAAGCCGATTGTCTCTTTCCAAAGGTCGATGTGCAATATTTATTGCCGGGTATTGTACCTATGTATGTACTATCAAGGAAATTTATTCCTAGGCAGTTGACGGACCTACGTCAAGTGGTCGGCTTATGTCAATTCAATGTTAGCTGTGATCGGTCGGATGGTTTTGACTTAACACGACCAAATTTCTTAGGTCCGCCATCTGCCTAGGAATCAACTTCTCTGATAGTACAATGCGGTGCGAGACGCGTACCGCGCGTACTGAGCGTACGGTGCATGACCCTTAAGAAAAAGGACCGTCCAAAATGTTTGCTCTAATAAAACGTCAATTATTTGTGTTCTTCGTTTCATTTGTGACATCTTTTCAGAAGTGGAATGAAGTAATGAGAATATATTGCTAAAGCCAATTGAGGGCAGGCCACCGAGATTGTTACATTGATTTATTGTGCTAAACGTACAATTTCTATGTATAGTCTGTATATTGTCTAGTATGAACCTCATAATTTAAGAATAGGATGTATTATTGCAATGTTTTCACGCTAGAGCAGCACCCGCATAGACAGTGTAGACTGTAGACAGTCAGTACACAAAAAGTTTTATTCGACGTTTGACAACATTTCTGTCAATATTTTGATATGACGTGTGCAGTATGACGGATTTTGGTCGAAATATTTAGGGTCAATTCAGACTGCAACGCGACGAGGAGAGGCGAGGCGCGGCGCGGCATAAAGTATGGATTGAACAGATTTCAATTGCGTGAGAAAACTTGCGAATCTGTCAAATCCATATAAATTTTGAAATACATCTATGCGTTGCGTTGCGGTCTGATATCAACCCTTACTGTATGTGCCAGTAGCGCCTTCTGCTGACGTTTCCGTAAAATGCCCTATTGTATAAAATTGTCGTGCAAGTAAATTAATGTGATGGGGAAATGCGGTTAGACACCGAATACCAATTACAAAGTATTGTTACAAGCTATCGGTATTTTATTTGTAGTATTAATTAAAAGTGGGAATTAGCTACAAATATGTTCAGAACGAAGAAAGTGTTGCAAAGACTTTGAAATGCAGCGTTTGTTACGTGATACATTTACGTTTTCGCTGACAAAAACGTATTGTAAACGTAAGCTTCTGACGGCGCTTGTATGTCTTTATACGTTCATAAACTTGAGAATATACAGCTAGGCTTACCAACTGGAGGAAATGGGGTTTCCATCAGCACACACCCTGAACACGTAGAGCAGACACGCCAATATCTTGAAGAAGAGATTTACTATGCGTATCCTTAAGCCTGAAACAAATAAAACGTCCATGAATAAATTTCTTCGGTTCTAACCCGATGTCAAAAGTAAAGGGGTCATGAATATTCTGATAACATTTACTGTCCTTAAAAGAACGTACAATTTTTTTCAAGGTTTCTAAAACTTTATATAAAGCTGATGTTTGCTATCTAGAGTCCCTCAGCTCCTTATAGTGCAGTCGCCAGAGGTTTTAACCTCCGAAAGTTGTAATAGTGAATAGATTTTTGTTTTTGAGGTGTCATTTTCTTTTTCCAGGTCCAGAAAAAAAAAATTCTTGTTCCTGCTATTTAATGACTCTTATCCGATTGTTTACGTTGAAAATTAACCAAATATACAAATTTTAAAAAAGAAAGTTTGCTTTGCTAAGCTAAATACAACTATAAGGTTTTTGCAAAGTTTTTAGAGGTTAACGCTCGTCGTAACCAAGATAAAAGGGTTTGGGTGGATTCAAGGGTTGTAACCAAAAGTGTGTTAAACTTACTTGTTGTGCGTATTTAATTTTTAGAGAAATGATAACTTTTAAGTACTTAAAAACGTTTAAATATCTCCAAAAATGTGTAAAATAGACCGAAAATATTTTTCTATATTTTTTGAGAATTTATTTAAGTGAGAGCTAAAATATTAAATGCATCAATAAATTAAAGACTTTTTCTAGTCTTTGAAATATATTTAAACTTCCTATTTAAAACCAGAAAAAAAATTGGGTGCTACAAATCTCACGTACATACTAAAGAAGCATGCTGCGACCTATGTTTGAAAAATGCATACCTGAATACAAAAAATATCAGTTCTTAACCTAATTTGTATTTTTTTCCTTTAAGTATGTTTTAGCAAATATAATTAATGAAAAAAAATAAATAAAAACTCAATTTTATTCTGCAAAAACCTAACCAAAAGAAATAAAATAAAGATTTTCTTCGAAATATCCGTGAAAAGTTTGTGCTACATTTTCAGAAAACTTAATGAAGTAAGAGCTAAAAAGTTATACACATTAAGAAATAGAAGGCTTTGTTAATCCTAAAAAATAATTTTAAACTTCCTATTTAAACTCAAAGAAAAATAGGAACGCCATTTACCTGGCGAGGCACACAACAAGTACATTTGGAGGTATGCCCATCTACATACAAGAATATTAATTTTAAGTCTAAATTACATATTTTTTCAACTTATTTTCTTTCTTTGGAATATAAGCAACGATACAAATCAAAAAAATAATAATATATTTTATTATTTTGCTATATATTTAAAAGAAAGAAATTTGCAAATTTTCTTCAAAATTTTACAGTTTATGAGTTTACTTGAAGTGGAAGAGAATAATTTAAAAATCAAAAGCACAACTACCTATCCTATTGAAAGGTAAACTTTATTATTTATGTTATCAGCTACACATTCCTTTTTTTCTTTTCAATTTTCATCCACTATTGCAAAAATCGGAGGTTGGCACGATTTTTACGCGCTGGGAACTCCACTATTAGCTTTAAAAATGGTGAAATTTAAAAGTGTATATACTACATTATTTTTCAGTAGTCATTTAGAGTTAAGACCATAGTCTGACTGTGGCACGACTTAATCAATGTTTTGCTGTTATTAATGTTTTCGGCGATTAATTTGCCAGAGATAGTCATAGCCAAAGCACATTAACAGAGGGGTGGACAATCGTTTCACAGAAATTGTGTAACAGTTAAGAGTCCAGGTGCCATCGCAATTCTCGTACAAACTAAATACCAAGATAAAAAATATGAACGATTAAAATGTAGTATGTAAATATTGTAATCGTTCATATTATTAGTATGTAAATAATTTGCAGTGGATCTTTGTACAGGAACCTAGGTAATAACTATCTTAAGCTGTATAATAACTCAAATATGATAAATATTCTCGTATGGGAAATTATCTTGGCATTTCGTTTGTATCAGAACTGCGATGGCACCCGGACTCTTAACAAAACAAGCTAGTTTTTATCGAGTAGAAGAACATTGCGTGAGAATTGTTTTGTCCACTACGTACACACATATGTGTACATAACACACTACACACTTGTATGTGGAATATTAAATATAATGTAAATTAGGTTGGACGATTAAAATGTTTGTGTAAGTAATTTATCATTAAGGGCCGTAGAATATTATAGTGTCGTTGACTTCAACCTTGTGTAGATATCAATAGTAACCATAGTAATATAATATTATAAATTGGAAAGTGTATCTGTTTGTCTGTCTGTCTTGTCTATTTTAACTTTTATAGACGTTGGTGAAACTTAGCATAGAGTCAATTACCTGCTAGATGCTACCGAAAACTTCATTTGGGCAAATATTCATTTGTCAAGCAGAAACCGTACATTTTACAACAAAAGCTCTAGTCCTATCCCAGGACTCAGAATATCTATGTATTAAAAGACGCTGATATTTGATTGCTTAATATATCGCTTCTAAGGCTTAAAGTAAGAGACAGACAGAATAGGATATTAAAATATTAATAAATATAGGAGAAGGTGATAATGTGGCCCCCTACTTTGTTTATCAAGCATTATTTAAAAATATAGGAGTCAGGAACCTAAAAAATACATCGTGGGACTTCTTATTCATTTGTTTAAACATGTCTTATTAGGGAATAAATAAAACTCGTGCAGGATAATCGAAAGTTTTAATTATTCTTAATCAATCACATTTGGTATTTTGAGATCAAGTGATGGTAATGTGGCCCCCCGGGGATATCACATTAAATGTACTGCACAAGTGAAACTTAACGGCAAAAATCACAAATGTAATAGTCACCTTTGGAGCCTCCATAGGCTACATAGCCCATTAGTCAAAAATTTGATACTGTACCCATGGTTCTCCAGCTCTGTCATTGGAACAACATTACGACCAATGTGAGGGGGCCAAATTACAATCATTGCTAATATTTAAACAAACGTACCAAAAATATTTATTAAATGTTTAATTTAATATTTACCTTTTAAATTCCGTAAGAGCATAGTTTGATGTATCCTATGTTTGAACGCAAAAGCCAAATATTTCTGTTTCTTAACAACTATCGAAATAAAATCACACACACTTAAAAGTTTCGCAGGTCGCAATTTTAACTTGATCGAATCACAATCGAACTTGACAGCCTCTGTTGGATTTGTACGGTGCTAAATTAGTAGCATGCCGCGAGCATCCCATTCCACCAAAATTATACTGGATAGCGTTGTTAAAACATTAAATATTGAGGGGGGCCAATATATGTGCAGTGACCACATTACCACCTTTTCCCTGTAATAACTAAAATTTAAAACTAGATGATGCTCGCAACTCCGTTGCGCCTAAAATCGTTTATCGCGCGGGAACTGTACTTTCTCCGGAATAAAAAGTATTCTATGTCCTTTCCCGGGACTCAAAGTATATCCATGCCAAATTTCAGCAAAATCGGTTCAGCGGTTTGGGCGTGAAGGTAACAGACAGACAGACACACTTTTACATTTATAATGTTAGTAAGGATAAAGTATTCTTACTTGAGCGTTGGTTCTTAATGAAGTAGAGCTGTAGTCGTTCCTTGAATGTGTTTTCGTTGACGTAGTACTCCACTCGCACTCTGTAACAACGAAAATATAGGCGTTATAGCACGTATTAGTAAGAGACATTTTTTATAAGCTAAGTCCTTTAAAAATAACAATATCAGATTCGCAAGACGTCTCACGCTCACGAAATCTGTCAATTCAGTACAAATTTAGAAATGCATCTATCTACGCGTCGCGTTGCGGTCTGAATTGATCCTTAGTATGGCCCTGGAACTTTTATCCAAGAAACTATAGTTATTTCTTCTCTATGTACGCCAGAAACAAATCTTAAAGGCCATGCTAGCCCGGCAGGTCTGCTAGTCTTTGTCTTGTCCATGGAAACCTTAAACGACAAACCGCGGGCTTTAATTGTTATAGTTTGAAAGTCGATTCATTTTCCACAACAAATTATGACGCCATCAGTCGTATTGAAAAAGAAACAACATTTAGAGTGATAAAATGTATTCGTTCAGGTAACTGCTTTTAAAAAAGTCTTTAGCAATATTGGTTATCTACTTAACTGCTTTTAATGAAGTCTTTAAGATAGGTTAAACAATATTTATGTTTAATCATACCTGTACAAAACCAGAGCGAATAGATGTTAATTTCTTGTTTGAATAAGTTGTTATCAAACTTAAGAATCCTGTTAAAGTTCATCTGTTAAAACTAGGAGAGTTTAATCAAGTTGCTGGTTGAGGGACCAGACTCTGACGAAGGTATCCACCATGAAAGTTTCAAAATTCACCCCCTAGGCCCCAGGGGAGGAGTTGGGAACGTTTAAGGCGATTTTACACTGAAAACGTACGAACTCTAAGTGTCTAAACACACCATGCCGAAGTTCCGCGGCGGAAGTTCGGCATGATTACGTCAGCAATATCAAACGCATACAATGTAAGAGCGCGTTCAGACGTGCGCGTTTTCTGCACGCGTGGATTCAGCTCGCGATGTTTTACTAAGCGCTTAACACAAGTAATTGCTACATTAATGTTAAGGTGGCTTTCCGACCCTTACCGCAAGCGACCGCGTCCGACAAAATTAAAGAAAATGAATTTCATTTAGCTCTTCGCGCATCAAAGCAGTGGCGGCATCGCTAGACCAATGTCGGTAGAAAATGAAACATTTTGTTTGAATTTTTGACGGTCGCGATCGCGTGTCCTTTGATTGGTACCTTTACTTAGCGATACGTTCTAAGGGTCAATTCAGACCGCAACGCGACGAGGCGAGGCGCGGCGCGGCATAAAGTATGGATTTGACAGATTTCAATTGCGCGAGACGTCTTGCGAATCTGTCAAATCCATATCAAAAATTAAGAATTATGCATCTACGCGTCGCGTTGCGGTATGAATCAACCCTTACCCGCAATTTTTAAGATATTATTCCGTAACGAAAAACGCCTAACATTAGTTTAAATTCGTTTCAGTTCGGCAGACTTCGGCTCGGTGTAGCTCGGGTTGTAGTGCTCGCCGACCGGTCGGTACGAAGTTACCTGCAGATTCCGGCACGCCGCACGGTGTTTGTGAGCGACTTGACGTTTGCAAATTGTAATTCCAAAAGTTGATAAAAATGCTATGCGATAGCTTTACCGCGGCAGTCCCCTAGTGCCAGACGTATTTTTACTTCGCTGTCGAATTTATCGAATGCAACTATACTGTACTCGGCGAAACATGGCGGTAGCAGTCATTGACTCCCTGTCAAAAACTTTTATTTTCTATATAAACCGCGACATTCGCGGCTTTGTATAGAAAATGACAAGACGTGTTTGACAGGGAGTCAATGACCGCTACCGCCATGTTTCGCCAAGTACAGTATAGTTAAACTAATACATGCAAAATACGAAACTGGCGCAAAAGGCAGTGTAACGTAAAATCCGTTGTCAGGGCGTTCGTTATCGATCACGTAACAATTTGTTCGTCCATTGCTGAGGGAATGGAGATATTTGGGAGCCTTTATAGTCTAACAAGGTGCCATATTAACTACAGGCCCGAATGTGTCTCAATAGGGACACTTTGAACTGACTTTATGTTCGGTTGGGCGTACATTTTTATATACGTTAGTATATGAAGACATGAATGGATGTGGCTATAACCGACATTTTACAAAGTTTTTGTATTTTTAATCTTTCGACCGGGAAAATAATGCAATCAACAAATGTGGATTTACTATAATAACACTAGTTGCAAATTCAGATTACTATTTCGGACTTACTATAACACTACTTACAAATTCAGACAAATGATAAAGTAGGTAAGTTACAAGGTTCGTTAAAATTAGAAGGAAAGAAATGGGTCGTCTTATTTGAGACATAGTACTAGGTGTATTTTTTTTTTTAATAAGGGTTTGGTACAAGGTTTTGGTTAAAATACGCGTGGCACTCGAGAACTGCCGCGGTAAAGCTATTGCACATCATTTTTTATCAACGTATGCAATTATAAATCGCATACGTCTAGTCGCACGCACACAAACACCGTGCCGAAGTCTGGCAACGCCGCACCGACCGGAGTCGGAGTGATAGGTTTTTCGTTACTGAATTTCTTGATTCAGTCGCCGTGCTCAAAGCCCGCGATAAAAGCTGTTAAATGTTCTCAAAGACTGCCAAGTCGGATGAAACGAGTTAATATTATACAATTAACGTTTCACACTTTGTAAGTATTTAATGATTAAGTATGATGCAAAACAGGAACCTGTTTTTTATTTCGGAATTTTTGTGACTGCTATAAAGAGATGTTAGATTAACCGATTCAATGCGGCGCACATTTTTGAAGACTTTCAGGCGTGGCGGCATACAATTTTCTCGTGACACGTTAGCCGTGTCATACGCCATAGAAGTAGATGACACGGCTACCGTCACCTGCCACGTTCAAAAAGGTTCATTGTTTTTTTTTTGTTTTTTTCGCTTGTATTAATTTGATTTATTTGGTTGAGCCCAAATCATTGATGTTAACGGAAGGCTACATTGTTTTTGAGTTGATTTCGAGTAATTTTACTAAGTGTTAACCTGAAAATGGCAGGTAAGCTATTTTTTTATTCAGATGTTGCAAACCTTTTGTAGGTTTCAAAGTTAGAAAAATGAGTAAATATATTAAATAGATCTGGGTTTCCGATGTAAATTATACGTTCGTAGATAAATTTAAAGAAGTTCGTTGTTAATTTTTTTTAACCGACTTCCAAAAAGGAGGAGGTTATACGTTCGGCTGTGGATATTTTTTATGTGTATTCAACGATTACTCCGCCGTTTGTGAACCGATTTTCAAAAATGTTCTTTTGTTGTATAATAGCCAATAGGGTATTTGTTCCGATTGATCCGGTTCCGAGTTGGTACCATGTGCACAAAAGTGGTGGTCTGATGATGGGAACCATGAGGCTAAAAAAGGAGACAGCCCCTACTTTTTTCAATTCACAAAATATTCAGAAACGAAGCCTATAGACTTGTTTTACGTGGAAAATTAAGACGGTTTTGTTCAGAGTAGAACATTCTAAAGTGCAATTTGAAGGAGATACAATCGCTTTCTAAATGACACGGCTTACGTGTCATACGCCACACGTTAAAAACCCATAAGACGCGGCTGCCGTGTAATACGAAATGAATGCACCTTTAAAAAAGGTTGGCGGCCCCTACTTTTTTGCAATTCACAGAATATTCAGAGGCGAAGCCTATAGCTTGTTCTACGTGGAAAATTAAGATGATTTTGTTCAGAGTAGAACCTTCTAAAGTGTAATTTGAGGGAGATACAATCGTTTTTCAAATGACACGGCTCACGTGTCATACGCCACACGTTAAAAACATGTATGACACGGCTCCCGTGTCATCCGCACTGAATCGGTTAAGAACCAGCGACAGCCAGACTTTCGTCATTTTATAAAAATTAAAAAAGTAAAAGCTGTTTTATGAGTTACTAGATGACGCCCGCAACTCCGTTGCGCCAAAATTCGTTTATCGCGCGGGAACCGTACATTTTTCGGGATAAAAAGTATCCTATGTACTTTCGCGGGTCTCAAAGTATCTCCATACCAAATTTCAGCAAAATCGGTTAAGGGGTTTGACCAATGGCCGTGAATAGGTAACAGACAGACAGATACACTTTCGCATTTATAATATTACTATGGATTTTAGGATATCCAGTTCTAAAGGTCAACCTAACCTAGGGTTAAGTGTAATGCTCAATTTCTTTTCTTATTTCCTTCAGGTTAACTGTAGTAATCTCGTCTTCTACTACCGGACATTTTTGACTTCTTCCGAGTTCCCACTGCCAGAAACCAACTTTTGTGGTCTGGCAATGGGAAACGGGATGTCTGCAGTTATCCCGAAGAAAACAAGATAAATAATCGGCCAAGTGCGAGTCGGACTCGCGCGCGAAGGGTTCCGTACCGTTATAGAGCAAAAATTGGCCAAAAATTGTGTTGTTTATATGGGAGCCCCCCTTAAATTTTTATTTTATTTAAATATTATTATGATATTTAAGGCCTTTGTCAAAATTTCAAGTGCCTACCTGTTGCCATTATTGATATCGAGCAAAAAAGGCTAAAAAAATCATGTTTGTTGTATGGGAGCCCCCCTTAAATATTAATATTATTTTGTTTTTAGTATTTGTTGTTATAGCGGCAACAGACATACACAATCTGTGAAAATTTCAACTTTCTAGCTATTACCGTTCTTGAGTTACAGCCTGGAGATAGACAGACAGACAGACAGACAGACAGACAGAGACGGACGGACGGACGGACGGACGGACGGACGGACGGACGGACGGACGGACGGACGGACGGACGGACGGACGGACGGACGGACGGACGGACGGACGGACGGACGGACAGACAGACAGACAGACAGACAGACAGACAGACAGACGGACAGACCACGAAGTCTTAGTAATAGGGTTCCGTTTTTACCCTTTGGGTACGGAACCCTAAAAATCGAGATTTAAGCTTAAAGCTACAAGTTGGAAGCCGGATACATGAAGCGGCACCAGACGACGTGTCGTCGCGACACTACTGGTTTCTATGCATTTCTATGAATAAGTGTCGCTAGCTGCGGAGGGTATTTCATAGAAATACATAGAAACCAGTAGTGTCGCGACGACACGTCGTCTGCAGTTGTCGCGTGTCGCTCGGTTTCAATTTGTACCTTATTATACTTTGCCGATGGTTAGGTTGACATTCAGAACTAGATACCTCCTAAAGTAACTGCAACCGAATTTAAATAGTTGCTGGTCGTTCTTACCTCTATAATTATATAGGGGTTATGTACAGGAAAACTTTTAGCTTTTATGACGAAAGTCTGGCTGACGCTGGCTTTTCGGCCATATATTTTTTACAATCTTGATTAAACAAGAAAGAAGAAAATTATTTGAAATCATTGTTTTAGACGAGATGCAGGCAAACTAATCTAAGTAAAACATTGAAATTACACAAAATATGAAGTCAGTAGTCACAGTTGAGACCAAAAGAGTATATCCCACCAAAAACATAAAATATGTAAAAATGGAAAGCCAAGTTCCATACAAACATTATTCTTGTCTATGGACTTCGTCGTAAAAAGGATGGAGATCTAAATGAGTGCCAAGTTCCATGGAAAATCGAAATATGTACGTATAGGAACCAAATAACATTATGAACAAATAATAGAGTCTATTTCTTTGCTTTATTGAATATCTATAACAATTAATGTTATTTAAATAATGTGAGATCTTAGACTAGATTAGATCTAATTTGGCCAGTTTTCATTACATCAGTCATTTCATAAAGTTATTAAACATTTTAATTCTGATGAAAACTAGCCAAGTAGAATCTAATCTAGTTTAAAATCTCAAATTATTTAAATAACATTATTTGTTATAGATATTCAATAAAGCAAAGAAATAGACTCTATTATTTGTTCATAATGTTATTTGGTTCCTATACGTACATATTTCGATTTTCCATGGAACTTGGCACTCATTTAGATCTCCATCCTTTTTACGGCGAAGTCCATAGACAAGAATAATGTTTGTATGGAACTTGGCTTTCCATTTTTACATATTTTATGTTTTTGGTGGGATATAATTACTTTTTGTAAAGAAAACTTTGCGAGCAAGGGTAGACTGTAGACATCTTAATCTTCCCAGTTCAAACATACATAATATTCGACTATATTCAATCGCAACCTTAAGGTGTTGTTTCACCAATTTCCGATGAGTACCGGATATGCTATCCGCAACTTATCTGGCAGATACTTCATCTATCAGATAAATTGTGGATAGCCTATCTGAAACTTAACTGACAGATCTTTCATCTGTCAGATAAGTTGTGGATAGCCTATCTGAAACTAATCAGGAAGTAGGGAAATAGCCCCTAAGCCTTGTTGAGTATCAGACGAATAAAACAAAGAAAATTCAAGCGAATGGAAAAAGCAGCTACCATCAGGAGGCATTGGAATAATACGGTATAACACAAGTGTATTTCCAACCATTAACTATAGGGTACAGCTTACTATTATTATAGCTGTCTAACAAACAGATAGACAGACGGACGGACGGACGGACAGACGGACAGACAGACGGACAGACGTATTAAAAGAATTCTGTGTCTATTCCCGGGACTCAAACTATATCTCCATACCAAATTTAAGAACAATCGGTACAAGCAATTTGGGCGTGAAGAGGTAACCGACAGACAGACATACTTCATAAAGTCACCTTTTATTAATTTCCTAGAGTTTTTTTACTTCACAAATAAATATATTTTACGGGGAGCTCCCATACAATAAATGTGATTTTTTGGCCTTTTTTGGTCAAAATCAATAATGGCAGCCGGTAGATACTTGAAAATTTCACAAAATCTTTAATTATATTCTTATTTTCATAATCTATAATAAAAGTAAAATAAAATAAATATTTAGGGGGGTCTCCATACAAAAAACACAATTTTTGCCTAGTTTCGTTCTGTCCGACTCGCACTTGACCGATTTTTTTTTGTTTTCTGATTTTTCCCTACGCTTTCACACAATTACCGAGCTGGATTCCAAATTTCAGCCTTCTAGGTCATCTGGAAGTGGGTTAGAATTTTGATCTATAGGTCAGTCAGTCAGTCAGTCAGTGATAAAAATGTAGATTTTCGGACGTTAATATCTTAATAACCGTTTGAGCTGTGCTTATGAAATTTAGAGCATGTAGTCATCTTGCAAGTCTCATTATATGAGCCAAATTTGAAACGTTAATGTGAAATAGTTTCTGAATTATGAGAGGGTCAAAAGTACCTGCAAATGGTTCGTGTAATATTACACACGGTGCTGCTCGCCATTCTGTTATGCTGGAACTTGGCTTGACACGCTACCGCGTGTCTAGATTTTGCTTTATCATATAGATTTTAGATAAGCAAAAGCGTTTAGATAAGCATCTTCACTAGAACAAATTATTGTAATCTGACGAATATCAATTTGATATGAACACACCAATTTCGATATAAAATTGTAATAGCCTTGAATTGAGGCTTCGAATCTGAAATCACCATATTTGTTTGAAGAGAATGTAATTTTATGCTTCTGTAAAAAAAAAACAATTATATGATAATCATATTGCTGCAATGTTTTGATGCGATAGGCAGCACTAGCACAGACAGTAAACATCCCCAAGCGGCACCCGGCTATCGCATAACAATTGAAAATCTATTGTGTCTGAGATTCCCACGATCGAGGTAAGTATTAATATAGTTTCAGTCAATATTCCGATGTGACGTGTGCAACATGTCACATTTTGGTCGGATTATTTACTGTATACGTGCTACTAGCGCCCTCTGCTTTAACCTTTGCGTACCTAATATCCCTATTATCGCCACTATAAACAGAGAAAAACGAGAAGAGGCGCGACGAGGCGCTGCATTTTTATTTTTTACTGATACAAAACTAAAAATGATTAACTACAGAACAAGATGCTTCATTGAGAGAGTTTGAAGCTGCGCCGCACTGCATAGCGCAGAAAATGTTAATTTTTTTACGCCATATTTTATTTAAGCGCTGGTAGAATGGTGTCCAGTGTCCGTCACCGTTGCGTTGTTGGTGAAACCCAACTGCAGTTCATACAAAAACTAAACGAAACGAGGAGCGACTAGACGACGCATAAAAGCGTAGCGACGAATGGCTTTTCAATAATTTTATATCGCCTTTATTGCCGCTTATTTCCTACAAATATTAAATACTCGTAACATTTATTATCCATAGCGTAAATAAATAAACGTTTATTTATTTAGCGTAAATAAACAAACGTTTATTACTGAATAAACGTTTATTTATTTATTTAAAGACGAGACCACACAGCGACACTACGGGTCTATACAGACGAACTGCAATCCTGCAGTTTGAATGCAGTTGACACGACTGCAATAGAACTGCAAACCATTGGACCAAACCATCAACTGCATTCAAACTGCACTTGAACTGCAATTTGCGGTTGGATTGCAGTTGAAATGCGGTCCGTCTGTATAGACCCTACGCAGCAGCGACGCGACGCGATAGCCGATACGTCACGGCCAAATATTCTTTGTATGAAATCGTATGGCTCAATTTATACCGCCTCCGCGCGGTGTGAAATGGAAGTGACTTTTTGCAACGAAGTTGTACATAGCATAATAAACTTTAGATCAACAGTATAACATACAAATTAAATACGAGCCAAAAAATTGGACGCGCGTTTTCCGCAGAATTCTCGATAATTTGCAAGTGCCGTCTGTTGAAGTGGTGCGAAATAGTCAAGTAAAAGATACAGACCAAACAATGGGATGTCCTTATGACGCGGGAATTCTCCAGCATTCTAGCGGATTCCCGCGTCATGAGGCGAAATTGACGCTTCCATTCCGCACCGTGCCGGTGTAAATTGAGCCTGAGGCAAGCCGCACTACTCGGCAGCAGGGCTACGCGAAACAAAACGTCAGTTATATAAGGGTTGATTTACACCGTAACGCGACGCGTAGCTATGCATTTCTAAATTAATCGTAACTAGCCACCCGCCCCGGCGTCGCACGGGTATAAAATATATAGCCACTGAAAAAATGATTAAAATCGATAGCCTATGATCCTTTACGTGGTCTTCTTCTTATCTGTGCCGAATAACATAAAAATTGCTCCAGTAGTTCGCGAGATAAGCCCTTTCAAATAATTTCCCCCGTTTTTTCCACATTCTCCTATGACTCTTAGCGTGATAAAATATAGCCTAAAGCCTTCCTCGATAAATGGGCTATCTAATACTGAAAGAATCATCAAAATCCGTTGCGTAGTTTTAAAGATTAAAGGGAACAAAGGGACATGAGGGAAAAAAAACGATTTTGTTTTATAAAGGTGAACGCAAATTTGGCCGCACCGCACGCACCGCAGTCGCCGCATTCGCAATTCTTCATATTATGTATTATGAAGTTGCGAAGACTGCGGCGCGGGTAGGTAGGTATGCGAGCTTGCCTATAACTTCATATAAAGAATTCGAATGCGGCGACTGCGGTGCGTGCGGTGCGGCCAAATCTGCGTTCACCTTAATAAGTATAGAAGTGTCCCTGCCGCGTAGTGTCGCGTGCGGCCTTCAATCACAAATCACAACTGGCGGCAAAAATGTAATAATCCAAAAACTACAGAAAATATACAAAAATATACTGGAATGGAAACCCAGCGTTGACATTCACAGAGAGATTCAGATTGAATGGGTTAGGGAATTGCAGAGATTAATATATCAAACCTTGTCTCCTAGTTGATCTCGTATGCCTTTGGAATCATAACGATGTGTTTTATTTATTCTGGGATTGAATATGTTTTCAGCTCGGAATATTCAAAAATATTTTGATAATAATGAGACACGGAGTTAAAATGGGTATGAAAAAACTAAATGAAAACTCATAATGTAAGTTGTGTTGAAAATTGAAATATAAAAACTTTTCATGATTTTTGCTACGCATAACACAACAAATACTATACAGTATGTATTTTATTTATAATTACGGCCATTACACCGCGAGATCACAAGCAATTACTTGTTATTATTTATTTAATTAATGTAAATGGTAGTATTTGCTTACTTACGATCTCGCGGAGTAGTCGCCAAACCGCGTGATCGGGCGGACACATTTATACATATACGCTAATATGTATAAATGCTTTGAATGCTTTGAATAAATCAATTTTAACTAAACTCTATGCTAATATTTTGATTGCCTTATAGGCTTATACAATTTTTTATTTCACGATATTTAGTGATAAGTTTCGAAGTCGCGATTAGCAAAAACAGGCAAAAAGGTCGCGAGCTTTTAAAGGCTTGATAAGATAAAATGTCAATTCCAATTCAATCTCAGTCGTAATTAGATCGATATTAATAGAATAGGTTAGAGCGAAGTGCTCCAAAACCCGGGACATACCTACTCAGTCGAGCGGAAAACACACGACATATAAAATAGAAAGTATTTCAGGTTGGCTAATATGATTTTTAAATCCAGGAACAAAAAGGTTGCGCACTAATGAACGTAACGACTATCGGCAGCCCGCCCAGACTTTTAAACCAGAAGAGCAAGAATGACGACGTATCACAAAATCAGCCGACGTTTGAAAAAAAAGTATCACGAAATACTTTTTTTTCAAACGTTGCTACCTCCCGGACTAAAATGTCACAATCATTGTTATGCCCGTGACCCGTCTGACTTTCAATGGATGTTCTCGAAGATTCTTCAGCGGTTTAATCCAATGGTCAGATGGATTTTCCATTTTCAAATAAAAGTTTATTCAGATTTCCATTTTTCCTTTCAGCGTTTAGTTGCATAATACCGCATATTTTTAAATCTTAATTGCTTATTAGAGCGTTGAGAACCTATATTAATTTTTAAGTTTAGGAGATAATAATAATATAATGTTACAACTAGATCACGCCCGCAACTCCGTTGCGCCAAAACTCGTTTATAAAACGGGAACCGTACATTTTTCCTGTATGAATGTATCCTATGTCCTTTCTATGGACTCAAAGTATCTAATGTATGCCAAATTCCTGCAAAATCGGTTCAGCGGTTTGGGCGAGAAGAGGTGACAGACAAACAGATGAGTTTGTACACAGTTTCGCATTTATAATATTGGTATGGATAAGATTATATATACAGGACCGATGTGTTTCTACACTAATTTTATTATACAAATAGGAAAGTATAGTGTTTCCTTTTAACACATTTCGAAATTACAGGACCGATGCGGTAGTAGGGGGGGGGGGGGGGGGCAGCATACAATAAAATTGACTTTCATTAATCTGACTGAAAAGATATTTTGTTTCCAATACTTCATTTTGCGCAGAGTAGGTAATAGGTATACACGTTTTTAATTCCCACTTGCCAGGAAAATTAACGTTTATTTTATCTTCAGCGCTGATGTAACTTTCGAGCGGGAATCGTACATTTTTTCCGGGATAGAAAATGTTCCTGACACTCAAAGAAACTACCTAAGTACGAATTTCATTAAAATCGGTTCAATGGCTTGTAGATGTTACTGACAGACATGTCGAAATACTTTCACATATAATATTAATAAGGATACCCACTATCTCTGGCATTTTTTGCTCTGAAAGTGTAATGTAAGAATTTTTACTAGCACTACCGAAGTACTAGACTACAAATTTTTAGTTTTATGTACTAGAGTGCTTTTACTTTACGAGTTTATAGTGAGTGCCATAATTTAACGTTAGAAGTTCAAACACGTTAAATTTTAGAAATAATTTCATTAACATAATATAAAACAACATAATTATTATGATTATTGATTTAATAATAACAATAATAAAAGAAGCTTATCCGTTCATTTTATCCAAGTTCAGTATAAAAAATTCAGGGAGGTTCTTTAAAAATCCCATAAATTTTTTTATTGTGTTCCGTTTTTTACCCAGACGCGACGTCCAATTCCTAACTGCTCTAATGATAATAACAAATAATCATAGATAGGGCAGGATGGACTCTATGTGCAAGGATTTCTGTGTAAGACAGATCCAGGACATAGGTACGGCTGAAGGCAAACCGCAGGTGGTTTTAGTGGGTAAGCCCGGAGCTTCTCGCCGAGAGTCCCACATACTCGTTGTTATTAAGTTACGTGTTTGGTAAATTACAGTTAGTTCGTTTGGTGAAATTGTATTACCTTGTCATACTCTCTGTGGAAATCCGGCCGGAAATTGGCTTCGGATTGAAAGAGCATCCCGACTGCACATGCATAATTAATTCACACGATAATGTTAAGCTAAACTCAAAGCTAAGTTTGAACTAATTTGTTCATCGTTCGTGTTTTAAGCGACTTCAAAAAAAGGAGGTTATCAATTTAACCCGTAATGTACATGGAATATTTCCAGAACTGCCCTTGACTAGATGACGCCCGCATGAGATTGCGCCAAAACTACGTTTTCGAGGAGTTTTAATTCTTAATAACGTATAATTTTGAAGTCGGTTTTATCTTTCTAAAACACTATTATTCTGTAGAAAAGATAGACAATAATAAAAAATATCGGTCAGAGAGGCTACGTTGGCTCAAGGTGGTCTAAAATTATTGATTGCGAACATGTAGAGCATGTTTATCGATTGCCCATGATTGACGTTGATTGTTCATGTCATGGCTTCGCGAGTGGCAATCTTGGTTAACAAGCTTGGTCCAACATGAAGGAAGACTGATAAGAGTCAGTAAATGAAAAATAATAATCATGAACAGAACAAATATCGACTGCTCTGATAATAACAAAGTATGTACCATCGGAGAAATTTATTCATAGGCAGATGACCTTTGTCATTTGGTCAGGCTGTGTCAATTCAATGTTAGACATGATGTGGCTGGGTTTGACACTAGGCAACCAAATTACGTAGGTCCGCTATCTGCCTATGAATCAACTTCTCTGATAGTACATAGCGAAACGTAGATACAACAGTAACATACCTCTACAGTAAGTGTCTAAACACACTATACCGAAGTTCCGCGGCGGAATTTCCGCATGATTCCGCCTGCAATGTATTTTTCTCACCTCCGGGCGGAAAACGTCAACTTTCTTCCCGCTACGCTTACCGTTGTTACCGTTTTCCGCCTCCGTCGATGAGAAAAATAGTATAAGCACTATGGGCAGTAAATAAGAAAGCCTATACGTGGGAGAGCCATGCTTCAGCACGAATGGGCCGGCTAGACCGGAGAAATACCACGTTCTCACAGAAAACCGGCGTGAAACAGCGCTTGCGCTGTGTTTCGCCGAGTGAGTGAGTTTACCGGAGGCCCAATCCCCTACCCTATTCCCTTCCCTACCCTCCCCTATTCCCTTCCCTTCCCATCCTTACCCTATTCCCTCTTAAAAGGCCGGCAACGCACCTGCAGCTCTTCTGATGCTGCGAGTGTCCATGGGCGACGGAAGTTGCTTTCCATCATGTGACCCGTTTGCTCGGTTGCCCCCTTATTTCATAAAAAAAAGCCTCAGATCACATGTTTGTTGACCTCGGCTTCGCCTCGGCCAACAATTACATGTGATCTGAAACATTTCTTATTTTCCTGCCCTAGGTGCGTAATGTACTATTAAATTAATGACACACTATGCCGAAATTCCGTCACGTCATATTGTATGCGTTTGACATTTCTGACGTAATCATACGGAATTTCTGACGCGGAACTTCGGCATAGTGTGTTTAGACGCAAAGTAGTAACATAATACCTTCATAAGACCTTTCAAAAAAAGTTTTTAGAGAATATAAATTCGAAATAAGCGTGAACCGTGTCCCCTTTACAGGTGATAAAGATATATACAACATAGTATATGTGTTTGCGTCACTTGCGTGTTACTAGGATCGGGCCTATCCTCACAGGGATTGCCTTCATTTCGACGATTGAAAAAAAACCTAATATTTTATGACGTCTATTTTAAATGAGAACTATTGACTTTTCGTGAAGGGGTACTGTTTGGGTCTCAAATGAAAATATAGTGGATGGTATACTGAAGGTGTATTATGAACCAAGACTTGTACTATCAGAGAAGTTGATTCATATGCAGATGGGGGACCTACGTAGTTTGGTCACATTATGTCAAACTCAGCCGACAGATCACAATTAATATTGAATTGACATGACCGACCAAATGACGTTGGTCTCTCAACTGCATAGGAATCAATTTCCTCGAGGGTACATTAATTAGTAGACGCGACAAGGGTGTCGACAGTAGCGAAATTTCTAGAAGAATGGCGGCCGCCTACCGTTGTTGCGCGAGCGCCCCCGCGTCCCGCGTTCCGCGCCTCCGTCGCTCCTTCCCCTCGATCCGTTCCAATGCACGTAGTTGTGTGATTGGAGGTACCAAAGGTTATTTTGGGACATTGTCTGTCTTGTTTTGTCCGTACGTGGGTCAAAAGGGGGCGAGGGACAAAGCAGATGGGAGAAATGCAATGGTTCCCACGTTAAAGGCAAAACTTCTGTAGAAGATAATTAACAACATGTGTATAGGATAACCTTGACATTGAATTTATTTTTATCATTGTCAATATACGAGTAATTATTGACCAATGATAAGGTAGCTTTACATAGTATATAATACGTACTGAACGTGCTGCTACGAAAAGTGCTACGGTGCTACGAAATTTGCTACGACAATTTGGAAAAAAACCTGTCTTCTTTTGTTTGCATAAAGAACATAAGATGTTGTTACAAATTATTAGTGCATTAATTTATTTAGCACGCGTCAACCATACATTCTGCCAGTGTATAATATGTCCTGGTTCTTCATATTTTTTATTCAAATTAGGCGCCAGATTTAAGGCGTACTCGGGGAATGGAGACGGTGGCGGTCATTGACTCCCGTTAAAAAACTTGTCATTTCTTATATAAATCGCGATTGACAATGAAGTGTCAGATATTCCTAGTCTAAGGGCGATATCGTATTTTGCATACTCGAATATGAACTGAATATGAAGCATAATATAATATCACTTCGAACTTATGAAATGTTAGAGATTGTCATTCTTAGAGTTACTAAGAGGTTTTCCGATGAATCTGTAATAATCTGTGTCTTTATAAGCTCAGGTCAATTTTATTCTTGAATATTCTAAATACAGTGCGAGCATTTTTCATTTAGTGCCTAGACTACAAAGGTCAATTACCGCTACCGCCTCGTTTCGCCGAGTACAGTATAGTGTGGATTGTCAATAATAATTGAATGTAGAAGTATAATGCAGAATGCAAATAAAACGGAGTGTTATGTAAAATAGTCGGTCTTTTGACAGAATAAACCTATTTAGTTGACCAATCAACAACACTTTTAAAAAGTCAAACTCCAGTCTTAAAAGTCAGAAAATACGAAGACCTTTTCAATTTTTTTTTGTCGTCATAGTATTCAACTCAAGTTTCTATTATTGTCACTGTCGCTACGAATAATAAAAACTATATTCGTCTGTCGTGATAAAATTCTTTCCGTTTTAGTCCAATCACATATTCCCTCAGTACAATTTAACGTCACCTATCCAATGGAGTCGCAGGCTTAACCCAATAAATATCGATCTATAAGTTTATTATATCTATATATCTTATAGCTGCTCGCCATTTTGGATTGTCTTTATGGTCCCCAGGCTACATCTTTATTGCGAGTGGACTTGATTTAAACGTGTCTGGTATCCTGTTTTATGTTATAACTATACTTAAATTAAAATTAAAAAAAACCCCCGACATATTGTAATATGCATGTAATACGCTTTCATTTGAGACCCTACTCGAGTATACTTTGAGATGCAGACATTCGGCAATTCTTCCCCACTTTAACCCCCCACAACTTTTAAACGGCTCAACCGATTTTCATCAAACATGCTTAAGAACACTCGCACGCAAGTCACCTTGAATAGAAACAAAACTAAATTGAAATCTGTTCATCCGTTCGGGAGCTATGATGCCACAGATAGACAGACAGACACGTCAATATAACACCCCTCTTTTTGTGTCGGGGGTTAAAAAGACATAGTAAGTATATGGCCTCAGTATACATTCGGCATTTGTAAGACGACGAGAGTAATGATTATTATATTGTGATCTTTATAACTTCGATATCTAACACTCCGTGCGATAAAAAAGGAATACGTTTGGCACTCGGGAACTGGCAACGCTGCACCGCTGTGCCGGTCGGAGTGGGGGGGGGGGGGGGGGGGGGGGGGGGGTGCGGGGTGCGTGTGTTGCGCTCAAAGCCCGTGATAAAAGCCTTGCAAATTGTAATAGCTAAAAGCAACAATCACTCCGAGAGGATTAGGCCACGTGTACTGACTCGAGTTATCATTTGTTAAGAATTCCGAAATAGTTCACAATAAATAAGTTTTTATTTCCAATCTATTATTTATTTCATAGCAAAAGGATGAAATAGCATTAATAAATGAATTACCCATTTTCAAGTTTGTGTGATTTAATTATGTAATCAAAAGTGCTTCTTGTGTAGAATATCCTGAGTCTGAAGTCTATGAAAGTTTATAACGCTAAACGTGATAGACAAACTCCCAAGTTTGCGAAGTCTTATAAAAATGAGTAATGTTTAGCGTCGAGGTAATATCCGTTGACAGGGCATACGTCAAGCTGGGGGAAGCTGTGAGATTCCGCAGATCTGAGACAATGCAAATATACAGTGCCTTCGAAATATACATACAGTATAGAGTTATAGACAGTGATTCTCATGCATTGGATCGCTCGAATGTGGCTAGTAAGCTTCGGCTGCGGAAATTGTAATAACCGACCCGAGTTTGACACCTGAAAGTATGAATATGCGTACGGCGTACCTATAACGCATATCGTAGAACCATTGTTTGACTAAGGGCTCCCGCACACAGACCACCAGCCACAGCCTACAACCACAAAACGCCGCTACCGGCATATTTCCTGTAGTTTTCATACATTTTGTATGGACTCGCCGCACACGGTTGACGCCCCACACGCTAAAATCGTCCAATCCTCTTGCTTCTTGTGAGTTGTGGCGGCGTTTGTGGCTGTCGCGTGTGGCCCGTGTGCGGCAACACTAAGTTACTCTTCTATAGTATTTTATTTGTAGATCGGGGGCTACATACATATACAATATGTACCTTGTATTTACTATTAAAGTAGCAGCGCTGAAAGTTACTATTGGCTTCTATGAGAAACGCCCAAAAGCCAACATAACAAAGAAAAAGTACACAACAATTATGAAAACATTAGAAAGACCTAGTATGTCTAGGTATAGGCTATCTAGACAGGCAAGGTAGATTTTCACTACATTAAAAAATTAATGAATAATTATTAGGTAGGTACTGTAATGTTAACAAGACGTACAATTCTAAGGCTGAATTTATATGCGTACTCGCGATCGATCCGCGCGAACGCGTATTTTCGCCGCTACACCGCGAGATCACAAGCAATTGTATTTAACGAAGCGGCGCGGTCGCGCTGTCGTAAGGCCGTGTTTCCACCTGCAAGACAACTGCCGCGAGAAGTGTCTGACTGTCTGACAGCAGCTTGCAAGTGTAAACCCCGTAGCAAGTGCTGTCGCGACAATTTGTCAAGCGCTTCCTGCGAGTAGTTGCGACAGCATGTCAAAACATGTCTGCGAGGACTCGCGATCTCGCTGCGGGTCACCGCAGATATACGGTCTAGTTTCGTATCTAAGTATTATCCGCGAGCTTCTCGCACGAAATTTATTGCAGCAATAAATTGCAGGAATAAGTATGAAATGTAAACAATATTGCAAGAAACTCCGCGAATTTGGAAACACGGCCTATACAATAGCTTGTGATCGCGATGTTCTCCCCAAACCGCTTTTGGGGAGAACATCGCGATTTGGGGAGAGTTTACGATTGTGCATCGTAGTAGAAGTACTACGATGCACAATCGTAAACTTTCCGTTAAGTTAAATACCTTAGCTGCCATCAAATCAGTTACACTCACACACACGTGGTAAAACACTCTCAGCGCGCCGCAAGTTCCACTTACCTCGGTATTTTGTCGTAGCTGTCCCATCCAGTGAGGCAGTTGTATGAGCTGTACCGACTCAGCGATCCCATGGCTAATGATACGTTGCCATTGCTGATGAAAACATAACCTTTAACTCAAACGAACTAAATAAAATCACTGGTTTTGGGCTTGGAAAAAATTTACTTGAAATAATCGTATAATGAATTGAATTGTATAATATTATGTATGATGAAATCATATAATATCGTAGTGTATAATAAGACCTTTTAAACGTATGATTAAACTGTATTGTATAATAATATGTTTACAAAAGATTTGAATGAATATAGCCTTCGAATGAACGACAAAAAACGTTGTATGTTCAAGACATTATTGTCATTTTTTTCTTTACAGTTTAATATTATCGCCTAAAGATATTCGCGGCCTAGATATATAAAAAGTTGGCTTTGTTATATCTAGGCCTACTAAACAATGATGATTTAAATGATGACCTACTGAACAATACAAGTTTATTAGAGGGGAACGATATTGCATTTAGAAATTAAGCCGCTTCATTTCACAGAAAGCATATTAATTTTAAGGTTATGATATTGTTTGTCTGTATATCGTTTGTATCGGGCCGGTCTAAATTAAAAACCGTAATTAATGCTTATTCAGACTCGTGACTGGGGCCTGTTACACCAATTGTGTTTTAACCGACTTAAAAAAAGAGATTTCGTGTTAGTCTATAATGTCATCGTCTGAACCAATGTGCCTTTCAATTGATTATGATTTTATGTTCGTGTTCGCATATCTCCTGAACAAGTGCGATTTAAGTATTTATTTTCTTGAACAGCGTTTTGTTTAATTCAGCGAATACTATATTTATCAAAATCAGTTAGTAGTTTTTGAGATAAGGAATTTTAATTCTCAATTATGTACAATTTTGAAGTCAGTTCTTCATATATTATTGCACTTATTTGTGTATTATTTATTGAACACCAAAAAGTATAGAGGAGGACTTAATGCCTTGTGGTATTAAGTACTACTCGTAGTTAACCTTGGGGCGTTACAAGAACAAAATTGTTTATGTCATGTATGTCTTTTGTCTAATACACTTAATAGTTTTGATAAAACATGCTTTCAGTTTCGGAAAAGGACATAGGCCAGTTTTTATCCCAGAGAATCGTTTATACTTTGTGCAATAAATATTTGTGAAACTACATACTATAATTTACCCCAATTTTTTAAGTTATTTAGTTATGACGGCTAAAAAATTTAATTACTCTAAGCCAATTTAATCCAATATCAAAATTATTTACCCAATTTTCCTACTTTACTTTCACAAAAAGCAAAAAACAAAAGCAACTAACGGAAACATTGTTAAACCTGTTGATAACAGGCAATTATACACAAGCACAGAACACAATACACTCTCACATACGTCTACGTTACGTCTACGGGCGTCTACGTCTGCGCCACCGGTACGACTGAATTTGTTCCGGCGTCCGCCCGCCTAGCGTAGCTTTTTCGCTTATTAGGTCCCGATCCTTTATGATAGAACAAATTCTGTCTTTACGGATAAAATTGACTTTTTACCCCCTTATAAATAAGTTATACAATGATCTATGCAATGTTTTGTCTTTCGAACTTCTCGAATATACAGAATGTAACAAAACTAAGTGACATTAGGGTAAGTATATAATAATTTTATTGTGTCCTTTATATAGAGTTCACTGTAAAAGTAGCAGCGCTGGAAGAGCAAATTTTTTTGTGATTTATTTTAGCAAGCGCCCGAGGGTCATGGATTTTCCCATACAAAAGTTTAAAAAAAGTTACTCTTTCAGCGCTGCTACTTTCACAGTAAACTCTATACAGGGGACTCATACACATCCTAAAGTATTATCACTTAGTTTTGTTACACTTTGTATTAGACAAAAACATTGTATTGCGTACTCATTGTATTTTCACTTACTAATAATACCACTTACCCTTACTAATAAGTAAGGGTCAGTTCACATTGCAACTTTAATAAGCACGGCGATAAATTTTTAAACGAGCAATTCAAATTTAGAACCAGGCAACACCACGTGCGGCAAATCTGTCAATTCAATGAGTATCTTATAGTGTAGTAAATAAAGTTCAGTTTTGATTGCCCCATTTAAAAATGCGTCGCATCGCTTCGTCACGTTTCAAAAGGGTAAAGGGTATGTTTTGGGACAGCAGTAGTGTCACAAAATAAAAACAAAGTGACACTTTAGAAGTTTTGGATATGTAAGTCACTTCTTTAGTGTTCACTGTAAAAGTAGCACCGCTGAAAGAGTATTTTTTTATACTGGGGACTCTTACACACCCTAAACTTTAGGGTAAGTTAACTGTAAAATTTTTCGGCCAGTGGCTCTCAACGTGTTGGAATTATTTTCACAGGCCTAAAGGCGTACGTTAAATGTAGCAGTATGAATGTGAAGCAGCTGTAATTCCTGCATAGTGAGACTCGAACGACATTGAGAAGCAATTAGTGTTTTTGATCTGACATAAAATGTTTTAGCCACGCACCAAAATATCCTCGAATGCTAATCTATTTTTAAGCTATTACATAGCTTTTATCGCGGGCTTTGAGCGCGGCGACCGAATCGAGAAATTCCGTAACGAAAAAATCTAACACCCCACTCTGAATGGCACAGCGGTGCGGCGAGTGGCAACGCCGCATCGCTGTGCCGGTTGGTGCGGTTTGCCGGGCATCGTTTAACATACTGACATTTGTAACTTATCTACTACATCACCTGGCCACAGTTTTTTAATTTGAAATAATTTTACCGGTCCAAAAACCTGGATTTGTGCAAAAAAACGGCTATTTTTTATTGTTAGTCAGTCCCCGAGCATACTCCCTATATACCCCGGCAGTCCTCGAGTGCCACACATATTTTTATCTATTCAATAGAATGAATTATTCCAATATTTTCAATTTCAATGCGTTTTCAATTTCTATTACTGGACATGCATGGTTCAGTGATTTCAGATAATTCAAAAGGTTTTTGTTAGGTTTTTAATGGAAAATTTTAACTTCGAACTCTATATCAAAAGCTCATTGTTTAAAAAATTAATACTCGTAGTCTGAAGTTAAAAACGTAATAGAAACTTTATGAACAGGATGAATTTTCAAAGCAGCAAAGCGACAGATACAGAGAGAACATTCTGTTTCAGAATAACGAACAAAACAGCTACACTCGACTGTACTGAAATTAATTTAATTGTATATTTTTTGCATAAATTACTTTCGCATGAAGCAATCCACTCAATTAGTTAGGGCGGCGACACCTTTTTGTCTACGTGATAATGGTTCAGGAGTGCGGAACCAGTGGTCTCTTTATTTAATTATATTATGTATTTAAATTATCTTAGTAATTCTATATCTATACATATTTTAAAACAAAGTCGCTTTTTTTCCTCATGTCCCTTTGTTCCCTTTAATCTTTAAAACTACTTTCAGTGTTAGATAGCCCATTTATTTAGGTATATTTTATGACTAATAGGAGAATGTGGAAAAAACGGAAGAAATTATTTGGAAGGGCTTATGTCGCGAACTACTGGAGCAATTTTTATGTTATTTGGCACAGATAAGAAGTAGACCACGTGAAGGATCATAGGCTATCGATTTTAATCATTTTTTCAGTGGCTATATATTTTATACCTGTGCGACTCCGGGGCGGGTCGCTAGTATTTGATATTTAATACATCCGAGCCTGGTTACCTTAGGAGAAGACGCGTACCTCGGAGTGGCCGGAGCGCTTTGCCTTAGCCGGAATACTGGGGGTGGCGGTGTGGGGACACCGCTGCCCATTTAGGCCCCAGAGAGAGCCGTGATGCGCAAGGTGCTCCTGCACATCAGTCCCCGTGTGGGCTTTTCAAGGCCACCCCGTGTGATCAGTCTGCGAGATGTGGACAACCGTTGGTACAGTTATGGTGCGTTGATCGTGCCCGGAACTATGCCTAAGCGGAGAGTGGAGCACCATGGGGCTTTAAGGGTTAGATCCTAAGTGGAGTCCCACATACACCGGCCGATGTCCCCATCCGCCGGGGATGCGTAAAGAAAAAAAACTTATGCTGATTTTACTATCACGTTGGACAGTTCGCTGGCCATCGGTACCAAAAGTAAAATGCATGAATATACGCGTTACTCGAAAACTCTTCCTAGAATATCATCAATCATCATAAATTATTATCAAGTCAGCGCCAACGGTGCGCGTGCGGTCGGCGAAGGAAATCAGCATTAGATACAGAATTCTCGTGTCGCGATGTTTGTTGCCAAACTCTTCCGAGACGGCTATAGTGATTTTGATAATTTGTATGCTTATCGAGGAAATCTGAGAATCAGTCAACATTCCTTTTTTCCGAGCAAGCTTCAGATCACATGACGGACGAAGCTGCATAAAACAGTAGAATCTGGGTACAAGAAACTGATTATGTTATAACATAAAACGTTTATAAATGAAGAACATAATAAATTCGCATAGAATTTTTACAATTTATGGACACAATTTATTGCGAGTTACAATTTAAAGGATACAGTTAATTTTTCATCGGCTTTATTTATAATAAATTAATTATGCGGCGTAGGCCCCAGAGGTCGTAAATAAAAATTACAAACACCGGTAAGACCCAGTAAGAACCTTAGGGGCGATTTACACCGACGTGGGCTTTAGGGTTCCGTGACCAGATAATAAAACCTTTATGTTTAAACCAGAGCCTTTACGTAGGTTTGCTACAAGAAAAAAAAATAGGTTGCACTCCAAAAGTGCCGACAGAAGTGAATACGAAATAGCAGTAAGCATATTATTATTATTTTGTCGCGGTACAAAGAGACATAATTACTCCCTATCCTACGCCGCACTGGCGCGGACGGTCTTACAATATTATTACCCATCTCAAAATAGAGAAAAAGATAGCTGAAGAAGTTTTTTTCACTTAAATAGTCTTTCATGTCTACATGTCCTTTTTTTTTAATAAGCTTTTCGCATCCCTAGCAGATTGAGGATTGCGGCCGTATGTGGGACCCACCAGGCGTGGGATCTTCCAACTAACACCCCATAGGTGCACTTCCCCCCACTGGCAAAGCTGCGAGAGCAATCCACCACCGCATCTCTGTCACTGTGAACGAGCCCTAACAATCCGAGACAAATTTATGTGTACACCGTGCACACATTAACTTCTTTATAGTCCTTGTATCGAAATTTATGTGCAAATAATCCACGTCGGTGCAATATATTGGTTCAATTAAAATTAATAAAAGGACATAGGTATTATTTTTAATCGAATACAAAGTTAAATATTATTTATTACTCGGTTCGCGGCTTGGACCATTTTTTCCTAATATGACTCCTATAAAATTATAAATATTTACAATATAAGGTCCAGCAACGAAAAATAAAGAGAAGAATCAAGATAACGACGCGATGAAGTAGGTTAAGGTGACTTGCGGACGGAAGCCACGGAAGACATGTAATAGGCCCTCGTGTCTCCGTCCTGCGCGGTAGCAGGAACACGGTCGGGTTTTAGTGGGTACAGTTGCGGCCACTTACCATCTCTTCGGCCGTAGCAAATCCCACAAAAAAAAAGGTTAAGGTGACTTTCCAATTTTCGCGCCAAGTGAACGAGACTAACAAAAATGCAAATAAAATACCACTCTAGGCTATAGGTTTCATCTTGTTCTACGCTTCTAGAAAGCAGCGGCGCCATGAGTAGCAAGACCAATGTTGGTACTCGTAGAATCATACAAAACCTATTTTAAAAGTTTTAAAAGTTCATGAAGTGGCATTTGTTTGATTTTTTTCGGTCGTGGTCGCCTGTCGCGACTCGCGATGACCGGAAAACTTAAGAGGGCGACTAACCCGAAAAATCAAACATCGTCCTTCTCTCTTCACACTCACGCCCGTCTTTCATGTGCCAGGTGAAAAAGAACGACTCGGATTCATCGCAAAATTAGTTTTTTCTCAATAGCTCGATAAATATATAACATTTTAAAAATCCGCTAGGTCGGTTTCTCAATGATAGAATTTTATACAATGTGTTTAAATATTAACTTAGTTCAATGCACGGTTATGTCAATAAATAAAAAATTCGTGAAAATTAGATGCATCTTCGTGATTTTTTTCTATAGAGAAAATTTTAAGATATCGTGTTTTTGCTCAGATCGAATTCTTGTAAATATAATGTAGTATCTGATTGTTTTTTTATATTTATCGAATTCTTGTAAATAAAATGAAACAATTCGGGGCTTATTTTCAAGTATAAAAATAAATTATAAAATCGAAAATTTTGGGTTACTCTCCCACTTAAGTGTGTTCGCACTTCGCATCCGCAGCGGGCGGAGTAGAAAACCATGTCGTGAAAACTTCAATGCCAAGTCCACCTTCAGTGGCGTAACTATAACATCCGGGGCCCGTGGCAAATTGCCATCAATTTTTACTGAAAGGGCCCCATGGCCCTTTCAGTAAAAATTGTAACGTCAATAATAAAACAATGTACTTATAAAACATATCTGACCTCACGGCCTCTTGGGCCGGGGCCCTTTTGGGTCGGGAGCCCGTCACCCGTGGCATTTTGCCATCCCTGCCACCCTATAGTTACGCCACTGTCAACCTTATAAACTTTTAGTAATTTATCTTTTTCCTATGACTGGTATTGAGTTTTTCTGACAAAACTTTATCTTTTTAATAAAGTTGTCGATTGGTATTGAGATTCAAAAGCTCTAATGTGTAGGATAAACTTGCGTCATGAAACCTTAGGAACCGAGTATTAGAGTTTTCAAAGCATAATAATAATTAATAAATGAGATTATAATTAAAGTTTAATAGTTATAGTTATCCAATATTGCAGTAGCAATGAAAAAAAAAACGCTACAGGGAGTACTAGTAGTATGGGAGCTCTAGAACAAATTTTTTGTGAGTAGCTTTATTTTGATAAGACAAACAACTTTTTTATCTGCGAAAAATCTTGAAAGTGGTAGCTAACAGAGATAGAAAGGATTTCATACTTTGATTTGATGGTCCTAAATTATGGATTGTTCTATTTATAGGACAATGTTACTCTTTTAAATTATATAACTATTAACCTACCAATATACAAAAAATCTGATGGTTAGGGTTCCGTTTTAGGGTACCGTAGTCAACCAAGTTTTGTTGAACCCTAAAACGGAACCCTAACCAGCTGGTTTTTTGTATGTTGGTAGGTTAATAGTTATATAATTTAAGAGTAACATTGTCCTACAAATAGAACAATCCATATTTTAGGACCATCAAATCAAAGTATGAAATCCTTTCTATCTCTGTTAGCTACCACTTTCAAGATTTTTCGCAGATAACAAAGTTGTTTGTTTTATCAAAATGAAGCTACTCACAAAAAATTAGCATGTTAGTAATTTAAAAAAATGTTCTAGGGCTCCCTCACTATAGCATAGACAGGAAACAAAAAGTTTTGTTGGATGTTTGATAACATTTCTGTCAATACTCTGATGTGACGTGTGCAACGTGTGACGTGTCACATTTCGGTTGGGTCGTTTACTGTATGTGCTAGTAGCGCCCTCTGCTCTCATCTTTGCGTAATACGAAACGGAAGTAGTACAAAAGTGACATCACAGCAACGGTGCCACTTGCCTCGTTTAGTATTGAGTTACTGAAATACCAGCACATTTATACTCCATTAGATCTGCAAATTAAATTGGCAGTCGAGGCACCTGATTTGTCCTGACAATCGAGATAAAAGCATTTTAAGTGAGGCTATATTTGAAAATTTTATTGAGGTTTCGAGTAACACAAGATTTTGGGCAACTACAGTACTGTCAGATGCGCCAAGAATCAGGATATACTGGGTAAGTTCCGAAAAAAACAGTGTTCCAGTGACCAGTGCTGCAGTTGCTGCAGCTCGTGACGTCTAGAATCGACTATACTGTTCCGACGCCATACTGTTAATTCATTTCGAAATGCATTAACGCAACCTGTGGTCTGCTGACCTCTGGGGGTCCGCGGTGTCATCTCTGGACCATACATAATCCAAATTTTTTTGCTGTCTTTGTTATTAGGGGGTCCTTAAAACCATTTATTTAAATCTTGGAATATTTGTTGAAGTACAGATAAGGTTTATATCAGAAAGAAAGTGAAACAAAGTTCACAGAATCATCTAGTATAAATAAAATCGGCCAAGTGCGAGTTGGACTCGCGCAAGAAGGGTTCCGTCCATTATATAGAGCAAAAATAGTAAAAAAATGTGTTTTTGTTTGGGAGCCCCAATAAATATAATTAGGTAAAGCCTAGCTAATGCCATTCTTGATTACGAATAAAAAAGACCAAAAAAATTACATTTCTTGTATGGGATCTCCCTTAAATATTAATTTTATTTTGTTATTAGTATTTGTTGTTATAGCGGCAACAGATATACACATTCTGTGAAAATTTCAGAAGTCTAGCTATTGCGGTTCTTAAGATACAGCCTGGAGACAGACAGACGGACAGACAGACATCAAAGTCTTAGTAATAGGGTCCCGTTTTTGGGTACAGAACCCTAAAAATATATATTTAATTATAATACTACATAATATTAGCATAGAGAGCCTATATAGAGCACACATATTAGCTCATAAGCGTAGAGTGGCTCTAGAACATTCTCGTATGAAGCTGGAATGTCGGAATGGCAGATATTAATTGCATTACTGAGATCGTTTATGGTTAATATTCGATTAGCCATCGTATTTAGGTCTCGATTCTCGACAAATCAGGATCCTTAGCCATGGTACCTTCGTTCACTATCTAAATTCGAAATAAAAAATGTATGGGATTTGACATAATATTACGGTGCGTCCACATTTGTATCATTTGCGCGATCAGATCTCCGATCAGATCTCCGTCGCGATCATCGCGCCGTATCAAGTATGCGTGTCATAGTGTGGACGCCTATTAGATCATTCTGCCGATCATGCGAGTATTTGATACGGCATGTATTAGATACGCGGTTAATAGCGATCGGGGCGTATCATGATACGCGTATCATTTTGACACGCTTCAATGGTACGCGACGGAGATTTGATCGGGGATCTGATCGCGCAAATGATACAAATGTGGACGCACCCTTACTGAGGTTTGTTTGTCTGTCTATTACTTCTTCGAGAAGTTAATTCATTAATCATAAGTAGATGGCAGATCTACGTAATTTGGCACAGTTCTGTCAAAGCCATTCGGCAGGCGGGCAGATCACAACAAACATTGATTTGACCAAACCCGACCAAATGATGTAAGTCTGCCATTTGCCCACAAATAAATTTCTTCGATCGTACATTAGGCCCTGGAAAGAACAAAACAGCAAACGACGTTGCGGGCAGCAATCTAAGCAAAGCGTCTAGTTAATCATAAATTATTATTAATGCTTCAACCTTTGACGGCAGCTATTTATCATTTAAATCAGAAATTATGAGACCGATCAAACTACTATTTATAACAACATCAATTTTAACTCTATAGAGTAATAAGTTAGACATTTGATAATTTCGGCAACAAAAAAAAAGGAGGGGCATATCGTAATTCGTACCCACTAATGTAGCACTTTGATATTTATACTTTGAGTCTTTATACCAATTGAATGTGCTTGAAAAGTTGAACATTTTATTGTACTTAACACGAAAAATTTCTAAACAATGGGAGAAACATAAGTAAACGAGGGTAGAAGTTAAAAATAACACCCTGTATTATTGCATCAATTTATAGTGTTGCTAATCAGGATTTCAGGAATCATTTCTGGAAAGTAATCGTATATGGCAAACTTGAGGAAAGTGCAGTACTTATGTATAATATTGTTTCATATTTTAAAGAAAATAATATAATAGAGTATGAGAAAACAATAAAACCTTAAAAATCTAACATTTCCTGGATTTTACTGTATATTATCATTTATTTATCACCTTATCACCTTAGAGAAATTGTTTATAATTAGCAATACTAGCGAATGGTGCAATAATACAGTGTGTTTTATTTTTCCTCGCTAATTCGTCCGCACCGTACGCGCCGCATTATACGTTCAACGCGTCCGGCGAGTACGGTGCTGACAAATGTGCGATCAGCTTTATCCGGACGCCTGGCAACTTTATACGGATACTTCAAAATATGTTCTAGATATTTCAAGTTGCAATGTCCTGTCCGTCCGTCCGGCGTCCGATTAGGACCGTTTTAATTGTCACTAGCTATTTCCAGATTCTCGAATGCTTTTCCGCTGGACAACGTAGCGAAATTTCAACATGTCAATATTATTAAGTAGTCTTATTTAGGTCTTGGCCTTTTAGGAAGATGTGAAAATAGCAAGCATTGCAAAAATATCGTCTGTATTTCCAATCTATTAAATCTTGAGTTGGTGTTTTTATAGCCTTCGGAAAGGCCTGAGTCAACTTTGATGAAATTGTGTCTCAGATTTTTGTTCAGATTTGTTCAGTATTAGATAGCCCATTTATCGAGGAAGGCTATATTTTATCACGTTAAGACTAATAGGAGCGAAGAAATAGAGGAAAATGTGGAAAAAACGGGGGAATTTATTTGAAATTGCATATTATCTTAAGAACTACTGGAGCAATTTTTGTGCTATTTGGCAAACATGAAGAATAGACCACGTGAAGGGACATAGGCTATTTTTAGCGGAAAAATGTACGGTTTCCGTGAAACTCCTAAATTACGCGGGCGAAGCCGCGCGGAACATCCAGTAAGGTATATGGCAAAACAACGTTTGTCGGGAGTCGGGACAGTAAGTCAATTATACTATTATAATTATATTATACTAAAGAAGTTTCGTTTTGCATCATTAAGTACTCGTATAATTTACACAGAGCCAGTACTGGCTGCCAATAAGACTGGCAGCCAGTATTGGCTTGGCATATGCCGCGTGTGAACAGTTTGGCCTGGCTTGAAAAACTGTTCACACGCGGCATATGCCAAGCCAATACTGGCTGCCAGTCTTACTGGCAGCCAGTACTGGCTCTGTGTAAATTATACTTAAAGACCACATCGCTCAATTCTAGCAAGCTGGCGCTTTTAACGTCTTCGCAAACAAGCCAATAGAAAATGCGCTGATATAAGCTAAGATGAAATGCTGCTTAGGAACTGTAAACTTCAACACATAAAAATCGCAAAACGTTTCTAGAAGGAATGTTTTAAGACGCGAGAAATTCATATTTGAAACGCACAATTCCATACACCTTCTACAGGGTGGAACAAAACTAAGTGATAATACTTAAGGGTCTGTACGTGTTCCTTGTAGAGAGTTTAGTGTGAAAGTAGCAGCGCTGATAGACCAAATCTTTTTTTTACTTTTGTACGGGCAATCGCCCCAGTGCCGCGAGTTACCCCATACAAAAGTGAAAAATAATTGGTCTTTCAGCACTGCTACTTTCACACTGAACTCTACAAGGAACACGTACACACCCTTAAGTATTATCACTTCAGTTTTGTTACACCTTATACACCTTTACCAAAACAATATTTAGGTAGGTGAACAGAGAATAATACGTCGAGGAGTATTATCTTTGGATGTCGTATTGTAAAAGTCTCACGGCAGACCAAAACAGTGAAAAGTCTAGCTAGAGTCTAGAGTCTAGACTAACTAGTAGACCAAGGCTTGAATAGTCTAGAATGCTTTTTAAAACGGACTTAGTCCCTACGGAGAAAGAGTCCCTTTTATTATAGTCGTGTCTAGACCAGGGGTTCCCAATCTTTTTCAGCCTGCGGCGCACTTACAAGTCAATATTTTGTCACGGCGCGGCGCGGCGCCCTTCTCTACCAAGTTATTACAAAAATAATACATAAATAAACACCTTTAATGATTATTATAGTTAAGTTAAGCAAGTAAATAATATTGATAATAAACAAATATTTAATCATCTGCCTGCTTTGTATAATTCATAATATTATAATTTAATATAGGAGAAGGTGGTAATGTGGCCCCCACTTTGTTTATCAAGCATTATTTAAAAAATATAGGAGTCAGAAACCTAAAAAATACATTATGGGACTTCTTATTTATTTATTTAAGCATGTCTTATTAGGGAATAAATAAAACTAGTGCAGGATAATCGAAAGTTTTAATTATTCTTAATCAATCAGATTTGGTATTTTGAGATCAAGTGATGGTAATGTGGCCCCCCGGGGATATCACGTTAAATGTATTGCACAAGTGAAACTTAACGGCAAAAATCACAAATGTAATAGTCACCTTTGGAGCCTCAACAGGCTACATAGCCCATTAGTCAAAAATTTGATACTGTACCCATGGCTCCCCAGCTCTGTCATTGGAACAACATTACGACCAATGTGAGGGGGCCAAATTACAATCATTGCTAATATTTAAACAATATTACCAAACAAACGTACCAAAAATATATATTAAATGTATAATTTTATATTTACCTTTTAAATTCCGTAGGAGAACAGTTTGATGTATCCGATGTTTGAACACAAAAGCCAAATATTTCTGTTTCTTAACAACTATCGAAATAAAATCACACACACACTTAAAAGTTTTGCAGGTCGCAAGTTTAACTCGATCGAATGACAATCAAACTTGACAGCCTCTGTTGGATTTGTACGGTGCTAAATTAGTAGCATGCCGCGAGCATCCCGTTCCACCAAAATTATACTGGATAGCGTTGTTAAAACATTAAATATTGAGGGGGGGCAATATATGTGCAGGGGCCACATTACCACATTTTCCCTGTATAGTTAATAATATTTGTGGTTATGGATAATGATGGAGGATGACTCACGGCGGCGCCCCTCTTGCCTTTCCACGGCGCACCAGGGCGCCGCGGCGCACAGTTTGGAACCCCTGGTCTAGACATTAAAAAAACTTGCAAGTTTAAATGTAGCAGTAGCATATCTAGTTTTTAGCAGTCTCGTAATCCACATATTAAACCTCCTCCTTTTTTGACAGTCGGTTAGTAGTTAAGCTTTTATAGACTGATGGAAAAGGAACTGTCAACTTCGATTCGATTTTTAACAATTTCGTCCAATATTGAAATAGATGGATGGATGGTGATCATAAGGCAGAATCGTGGTTCTCTCCAGGAAAAAACAGGATATTGCACGGATATCCTTATCTTTCTTTTTCCGATTTCCCTGCCTAATTGAAGGAGTATACTATTTTTATCCCGCGGTTTCGTCCGCGTAAATTAGGATTCCTGGAGGCAGGCCAGCAAAATATTATGTTGATTCCTTATTTTACACTCAATAAAATGCCACTTTATGACATAGATTATAGTTTATGTCATAAAGTGGCATTTTATTTGAATTTTTATCGGACTCGGTTAGCCGCGTTAAAGATCGGAACGGTACCTTTAGTTTATCTCTACGGTGTTTCTGTTATTTCGCATTTCTACTGTGGCTATGCTAAGGTCACTGCGTCTAGTAGTTCTCGCGAGAAATCTTTAGCCGCGAGAAAAGCAAAAACCTATTACCTACGAATATTAAAGTTTTTATTATTCGTAGGAAAAAATCAAACATCTTTCACGTTTTTCTCTTTTCACACTCACACCTGTCTTTCATATGCCGGGTTAAAAGGAACGACACGGAATCAGCGCCAAGTTTTTTCTTAATAACATGATAAATAAACAATATTTTTAAAATCCGCTAGTACTCGGTAATATAATTTTATAATATTCATTGAAATATTGTCTCAGTTGAATGCACCGTTTTAAAAAGAAATGAAATATCTTTGTGATTTATTTTTATCGAGAACATTTTGAGATGGTGTTTTCGCTAGTACAGACCCTCGCAAATATAATGTAGTAGGTATCTATGTTTAAAAAATAAAACGATTCATAACTTATTATCAAGTACAAAAATGAATTATAAGATCATCTATTTTGATTTAGTCGCCTATCCTTAACAAACAAACATACATTCATATTAGTAGATGTACTAGTCCTGTCCACAGTGACCTTGCACTAATGGAAGTGCATGGTTGGCGGTCGTTATTCCGGAATGACCTCGCGAGGGTTCCAGAACGTTAGCCCAGATACACGGACGTGACCTTTTACTAAAATATATATTAAGTATGTATAATATGTAATGCGATAGATTTTCGCTTCACCCCAGAATTACTACTACTACCTATATTTTTAACACGTTTTTACAAACTTGGGACCATAGATTAATCATTAGCCGCGTACTGACCAAGCGAGCAGCCTCGCTGCCTCGCCCGAGCGTGCCGCGGCCCGAGCCGAGAGTTGTCAGTTTTTGTCGATGCTCAAAGGCGCCTCGGTACGTTTGCCGCGCACTAACACGTACTGACCGACCGAGCAACTGCTGCGCGAGACTGTCTCGCGAGGCGGCTCGCTTGGTCAGTACGCGGCTATTGGTCTTCGCGCGCGGCGCTACGCATGATTAATCTATGCTTGGGACAACCCAATCGTGCTCAAAGATTCCGTTACATACACACAGAATATGAATCTTTGAGCACGATTTTTACCAATCTCCGGTAGTCTAATTAATTCGAAACTTTGTTTTCGTATCAAGAGCCAATGACAATGCAATAAATTCAAAAAGTAAGTGAGTAAAAACGAGTGTTTTTTTAGTTTTTATAACTATTAATATTAAATGAGGAAATGTTTTACGCATCCCCGTGGATTGTGATTATCAGCCGGGGTATGTGGGACTACCCCGTAGGCCGTAGGGTCTACCCAGTAAAACCCCATGGTGCTACGATAGATGGGCGACCGCAAGTCTACCAGCGATCGTCCACATCATGCAACAACTATTACCCTAAAAATAATTTTCGGACCAGTGAGCGAATTGGAACTATCTTCTATATCGCTAGACAGGTCTTTTCAATAGGTTATATTACTGCAATGTTTTCATGCTAGACGGCAGCACCAGCAGTTTCGTTTGACAACGTTTCTGTCAATATTCTGATATGACAAATGCACCATGTCGGATTTTGGGCGGATTATTACTGTATGTGCTAGTAGCACCCTCTGCTCCGACCTTTACATAATATATTCCCTCTTGGGACAATTTGCAATAGAAGGTCGCGCCGTTAGATAAGTATTTTCAATTGGAGCAACAACCGCGGTAGAAAAATAATGAGATATTACATTTTTCCTGCGCCACGCCGGTGGTCTATTCCAACTCCGTCTTACGAATTTCGATCATGTCACGTGTACGACGCGAAATATTTTACCCAATAATTGCGTCACTAAATAGTCTAAAGAAGTTTTCACTTAAATGAGATTGGAATCTTTTGATGGCCTAATGGCACATTTTGTATAATTCTGAGCAAAACTATAGATTGCCAGTCACGTAAGTCACTAAAACGGGTCCCGGGACTTTTATAGATAATAAAACGGTATAATTGCATTAGTCGTCATAAAAACAGTGACACATGTACCCAGAATGCGTAAAATCCTGCCCTTTTCATTCATGAAGCGATTTGAGGACTCTTCGCTTGGGCTTTGTTTGAGACTGAAGGGTCCCGATTCTCAGACTTCGTACGTACGCTGTATGATTATCGTACTCTGTACCATTTGCACATATGAGATCTCACAGCCAGACTGTGATCGAAATGACGTTTGAATTATGAGAATGGGGTTCAAAGATTAACTGCAATATCTTTCACAATTAGAATTTTTTAATGCCAATGACTACTTAAAGATCATAATTGAATCCTTGAAAGTTGAAACATAATTATTACTCTAACGAGTAGTCTAACGAAGATAAACTTTCAGGGGCAGCTAAAGATCTTAATTTTGTTATCATAGTATTCTTTGCTATATCCGGGAAGGGAAGGGAAACTTTTGGGTATCTATATATCTACTAATATTACAAGTGCGAAAGTGTGTCTGTGTGTCTGTCTGTTACCTCTTCACACTCAAAACGCTGAACTGAATGAACTGAAATTTGGTATAGAGATACCTTGAGTCCCGGAAAGGGACATAGGATACTTTTCACCCCGGAAAAATGTACGGCTCCCGCGCGATAAACGAATTTTGGCGTCGGTTGCGGGCGTCATCTAGTTTATTAAATTTCTTTGAGCTGAAACATTAGGCTCCCAGGTAGTTCTAAAACTAAACACGACCCTTGCTAATGAAATCAATCCGAAGTAAACTAAACTACGGAGCGTAAACTTCACAGTTTTCAACTAATTGCTAAATAATGGTTGCGAATAATTGAACGAACAACAATTTAACAGGGCCCTGATTTAAATTTTTAATCGTACCGTATTATAAAGCGATACCTGTCATCTGGATCGCTCACTTATGGATCCATGTTAGTGATGTAGGATTACAGGGGACAATAGGGACTATTACGCAAAGGTCAGAGCAGAGGGCTCTACTGGTATATAATGCGACCAAAATCCAACATGCATACGTCATAACAGAATATAGATTATAGACAGTAACGTTTTCAAATGTCGAACAAAACTTTTTGTTGCTAGTGCTGCCATTAGCGCGCAATAATTGCTGCGCGGCGTCACAAAATATATCCTAATTGTATGACGGACCTAAGTATGACAACCAATAATAAGTATGTATTTCTGAACTGAATCGAGGTAGGTACATGTTAGACAGGCCACAGCATACTATATTATGGCTATTAGCTACTACACATGACGGTAAACCTACACAGTTGGTACAGTACAAATATACATTTTACAGTATAAGCTTGCGACGAGTAAGAGCCTTAGTAATATTTTACGAATGAATAATGCCGTTGTATATTTTATAAATTATACATATATTATGTAACTGGTTGAGTGCTCTAAAACTCTAAAATCCGTGTATGGAGAGCGGAATAAGGAAGATAGAGTATAAGAATTGTTGAATAAACATTTATCTATTTATTTATTTTATTTATTATTTATTTAAGAACATTAAGCACGATATTATAATGATCTTAAAAAAAACACGGCAAGAAGCCGTACTCTGTTTGTCTATTTGTTGCCTCTTAACGCTCTTAAACCGCTGAACCGTTTTTCGTTTTTGCTGAAAGTTATGGAGATATGTACTTTGAATTCCGGGAGAGGATCTATGACCCAGACATTTTTATCCCGGAAAAATGTACGGTTTCCGCGCGATAAACGAATTTTTCCGCAAACGTAGTTGCGGGCGTCATCTAGTTATAATAATATATTTCTAAAAATAAAATAAAATAACATTGAACCCGTAAATCAAAGCCAACTAAATCTCTGCACGAGGCGTTAATGACTTCTACTTTAGACACTTAAATATAGTGATCAATCATTTTTAGTCCAGCTAGGTCGATACAGTGCTTGGTTATTGGTTGGTTGGTGGTTGGTTCTGGACCTAACCTACTTCTAGCTAGGTAGTCGTTTAATATTCTCTCGTGAACGGGTCAGGTCTGTGACGCTAAGTGCCGTTGTATATTCAGGAAGGTGCTTTTAACGGGCGTTTGTCGTGTAGATGTTGGGTGAATCACGAGTGAACTTAGACACAGATTACTAAATAGTTACTACGTGAACTTAGAGACGATTGTAGGGATTTATCTATTCAATAGACTTGTCGATTAGCTATGTCCACATTATGCAATTTCATCTTCAATTTTCGTCATCTTTTTTTTATTCAACTTTCGTTTGGCATAATATTCAATATTGAATGCGTCAAAATCCACCCGCGTTGAAAGGAAAAAAGAAGCGTCCGTGGCCTAATGGGTAGACCTTTGGTTGTCACTCGCAGAGGGTGCATGTTCGATCCCGGGTGGAGGCGTGTCCCAATGAGACATTTTCTCATCTCAAGTACATAATACGGACGCTCATACGGTGAAGGAAAACATCGTGAGGAAACCCACACATGGTTGGTCCCAGACGCATTGACTAGTTCTTTCCTCTGGACTAGGCCGACCATGTTGCGAGTATGCCGTATGTGCCTGGGCAGCCATACGGACATTTTAAAAAAATCTTGTCCTAGGCACTACAGTATTTGACGAGTGGTTACTTCGCTCTGAAAAATACTGTATAAATCATCCACAACGGATGTAAAGGCCTAGTTTTTTTTAAAGGAAAGTGTCATAGCGAGCGCTACGATTTCAACGCGCGTCACGGGCATGCCTCACGTTCGCTGTTGACTGCGCTGTAAGTTATAAGTTATAACGCATGCTCTTGATGAACAACAAAAGGCCCAGTGTGGACAAAGCTATTGGTTGATGTTTTGACGCTGTCAAGTGTCAACCAAAATTGTCGCCGCACTTAGATAACTTCGATAGTGCGATGCAGGATTGTGGTGGTATTATTCTGGACTGTGGTATTATATTATTATAAATATCCTGGTATTTTACCACTTTTATTTACTTGATATATTCTTACTATAATTTAATTTACTAAGGTTAAAAGATGTAATTCAAAATACGTCCTCGTTTCAATACGATCCCCAATCAAAGATTCTGAATACGCAAGTCGAATGTTGATCCGATACGGATTTTACGATAATTAATTAATCTTATCCAATTTCACGATTATGTTGTTTATTATCGGATTTTCCTTAAGATCTTACATAAATTAAATTGATTAAATAACACAAGGTTGAGTTGTGAAAAATTTTTAAATTTCTCTTCAAAGTAACAAAATAAAAGCTAGTACAGCTAGAGTCCTAAATGTATTTTGATTTTTGACCCCTTTCCTGTACTGTTCTTAGTAGTTATGTCTATTGTGGTTCTTACATTGAAGTAACAATCTAAAGTTCAGATAATCTAAACGTCAAAACGTGAAATTATTTTTAGGATTCTGTCCTTATTTTTATTATACCTTATGCCCTTATGTCAAAAGCTTTAAGCGTATGCCGTAGAAAGATGTGTTTGGTATGAATCCTATAATGATTTGGATAGAAAAATCTTACGTTCAGGCTGTTCTGTGTTACTACTAGTAACACATAACACAGCCTGAACGTAAGATTTTTCGGTCCATACTAGTGATGTGTACACATAGGCGTCAGGCACATACAATATACATATCTTAGTTTACATTGTCTTATAACCCTAAACCACCAGAAAAAACATAGAATTTCATATTAGATGTCTTTGTAACTGGTCTTTTTCGCACTTCACAGTTTTGTCTTCATAATAATATGTTTATAATATAAACATTTTAGGTTTTCGAAAACTACGGAACACGTATTCAACTCACTCGGCTACTTCGATTAATCCGACAGAGTGCAGGAGGATCACATCGTGGTCGTGTTTTGTTTGTTCAGTTCGTAACAACAAGCCCGACACCACACCAACTAATCCCCCGATATAATAATATTACACGATAAATTGATATTTTCGGCAGCAAACACAAACAATAGGAAAGCCAGTTGATCCAGCAAACGTTGTTTTGACGTAATATTATACGGTGTGGTAAAATGTTCGAGAACCTCAAAGGAAGGTCTTCCGACCGAGCTACTTTTTTCAACTCTACCGTAGAGTAGAAAAAAATCGTAGAGAATCTGTATGAGATATTGGGGAAATTTCAAAATCGGTTCAGCCGTTTTTAAAGAAGTTTCTCATGTCACGACAGACAGACAGATAATATATGGACAGGCAGACACACATTCGCATTCATAATATTAGTATGGATTATATTTATATAAACAGGATCCAGATATTATTATCAAACTCAAATAGAATATGTTCTATCCTTGACTCGACACTGCAATAATTGTGCCAAGTCCATTTTAATTTGTCACGCTTATTTATTTAAGCTCGACGTTTCCTCCGATTTCGTGCGTGCTAGACACCGCGGGAATTACTGAACCCTGACATAACGTAGCCTAGGTATTCTTTCTCGTCTCTGTTTGTGTGTTTGTGTCAAATTTCATTGAAATCGGTTTAGTAATTTCAAAGTACATTCGATGAAAAACAAGGAAAGTAACTTTTACCCTGCGTAACATAATGTAGACAAAAGAAAGATTGCGGTGCAGAGTGCGAGCCACTGCGAATTCGGTGCGGACAGGTGTATACACACCTTTAGTGTTAATATACCTACAGATAAATTGATTCATAAGAAAGCGAAACAATTATATTATTTGGTCTGCTTATACAAAGTGAATGTTAGTTTTGATGTGTTGTAACCCCACAAAATTAGGGAGGTCCGTGTCAATGAATTTTTTTGATTGATGGTACATCAATAATCACGAGAGACGTCATTTCTCAAAAGCTCTTTTTGCTCTAAAAACATACAAATTACAATACAGGCTACAAAAAGTGACAGTAGAATATTATACATACGATCGAATGGGCAATCTTCTTTTTGGAAGTCAGTAAAAAATAGCACACAGTACCGAGTCCGTATACGAAATTTTGCCGATGAACATGAAATTGCAAAGGTTCGCTACAGAAATATTATTAGGGTTTTTCCCCTTATTAGACTTAAAAATATATATATGAATTATTAGATTTAAAATATATTTAAGCGCGGACTGCCGACTCGAGCCTTGCGGCGAGTAATATAATGTGAGATTTAGGTTGTTTTGAATCGTGTTTTTTGGCACAATTTGTTTTTTTTTTTTTCTTTTTCTCGAATTGGATAGAATTTTATCTATAGATTATTCCTGTCGTTTTCTTTTTATGAATTACAGCTCCAAGTTGCCGAAATTAACAGCAATTCTTTGCCCATTTTCTCTAAAATTTTGCCGAGTTACATATTTTTTTACTCAACTATTTCATATTAAGGTGGTAAAAAGTAATTCCAACATTGTATAGACTTTCTCAACAGTACATTGTATTTTTTTCATACCAGTAAGACGTCAATACATTCCATAAACAGGTGATATTCTAAACCTTTTACAGCAAAAATCACAAAACTGTCGCGGGTTTGAGTTGGATTATTTAAAAATACTTAAAAAAAAACTAGCTCCAACATTAGATTATAATTGAAATGATCTTACATGTTGTGCATTAAAACTTTTAGAAATACTGTATTTTAACTGTGTTAAATCACGTCTGTAAAATCAGCGAAATCGGCAAATTTCGTATACGGACTCTTAATAATAATTAAGAAAAACGCGATACACAAAAACGCTCTCTCGACTCAAATACGAAATGTTATTTAATTTTTACGTTAGTGTCACAAAATTGTGCAGGACGGGTGTCGTTAGGTTGAAAGTGAGTTTGGAGTGTCTCCCTGGTAAAAGGTCAAGAGACTTCTTTGTACACCCTACAGTCTACGCTACAAAGTCTCGGAAAAACATGGAAAAACTCACAGAAATATCCATTTTTTCACACCACAGTTGAAAAAGTAAATTATGGTTGGGTACTTCTTAAGAGACTACATTTCCAACATTTCATGGTCCGTGGTGACTGGTGTGGCAATTTGTAGTAGTTAGGTGTGATAGTAAATTCTATAACTGGAGTGATATCAGTAATCAGATGGTTCGTTTCTCACCGAACTCCGAAACTACTTTGACCGATTTTGATACTTAGCTCCAATATACGTGAAATAACATAGACGACTCTTTAAATAGGAAAATATACCTCGAGATGACTGTTATTTTGCGTCCGTAGTCGCGGTAAACACCACAAATAAGGCAAGTGTTAATTACGAAAGCGGTTATCTTGTATTGGTTTACACACGCCCTTGAAGGGAAAACAATGAACGCACCTTTATACCAGCAAACAAGAACAAAAATTACTCCACGAGCAAGATTGATGAGGTTCATTTAACGAATTCTGAGAACGCGAAGATATAACAGATATAGAGCAAACAAGGGCACCACTCGAAGCGGGGCCACGCTGCTCCACTACGTTGCGGTACGTCGCGACGCAGTACGCCACAAAGGTGACTTTCCGATTTTCCCGGGAAGCGACCGCAACCGACAAAAATTTCAATAAAATGCCACTTTATGACCTAGGCTATAGGTTTCGTTTTGCTCTAAGCCTCTACAAAGCTGCGGCAGCATGGGCAAGAAACGATTCGTTTCAAACGACTATCGGTAGAAAACGAACGTTGCGATAGTGTACGTTAAGGTGTCTCCTCACAATGGTCCATGCTGGCCCACTAAAAACCATCGCCACTGCGTAAACGGGGTAATGGTGTATGATGGCGGACGATGGCCAGTGGACTGCCAGGCAGTAATGAGCCATGCGCCATTGTGTTTAACACCCAATGATCGTGGTGTAGGTACAAGTACACAATTGCGTACGGGGGGCTTTATCTACACAAGATCATGACAGCGCAACGCGTCATTCACCCTCCAACTTCGGGTACCTACGTTCTGAAATATACGCCAGTGCACTGGCATATTTCGGACTGTTGGGATGTCATTATAATACTTAGTACTTACCCCCAATAAACCAAATACAATATAGCAGCTGTAGCGCTGTCCAATGCACTAAGTTTTATTTCGGAAGCCAGGCCAAATATCTTCTGTTCATCGTCTCGTGAATAGTCAATACATCGCGTCTGAAATAACGCACCAATGTGAGTGTGAAATGAGCGCCGACGCAGCAGCGGCGACGCAGTAAAACGGAGCAATGTGGCTTTGCCATTACGCCGTATTCAATAAAAAAATATACCATTAAACTCATCTCTGTCAGTATATTTGTTCGAAAATTATTTAAGGCTCTTTAACAATATGTTAATTCGGCAATTACGATTTCGGTCCAATTTTCCGGACCAAAAATCGCAAAAAGAAACTTACGTGAAGTCAAGTCTTTTGTTAATTATTATTTATTTTACTGCATAAGTATATAATGGTATACACAATATGAGTGTACTTAACTTATACTGTTTTATCGTTGCTAATTTGGTTGATTTTAGTCTCGACTCTCAAATAATTATTTGTGGAAGTTCACATAAGGAGGGACGAAGTTCACCGGGTCATCTAGATTATTCTACTACAAACATTATAATTATTATCATATTGTGCATAACTTATGACGTTGGCTCGCTACGGCTAATAAAATCATTTTAGTTATTAATTTAACATCACGTCAAAGGGAAAACAATACCGCAAATATTTCAATATTCCGCAAACTGCGTTTTATTAATATTTTAGCTAATGAAATACTGATTGTTGTTTATTTAAAACCCGAATTATATGGGCGTTATAATTTAATACAAATGTCAAATCCACTTTAGGTTATATTGTGGAGCTGAATTTGGTGGAGTTTTGGAAATTAATTAAACTTTACAATACATTATTAATGAATCCAACATTTAACATTTTGGTTTGGTTGTAGCTATAGTCAGGGAGCCCTAGAACAATTCGCCGTTAGTCTACTTACGCCGCTAACTGCATGACAATCACTATCGTCGACTGGTTATAGTTAGCGAAATAGAATTATAGAATAACTTATCGACATTTCAGTACAGCTTGTCTCAATAAAACACCTAAACCAAGAATAATACGTATTTAGTATTGGAATTTTCCCTTCAATTAAAGTTCCAATTATTTTGCCTGATGGCTGATTGTTTATAATTGGTAAGCAATTAAATTGTATATTAATTAGCAAAATTTTATTCATCGAAGACCTGTGGTTTGTTCTTGTTCAGACTTCAGAGATCTCTTTGACTTGTCTCTTATTCCGTATTAGGGATTCTGTTGAAGATCTTATTTGATACAATATAAGAGATACCTAGATTAAGAAAATAACTTTACA